>CM077650.1:3471343-4071343 GCA_039707465.1 Rhabdophis nuchalis
CCTACCTACCTACCTACCTACCTACCTACCTACCTACCTACCTACTGTATTTCTCCATCTCCCTCTGTAACCCTCTACCTACCTGCCAAAATACATACTGTATTTCTCCCTCTCTATCAACCTACTTACCTGCCTACCTACCTACCTACTATATTTCTCCCTTTCCTTCTCTATGCCTCTACCTACCTACCTACCTACCTACCTACCTACCTACCTACCTACCTACTATATTTCTCCCTTTCCTTCTCTATCCTTCTACATACCCGCCTACCTACCTACTTACCTACCTACCTACTTTATTTCTCCCTCTCCCTCTCCATCCCTCTGCCTACATACCTACCTGCCCACCTCCCTACTGTATTTCTCCCTCTCCCTCTCTATCCCCCGACCTACCTACCTACCTACCTACCTACCTACCTACCTACCTACCTACCTACCTACCTACCTACTGTATTTCTCCCTCTCCCTCTCTCTCCCTCTACCTACCGGCCTGCCTGCCTGCCTGCCTACCTACCTACCTACCTACCGACCGACCGACCGACCGACCGACCTACCTACCTACCTACCTACCTACCTACCTACCTACCTACCTACCTACCTACCTACCTACTTACCTACTGTATTTCTCCATCTCCCTCTGTATCCCTCTACCTACCTGCCAAAGTACATACTGTATTTCTCCCTCTCTATCAGCATACTTACCTGCCTACCTACCTACCTGCTATATTTCCCCTTTCCTTCTCTATCCCTCTACATACCTACCTACCTACCTACCTACCTACCTACTTACCTGCCTACCTACCTACCTACTATATTTCTCCCTTTCCTTCTCTATCCTTCTACATACCTGCCTACCTACCTACTTACCTCCCTACCTCCCTACTGTATTTCTCCCTCTCCCTCTCTATCCCCCGACCTACCTACCTACCTACCTACCTACCTACCTACCTACCTACCTACCCACCTACTGTATTTCTCCCTCTCCCTCTCTTTCCCTCTTCCTACAGGCCTGCCTGCCTGCCAGCCTGCCTGCCTGCCTGCCTGCCTGCCTACCTACCTACCTACCTACCTACCTACCTACCTACCTACCTACCTACTGTATTTCTCCATCTCCCTCTGTATCCCTCTACCTACCTGCCAAAGTACATACTGTATTTCTCCCTCTCTATCAGCCTACTTACCTGCCTACCTACCTACCTACTATATTTCTACCTTTCCTTCTCTATCCCTCTACATACCTACCTACCTACCTACCTACTTACCTACCTACCTACCTACTATATTTCTACCTTTCCTTCTCTATCCTTCTACATACCTGCCTACCTACCTACTTACCTACCTACCTACCTACTTTATTTCTCCCTCTCCCTCTCCATCCCTCTGCCTACATACCTCCCTGCCTACCTCCCTACTGTATTTCTCCCTCTCCCTCTCCCTCTCTATCCCCCGACCTACCTACCTACCTACCTACCTACCTACCTACCTACCTACCTACCTACCTACCTACCTACTGTATTTCTCCCTCTCCCTCTCTCTCCCTCTACCTACCGGCCTGCCTGCCTGCCTGCCTACCTACCTACCTACCGACCGACCTACCTACCTACCTACCTACCTACCTACCTACCTACCTACCTACCTACCTACCTACCTACCTACTTACCTACTGTATTTCTCCCTCTCCCTCTCTTTCCCTCTACCTACCGGCCTGCCTGCCTGCCTGCCTGCCTGCCTGCCTGCCTGCCTGCCTGCCTGCCTACCTACCTACCTACCTACCTACCTACCTACCTACCTACCTACCTACCTACCTACTGTATTTCTCCATCTCCCTCTGTATCCCTCTACCTACCTGCCAAAGTACATACTGTATTTCTCCCTCTCTATCAGCCTACTTACCTGCCTACCTACCTACCTACTATATTTCTCCCTTTCCTTCTCTATCCTTCTACATACCTACCTACCTACCTACCTACCTACCTACCTACTTACCTGCCTACCTACCTACCTACTATATTTCTCCCTTTCCTTCTCTATCCTTCTACATACCTGCCTACCTACCTACTTACCTACCTACCTCCCTACTGTATTTCTCCCTCTCCCTCTCTATCCCCCGACCTACCTACCTACCTACCTACCTACCTACCTACCTACCTACCTACCTACCTACCTACCCACCTACTGTATTTCTCCCTCTCCCTCTCTTTCCCTCTACCTACCGGCCTGCCTGCCTGCCAGCCTGCCTGCCTGCCTGCCTGCCTGCCTACCTACCTACCTACCTACCTACCTACCTACCTACCTACCTACCTACCTACCTACCTACCTACCTACCTACTGTATTTCTCCATCTCCCTCTGTATCCCTCTACCTACCTGCCAAAGTACATACTGTATTTCTCCCTCTCTATCAGCCTACTTACCTGCCTACCTACCTACCTACTATATTTCTCCCTTTCCTTCTCTATCCCTCTACATACCTACCTACCTACCTACCTACCTGCTTACCTGCCTACCTACCTACCTGCTATATTTCTCCCTTTCCTTCTCTATCCCTCTACATACCTACCTACCTACCTACCTACATACCTACCTACCTACCTACTATATTTCTACCTTTCCTTCTCTATCCTTCTACATACCTGCCTACCTACCTACTTACCTACCTACCTACCTACTTTATTTCTCCCTCTCCCTCTCCATCCCTCTGCCTACATACCTACCTGCCTACCTCCCTACTGTATTTCTCCCTCTCCCTCTCCCTCTCTATCCCCCGACCTACATACCTACCTACCTACCTACCTACCTACCTACCTACCTACCTACCTACCTACTGTATTTCTCCCTCTCCCTCTCTATCCCTCTACCTACCGGCCTGCCTGCCTGCCTGCCTGCCTGCCTACCTACCTACCTACCTACCGACCTACCTACCTACCTACCTACCTACCTACCTACCTACCTACCTACCTACCTACCTACCTACCTACCTACCTACTGTATTTCTCCCTCTCCCTCTCCATCCCTCTGCCTACATAACTAACCTACCTACCTACCAACCTACTTACCTACCTACCTACCTACCTACCTACTGTATTTCTCCCTCTCCCTCTCCATCCCTCTGCCTACATACCTACCTACCTACCTACCTACCTAGCTCCCTACCTACCTACCTACCTACCTACTTACCTACTGTATTTCTCCCTCTCCCTCTCTTTCCCTCTACCTACCGGCCTGCCTGCCTGCCAGCCTGCCTGCCTGCCTGCCTGCCTACCTACCTACCTACCTACCTGCCTGCCTGCCTGCCTACCTACCTACCTACTGTATTTCTCCATCTCCCTCTGTATCCCTCTACCTACCTGCCAAAGTACATACTGTATTTCTCCCTCTCTATCAGCCTACTTACCTGCCTACCTACCTACCTACTATATTTCTCCCTTTCCTTCTCTATCCCTCTACATACCTGCCTACCTACCTACCTACCTACCTACCTACTTACCTGCCTACCTACCTACCTACTATATTTCTCCCTTTCCTTCTCTATCCTTCTACATACCTGCCTACCTACCTACTTACCTACCTACCTCCCTACTGTATTTCTCCCTCTCCCTCTCTATCCCCCGACCTACCTACCTACCTACCTACCTACCTACCTACCTACCTACCTACCTACCTACCTACCCACCTACTGTATTTCTCCCTCTCCCTCTCTATCCCTCTACCTACCGGCGTGCCTGCCTGGCTGCCTGCCTACCTACCTACCTACCTACCTACCTACCTACCTACCTACCTACCTACCTACCTACCTACCTACCTACTATATTTCTCCATCTCCCTCTGTATCCCTCTACCTACCTGCCAAAGTACATACTGTATTTCTCCCTCTCTATCAGCCTACTTACCTGCCTACCTACCTACTGTATTTCTCCCTCTCCCTCTCTATCCCTCTACCTACCGGCCTGCCGGCCTGCCTGCCTACCTACCTACCTACCGACCGACCGACCGACCGACCTACCTACCTACCTACCTACCTACCTACCTACCTACCTACCTACCTACCTACCTACCTACCTACCTAATGTATTTCTCCCTCTCCCTCTCCATCCCTCTGCCTACATAACTAACCTACCTACCTACCAACCTACTTACCTACCTACCTACCTACCTACCTACTGTATTTCTCCCTCTCCCTCTCCATCCCTCTGCCTACATACCTACCTACCTACCTACCTACCTAGCTCCCTACCTACCTACCTACCTACCTACCTACCTACATACCTACTGTATTTCTCCCTCTCCCTCTCTATCCCTCTACCTACCGGCCTGCCTGCCTGCCTGCCTGCCTGCCTACCTACCTACCGACCGACCGACCTACCTACCTACCTACCTACCTACCTACCTACCTACCTACCTACCTACCTACCTACCTACCTACTGTATTTCTCCCTCTCCCTCTCCATCCCTCTGCCTACATAACTAACCTACCTACCTACCAACCTACTTACCTACCTACCTACCTACCTACTGTATTTCTCCCTCTCCCTCTCCATCCCTCTGCCTACATACCTACCTACCTACCTACCTACCTAGCTCCCTACCTACCTACCTACTTACCTACTGTATTTCTCCCTCTCCCTCTCTTTCCCTCTACCTACCGGCCTGCCTGCCTGCCAGCCTGCCTGCCTGCCTGCCTACCTACCTACCTACCTGCCTGCCTGCCTGCCTGCCTGCCTACCTACCTACCTACTGTATTTCTCCATCTCCCTCTGTATCCCTCTACCTACCTGCCAAAGTACATACTGTATTTCTCCCTCTCTATCAGCCTACTTACCTGCCTACCTACCTACCTACTATATTTCTCCCTTTCCTTCTCTATCCCTCTACATACCTGCCTACCTACCTACCTACCTACCTACCTACTTACCTGCCTACCTACCTACCATATTTCTCCCTTTCCTTCTCTATCCTTCTACATACCTGCCTACCTACCTACTTACCTACCTACCTCCCTACTGTATTTCTCCCTCTCCCTCTCTATCCCCCGACCTACCTACCTACCTACCTACCTACCTACCTACCTACCTACCTACCTACCTACCTACCCACCTACTGTATTTCTCCCTCTCCCTCTCTATCCCTCTACCTACCGGCGTGCCTGCCTGGCTGCCTACCTACCTACCTACCTACCTACCTACCTACCTACCTACCTACCTACCTACCTACCTACCTACTATATTTCTCCATCTCCCTCTGTATCCCTCTACCTACCTGCCAAAGTACATACTGTATTTCTCCCTCTCTATCAGCCTACTTACCTGCCTACCTACCTACTGTATTTCTCCCTCTCCCTCTCTATCCCTCTACCTACCGGCCTGCCTGCCTGCCTGCCTACCTACCTACCTACCGACCGACCGACCTACCTACCTACCTACCTACCTACCTACCTACCTACCTACCTACCTACCTACCTACCTACCTACCTACCTACCTAATGTATTTCTCCCTCTCCCTCTCCATCCCTCTGCCTACATAACTAACCTACCTACCTACCAACCTACTTACCTACCTACCTACCTACCTACCTACTGTATTTCTCCCTCTCCCTCTCCATCCCTCTGCCTACATACCTACCTACCTACCTACCTACCTAGCTCCCTACCTACCTACCTACCTACCTACCTACCTACCTACACACCTACTGTATTTCTCCCTCTCCCTCTCTATCCCTCTACCTACCGGCCTGCCTGCCTGGCTGCCTACCTACCTACCTACCTACCTACCTACCTACCTACATACCTACCTACCTACCTACCTACCTACTATATTTCTCCATCTCCCTCTGTATCCCTCTACCTACCTGCCAAAGTACATACTGTATTTCTCCCTCTCTATCAGCCTACTTACCTGCCTACCTACCTACTATATTTCTCCCTTTCCTTCTCTATCCCTCTACCTACCTACCTACCTACCTACCTACCTACCTACCTACCTACCTACCTACCTACTATATTTCTCCCTTTCCTTCTCTATCCTTCTACATATCTGCCTACCTACTTACTTACCTACCTACCTACTGTATTTCTCCCTCTCCCTCTCCCTCTCTATCCCTCTATCTACCTACCTACCTAGCTACCTACCTACCTACCTACCTACCTACCTACCTACGTACCTGCCTACCTACCTACTCTATTTCTCCCTCTCCCTCTCTATCCCTCTACCTACCGGCCGGCCTTCCTGCCTGCCTGCCTGCCTGCCTACCTACCTACCTATCTACCTACCTACCTACCTACCTACCTACCTACCTACCTACCTACCTACCTACTGTATTTCTCCATCTCCCTCTGTATCCCTCTACCTACCTGCCAAAGTACATACTGTATTTCTCCCTCTCTATCAGCCTACTTACCTGCCTACCTACCTACCTACTATATTTCTCCCTTTCCTTCTCTATCCCTCTACATACATACCTACCTACCTACCTACCTACCTACTTACCTACCTACCTACCTACTATATTTCTCCCTTTCCTTCTCTATCCTTCTACATACCTGCCTACCTACCTACCTACCTACCTACCTACTTACCTACCTACCTACCTACTTTATTTCTCCCTCTCCCTCTCCATCCCTCTGCCTACATACCTACCTGCCTACCTCCCTACTGTATTTCTCCCTCTCCCTCTCCCTCTCTATCCCCCGACCTACCTACCTACCTACCTACCTACCTACCTACCTACCTACCTACCTACCTACCTACCTACCTACTGTATTTCTACCTCTCCCTCTCTATCCCTCTACCTACCTGCCTACCTATCTACCTACCTACATTATTTCTCCCTCTCCCTCTCTATCCTTCTGCCTGCCTGCCTGCCTGCCTGCCTACCTACCTACCTACCTACCTACCTACGTACCTGCCTACCTACCTACTCTATTTCTCCCTCTCCCTCTCTATCCCTCTACCTACCGGCTGGCCTTCCTGCCTGCCTGCCTGCCTGCCTACCTACTTACCTACCTACCTACCTACCTACCTACCTACCTACCTACCTACCTACCTACCTACTGTATTTCTCCATCTCCCTCTGTATCCCTCTACCTACCTGCCAAAGTACATACTGTATTTCTCCCTCTCTATCAGCCTACTTACCTGCCTACCTACCTACCTACTATATTTCTCCCTTTCCTTCTCTATCCCTCTACATACCTACCTACCTACCTACCTACCTACCTACTATATTTCTCCCTTTCCTTCTCTATCCTTCTACATACCTGCCTACCTACCTACTTACCTACCTACCTACCTACTTTATTTCTCCCTCTCCCTCTCCATCCCTCTGCCTACATACCTACCTGCCTACCTCCCTACTGTATTTCTCCCTCTCCCTCTCCCTCTCTATCCCCCGACCTACCTACCTACCTACCTACCTACCTACCTACCTACCTACTGTGTTTCTCCCTCTCCCTCTCTATCCCTCTACCTACCGGCCTGCCTGCCTGCCTGCCTGCCTGCCTACCTACCTACCGACCGACCGACCGACCGACCGACCGACCGACCGACCGACCGACCGACCGACCGACCGACCGACCGACCGACCGACCGACCGACCTACCTACCTACCTACCTACCTACTTACCTACCTACCTACCTACCTACCTACCTACTGTATTTCTCCATCTCCCTCTGTATCCCTCTACCTACCTGCCAAAATATATACTGTATTTCTCCCTCTCTATCAGCCTACTTACCTGCCTACCTACCTACTATATTTCTCCCTTTCCTTCTCTATCCCTCTACCTACCTACCTACCTACCTACCTACCTACCTACCTACATACCTACCTACCTACCTACCTACTATATTTCTCCCTTTCCTTCTCTATCCTTCTACATACCTGCCTACCTACCTACGTACCTACCTACCTACTGTATTTCTCCATCTCCCTCTGTATCCCTCTACCTACCTGCCAAAATACATACTGTATTTCTCCCTCTCTATCAGCCTACTTACCTGCCTACCTACCTACTATATTTCTCCCTTTCCTTCTCTATCCCTCTACCTACCTACCTACCTACCTACCTACCTACCTACCTACCTACCTACCTACCTACTATATTTCTCCCTTTCCTTCTCTATCCTTCTACATACCTGCCTACCTACCTACGTACCTACCTACCTACTTTATTTCTCCCTCTCCCTCTCCATCCCTCTGCCTACATACCTACCTGCCTACCTCCCTACTGTATTTCTCCCTCTCCCTCTCTATCCCCCGACCTACCTACCTACCTACCTACCTACCTACCTGCCTGCCTGCCTGCCTGCCTACCTACCTACTGTATTTCTCCATCTCCCTCTGTATCCCTCTACCTACCTGCCAAAGTACATACTGTATTTCTCCCTCTCTATCAGCATACTTACCTGCCTACCTACCTACCTGCTATATTTCTCCCTTTCCTTCTCTATCCCTCTACATACCTACCTACCTACCTACCTACCTACCTACCTACCTACCTACCTACTGTATTTCTCCCTCTCCCTCTCCATCCCTCTGCCTACCTACCTACCTACCTACCTACCTACCTACCTACCTACCCACCTACTGTATTTCTCCCTCTCCCTCTCTATCCCTCTACCTACCGGCCTACCTGCCTGCCTGCCTGCCTGCCTGCCTGCCTGCCTACCTACCTACCTACCTACCTACCTACCTACCTACCTACCTACCTACCTACCTACCTACCTACCTACCTACTATATTTCTCCATCTCCCTCTGTATCCCTCTACCTACCTGCCAAAGTACATACTGTATTTCTCCCTCTCTATCAGCCTACTTACCTGCCTGCCTACCTACCTACTATATTTCTCCCTTTCCTTCTCTATCCCTCTACCTACCTACCTACCTACCTACCTACCTACCTACCTACCTACCTACCTACCTACCTACTATATTTCTCCCTTTCCTTCTCTATCCTTCTACATACCTGCCTACCTACCTACCTACCTACCTACCTACCTACCTACCTACCTACTATATTTCTCCATCTCCCTCTGTATCCCTCTACCTACCTGCCAAAGTACATACTGTATTTCTCCCTCTCTATCAGCCTACTTACCTGCCTGCCTACCTACCTACTATATTTCTCCCTTTCCTTCTCTATCCCTCTACCTACCTACCTACCTACCTACCTACCTACCTACCTACCTACCTACCTACCTACCTACTATATTTCTCCCTTTCCTTCTCTATCCTTCTACATACCTACCTACCTACCTACCTACCTACCTACTTTATTTCTCCCTCTCCCTCTCCATCCCTCTGCCTACATACCTACCTGCCTACCTCCCTACTGTATTTCTCCCTCTCCCTCTCTATCCCCCGACCTACCTACCTACCTACCTACCTACCTACCTATCTACCTACCTACCTACTATATTTCTCCCTTTCCTTCTCTATCCCTCTACCTACCTACCTACCTACCTACCTACCTACCTACTATATTTCTCCCTTTCCTTCTCTATCCTTCTACATATCTGCCTACCTACTTACTTACCTACCTACCTACCTACTGTATTTCTCCCTCTCCCTCTCCCTCTCTATCCCTCTATCTACCTACCTACCTAGCTACCTACCTACCTACCTACCTACCTACCTACCTACGTACCTGCCTACCTACCTACTCTATTTCTCCCTCTCCCTCTCTATCCCTCTACCTACCGGCCGGCCTTCCTGCCTGCCTGCCTGCCTGCCTACCTACCTACCTACCTACCTACCTACCTACCTACCTACCTACATACCTACCTACATACCTACCTACCTACTGTATTTCTCCATCTCCCTCTGTATCCCTCTACCTACCTGCCAAAGTACATACTGTATTTCACCCTCTCTATCAGCCTACTTACCTGCCTACCTACCTACCTACTATATTTCTCCCTTTCCTTCTCTATCCCTCTACATACCTACCTACCTACCTACCTACCTACCTACCTACTGTATTTCTCCCTCTCCCTCTCTATCCCTCTACCTACCGGCCTGCCTGCCTGCCTGCCTACCTACCTACTATATTTCTCCCTTTCCTTCTCTATCCCTCTACCTACCTACCTACCTACCTACCTACCTACCTACATACCTACCTACCTACCTACCTACTATATTTCTCCCTTTCCTTCTCTATCCTTCTACATACCTGCCTACCTACCTACGTACCTACCTACCTACTGTATTTCTCCATCTCCCTCTGTATCCCTCTACCTACCTGCCAAAATACATACTGTATTTCTCCCTCTCTATCAGCCTACTTACCTGCCTACCTACCTACTATATTTCTCCCTTTCCTTCTCTATCCCTCTACCTACCTACCTACCTACCTACCTACCTACCTACCTACCTACCTACCTACCTACTATATTTCTCCCTTTCCTTCTCTATCCTTCTACATACCTGCCTACCTACCTACGTACCTACCTACCTACTTTATTTCTCCCTCTCCCTCTCCATCCCTCTGCCTACATACCTACCTGCCTACCTCCCTACTGTATTTCTCCCTCTCCCTCTCTATCCCCCGACCTACCTACCTACCTACCTACCTACCTGCCTGCCTGCCTGCCTGCCTGCCTACCTACCTACTGTATTTCTCCATCTCCCTCTGTATCCCTCTACCTACCTGCCAAAGTACATACTGTATTTCTCCCTCTCTATCAGCATACTTACCTGCCTACCTACCTACCTGCTATATTTCTCCCTTTCCTTCTCTATCCCTCTACATACCTACCTACCTACCTACCTACCTACCTACCTACCTACTGTATTTCTCCCTCTCCCTCTCCATCCCTCTGCCTACCTACCTACCTACCTACCTACCTACCTACCTACCCACCTACTGTATTTCTCCCTCTCCCTCTCTATCCCTCTACCTACCGGCCTACCTGCCTGCCTGCCTGCCTGCCTGCCTGCCTGCCTACCTACCTACCTACCTACCTACCTACCTACCTACCTACCTACCTACCTACCTACCTACTATATTTCTCCATCTCCCTCTGTATCCCTCTACCTACCTGCCAAAGTACATACTGTATTTCTCCCTCTCTATCAGCCTACTTACCTGCCTGCCTACCTACCTACTATATTTCTCCCTTTCCTTCTCTATCCCTCTACCTACCTACCTACCTACCTACCTACCTACCTACCTACTATATTTCTCCCTTTCCTTCTCTATCCTTCTACATACCTGCCTACCTACCTACCTACCTACCTACCTACCTACCTACCTACCTACCTACCTACTATATTTCTCCATCTCCCTCTGTATCCCTCTACCTACCTGCCAAAGTACATACTGTATTTCTCCCTCTCTATCAGCCTACTTACCTGCCTGCCTACCTACCTACTATATTTCTCCCTTTCCTTCTCTATCCCTCTACCTACCTACCTACCTACCTACCTACCTACCTACCTACCTACCTACCTACTATATTTCTCCCTTTCCTTCTCTATCCTTCTACATACCTACCTACCTACCTACCTACCTACTTTATTTCTCCCTCTCCCTCTCCATCCCTCTGCCTACATACCTACCTGCCTACCTCCCTACTGTATTTCTCCCTCTCCCTCTCTATCCCCCGACCTACCTACCTACCTACCTACCTACCTACCTACCTACCTACCTATCTACCTACCTACCTACTATATTTCTCCCTTTCCTTCTCTATCCCTCTACCTACCTACCTACCTACCTACCTACCTACCTACCTACCTACCTACCTACCTACCTACTATATTTCTCCCTTTCCTTCTCTATCCTTCTACATATCTGCCTACCTACTTACTTACCTACCTACCTACCTACTGTATTTCTCCCTCTCCCTCTCCCTCTCTATCCCTCTATCTACCTACCTACCTAGCTACCTACCTACCTACCTACCTACCTACCTACCTACGTACCTGCCTACCTACCTACTCTATTTCTCCCTCTCCCTCTCTATCCCTCTACCTACCGGCCGGCCTTCCTGCCTGCCTGCCTGCCTGCCTACCTACCTACCTACCTACCTACCTACCTACCTACCTACATACCTACCTACATACCTACCTACCTACTGTATTTCTCCATCTCCCTCTGTATCCCTCTACCTACCTGCCAAAGTACATACTGTATTTCACCCTCTCTATCAGCCTACTTACCTGCCTACCTACCTACCTACTATATTTCTCCCTTTCCTTCTCTATCCCTCTACATACCTACCTACCTACCTACCTACCTACCTACCTACCTACCTACCTACTGTATTTCTCCCTCTCCCTCTCTATCCCTCTACCTACCGGCCTGCCTGCCTGCCTGCCTACCTACCTACCTACCTACCGACCGACCGACCGAGCGAGCGACCGACCGACCGACCGACCGACCTACCTACCTACCTACCTACCTACCTACCTACCTACCTACCTACCTACCTACCTACTGTATTTCTCCATCTCCCTCTGTATCCCTCTACCTACCTGCCAAAATACATACTGTATTTCTCCCTCTCTATCAGCCTACTTACCTGCCTACCTACCTACCTACTATATTTCTCCCTTTCCTTCTCTATCCCTCTACCTACCTACCTACCTACCTACCTACCTACCTACCTACCTACCTACCTACTATATTTCTCCCTTTCCTTCTCTATCCTTCTACATACCTGCCTACCTACCTACTTACCTACCTACCTACTTTATTTCTCCCTCTCCCTCTCCATCCCTCTGCCTACATACCTACCTGCCTACCTCCCTACTGTATTTCTCCCTCTCCCTCTCTATCCCCCGACCTACCTACCTACCTACCTACCTGCCTGCCTGCCTGCCTGCCTGCCTGCCTGCCTACCTACCTACTGTATTTCTCCATCTCCCTCTGTATCCCTCTACCTACCTGCCAAAGTACATACTGTATTTCTCCCTCTCTATCAGCATACTTACCTGCCTACCTACCTACCTGCTATATTTCTCCCTTTCCTTCTCTATCCCTCTACATACATACCTACCTACCTACCTACCTACCTACTGTATTTCTCCCTCTCCCTCTCCATCCCTCTGCCTACATACCTACCTACCTACCTACCTACCTACCTACCTACCTACCTACCTACTATATTTCTCCCTTTCCTTCTCTATCCTTCTACATACCTGCCTACCTACCTACTTACCTACCTACCTACTTTATTTCTCCCTCTCCCTCTCCATCCCTCTGCCTACATACCTACCAGCCTACCTCCCTACTGTATTTCTCCCTCTCCCTCTCTATCCCCCGACCTACCTACCTACCTACATACCTGCCTGCCTGCCTGCCTGCCTACCTACCTACTGTATTTCTCCATCTCCCTCTGTATCCCTCTACCTACCTGCCAAAGTACATACTGTATTTCTCCCTCTCTATCAGCATACTTACCTGCCTACCTACCTACCTGCTATATTTCTCCCTTTCCTTCTCTATCCCTCTACATACCTACCTACCTACCTACCTACCTACCTACCTACTGTATTTCTCCCTCTCCCTCTCCATCCCTCTGCCTACCTACCTACCTACCTACCTACCTACCTACCTACCTACCTACCTACCTACCTACCTACTTACCTACTGTATTTCTCCCTCTCCCTCTCTTTCCCTCTACCTACCGGCCTGCCTGCCTGCCTGCCTGCCTGCCTGCCTGCCTGCCTGCCTGCCTACCTACCTACCTACCTACCTACCTACCTACCTACCTACCTACCTACCTACTGTATTTCTCCATCTCCCTCTGTATCCCTCTACCTACCTGCCAAAGTACATACTGTATTTCTCCCTCTCTATCAGCCTACTTACCTGCCTACCTACCTACCTACTATATTTCTCCCTTTCCTTCTCTATCCCTCTACATACCTACCTACCTACCTACCTACCTACTTACCTGCCTACCTACCTACCTACTATATTTCTCCCTTTCCTTCTCTATCCTTCTACATACCTGCCTACCTACCTACTTACCTACCTACCTCCCTACTGTATTTCTCCCTCTCCCTCTCTATCCCCCGACCTACCTACCTACCTACCTACCTACCTACCTACCTACCTACCTACCTACCTACCTACCTACCTACCTACCCACCTACTGTATTTCTCCCTCTCCCTCTCTATCCCTCTACCTACCGGCCTGCCTGCCTGCCTGCCTGCCTGCCTGCCTGCCTGCCTGCCTACCTACCTACCTACCTACCTACCTACCTACCTACCTACCTACCTACCTACCTACCTACCTACTGTATTTCTCCATCTCCCTCTGTATCCCTCTACCTACCTGCCAAAGTACATACTGTATTTCTCCCTCTCTGTCAGCCTACTTACCTGCCTGCCTACCTACCTACTATATTTCTCCCTTTCCTTCTCTATCCCTCTACCTACCTACCTACCTACCTACCTACCTACCTACCTACCTACTATATTTCTCCCTTTCCTTCTCTATCCTTCTACATACCTGCCTGCCTACCTACCTACCTACCTACCTACCTACTTACCTACCTACCTACCTACCTACCTACTTTATTTCTCCCTCTCCCTCTCCATCCCTCTGCCTACATACCTACCTGCCTACCTCCCTACTGTATGTCTCCCTCTCCCTCTCCCTCTCTATCCCCCGACCTACCTACCTACCTACCTACCTACCTACCTACCTACCTACCTACCTACCTACCTATCTACCTACCTACCTACTGTATTTCTCCCTTTCCTTCTCTATCCCTCTACATACCTACCTACCTACGTACCTGCCTGCCTGCCTACCTACCTACCTACCTAGCTACCTACCTACCTACCTACTTACCTGCCTACCTACCTACCTACTGTATTTCTTCCTCTCCCTCTGTATCCCGCAACCTACCTACCTACCTACCAACAGTTTTTCTCCCTCTCCCTCTCTATCCCTCTACCTTCCTACACACTGTATTTCTCCCTCTCTATCAGCCTACTTACCTACCTACCTACTATATTTCTCCCTTTCCTTCTCTACCCCTCTACATACCTACCTACCGACCTACCTACCTACCTACCTACCTACTGTATTTCTCCCTCTCCCTCTCCATCCCTCTACCTACCTACCTACCTACCTACCTACCTACCTACCTACCTACCTACCTACCTACCTACCTACCTACCTACCTACTGTATTTCTTCCTCTCCCTCTCTATCCCTCTACCTACTGGCCGGCCTACCTACCTACCTACCTACCTACCTACCTACCTACCTACCTACCTACCTACCTACCAACAGTTTTTCTCCCTTTCCCTCTCTATCCCTCTACCTACCTACCAATCTACCAACAGTCTTTCTCCCTCTCCCTCTCTATCCCTCTCCCTCCCAGCCGGCCTGCCTGCCTGCCTACCTACCTACCTACCGTATTTCTCTCTCTCTATTCCTCTACCTGCCTACCTATCCACCAACCTTCTGTATGTCTCCCTCTCCCTCTCTATCCCTCTACCTACCTACCTACCTACCTACCTACCTACCTACCTACCTACCTACCTACTGTATTTCTCCCTCTCCTTCTCCATCCCTCTGCCTACCTACCTACCTGCCTACCTCCCAACCTCCCTACTGTATTTCTCCGTCTCCCTCTCTACCCCTCTACCTAACTACCTAGCTGCCTACTGTATTTCTCCTTCTGTCTGTATATCCCTCTACCTACCTACCTACCTACCTACCTACCTACCTACCTACCTACCAACCTACCTACCTACCTACCTACTGTATTTCTCCCTCTCCCTCTCTATCCCTCTACTTACCGGCCGGCCGGCCTACCTACCTACCTACCTACCTACCTACCTACCTACCTACCTACCTACCTACCTACCTACCTACCTACCTACCTACTGTATTTCTCCCTCTACCTCTCTATCCCTCTACCTACCTACCTAGCTACCTGCTGTATTTCTCCCTCTCCCTCTCTATCCCTCTACCTACCTACCTACCTACCTACCTACCTACCTACTTACCTATCTACCTACCTATCTACCTACCTACCGTATTTCTCTCTGTCTATTCCTCTATTTGCCTACCTATCCACCTACCTAATGTATTTCACCCTCTCTCTCTATCCCTCTACCTACCTACCTACCTAACGACCTAGATACCTAGCTACATATCTAGTGTATTTCTCCCTCTCCCTCTGTATCCCCCAACCTACCTACCTACCTACCAACAGTTTTTCTCCGTCTCCCTCTCTATCCCTCTACCTTCCTACACACTCCCTCTCTATCAGCCTATTTACCTACCTACCTACCTACTCTATTTCTCCCTTTCCTTCTCTATCCCTCTACAAACCTACCTACCTACCTACCTACCTACCTACCTACCTACCTACCTACTTACTTACATACCTACCTACCTACCTACCTACCTACCTACCTACCTACTGTATTTCTCCATCTCCCTCTCCATCCCTCTGCCTACATACCTACCTGCCTACCTGCCTACTGTATTTCTCCGTCTCCCTCTCTATCCCTCTACCTTCCTACACACTCCCTCTCTATCAGCCTATTTACCTACCTACCTACTCTATTTCTCCCTTTCCTTCTCTATCCCTCTACAAACCTACCTACCTACCTACCTACCTACCTACCTACCTACCTACCTACCTACCTACCTACCTACTTACTTACATACCTACCTACCTACCTACCTACTGTATTTCTCCATCTCCCTCTCCATCCCTCTGCCTACATACCTACCTGCCTACCTGCCTACTGTATTTCTCCCTCTCCCTCTCTATCCCTCTACCTACCGACCTACTGTATTTCTCCCTCTCCCTCTGTATCCCTCTCCCTACCGGCCGGCCTACCTACCTACCTACCTACCTACCTACCTTCCTACCTACCTACCTACCTACCTACCTACCTACCTACCTACCTACCTACCTACCTAACTACCTACTGTATTTCTCCCTCTCCTTCTCCATCCCTCTGCCTACCTACCTACCTGCCTACCTACCTACCTACCTACCTACCTACCTACCTACCTACCTACCTACCTACCTACCTACCTACCTACCTACCTACCTACCTACTGTATTTCTCCCTCTACCTCTCTATCCCTCTACCTACCTACCTACCTACCTACCTACCTACCTACCTACCTACCTACTGTATTTCTCCCTCTCCCTCTCTATCCCTCTACTTACCGGCCGGCCTGCCTGCCTGCCTGCCTGCCTGCCTGCCTGCCTGCCTGCCTGCCTACCTACCTACCTACCTACCTACCTACCTACCTACTGTATTTCTCCCTCTACCTCTCTATCCCTCTACCTACCTACCTAGCTACCTACTGTATTTCTCCCTCTCCCTCTCTATCCCTCTACCTACCTACCTACCTACCTACCTACCTACCTACCTACTTACCTATCTACCTACCTATCTACCTACCTACTGTATTTCTCTCTGTCTATTCCTCTATTTGCCTACCTATCCACCTACCTAATGTATTTCACCCTCTCTCTCTATCCCTCTACCTACCTAGCTACCTACCTACATATCTACCTACCTACCTACTGTATTTCTCCCCCTCTCTATGCCTATAGCTAGCTACCTACCTACATATCTAGTGTATTTCTCCCTCTCCCTCTGTATCCCTCAACATACCTACCTACCTACCAACAGTTTTTCTCCCTCTCCCTCTCTATCCCTCTACCTTCCTACACACTGTATTTCTCCCTCTCTATCAGCCTACTTACCTACCTACCTACCTACTATATTTCTCCCTTTCCTTCTCTATCCCTCTACATATCTACCTACCTACCTGCCTACCTACCTACTCTATTTCTCCCTCTCCCTCTCTATCCCTCTACCTTCCTACAAACTGTATTTCTCCCTCTCTATCAGACTACTTACCTACCTACCTACCTACTATATTCTCCCTTTCCTTCTCTATCCCTCTACATACCTACCTACCTACCTACCTACTTACCTACCTACCTACCTACTGTATTTCTCCCTTTCCCTCTCCATCCCTCTGCATACATACCTACCTGCCTACCTCCCTACTGTATTTCTCCCTCTCCCTCTCCCTCTCCCTCTCTATCCCTCTACCTAACTGCCTACCTACATACATACATACATACATACCTATTGTATTTTTCTCTCTCTATTACTCTACCTACCCACCTGCCTACCTACCTGCCTACCTATTGTATTTCTCCCTCTCCCTCTCTATCCCTCTACCTACCTACCTACCTACTGTATTTCTCACTCTCCCTTTCTATCTATCTACCTACCTACCTACCTACCTACCTACCTACCTACCTACCTACCTACCTACCTACTGTATTTCTTTTCTTTTTTTTTTGAAAAAGTTTTATTCAAACCAATTTTCCCCCTTTTTACCCCCCGACATATAATATAAATATAAATAAATATTTTATAATCTGTATTTAGAAGAGATATCGGTCTGTAATCCTCTGGTTTCTTGGGGCCATCTTTGTCTTTGGGTATCACTGATATAAAAGCCGCTTTCCATGAGAGAGGTATTTTACCTCCTTGCTGAATATTAGAAAATAATTCTGTAAGATATTCAATCATTTCCAATTGTAAATTTTTATAGTAGATTGCAGTCAAACCATCAGTCCCTGGAGCCTTGGCTAATTTAAGTTGGTTTGTAGCTAAAATAATCTCATCTGCAGTTATCATACGTTCCAAATTTGCCTTTTGAAGCATGGATATTTTAGTAACCCTTTTTCCTTCCAGAAAGTCGTCTATTAAGTTATTCTGTATATTATCCTGTAAATATAACTTAGTATAATAATCCACAAATGATTTTTTAATCAAATCATGTTGGTATACCGTTTTCCCTCCATATTCAATTCTATCAATAATTCTATTATTCGTATTCTTTCTCAAGGTGTAGGCCAACCACCTACCAGGTTTATTAGCGTTAGCAAAAGTATTATGTTTGGCAAATTGTAAGTTAGTTGCTGTTTGTTCTGATATAAGCATTTGAAATTGATCTTTCAACAACTTTATCGCCATCTGGAGTGTCACATCTTTTGGTGTTACTATAAGTAACTGCTCCTTTTTTTTAATTTCATTCTCCAAATCCATCCTCTTTTTCTGTCTGCTTTGTTTATGTTTAAAATTCATATGTATCAGGACCCCACGCATATAAGCTTTACTTGCATCCCATACTATTTCAATAGGAGTACCTTTGTTCATATTAAAGCTAAAAAATTCCTTCATATGTTTTTTAAGTTCATCAACATTTTTTTCATATCTAAATAAATTTTCATTTACTCTCCATGACCTTCTTGACCTCTTCCCTAATTCAATCTCTAACCACACCGGGCTATGATCAGTTAACGTCCTGGAGAATATCTTAGTTTTCTTAGCTTTAGGAAGTAGATCCGGTGTTAGCAAAAAAAAATCAATCCTTGAAAAAGATTTATGCCTATCTGAATAAAACGAAAATTCCATCTCGCCTGGATGTTGTATCCTCCAAACATCTTTTAGTTCCAAGTCGTCTTTTAAATTAAAAAAAACCTGTGGTAGTTTAGTGGCAACCTTAGTCATTGTTCTCTTGTCTATCCTTGGAGAGATCACTCCATTCCAATCTCCCATAATTAAAATACTCTTAAAGTTCCAATCCAAAATTTTTGAGTGAAGGATCCTGTAAAAACTTTCTTGTTGCTGATTGGGTGCATATATTCCTACCACCAAAATAGAACCAAAATCAAGTTCAATTGCTATATATCTGCCACTATCATCCGCCTCTATAATTTTAGCTGAAAATCTTTTATTTATATATATCACCACTTCATTTTTCTTTACCAAACTAGAGGCTGCATAAAGTGTTCCCAATCTTGGATTCAATAAATACTTCTGATCTTGCAGCCTAATATGAGTTTCTTGAAGGCAGACCACATCATTATTAAATTGCTTCAAATAATAAAATATTTTTTCCTTTTTTGTGGCGAGTTCAATCCATTCACGTTCCAGGATAATAGTTTAAGCATCTTTTGTCCTTGTCTGAAACATTGAGAGCATTTGCTGAAGATCTCTCTCCACCAGGCTAGTCTTCGGCTCTGCTCCTCCCACAGCTTCAATTTCTTTCTTGCCTTTACCTTTGTTCCTCTTGGTACCTTGTTGTTGGGGCTGCCCCTGCTTCTGAGATTCCTGCATTTGTCTAGTCGTAGATCTAGTAACACGTTGTTCCACTGGCTCAAGTACTGGCATTTCACTAAGTGCCTTAGACGGTTCCTCCACAAAGGAGCTTAGAAGAAATCGAGAAGAATCCACTTGAGATCCGCTTGCAGCACCCTGGGCTTCCCTCTCTTTTTGTGTCTGCCTTATCTGTTCTTCTGTCTCTTTCTCAAACAGCCTCTGCTCTAAGGCGTCCAGGTCTGCTGGTGTTGGTGTAGATGTACGTGGGGGCGTTGCACTTGCCTTCAGTATTCCATCATAAAAATCTCTTGCCTTATCTATAGTGTTCAGACGATACCTCACCCCCTCATATCTGAATATAACACCCATTGGGGCATCCCACCTAAACGGTATCTCTCTTTTCTTCAACTCAGCTACCAAAAATCCAAAATCCCTTCTAAGCTTTAATACCGCCGGAGGCAGCTCCTTAAAAACACTGATCAGTTGTCCATCTACATGAATAGAGGAGTAATAAGACTTCTGCACAATATCGTTTCTAAAGTTTCTCTCGGTGAAATATATCACAACATCTCTCGGTAATTGCCTTTGTAGTGCTATACGTGAATTTACTCTGTACGTTTTATCAATTTTAGCATAAATTTCACCAGGATCCACTTTTAATAATATAGCCAGAGCATCAGCGCAAGCTTTTCTTAAATCTTCTCTAGAATTCTCTCTAAGACCTCTCAGCCTAATGGCATGCTCCATTGACCTAAGTTGTAACATAATAACCTCATGATCTATCTTGCGCATGTTTCCCTCCATTTCCACAAATTTCAAATCCGTTTCCTTTGCTTTAACTTCCACCTCTGACGCCAATCGCTCAATTTTAGAATCAACCTTAATTATAACTTCAGACAGGCTCTTAGCCATAGCTTGCATATTTTTATCCAGTTGATCATGTTTATCCTGAACCGCACTCTTAAGTTGATCATGTTTATCCTGAACCACTCTCTTAAGTTCTGTACTTTCATTAGCTATGAAATTCATCAATTCTTTAAAATCCTGGGTAGTTACTGCACCAGCCCGTTCCGTTGCCATCTTTTAAACTTCCCAAGAAAAATGCTCTTCGAAATATCCAAATAAGTCAATAAATCAAATAGTGCGTTTGGCTTTATAACTTGCTCCCCCTTTCCGCCTGCAGCTGTCCGCTATCAGCCAGGGGTTAAGCAGAGACCAAAATCCACAAATCAGTAATTAGACAAAGCAACTAACTTTCGTTTCATTTCATCTGGTAGTTAACGCCATCTTGAATCCTTTGTTCTAAGAGCTGTATCTTAAAACAGTTCACGAACTTTAATTACTTGCGTTTAGTTTCCTTTGAAGTACGAACGCTTGAAATATAGTCCTTCTTTTTTTTTTTATTTATTGAAAAAGTTTTATTCACACAAATTTTCCCCCTTTTTACCCCCCCCCCGACATGTAATATAAATCACATACAAATACTATACCCCCCCTCACCCCATCTTAAAATAAGTTTCTCATTCAGATATTATACCCCCTCGCCTCCCAGCAGACACAATATAAGTTTCTCTTAGTATATTAATATCCCATTAACACCATCTTCTAAGTTAATTAAAGATATAAAAAACATAATATAAATTTCTCTTTAAGAAAAAAAAAAAAAGGCATATCCCATTATTCCCCTCTCTAGATTAATCATACATATATATTACCCCGCCCTCCACCCTAGCCCTCCCCCACCTCCCATTCAAACCCACCCCCCTGACTTCCGCTATACACCACTCTAATAATTCCAAGCATCCCAAATATTATTTACTCTATTCACCTATCAATCAAAGCATTCTTACCTAAAAGCTACATAATACTTCCTAATCTGATATTTATTCTGTATATAATCAATCCATTAGAAACCTTATAACAAACTCAACATAAACACCCCCTTTTAGTTGAACATTAAAATACATAGAAGATAATTCTTAAGATCTAAATACCATATCATATAACCTAACACTTATAAAACTTAAACCATATATCCTAGCTTAAGTTTACATCCTTCCTGATTCAAAAGGTTTACTATTTTTCCCCTCTCCATTTGCTTAATTGCCCACTTAACAACACAAAAAAATGGACTTCCGGGTTGAGCGTCGGCTGTCGCAGACAGGCTTTTACGAGCTTGTCAATCCAGCTGCCTGTTAGAGGCGTTTTTATAAGATCGTAAATGTCTCGGATACTCATAAATCCTTAGGAATTTATGGGTGAACTCACGCTGTCGGGTTGAGCCTCTTGTGTAACTCTCCAGAAGGTATACAGCCTCTGGAGAGCTAGCAAGAAGAGCCCCCCCCTTTTCAGCGCTTTAGTTCCAGGCGGCTGTATTCCTTCGCATTAGTGAGGCTAGACGGCCGTAATCAACTCTTTAAAATATGTTCCAGGCAATCCATCAAGAAAGACTATATTTCAAGCCTTCGTACCTCAAAGGAAACTAAAACGCAAGTAATTAAAGTTTGTGGTATATCTCTTAGAACAAAGGATTCAAGATGGCGTTAACTACCAGATGAATGAAACGAAACTTAGTTGCCTTGTCTAATTATTGATTTGTGGTTGGTCTCTGCTTAACCCCTGGCTGATAGCGGACAGCTGTATGCGGAAAGGGGGAGCAAGCTATAATTACTGACTTATTTTGATATTTTGAAGAGGTTTTTTTTTTTCTCTTCCTGAAAACTTGGAAAGCTTAAAAGCAAGGCAATGGAACAAACTCGTGTAGTAACTCCCCAGGACTTTAAAGATTTGATGAACTTTATAGTTAATGAAAGCAGAGACCTCAAAAGAATGATCCAGGAGAAATATGAACAATTAGAAAAAAAAATGTTTGCAATGGCCAAGAGTCTGTCTGAAGTTATCATTAAAATTGATGGGAAAATCGAACAGCTGACCTCACAGGTGGAACTTAAAGCAAAGGAAACGGATTTGAAATTGGTGGAAATGGAGGGGAATATGCACAAATTGGACAAAGAGGTTATTATGTTACAATTTTTTTTAATGGAAAAAGCCATTAGACTGAGAGGATTATCAGAAAATCCTAGAGAAGACTTAAGAAAAGTTTCTGCCGATGCTTTGGCTATATTAGTAAAAATGAATCCTGGTGAAATTTATGCTAAGATTGATAAAATTTACAGAGCAAACTCACGTATAGCATTACAAAGGCAACTACCGAGAGATGTTGTGATATATTTTACTGAGAGAAACCTCAGAAATGATATTCTGCAGAAGTCTTTTCACTCCTCTCTCCACATAGCTGGAAAACGGATTGGTGTCTTTAAGGAACTTCCATCAACTATCCTGAAGCTTAGAAGGGATTTTGGTTTTTTGGTGGCAGAGCTGAAGAAAAGAGGGATACAGTACAGGTGGGATGCTCCAATGGGTGTTATATTCAGATATGAAGGGGCGCGGTATTGTTTGAATACTATAGATAAGGCAAGAGATTTTTATTATGAAATACTGAAGAAAAGTGCAATGCCCCCACGTATATCTTTACCAACACTAGTAGATCTGGATGGTTCAGAACAAGATATTGAGATGGAGCAGAAACAATTTGGAAAAGAGATGGAAGAACATACTCAGTTGGATTCCCCTGGGCTTTTTTTAAGCCCTACTCTGGAGGAAATGTCGAAGACTGCTATAGGGGGATCTGTTGGAATGCCAATACGTAAATCAGATGAGCAATGTGAAGCCAGGTCTAGTACCAGACAAATCCAGAAACCGCAGAAGCAGAGGAGGTCTCAATCTCGGCGAGTTAAGAAAGACAAAAGGATTAAAGGACGAAGCAATTAATCAATCTAGATAAAAATATACAGATCTCTGCAATGCTGGTCCTCTTGGATGTGGAAACTTTTTCAGGGTTGAAAACTGGAACCGGAGCATTTGCAGTGGATCTGGTTGTTACCCTATCACGATCTTGGAACTTTATAATCCTGATGAAAAGTCACTCGGGGGTTACCTATGTAAAGGGTTTTTTTCTTGTTATTTATGGGGGCAGCTGCTTAAACTGGTATTACAAACAGCTATGGATGGAATGGAAGGAGACCTGAAGAGTTGGACTTATGAATATTGACGCGGAAAGGATTAATATTATGTTAGTGTTCTGGGAAAAAACTTGGGCCGAACTTTGAAATTTTCTTGCAATCTGCTGTATCCTTCTTGTGATAGGATCTGAAATTTTCCTATACCATTTCTGTTTCCTTTGTGAAGAGAGAAGTAACTTTGCTTTTTTCAAATATTAGAGTAATCTTTACATTTTTTTTTGTGTTGTTAAGTGGGCAATTAAGCAAATGGAGAGGGGAAAAATAGTAAACCTTTTGAATCAGGAAGGATGTAAACTTGAGCTAGGATATATGGTTTAAGTTTTATAAGTGTTAGGTTATATGACATGGTATTTAGATCTTAAGAATTATTTTCTATGTATTTTAATGTTTAACTAAAAGGGGGTGTTTATGTTGAGCTTGTTATAAGGTTTCTAATGGATTGGTTATATATAAATATCAGATTAGGAAGTACTATGTAGTTTTTAGCTAAGAATGCTTTGATTGATAGGTGAATAGAGTAAATAATATTTGGGATGCTTGGAATTATTAGAGTGGTGTATAGCGGAAGTCAGGGGGGTGGGTTTGAATGGGAGGTGGGGGAGGGTTAGGGTGGAGGGCGGGGTAATATATATGTATGATTAATTTAGAGAGGGGAATAATGGGATATGCCTTTTTTTTTTTTTTAAAGAGAAATTTATATTATGTTTTTTATATCTTTAATTAACTTAGAAGATGGTGTTAATGGGATATTAATATACTAAGAGAAACTTATATTGTGTCTGCTGGGAGGCGAGGGGGTATAATATCTGAATGAGAAACTTATTTTAAGACGGGGTGAGGGGGGGTATAGTATTTGTATGTGATTTATATTACATGTCGGGGGGGGGGGGTAAAAAGGGGGGAAATCTGTGTGAATAAAACTTTTTCAATTAAAAAAAAAAAACACAAAAAAATGTAAAGATTACTCTAATATTTGAAAAAAGCAAAGTTACTTCTCTCTTCACAAAGGAAACAGAAATAATATAGGAAAATTTCAGATCCTATCACATGAAGGATACAGTAAATTGCAAGAAAATTTCAAAGTTTGACCCAAGTTTTTTCCCAGAACACTAACATAATATTAGTCCTTTCCGCGTCAATGTTCATAAGTCCAACTCTTCAGGTCTCCTTCCATTCCATCCATAGCTGTTTGTAATACCAGTTTAAGCAGCTGCCCCCATAAATAACAAAAAAAAACCAACCCTTTACATAGGTAACCCCCGAGTGACTTTTCATCAGGATTATAAAGTTCCAAGATCGTGATAGGGTAACAACCAGATCCACTGCAAATGCTCCGGTTCCAATTTTCAACCCTGAAAAAGTTTCTACATCCAAGAGAACCAGCATTGCAGAGATCTGTATATTTTTATCTAGATTGATTAATTGCTTCGTCCTTTAATCCTTTTGTCTTTCTTAACTCGCCGAGATTGAGACCTCCTCTGCTTCTGCGGTTTCTCAATTTGTCTGGTGCTAGACCTGGCTTCACATTGCTCATCTGATTTACGTATTGGCATTCCAACAGATCCCCCTATAGCAGTCTTCGACATTTCCTCCAGAGTAGGGCTTAAAAAAAGCCCAGGGGAATCCAACTGAGTATGTTCTTCCATCTCTTTTCCAAATTGTTTCTGCTCCATCTCAATATCTTGCTCTGAACCATCCAGATCTACTAGTGTTGGTATAGATATACGTGGGGGCGTTGCACCTTTCTTCAGTATTTCATAATAAAAATCTCTTGCCTTGTCTATAGTATTCAAACAATATCGCGCCCCTTCATATCTGAATATAACACCCATTGGAGCATCCCACCTGTACTGTATCCCTCTTTTCTTCAGCTCCTCCACCAAAAAACCAAAATCCCTTCTGAGCTTCAGGATAGTTGATGGAAGTTCCTTAAAGACACCAATCCGTTTTCCAGCTATGTGGAGAGAGGAGTGAAAAGACTTCTGCAGAATATCATTTCTGAGGTTTCTCTCAGTAAAATATATCACAACATCTCTCGGTAGTTGCCTTTGTAATGCTATACGTGAGTTTGCTCTGTAAATTTTATCAATCTTAGCATAAATTTCACCAGGATCCATTTTTACTAATATGGCCAAAGCATCGGCAGAAACTTTTCTTAAGTCTTCTCTAGGATTTTCTGATAATCCCCTCAGTCTAATGGCGTTTTCCATTAACAAAAATTGTAACATAATAACCTCTTTGTCCAATTTGTGCATATTCCCCTCCATTTCCACCAATTTCAAATCCGTTTCCTTTGCTTTGACTTCCACCTCTGAAGACAGCTTTTCGATTTTCCCATCAATTTTAATGATAACTTCAGACAGACTCTTGGCCATTGCAAGCATTTTTTTTCCCAATTGTTCATATTTCTCCTGGATCATTCTTTTGAGGTCTCTGCTTTCATTAACTATAAAGTTCATCAAATCTTTAAAGTCCTGGGGAGTTACTACACGAGTTTGTTCCATTGCCTTGCTTTTAAGCTTTCCAAGTTTTCAGGAAGAGAAAAAAAAAAAACCTCTTCAAAATATCAAAATAAGTCAGTAATAAGTAATACGTTTAGCTTAACGCTCAATAGATCAGATAGTGCATTTGGCTTTATAGCTTGCTCCCCCTTTCCGCCTACAGCTGTCCGCTATCAGCCAGGGGTTAAGCAGAGACCAAAATCCACAAATCAATAATTAGACAAGGCAACTAAGTTTCATTTCATTCATCTGGTAGTTAACGCCATCTTGAATCCTTTGTTCTTTAAAACAAGTCACAAACTTTAATTACTTGCGTTTAGTTTCCTTTGAAGTACGAAGGCTTGAAATATAGTCCTTCTTGATGGATTGCATGTCGATCAGGATTGGGTACAAGCCAAAACAACTAACTTTCATTTCGTCTCATCTGGTAATTAACGCCATCTTGATTCCTTCGTTCTAAAGGCTGTGTCTAAGATCCACTATATTCTGGCAAAATCACAAACTTTAATTACTTGCGTTTACGATGAGTAGCCAAGAAGTTCCCTTTGAAGTATAAAGTTGCCTTGGAATGTAGATTAGAAGTTAAAAGCAGTTTGCTTTGCCGTGTTAATTAGCCAATTAACACGGTCTCCACACCCGTCCGGAGAAGATCGCGGCCTAAAGAGGGGAGGGTCTCTCCTTACTCGCTCCTCAGAGGAAAACTAACCCTCTGAGGGCTTCGCAAGGGAACTCTTCCCTGGCAGCAAAAACTCTCCCACAAGCTCATAATAGAGCTTGGGGTTTCCGAGGCATTTGATCTTATAAAAAACGCCTCTACAGACGAGTGGGATGGCAGGCTTGAAAAAAGCCTACCGACAGCAACTGCAACCGGAAGTCGATAAATATATAGTCCTTCTTGATGGATTGCCTGGAGCGTATTTTAAAGAGTTGTTTACGGTTGTCTTGCTTCGCTAAACCCTTAGCGAAGGGGTCCGGCAGCCTGGAACTAAAGCCGCTGAGAAGGGGAGCTCTCCTTGCCTGCTCCCCAGAGGCTATAATACCTTCTGGAGAGCTACACAAGAGGCTCAACCCGACAGCGTGAGTTCTCCCATAAATTCCTAAGGATTTATGAGTATCCGAGACATTACGATCTTATAAAAACGCCTCTACAAGCTGCTGGATCGGCAAGCTCATAAAAGCCTGTCCGCGACAGCCGAAGCTCAACCCGGAAGTCTGAGGAGGCCTTAATTGATCGGTACAAGGAGGGGCTGAATGAGGAGATATATAAAAGCTGTGTAAACAGACGCATTCCACGAACCCTGCAGGGTTGGTTTGAATTGACCGCTGACGTGGAAATTGACTTACTTAGGAATAAATATCTTGAAGTGCGTGAACCGGGGAGGGAGGGGCTTTGCATTGGGTTATTGGGACTGTATGGTGCAGGAGGGTGAGTTGCAGAAGGAAGTACTCTGGTGCCATCTACTGTTACCATCTACTTCGCGTGCCAGTGGTTGGGTCATCTTATGGTCAAGGTCAACGGTCTTACATGCCAATCTGATGATGCTTTTTGAAGATGAAGCCACATGACACCTAGGGGCTTTACACGTTGGACCATGGAAGGGGGTTATTCGGGGGAAGGGGGTTGGACATATATTGATATGTATGCTTTCGCGCCTAAATGCTTCAGACATTGCTTAGCATCTATGCTATTCATTCCTTAACCAGTAAAAGTACTTTTAATTCCACTAAAAATGGAGTCGAGAGGTTTCTTTCTTGGTTATCGATGAAGCAGACCTGACACCTACCTACTGTATTTCTCTCTCCCTTTCTCTCTATCGACCTTCCTCCCTACCTACTGTATTTCTCCCTCTCTCTCTATCCCTCTACCTACCTATCTACCTACCTACTGTATTTCTCCCCCCTCTCTCTATCCCTCTACCTATCTACCTATTTACCTGCCTACCTTATTTCTCCCTCTATCCCTCTACCTACCTACCTACCTACCTACCTACCTACCTACCTACCTACCTACCTACTGTATTTCTCCCTCTCTTTCTCTATCCCTCTACCTATCTACCTACCAACCTACTGTATTTCTCCCCCTCTCTCTCTATCCCTCTACCAAACCTATCTATCTACCTACTGTATTTCTCCCTCTCTCTCTATCCCTCTACCTACCTACCTACTGTATTTCTCCCTCTCTCTCTATCCCTATACCTACCTACCTACTGTATTTCTCCCTCTCTCTCTATCTCCCTACCTACCTACCTACCTACCTACCTACCTACCTACCTACCTACCTACGTACCTACCTACTGTTTTTCTCCCTCTCCCTCTCTATCCCTCTACCTATCTACCTACCTACTGTATTTTCCCTCTCTCTCTATCCCTCTACCTATCTATCTACCTACTATATTTCTCCCTCTCTTTCTATCCCTCAACCTACCTACCTACCTACCTACTGTATTTTCCCTCTCTCTCTATCCCTCTACCTATCTACCTACCTACCTACTGTATTTCTCCCCCTCTCTCTTTATCCCTCTACCTACCTACTGTATTTCTCCCTCTCTTTCTCTCCACCTACCTACCTACAGTTTTTCTCCCTCTCCCTCTCTTTCCCTCTACATATCTACCTACCTACTGTATTTCTCCCTCTCTCTCTATCCCTCTACCTATCTATTTACCTACTGTATTTCTCCGTCTCTCTCTCTCTAGCCCTCTACCTACCTACCTACCTACTGCATTACTCCCCCCCCTCTCTCTCTCTAAATAAATAAATAAATAAATAAATGTTAGCAGGAACGTATATGTAATCAAGGGTATAAGAACTAACTTCTGTCAGAATAAGGGGGTTCAGACATTTTGTACGAGCTTGCAGCTTATTGCTGAACCTGTGCACATAATAAAACCTTTACTACTTTGAAGAGCTTGTCTGTGTCCTGGCTTTCCTACAACAAATGGTGCATTGGCCGGGAATCAGATGAGGCGATGTCTCGCTGAGGACTGTTTGACCCCTCGACTTCGTTGGGAGGCCGTTCCTGAACATTCTCCAGGTGCCATGGGGGCTTGACCTCCGGGAGACAGCAGCGACCTCTCTGCGAGGCCGATGGTACTGAGAGCTAGTCTGTCAGGCCTGTTTCTTCGAGTACCTAAGAAAGACCACGCTTAAACATTGTTTGAAATGAATAAGGCTACTTTTACTAAGTAACGACAGTGAACAGACCAGGTAAAGCAGAGAGTGAATAGTTTAGGCGCGAACATAGAGTATTAAGCTTAAGCCCATCCCAATCCCCAACCCCCCCTTAGCATTGTCCAATATACTTTCTTCTCCACCATCAGGTGGGCAGGTCTTCACCAGCCTGGAATGCGGGACCGTTAGCCGAGAGATAACACCAGCCGTCAACATCGTCCACCAGCAGAACAATTGTATCCCAACGCCCCCCACCCTCCCCGTTGCCATGGCAGCTAAGCAGAACTAGCGAAGGCTGACATCCGGACCTCCTCCAAGAACAGCGAGAAATCCCGGACATCTTGCGGAACACGAGATGCTACACCTGGAAAACAGACAAGAAAAGACAAAAAACAACATTGTTTCTAGGTCTGGCTGAGTTTAAAAAAATTCTTTTTTTGCTACTCTCTCCCTCTGGCTGAGATGGGCGGTGGAAGTGGCTTCTCTCTGTCCCTGCCTGATTATTTCAACTAAGGAAAATTTCCAGCGTCTCTTTGAAAGCAGGACTCTCTCTGGATTTTTGGAAAAAAAAAATTTCTTGATGGATTTGTGATTTCTTCTTTGGAATACCTTCGTTATTACTATTTGCTGACTTGGGAAATTGTGTCTCTTTTGGTTTCTGAATTGTTTGCAACTTCACGGCCCTGAACTGAACTGAGCTCCTGATCTGCCCCACCAGCCCCACCCGGAAAACGCCATCTTGGTGGCAGTGACTCTAACTTTTAACCATGGCACAAGAAGCAGCACTTGTAAATTTGGAACAAAGGATGGCTTCTCTTGAAACCTCTATGCAGACTTTGATATCAGAAATAAAGGCCCAGAGGGCTGAAAATAGTACTTTCAAAAAGGAACTATTGGATACCCGGAAGCAAGTGTTGGAGAATACACAGAAGAATGAAGAATTGGAAGGAGGGTTGGAGGGGGCTAAGGGAGAGATTAAAAATGTTTCTAATGAGGTGGGGGAAATAAATGGGCGTGTGTCTAGGATAGATATGGAAAGAATGACATATTTTTTGAGATTTCAGAATGTTCTTGAGGATTCTGGTGAATGCCTGCCTGATCTTATGAGTACAATTTTAGCAGACTATTTACAAAAACCTAAGGATGAGATCAGGGGGGACATTGACCTAGCCTATAGAATTAATTCTGCATATGCCAGGATGAATGAAGTGCCTAGAGAGATACATGTGAAATTTGTTAGAAGGTCAACCAGAGAGGAAATCCTGAAAGCGCAGAGAGAGAAACCTTTAACTTATCATCGAGAAACGGTCACTATCTTGAAGCAGATCCCTAGAAAAATTAGAGATTCAAGAAGGAAATTTTCCTTCTTGTCTAAAACCTTGTTTGATCACGGGATTTGGTTCAAGTGGATGACACCTGAAGGGATGCTGGTGTTCTGGGAAGGAGGAAGAGTGAGGATTAAAACAGTTGCTGAGGCGGAAGCCTTTCTTAAAAAACATTCCTCTGCCCTGGGGGAAGATCCAGGGGGGACGGAGGGGGCCACGGCTCCGCCTGCGGGGGGCCAGGGAGGAGAGAAAGAAGATACAATAGCCAAAAGACTTAGATCAAAAAAATAACTTTGCCTTGATTTTTTCCTGAACAATTTTGCATAATATTTCTATCCGGACTTTTTGTAAATGTCTGACAGCATGGAAGGGAGAATTTAGGTAAATGTACTTGCTTTCAACTTGTAGTGGTATGGAAAATGTTTTCTATGTTAACTTTTTTAATGTGTATTTTGAGGTCTCGGAAGGTCCGATGACTCTGACGTGAATGCTCTCAAAATTTCTTTGTAACCATTACCTTATCCTGTTAAAAAATGTAAAACCAATAAAACTTTTTCAATATAAAAAGAAAAGACAAAACAACATATAGGAGAGAGGGAAAGGGTCAAGGTTTGTGTGGATACTTGGCATAAAACTGGCGTACCAGTTTAGGAGCCTTGAGATGCTCTTTATCCACCCATTCGTTGTGAGAAGGGGGAAAGTCTTTCCACATGACTAGGAACTGAGTTTTATTCCGACGGACTCTGGAATCCAAAATGTCACGAACTTCATAATGCTGGTGACCGTCCACCATGGTAGGTGCAGGGGTATCAGGCAAAGGTTTGCGGAGATGTGAGGTGTGTTCAGGTTTCAGTAAGTGAACATGGAACACCGGGTACAGGCGCCGGTAGGTCTTTGGGAGATCCAAACGGACGGACACAGAGCTGATGATTTTGGTTATAGTGAAAGGACCAACAAATTTGGGACCTAGTTTCCTGCATTTCTGCGGGCTATCCAAATGCTTCGTAGACACATAAACTCTATCACCAACTTTGTAGGCCGGGGGAACTGCTCGTTTCCTGTCAGCATACAATTTATGTGAATCATGAGCATCGTTCAAAGTCTTGCGGATGATTGGCCAAACCGAAGACAGCCTAGAGGACCAATCGGCCAAAGAGGGAACTGTCGGTGAGTCATGAGGCAATTCGGGGATGGGTACAAAGTCCTGTCCATAGATGATTTTAAAAGGGGTCATATTCGTACTGGAGTGAACAGAGTTATTATAGGCCACTTCGGCATGTATCAGGAGATCAGCCCAATCATCTTGTTGAAAATTTATAAAACAGCGCAAGTATTGTTCCAAAACGGAATTGGCCCTCTCACAAGAGCCATTCGTCTGGGGATGGTAGGCGGAGCTTAAGCCTTGGGCGGAGCCAATCAGTCTCAAAAATTCCTTCCAAAAAAGAGACGTAAATTGAGTGCCTCTGTCTGAAATGATACGCTGGGGAACTCCATGAAAACGGTAAATATGGGTAACGAACAATCGAGCCAAAGATTTGGAAGAGGGAATCTTCGAACAGGGGACAAAATGAACCTGTTTGGAGAAGAGATCGGTAACGACCCAAATGACGGTATAGCCTTGACTGGGCGGAAGGTCAACTATAAAGTCCATTGAAATCTCCTTCCAAGGTACCTCTGGTGTCGCCACGGACTGGAGGAGGCCACGCGGTTTTCCCGGTGCACGTTTAGAAGCCGCACAAACAGGGCAACTGGCAATATATGATTCAATATCCTTCTTAAGTGAGGGCCACCAGAACTGTCGTTTAACAAGGTGTACAGTTTTAACGAAACCGAAATGGCCAGCCAAACGTGAGTCGTGTGCGCGTTGCAAAACAAAAGGACGTATAGTACTTGGGACCTAAAGGAGGCTTTCAGTGAGAGATCTTGTGATTCACTTCCTCCTCATAGAGCTACTGATTGTTCAATTGATTTCCTCCCTGGGGTGCAATTGCCAAAACCTCGCCTTTACTCCATGACCCCACGGGAGATGGAGGAATTGCGTAAGTTCATCGATAAAAATCTTCAAAGGGGTTTCATTGAGCCAGCTAGGCCACGTGTAGCTGCACCTGTTATGTTTAGGGAAAAGAAAGATGGCACTCTTAGACTAGTACAAGACTACTCTTATCTCAACACCATTTGCGAACACAACGTCTACCCACTCCCGCTTATGAAGGACATGCTTGCTCACCTGGCTACTGGTAAAATTTTTACTAAACTGGACTTACGTGAGGCCTATTATAGGGTCAGGATTAAAGAGGGGGACGAATGGAAAACCGCCTTTAACTGTCCCCTTGGATGTTTTCAATTTAAGGTCCTCCCCTTTGGTCTTCAGGGTGCTCCTTCTGTGTTTATGCAACTGATTAATGAGGTTCTCCACGAGCACCTTTACAAAGGAGTTTTAGTCTATATTGATGACATCGTTGTTTACTCACAAACACATGACGAGCATGTTAAACTGGTGCGTTCTGTCCTTCAAAAACTACGTTCCGCTGAGCTATACGCCAAACTGTCCAAATGTGAGTTTCACCAGGAAAGAACCTGGTGAAAGAACCCTTCAACGTAGGAAAGGCTGTCTGAACCATCTCCTGGCCAGGATGAGTGTGGAGACGCCTCAGGCGAGTATGTGTTAAAATCTGTGTACCTGTCTCATTTGAAGGCAGAAGAGTGGGATTGATCACCCTCCTGGACTCAGGGCGGCGACCCGAAAGTAGTCCTGTTAGGCTGTGTGGGAGGTTAAGTTCTCATCAGTGACCGTTGAGCTCCGGGGCTGCGAGTCAGTGGCCAGTGTGTGATAAGATGGGTGGAAGACAGAGCACGGATCAGTGGGCTGTGGCAGTGGGATCAGTGGGCTATGGCAGTGAATGGAAAGGCTGATGCTTTGTTGCAATGTCAGGCGGAGATGGTACGGCTGTGGTACGGGGAGGAGGTGTCAGAATGTTAAACATGAATGGCAGGGTGTGATTAGGAGGCTGAGGGAGAGTGAGAAAAGGAGAGGGGTTTTGCAGGAGGAAGTTGAGGAGGTTTTGCGGCCCCCGCCGTATGCTCCGCTTCCATCCTCGATGCAGCCCCCGCTGCCTCAGCCACCCCCTTCACCGCCTCAAGGACAGGGGGGTAGAGGTGGAGTGGCTAGCCTGTCTGGGATAGCCGAGAGTCCCAGAGGGGGGGCGGCTTCAGCTCCCAAGATTGAAGCTGCTCATTCGGATGGAAGTGAGCAGGAGGGAGAGGGCTGTGGTGCCATGGGGTGTGTGGAGACTGTAGGAGTACGAACCCGTTCAGCAACGGCAAAGGAAAAGGCAGCAAGGGGGGAACTGGTTGCCCCCTTGCGACAAGTCGACCAGCAGGTAATTGACCAACAGGGACAAGCAGACATTAGAACCATGTTTCAGTATGTACCGTTCTCCATGACAGATTTGTTGAATTGGAAGCAGCATTATGGGCCCCTGACTCTTAAACCAACTGAGATGGCAGACTTATTCCAAACCATCATGCATACGCACAATCCAACCTGGCAGGATGTGCAGCAGTTGTTGAATACATTGTTGACTCCTGAGGAGAGGGAGAAGTGGAAGGCAGCCGTCAGAAAGTGCATGGGAGAGCGTTTCCCTAATGTGCAGGACCTGCAACAAGAATTGAGTGAAAGGGCACCTGAAAGGGACCCGAACTGGAATCCTAGGGAGGCTGCCCAACTGACCCTCCTAAAGGAATACCAAAACCTTACAGTGGAGGCTCTCAGGAGGGCAGGAAAGCCACCAGTGAATATGTCCAAGTCTTCTCTGGTAATCCATAGAGCCGATGAAAGTCCGGAGAGCTTTCTGCAAAGGTTGATTGAGGCTTACGAGTTGTACACCCAGGTAGACCCCCGGCATGCAGACAATGTGAGAATGTTGAATGAAAGGTTCATAGCCCAGAGTTATGAGGATATTCAAAGGAAGTTGCAGAGGTTGGAGGGAGCCTTGGGAAAGAATACTAGTGAGTTGTTGGAAGTGGCTAGGAAGGTGTTTGTGAATAGAGATAAGGTGGAGAAGAAAGAGAAAGACATGCAGATGCATAAGAAAACGGAGTTGTTGGCGGTGGCATTGCAGGGCACCAGTTTGGGACCAAACCAGTGTGCATACTGTAAGGGAGAAGGTCATTGGCAGAGAGAGTGCCCGAAGAAGGCAATCAGGGGTAGGGGATTGGATGACAGACAGGGGTTTGGCAGAGGAGCCTCAACCTGGTTCCCAGGTAGAGGCATGAGAGGACGTGGTATGAGAGGACGTGGTGAAAACGGCTGGCAGAGACGGAGGGAGGAAAGGGTGGAATGATTGGGACTGGCGAATGTTGGGTGGACTGACTGACAGGGACCAGGCTTGGAAGAGGCCCCACCCGAGCCATTGGTTACAATGAATATAGGGGGCCAGCAGACTACCTTTTTGGTGGACACTGGAGCTGGACGGTCGGTAGTGAATAGCAGAATTGCTGCCCTGGGACCACATAGGATACAGGTCCAGGGGGTGTCTGGACAGGTTCTTGGGCGACAGGTGTTGAAACCGGTGACTTGTGCTTTCAAAGGGTCGGAGATTCAACATGAATTTCTGTATATCCCTGAGTGCCCCATACCTCTGTTGGGTAGGGATCTGCTTAGCAAATTGGGGGCAACCATTTCTTTTGATGAAGGACAACAACGGGTGACAGTGCACCACCAACCCGATGCCACCTAGCGGTTGATGGTTGTGAGGCCCCTGGTTGGAGAGGGTCTGGATGAGACATGGAGAGAATTTGAGGTGCCAGAATTGTGGGCAGAAGACAACCCCCCTGGATTTGCATCGCATCACCCTCCTGTCATTGTTGAATTGAAGCCGTCAGCATCATCTGTCCATATTGGACAGACGCAACCATATTCCAGGGAGGTTGTTACTGCTATATATGAAACTATTTTGAGATATTTAGAAGCAGATATTCTGGTACCAATCCAATCCCCTTGGAACACTCCCATTATTCCCATTAGGAAGCCGGACGGGTCCTTCAGACCGGTCCAGGATTTGAGGGTCGTGAATTCCATGACAATGACCCTCCACCCAGCTGTACCGAACCCATATACCCTTCTTAGCCTTCTCCCTCCACGGGCAAAGTGGTTTTCAGTAATCAATTCGAAAAATGCGTTCTTCACCATTCCCATACATCCAGTAAGCCAACCACTGTTTGCCTTTGAATGGGAGAACCCTTGGATGGGAACAAAGATGCAATTCACCTGGACCTGATTGCCTCAGGGATTCAAAAACTCACCTACTCTTTTTGGGGCTGCTTTAGCAAAAGATTTGCAGTATTTTGTGCCTCGCCAAAGTCCCCCCTATTGTGGTACTGCAATATGTGGACGATGTCTTGGTGACAGGGCAATCAGAGGACCTCTGTTGGGAGAATACTAAAGCTTTGCTGCTATTGTTGCTGGAGTGTGGATATAGAGTGTCAAAACGGAAGGCTCAGCTGGTAAGACAGAGAGTGCGGTATTTGGGGTATGATATTGAGCAGGGGCAGACATCGTTGGGACAGGAACGTAAACAGGCTGTTTTGGCGTTGTCTGAACCAAGGAACAGGAGGCAACTGAGAGGATTCTTGGGATTGGTGGGGTTCTGTAGAATTTGGATCCCAAACTTCGCTTTGATGGCTGCTCCGCTTTATGCTGCTACCAAAGGAGCGAATGCAGACCCTTTCTGTTGGGCAGGGAACAAAAGAACACATTTAGGGATATTAAGCAAGCATTGACAACAGCTCCGGCTTTGGCTTTACCTAACCTGGAAAAACCATTCAATTTGTATGTGGACACCAACAAAAACACTGCACTGGGGGTGTTGACACAGAAACTCGGGCAGTGGCAATGCCCAGTGGCTTACCTTTCTAAGCAATTGGATGGGGTGGCAAATACTGTTTGAAAATACTGGCTGCGATTGCTGAATTAGTACAGGACTGTCAAAAACCTACATTTTCAAGCGCAATAACAGTCCACACCCCCCATGCTGTGCAATCAGTGTTGGATAACAAGGGTCACCTGTGGATTAGCAATCAAAGGTTAACTAAATATCAGGCTATGATGATTGAGAACCCACAGGTGAGATTAGTGGTGTCCAACAACTTAAATCCTGCCACCTTGCTACCAACGGAGGTAGAGACTGAACACTACTGTTTACAAGTATTAGAGGCTGTTTATTCAACCCGCCCTGATTTATCAGATATTCCACTCTCAAAGACGGTGCACAACTGGTACACAGATGATTCCAGCTACATGCATGAAGGAAAACAGGTAGCTGGATATGCTATTGTGAATGATGAGAAAGTGATAGAAAGCGGACCCTTGGGAGGTGGACATAGTGCGCAAGTGGCGGAGTTGTGGGCACTCATTAGGGCCTTAGAAAGAGCAAGGGGGGAATCCCTGAATGTTTGGACAGACAGCAAGTACGCTTTCTTGACATTGCATGCCCATGGGGCAGTTTATAAAGACAGAGGCTTTAGAGATTCTGCTGGGAAATACATTCAACATGGGCATTTAATTAGTCGTCTGATTGATGCTGTACAACTACCAACAAAGGTGTCAGTGATGCACTGTAAAGGTCATCAGAGAGGAGAAGACAGAGTGGCTCAAGGGAATAGGAAGGCGGATTTAGAGGCCAGGGAGGCGGCGAAACATCCTGGGCCAACCCCTGACCTCTCAATCCATGTTGCTATGGACTTAGGAGTGATTCCACTGGACATCACCCCTACTTATACCCAACAGGAATGTGAAAAAGCCGTTACCGACCTACATGCTAGAATGGAAAATGGATGGTATGTGTTACCTGATAATAGAGTGCTGGTGCCAGCTTCGGTGGCATATGTTTTGGTTCGGTTAGCCCATGAAACCACTCATATGGGGAAGACTGCTTTGGAGAATGCGCTAGAAAGAGAATACCTTATTAATGGATTGGCAGGACTTGTGGCAGGGGTGGTAGCCAGATGTGTTACGTGTGCTAAGGTGAATCCTAGACAAGGTCGCCTATTGCCCCCAGGAACGATACCAATGTCTTATTATCCTATGGATTATCTGATTATGGATTTCACAGACATGCCTAGGTGTGGTTTGTATAAAGCAATGTTGGTGATGGTTGATATGTATACTGGGTGGCCAGAGGCTTTTCCAACTAAGACAAAACCAGCCAGAGAAGTGGCACGTCTATTGTTGAAGGAGATAATCCCCAGATTTGGAACACCAAGCCATATCTCCTCTGACAATGGACCCGAATTTGTACATCATGTGAATCAGGTTTTGGCACAAGCAGTGGGGATCAAATGGAGATTTCACAGTGCCTATCACCCCCAATCGGGGGCAGTGTGTGAACGAATGAATAGGACACTAAAGGAAAAAATAACCAAAATCTGTACTGAGAGTCATCTGAAGTGGCCGGATGCCGTTCCCCTCGCCCTCTATTCGGTTAGAATGGCTCCGAGGAAGATGCATAAGTTGTCGCCGTATGAATTGATGTTTGGCAGGCCACCCACATTGTTGAGAAGAAATCTGGCCGGTTGGCCAGATCTAGGTCATAAAGGAGGAGTGTGGACCATGGAAATGGTACAGGCCTTAAATCAGCAGATGGAAAAGTTGCGCACCTATGTGATAGAACAGACGCCTCCAAAATTGATCACCAAATGTCATCAGTTCAAGCCCGGGGATATGATATGGGTGAAACATTGGAAAAAGGAACAGTTAGAGGGCAGTTGGAAAGGACCTTTCAGAGTCATAATGGTCTCACCACTGGCAGTAAAGATTGCTGAGTCCAAATCTTGGATTCATTGGACTAGAATTAAGGCAGCTGCAGAGGCTGATTGGCAGCCTCCTCAAGAAGCCTTCCCTGGACCCAGCATTGTTGGTAAATTATCGTCCGGTCTCCAACCTCCACTTTTTAGTGAAGGTTGTAGAGAGTGTGGTGGCACAGCAGTTTCCCCGTCACCTGGAGGAAATTGATTATCTAGACCCGCGCCAGTCCGGCTTCCGACCCGGGCACAGCACCGAGACGGCATTGGTCGCGTTGGTGGATGATCTCTGGAGGGCGCGGGATAGAGGGTGCTCCTCTATCCTGGTCCTATTAGATCTCTCAGCGGCTTTTGATACCATCGACCATGGTATCCTATTGCACCGACTGGAGGGGGTGGGGGTGGGAGGCACCGTGCTACGGTGGTTCTCTTCCTACTTCTCCGGTTGGTCGCAATTCGTGTTGGCAGGAGGGCAGAGGTCGACCTCGAGACCCCTCATATGTGGGGTACCTCAGGGGTCAGTCCTCTCGCCACTCCTGTTCAACACCTATATGAAGCCGCTGGGCGAGATCATCCACGGTTTTAGGGTAGAGTACCATCTGTACGCTGATGATACTCAGCTGTACATATCTACCCCAAACCACCCCAACGATGCTGTTGAGGTGATGTCCCGGTGTTTGGAGGCCGTACGGGTTTGGATGGGGAGTAACAAACTCAAACTCAACCCGTCCAAGACCGAGTGGCTGTGGTTTCCGGTGTCCCGGTTTAGCCAGGTAAGTCCAACACTGGCCATAGGGGGAGAACTATTGGCCCCCATGGAGAGGGCGCGCAATTTAGGTGTCCTCCTGGATTCCCGGCTGACCATGGAGGACCATGTGACAGCCGTGTCCAGGGGGGCGTTTTACCAGGTGCGCCTGGCCCGCCAATTGCGCCCCTTACTGGACTGGGACGCCCTTCGCACAGTCACTCAAGCACTTGTGATATCCCGTCTAGACTACTGTAACGCTCTCTACATGGGGCTCCCCTTGAGGTGCACTCGAGGGTTACAGTTAGTTCAGAATGCGGCCGCGCGGGTGATCAAGGGAGCCTCAAGGCAGTCCCATATAACACCTCTCCTGTGCGAGCTACACTGGCTACCTGTGGCCTTTCGGGTGTGCTTCAAGGTGCTGATTGCCATCTTTAAAGCGCTCCATGGCACAGGGCCTAGTTATGTGCGAGACCGTCTCCTGCCCCACACATTCCTTCGACCGATCCGCTCCCATAGGGAGGGTCTTCTCCGGGTGCCGTCGGCCGGGCAATGCCGGTTGGCGATGCCCAGGGGAAGGGCCTTCTCTGTGGCGGGCCCTACCCTCTGGAACGACCTGCCTCCCGAACTCCGCACCACCTCGGACCTCCGCCTTTTCCGCCAGCGCCTGAAGACGCACCTGTTCCATCAAGCCAGCCTAACGTGGCCACCCGTTAACGACTGAGTTTTAGTCTACAAATTTTTAATTAGAGGGATTTTAATATGTGGTTTTAGCACAGGGTTCTTAAGTTTAATTGTGGTTTTAGGATGTTATGTATTTGTATATTTATATGGTGTTTTTAATTTCCTGTGCGCCGCCCTGGGTCCTTTTGTAGGAGATAGGTGCGGGATATAAATCAAATAAAACTAAACTAAACTAAACTAGTCCCACAACACCAATGAAATTTCGTTTGAGGCGTAGATAAGTGTATATTAGAATGCTAATATACTTATACTCACTTTATATGTCGATCTCTATATGTAAGCTCTGCTATGGGTCTAATATTTCCTGTTTACCCCTCTCCTATCTGCAGGCTGCTCTGCTGAAATCTTACCAGCAATAGATTTCTCTACGCACAGCAGTGAAGAAGCCTCTGCTGAGTCACCCCGGAAGCTGACTTTCTACGCACGGGTGAAGAAGAATGGAAAACATGGTATTCTTGCTTTTACTAAATCAATCAAATCAAATCATTTAATACTTATAAACCGCGCCCTCTCCCCATGGGGACTCGGGGCGGTGCACAGGTAGAATAAAAACAGTAAAAAACATACAAACATCAATAAAATATACAAACAATTTAAAAGCAAATTAAACACAGCCTGTGCTAAAATCCCATTTAACTAACTAAACTAAAATTTACCCAGTAAAACCCCTAGACAGGGGGACTATCCCAAGCCGGCCAGACGGAAAAAGTAAGCTTTTAATTTAAGACGGAAGGAGCGGAGGTCCGTGGTCGTCCTAATATCGGGGGGAAGGTCGTTCCAGAGGGCCGGGCCCGCCACAGAGAGAGCCCTTCCCCTGGGTGTCGCCCGCTGACACAGTCTAGTGGACGGCACCCGGAGAAGTCCCTCTCTGTGGGAGCGAATCGGCCGTGAGGATGTATGAGGCAGGATCCGATCCCGCAGATAGCTAGGTCCCGAGCCATGGAGCGCTTTAAAGATGATAATTAACACCTTGAAGCGCACCCGGAAGACGACAGGTAGCCAGTGCAGCTCGCGCAAGAGCGGTGTTACATGGGTAGACCTTGCGGTCCCCATAATTGCTCGCGCGGCTGCATTCTGGACTAGCTGAAGTCTCCGGGTGCACCTCAAGGGAAGCCCCATATAGAGAGAGTTGCAATAGTCCAGTCGGGATGTCACGAGCGCATGAGTGACTGTGCGAAGGGCGTCCCGATCCAATAGGGGGCGCAATTGGCGAACCAGGCGAACCTGGTAAAACGCCCTCCTGGCCACGGCCGTCACTTGATCTTCCATGGACAGCCGGGCATCCAGGAGGACACCCAAATTGCGCGCCCCATCCACAGGGGCAAGATGTTCGCCCCCTATGGCCAGCGATGGAGTGAGCTGGTTGAATCGGGCGGCCGGAAACCACAGCCACTCGGTCTTGGTCGGGTTGAGCCTGAGTCCGTTACTTCCCATCCAGATCCGCACGGCTTCCAGGCACTGGCACATCACCGCTACGGCATCGTTGGGGTGGTTTGGGGTAGATATGTACAGCTGGGTGTCATCAGCGTACAGGTGGTACTCTACCCCAAAACCACGGATGATCTCACCCAGCGGCTTCATGTATGTGTTGAACAGGAGGGGCGAGAGGACCGACCCCTGAGGCACCCCACATACGAGGGGTCTCGCGGTCGACCTCTGCCCCCCTGCCAACACAAATTGCGATCGGCCAGAGAGGTAGGAGGAGAACCACCGTAGAACGGTGCCTCCCACCCCCAACCCCCCCAGCCGATGCAATAGGATACCATGGTCGATGGTATCGAAAGCCGCCGAGAGGTCTAATAGGACCAGGATGGAGGAACATCCCCCATCTCTGGCCCTCCAGAGATCATCAACCAACGCGACCAATGCCGTCTCGGTGCTATGCCCGGGCCGAAAGCCGGACTGGCGCGGATCTAGATAATCAACTTCCTCCAGGTGACGGGGAAACTGTTGTGCCACCACACTCTCAACAACCTTCGCCAAAAAGGGAAGGTTGGAGACTGGACGGTAGTTGTTCAAAACAGCTGGATCCAAAGAGGGCTTCTTAAGGAGGGGCCTCACCATCGCTTCTTTTAGGGAAGCAGGCAAGGAACCCTCACTTAAGGATGCGTTGACAACCTCTTGGAGCCAGCCTCGTGTCACCTCCCAGGATGCCAGTACAAGCCAGGAGGGACACGGGTCCAATAAACATGTGGTGGCTCGCAGTCGCCCACGTAACCTGTCCATATCCTCGGAAGTAACGGAGTCAAACTCCTCCCAAACAAGATCTGTCTCACTAACCATTAGTGTGATTGGAAATGATGTATGTATTAAGAATCTAGGGCAGTGGAGCAGGCCACAGGACAGACCTCACATCACCCGTTCCTATGCCATAGAGTCTGAAGGGTGTGTGGAGCATTCCTCCCTAGTGTTCACACCAGAGTGCTGGGGGGGGGCACATTACCACATCCTTGTTTGTTTCCACAGGCATTTGATAGGGTGGATAAAGAGGCATGTCAAGTTCGGCAGCCTTCTGATCCTGCGGTCTGCCGCTATGTGGGGTATGTGTTCAGAACAGGCATGTGTGCAAAAGCCCCCTATAAAGGAGGGTTGCCACCCATCCTTTTGAATTGTGGGGATCCACCAGTGTGGGGGTGGAAACGGATTACCTCTGTTTCCCAATTGAAGACTGGGTGGAAAGGGACATGTATACTGCGTGTCCTATCAGCGGAAGCAGAGCACACTCCACGCGGGCGGTCAGGCCGTGTCCGAAGGATACGAGACACGACTACCCAGGGTAGAACTGATAAGGAGGACAACTGTCATCAATGCATAACACCTGTTGGAGGTATTAGAATAGGGAAGGGCATACCCTAATCTTGTATCCACTTTGACTTGCTCTCTTGTGCTTTTGGAACCCCGGCACAAACATATCAGAGGTGTAATGGCACTGAGGTAATACTTTGTTATCAAGCACCCCCGACAGCCCAAACCACTTCCAGGTCCCCCAAAGATACATCTATAACACATCCACAGAAGACCCTCCTGTGTCCTGATAATTGTACTGTCTTAAAACCGTCCTGAAGGAAAGAGAGATTACCACCACCTTAATATATCACACTCATTATCAATGTCAGGGAATGCACACACCCTGTTGTTATAAGGGAACCTGGTACTCAATTTGTGACCTAAAAGCAGACTGTTATGATCCACGAGTTAACCCAGCTCAAACGTGGTTAATAGCCCGAGGTCAAGGTTCTAGCAATGGACCCATAATAGCACAAACCCAGATTGCGTCAGCCACAAGTTCAGGAACATTGAAATTTGATATGTGCAAGATTTCTCAGTGGCCTACTTCGTGTGGTGTGGATGTTTCGTGGCACCGAGCATATACCCAAAGTCATATCTACATTTGTCCATATACATTCCCAGTTGGAACAGGAAAATGGGATTGGAGCAATAGAGAGGAACGGTTTTGTCCCAGTTGGGGTTGTGTAGCATGGGCCACTTATCAATCAAATCAAGGGAAAGGCACTCACCTCCAAATACATAGAATACCCTCTCTGTCCAACTGTCCATTATACCAATGTAACATCGTTAACATTACCATACCCAACCCGCAACAATGGTTCTCTCGGTATGGACAGGCTATGGGTATTCGGCTGTGGGCGTCTGGTACTGATCCCGGAGGCATTATACACCTGTCCCTGGAAACTAGGTACCACCCCACACAAAATTATACCCGATACTTTTCAGATTTCTGGAAAGAAGTGGAGGTTGAGTTCCAACCCTCAGAGCAAGCTCGAAACCTATTCCTTGAACTTGCATCTACAATAGCCCATACTTTGAACGTATCTAACTGTTTTATATGCGGGGGGACAAAGATGGGAGACCAATGGCCATGGGAAGCCCAGGAATGGAATTACTCCCATCCTTACAACATTTCCAATATGCCTCAACATCAGCTTGGATCACAATGGGAACTAAAATCCTCCATTGTGGCACAGTGGTGTTTAATTAACACCCAAAGAGGAGGAATTCACGTAGGGGACACTGTTTGCCAAAGCACACAAGAATGGAACTCGAAGACACACACATGGAGCTACTGGCCCAAGAAGACAGTAGACTTTTGGGATAAATTCTCTCTTGAAAACATCACCAGTGCTCCTCCTGGAGTACATTGGATTTGTGGAATAATGGCCTATAGTGCCCTTCCTGTTGGTTGGAGAGGGGCATGCACATTGGGAGTCATCAATCCCTCTTTTTTTATGTTGCCTCTTGAACAACCTCAGGTAATGGATGCAGACCATTGGAGTGGAAGACACTTAAAAACTACCTTTAAAATAGGAGATTGGAAAGATGAGGATTGGCCCCCTGAACGAATTATCCACTATTACGATCCGGCTACCTGGGCCCAAGATGGGAGTTATGGGTACCGTACCCCAATCTATATGCCAAACAGGATTATAAGACTAAAAGCTGCAGTTGAGCTCATTGCGAATGAAACAGCTCAATCCCTGAGGGTTCTGGCCAAGCAAAATAAAAAGTTCAGAAACGCAATATATCAGAACCGTTTAGCCCTAGACTATCTCTTAGCCACAGAAGGAGGTGTGTGTGCCAAATTTAACTTTTCAAACTGTTGTCTTGAATTCGACGACATAGGGGAAATCATTGAAAACAGTGCTAGAAGAATAGAACAAATTGCTCATGTGCCTGTTCAAAAATGGAACGGTTTTGACTTTGGACAGCTGTTTGGTACCTGGTTCCCAAAACTCCCCGGCTTACAAGCAGTAGTTGCATTAATCGGCCTTATAGCAGTTGGATGCGTTATCTTACCATGCATACTCCCTATTTTTATCCGTACCATTACAAATAGTTTATCATTGCTAGCTGAAAGAAAAGCTACCGCACAAGTAATGGCCATGTGGGAATATGAAAAACTACGGCCTGAAACTATGGATGGAGGTGAATATGTGGTTCTTCTGGAAGTCAGAGGAGCCACACAGGGGGGAAATGAGGTAGCAACAGACGATACAGAGGTCTAAGGCTGGCCTAGGCCTCACAGTTTGGTCAAGCAAACTTTGGTCAAGCAACTCTGGTTAAGAAAAGAATGCAAGCTATGCTTTATATTATTTGCTCCGACTTGCAAAAGGGTGTTCGTGACCCAGACAGATGCTTCCTGTTATCGCCTGGTTCTCATGATGTTTCCCAGCAACTTCCCTAATCTATCACTTTACTAGCCACAAATAGCCCAAAAAGACATATATCTTGTTGACCTAAGCAAACCGTCTCAACTGGAGCCATTTCAACCCCCCTATACTCCATATTTGGGCAAATGTATGTTAGCAGGAATGTATACGTAATCAAGGGTATAAAAACTAACTTCTGTCAGAATAAGGGGGTTCAGACATTTTGTACGAGCTTGCAGCTTATTGCTGAACCTGTGCACATAATAAAACCTTTACTACTTTGAAGAGCTTGTCTGTGTCCTGGCTTTCCTACAACAATGGAGTGCATGCACAGACCAAAGTGCCAGTGGCAATGCATTCACCCATGCAAGGTGAGTTTCAAGACACACTTTGTCCTTGAGTAGGATTCTAGTCACTTCAAATCTAGTTGCCTGGAGTTCCCCTGCTTTAGAATATATGGGGCTCAGTCCCCTTCGCATTTACAATGCTGCATAAGCTGTTATATCAGGGTAGCTCAGATCATCTTGGGTTGCTGACAGCCTTGCTTCTCTGTCAGCTGCTTTTCCCTCTTCTACTGGATCCGACCATCCAGCTTGGAGAGATTGTGCAGATTCCCTCATATGGAATCTTTAATTCCTCTGAGCAAGCGCACTAGTTGCTCTTCCTTTCTAATACTTCATGAATTGCATGACTAGTAAATATAGTAATTGGCTGCCTAAAAGTCAATGTATCAGTTTCCTTGATCAGAAGAGCGATTGCATCAAGGATTTTAAGGCAATGTGGGTCCCCCCTTTTGCTAAGCTGTGGGGTGTTGCCACTTCCCCTTTTCTTGAGTCCAGACTCCCAGAGCAGTATTGCCTTTTCATTCCACATACAAATTGAAAGATTTCCCAAGTTTTGGTAAGTTATGCTTACTTTAATTTTCTAATGCCTGTTTTTGTTCCTGTGTCCAAACAAAGGCTTCTTTTTCACCCCCCTTTGTGGATTCATAGAATGGGGTGTTGGTCTTACCTGATATACCCCTTCTCAAGGCAGGTGGAGACAGTGGTCATGTAATAATAATAATAATAATAGTTTAATTTCTTGACCGCTCCTCTCCCCGTAGGGACTCGGAGCGGTGCACAGGGAAACTAAAACCATAAATATACAATCAAAAACATCTTAAAAACAAATTAAATAGTACCTGTGCTAAAATACCCAATCTAAGCTAAAATTCCGACTATACAACTAAAACCCCATAGAGAGAGACTACCCCAGGCCGGCCAAGCAGAAAAAATATGTTTTTAATTTCAGACGGAAGGAGTGGAGGTCCGTGGTCGTTCTAATGTCGGGGGGAAGGTCATTCCAGAGGGCAGGGCCCGCCACAGAGAGACCCCTTCCCCTGGGCGTCGCCCGCTGACAAAGTCTAGTGGACGGCACCCGGAGAAGTCCCTCTCTGTGGGAGCGAATCGGCCGTGAGGAAGTATGGGGCAGGATCCGATCCCGCAAGTAGCTAGGTCCCGAGCCATGGAGCGCTTTAAAGATGATAATTAGTACCTTGAAGCGCACCCGGAAGACGACAGGCAGCCAGTGCAGCTCGCGCAGGAGAGGTGTTACATGGGTAAACCTAGAGGTACCCAGGATTGCCCGCGCGGCTGCGTTCTGGACCATCTGCAGTCTCCGGGTGCACCTCAAGGGAAGCCCCATGTAGAGAGAGTTACAATAGTCCAGTCGGGATGTCAGGAGAGCATGAGTGACTGTGCGAAGGGCGTCCCGATCCAATAGGGGGTGCAACTGGCGAACCAGGCGAACCTGGTAAAACGCCCTCCTAGCCACGGCTGTCACTTGATCTTCCATGGACAGCCGGGCATCTAGGAGGACACCCAAGTTGCGCGCCCCATCCACAGGGGCAAGATGTTCGCCCCCTATGGCCAGCGATGGAGTTAGCTGGTTGAATCGGGCAGCCGGAAACCACAGCCACTCGGTCTTGGTCGGGTTGAGTCTGAGTCCGTTACTTCCCATCCAGATCCGTACGGCTTCCAGGCACTGGCACATCACCGCTACGGCATCGTTGGGGTGGTTTGGGGTAGATATATACAGCTGCGTACATGTGAGGGGTCTCGAGGTCGACCTCTGCTCTCCTGCCAACACAAATTGCGATCGGCCAGAGAGGTAGGAGGAGAACCACCGTAAAACGGTGCCTCCCACCCCCAACCCCCCCAGCCGATGCAATAGGATACCATGGTCGATGGTATCGAAAGCCGCCGAGAGGTCTAATAGGACCAGGATGGAGGAACAACCCCCATCCCTGGCCCTCCAGAGATCATCGACCAACGCGACCAATGCCGTCTCGGTGCTATGCCCGGGCCGAAAGCCGGACTGGCGCGGATCTAGATACTCAACTTCCTCCAGGTGACGGGGAAACTGTTGTGCCACCACACTCTCAACAACCTTCGCCAGAAAGGGAAGGTTGGAGACGGGACGATAGTTGTTCAAAAGAGCTGGATCCAAAGAGGGCTTCTTGAGGAGGGGCCTCACCATAGCCTCTTTTAGGGAGGCAGGCAAGGAACCCTCACTCAAGGATGCGTTGATAACCTCTTGGAGCCAGCCTCGTGTCACCTCCCAGGATGCCAGTACAAGCCAGGAGGGACACGGGTCCAATAAACATGTGGTGGCTCGCAGTCGCCCACGTAACCTGTCCATATCCTCGGAAGTAACGGAGTCAAACTCCTCCCAAACAAGATCTGTCTCGTGGCATCCCACTGGGCCATCAATGGGGGCTAGCTCGTTCTGTATCTGAGCGATTTTCTCCTGCAGAAAAATCACAAATTCCTCTGCTCTACCCTGTAGCGGGGCTTCCCGCACCCTCTGTTGAAGGAGGGAGCGGGTCACCCTAAACAGGGCGGCAGGGCGGTTTTCTGCGGATGCTATGAGGGTGGCACAATGATGACATTTGGCCACTCTCAGCGCCACAATGTAAGTCCGTAAATGGGCTCTTACCTGTGTTCGGTCAGATTCAGAACGGGTAGACCTCCATCTTCTCTCTAGGCATCTCTTGCGGCGTTTCATCACCCTCAGCTCCTCGGTAAACCAGGGAGCCGTGGTGACTCGCCGCCGCAAGAGAGGCCGCAAGGGCGCGACCCGATCCAAGGCTCCCGTGGTCGCAATATTCCATGCGACCACAAGGTCCTCGATCGGGGCGCGGGTCGGGGGTACAGGAAATGGCCCAAGCGCCGTCTGGAACCCATCCGGGTCCATCAGGCGCCTGGGGCGGAACCAAATTGGAGACCCGGTTTCCGCCTCCCCGCGGAGGGGGGTGGCGGTTGGAAAGTCGAGCCGGAGAAGTGAGTGGTCTGACCATGACAAGGGCGTGATGACTATGTCCCCTAAACCCAGATCACTCTTCCACTGGCCGGAGACAAAGATGAGATCCGGTGTATGTCCACCCTCGTGGGTGGGGCCTAAAATTAGTTGGGTCAGGTCCATGGCCGTCATGGAAGCCATGAACTCCCGAGCTGCCTCGGATGATTCGCCCACCGATGGCAGATTAAAGTCCCCCATGACTAAAAGTCTGGGGGTGTCCACTGCCACCGTAGCGATCACCTCCAGGAGCTCGGGCAGGGCTGCTGCTACATAGCGGGGAGCCAGGTATATAACCAGCACGCCCAACTGCCTCCCTAGGCCCCACTTCACGCAGAGGGACTCACAACCGGTAGTCTGTGGCACAGTGGTCTCTCTCGGCTCAAGACTTTCCTTTACAATAACCGCTACCCCACCGCCCCTGCCAAGGGCCCGAGGCTGATGAAAAGCACGGTAGCCTGGTGGGCACATTTCGACGAGGGGGAGTCCACCCTCGTGGCCCAACCAGGTTTCCGCTATTCCTGCCAGGTCCGGCCCCTCCTCTGACACAAGGTCATGTACGAGGGGGGCTTTGTTGACCACGGACCTGGCATTGCAGGGTTAACTCAGCCAGGATCCAATAGAAATGAGTTTACAGAAATGATGTCATCGCCTCTGAGGAGTAGTGTCAGGACTGCTTCCTTCATAATTCAAGAAAGACCATGCTTGGACTTCCGGTTCCGGCTCCAGCGGTGACGAGCGAGCCTAGGGCTCGCTCGCCGCTTTGTTTCTTTTCCTGCCCCCCCAAGGGGGCGAGACGCCCCGTTTTTGGGGGTCTCCCGTAGGGCCGGCTTGCCTGGGTTGCTCCCCCCCCACGGCAGTGGGGAAGCGACCCTTGTCTTCGGCTCAGGTGGAGGAGGACATGCTGCGGGGGGTTTTCCCTTCGCCAAAGGAAGACGGCATCGTTCATTAACATGGAGAGAGCTGATCAGCTGAGTCGGAAGGCTTCCCGGGGCTTCGGCTGCGAGGGGGAGAGTGAGTGATTTAAAACTTTTTTTTTCTTTGCTGTCAGCCTGGCTGAAAGAACTTGGAGGGGGGTGCTTGCTTGTTGAACCCCCCCTCGGATTTAAAGCGGCACTTGAAAATGGCTCCTCACTGCGAGGAAGCGGATATCTTCAATCCGGATTGTTTGCAACAAGGGAAAGTGATCTGCGGTTTGCCTTGCAACAAAGTTTCTAGGTCTGGCTGGCTTGAAACAATTTTTTTTACCACTCTCTCCTTCTGGCTTTGAGCTTGGGCGGTGGAAGATGGCTTCTCTTTGTCCCTGAATGACTATTTTACTTATGAAAAATTCCCAGCGTCTCTTTGTCATTTGGACTTCCTCTTGTTACTAAAGAAGAATTTTTTTTTGGATTTGTGATCTCTTTTCTGGAGTGCCTACGTTATTATAATTATTGATCTGGAAAACTGTTTCTTGGTTCCTGAACTTTACAATCCTGATTTGAACTTTTGGCTCCCGATTTGCCTCAACAGCCCCACCCAAAAAACGCCATTTTAGTGGCATTGACTTTAACAGCTAATCATGGCACAAGAATCAGCACTGGCAAGCTTGGAATTAAGGATGGCTTCTCTTGAATCTGTTATACTAACTTTGGTACAAGAAATCAAGGCCCAGAGAGAAGAAAATATCAACTTTAAAAAGGAGCTATTGGACACACGGAAACAAATGCTGGAGAACACACAGAAGAATGAAGAGTTGGAAGGGGGGCTGGTGGGGGCTAAGGGAGAGATTAAAAATGTTACTAATGAGGTTGTGGAAATAAATGGGCATGTGTCTAGGATTGATATGGAAAGGATGACATATTTTTTGAGATTTCAGAACGTTTCTGAGGAACTTGGTGAATGTCTCCCTGAACTCATGAGCACAATTATAGCAGACTATTTACATAAACCTAAGGATGAGATCAGGGGGGACATTGACCTAGCCTACAGAATAAACTCTGCATATGCCAGGATAAATGAAGTACCCAGAGAGATACATGTTAAATTTGTTAGAAGGTCAACCAGAGAGGAAATCTTGAAAGTGCAAAGAGGAGGTCCGTTAATTTACCAACAAAAGGAGGTTGCCATCCTGAAGCAGATCCCAAGAAAGATTAGAGAAGCAAGAAGGAAATTTTCCTTCTTGTCCAAAAAATTGTTTGATTACGGGATCTGGTTCAGGTGGGTGACGCCCGAAGGGATGCTGGTGTTCTGGGAAGGAGGAAGAGTGAGGATTAAAACAGTTGCTGAGGCGGAAGCCTTTCTTAAAAAACATTCCTCTGTCCTGGGGGAAGATCCAGGGGGGGCAGGGGGGGCCACGGCCCCACCCGCTGGGGGCCTGGAAGGAGAGATAGAAGATACAATTGCCAAGAGACTTAGATCTAAAAAATAACTTTGCTTTGATTTTTTGAGTAATATTGTATAACATGTGTATCTGGATTTTTGTAAATGACTGACAGCATAGAACTGAGAACTTAGAAATATGTACTTGCTTTCACTTTGTAGTGTATGAAAAATGTTTTTTGTTAATGATCTATTTTGATATCCCGGAAGGGCCGACGACTTTGACGTGAATGCTCTCAAAATTTCTTTGTATCCCTTACCCTACCCTATTGAAAAACTGTAAAACCAATAAAACTTTTTCAATATAAAAAAAAAAAAAGAAAGACCACGCTTAAACCCATTTTGAAAGTTTAAGTTTACTTTTACTGAATATGATAAGACCGCAGCGAAAGTCAAGCAAGGAATGAAGTATTTAGGCGCGCAACATACATATCAAAGCATAACCCAGCCCTCAACACCCCTTGACCCCAGTATATTATCCAATGCAGATTCATCCACGATGTCAGGTGGGCACCATGCTCAGGAGCATCATCACAATGGAATGCAAGACCGTTAGCCTTGGCGATATCAGGCCCTGGCACCATCTTCCTCCAGCACACTTAATGTCCAGTACCCACAGCCCCTCCCTCCCCGTTTCTAAATGGCAGCCGAAGCAAGCAATAAAGCGGAGGCTGACAAGTAGTCTCCCGCTTTGCTGATGAAAGGAGATCGGTAGACTGCTGTGCAAGTAATAAGCGCTCTCTCTCGTTTCCCAAGTGTCCAATCGAGTCCGTGCTCCCTGAATCGGAAGACTGGCCAGCTCCAAAGGGTGGGGATGACCACTGTCTCTACCTGCCTCGAGAAGGGGCATATCAGGTAAGACCAACGCCCCATTCTCCAATGAAGGTGGAGACAGTGGTCATGTGTGGGACGTACCAAAGCTAGGCATGTCCCGGGAGGGAAGGAGACTGGCCTAAGAGCTTGTAGAGGGGAGCACCTGCTGAAGGACTCGCCTGCCAAATGCCGCATCTGCAGAGGCGTACCTATCCACCTTATAATGTCTGATAAATGGGACTGGTGAAGTCCAGGTGTCCGCCCTGCAAATCTCTTCCACCGAGGCATGCGTGGACCAGGCCACTGAGGTAGACGGGCTGCGAGTAGAATGAGCTGTGATGGAAGGTGGAGGAGACAGGTGATTTGCGGAGTAGGCCCTGGAGATAGTTGAATGGAGCCAGCGCCCCTGATGAAGCGACGTACATGAGGGTGCAGGGAAAGAGGCTGATCCCTGTGATGAGAGAAAACTGAAGAAAGGACGGAGATCTGCCTCTTCAAGGTGTTGGGTGACAGGTGGTTATCCAGACCTTGTTGTAAAAAGTCCAGGACCTGAGCCACAGAAGTCTCTAGGGGAATGTAGCCCTTGGGCAGGCACCAGGAAATGAAAGCTTGCCAAGTGGATTCATAAATCTGATTTGTGGAAGGGCGGCGAGAGGCCTGAATGGTGTGGATCACCTCTTCTGAGAGGTTGGCAGCTCTCAAGATTGACCGCTCAGCCTCCATGCGGTTAGGTTGAGCCATGATAGGTCTGGATGACGTATGGAGCCCTGGTGAAGGAGTGACCTGATCTTGGGAAGATGCCATGCCGGGCCCACCGATAGATGGATCAGATCGGCAAACCAAGGCCAGCGTGGCCAATAGGGGGCGATGAGGATCAGTTCGGCCCCTTCCTCCAGCATCTTTTGGATCACCCTCTGGATCAGGGGGAAGGGAGAGAACGCGTACAGGAGACTGCAAGGCCACCTGCATCTCAGAGCGTCCGTCCCTTCCGCACCTGGTGTCGTGTAACGTGCAAGGTACCTGGGCAGTTGAGCGTTGGACGCTGCAGCGAAGAGATCCACCTTCGGAGTCCTGTACCTGACTGAGAGTTGTTTGAAGATTCGATGGTTGAGAGACCATTCTGCCGGGTCGATTGTTGTGCGAATCAGCCAGTCCGTGCGGGAGTTGTCGACGCCGGAGATGTGCTCGGCGGGAAGAGAGAGAAGATGGATCTCCGCCCAGGTGCCTATCTGAAATGCTGACTCCATGAGAGCAACGGCTTGCATTCCCCCTTGGTGATTGATATGAGCTTTCGCCGTCGTATTGTCTGTACGTATCAGGACATGAGAGTTGAGAATGAATGGTTGGAAGTGAAGGAGGGCAAGAGGGATGGCCCGGAGCTCCAGCCAGTTCATGCTGTGGGAGAGGTCGGAATTGGACCAGAGACCCTGAGCTACCTGTTCTTGTAGGTGAGCGCCACAACCTGACAGACTGGCCTCCATGGTGATGACCAGTTGGGGGGGCTCCCTGAAGAGGGACCCTTGAGCTAGTGCTGGGGAGAGCCACCAGTCCAGAGAGCGAAGCACCTCTGGGGTGAGGGTGACTTTCACTAGAGAGCAACTGCTGTTTGTCTTTTGATACGGCAGGAGAAACCATTGGAGGCAGTGGCTGTGTAGCCGAGCCCATGGAACTATAGAGAAGCAGGAGACCATCTTCCCCAGCAGCTGAGACAGCTGGAGAAGAGGGACCCAACGCTTCCTTTTCACCTACAGGGCTAGTTCCCTGAGGCTGTCCTGACGGTCCTGGGATAGGAAGACCCTCCCCCGGGAAGTGTCTACGAGGGCGCCTAGATGGATTAGGCAAGATGTTGGGGACAGATGGCTCTTCTCCTGATTGATGGAGAAGCCTACTTCCCGGAGCACCTGAAGGGTGTCCTGGAGATCTCGGAGAGTCTGACTGTGGGACCTGGACAACAGGAGAATGTCATCCAGGTAACAGAAGATCTGGATGGGCATTGCGCGAAGATGCCAATATCTTGGTAAACACCCTCGGGGCCGAGGAGAGCCTGAAGGGGAGTGCCCGATATTGGTAATGACATCCCCCATAAACAAAACGGAGGAAATGCTGATGAGCTTTGTGAATGGGGACGTGGAGGTATGCTTCGGTGAGATCCACCAAAGTCAGTAGGTCATTGAGACGCACGCCCTCCAGAATTGATAGGAGGGAGTGCATCTTGAACCTTCTGTACCTGACAAACAGGTTCAGAAATTTTAGGTCCAGGATCGCCCGCCAGCCCCCCGAAGACTTTGGCACGATAAAGAGAGTAGAAGCCCAGGCCCCTCTGGTGTGGAGGGACAGGCTGAATGGCCTGAATGGAGAGCAGATGATGGATGGCCTGCTCTACCAGGAACCTCTTGTGAGGGTCCCGTGACATCGGACAAGTGACAAAGTGGTTCGGGGGGCTGGATCACAGATCCAGGAGAAGGCTGAATCTGATTGTGCATCACACCCAAGCATCGCTGGTAATATCATCCCAGCGGTCTGCAAATGCCGCTAGACGGCCCCCTATGGGAAGATCCTCTGGGCAGTCACTTCTGATGCTTAAAGGATCGCGAATTGTTGTCCCTGAAGGACTTCCTGGGCTAGAAATGCTGGTTGTTCCTGCCCGATCTGTTGGAGAAGGAGGGGCCCTGTCTGGGGGGAGCCTGACATTGGGGGCGGGAGGTGGAAGGACCTCCGTCCTACCCATGAAAGGGCTGCCTGCGGTAAAAGGATTGAGCTCTAGAATCCTGTTTTTTAGTAGCCGGCTGCAGCACCTTTCTCTTATCCTTGGATTCCACCAGAAGGGGCTCCAAGGGAGCTCCAAACAGGAATAAGGGGAGGAAGCGAGCCTCCACTTGGCTTTAGCCTCCGCCTGCCACTGTTTGAGCCAGATAAGTCGCCTGGTGGAAATGGAGGCGGCTATGGATTTGGAGGCAAAACGAGCTGCATCCAAACAAGCATCCGCAGCAAACTCCAGGGCCGCCTTGATCTTATTGACATCCCGGCGTGCCCTGGAATCCCTAGCTGGAAGCCTAGCTTGTAGCTGTCTGAGCCATAGCAGGGCGGAGCGGTTAAAGTAGGGCAAAATTTGGCATCCATTCCATCCTGTCTTTAGGTTGTTTTGTGCACAATAGAGACAGGCACTTTTTTTTCCAAATAGCCCCATGAGCATGTAAAACTATATATTTTCTGTCTGTGTAGACATTAACCATCTTCCCTTCTCCTGGTCCTCTAACCAGGCATGGGATTCTAACTAATGATCCCTCCTTGTACAATTCTTCCGGCAGGTCCCCTGGCCTCCCATTCTGTCTAAGAGCTTCAGCGAGGAAAAATGTGTTTCCTCTTATCTTTTGAAGTTCCTTTTTCCTCTGAGGTTTTGAGCCCAATTAATATACATTTTCTATGCTAATTCCACAAGTTCAGAGATGCGTTTCCTGGGACTCCCTTGGTCTTCTGTAATTTGACTTTAATGTCTTCTGCAGAGTGACCAATGAAGAGCAAATTGACCATTCTCTTATTTTCTTCAACTTCAGGATCTAATTTGGTATTTTGCCTAAAGGTTTGATAAATGCATTCTAGGAATTCCCTTGGATTTTCATCCTGTTTCTGTTGAATTTGATAGACCTTCTCTAAGTTCTTAACTTTTGTTTGAGTCCTAACAAAACTAAGGTCCAATAGCTTTTCAGCTGAATGGACTAAGGTTCCCAATCTGGTTCCTTCAGTAACCATGTCCAATCTGGATCTTCTGCATGATCCTTCTGCAAAGGCTTATTCATGGTTCCCTTCACCAGCCTTCTTTTCTCTGGGGTTAATGAGATTTCCATCAGACTTTATATGTCTGCCCAAGTAGACTGGTGAGTTCAGAAAAATGGATGCAAAAAGGACATGCATCTCATCTGGATTTTCTCTATAATTAGGAGTTTGATTTTTCAAATTATATAAATTAGCCATTGAGAATGGAGCATACACTCCTGGCAACTCCTGGCAATAAAAATTCCCTTAGGGGCAATTTGAGTTTTTTTCTCAACTGCTCCTTTGGACCGGGTTTGTGGTCCACTTGATCTGTCCCTTCGGTAACCATTTTTGGTTTCCTTCCTCCTGGCCCCACCTAATTTGACTTTCTAACCAATATCTGATTCAACCTGACGATGGTTTGCGCATGCGCGAGGAATGGCGTCTTTGCCTTGAACGCGGTCTGGGCCTGAGGGTCCTTATGGCCCTGGAGGATGCTGCCAGCCCTCACTGACCATCTACGAGGGCTGGCCCTGCAAGTTTGTCAGCCCACCGTCACACCGGGAGCGTTTCGGTCTCGGAGGGTGTGACGGACGAGGCGAGAGACCAGCGGCGAGTTGCGGAGAGGTTCGGAGCGGCCCTGGCGCAGCCCCGGCGTGGCCGGAGAGGAGGTAGGCCGGGCAGCCAGGGTGAAGGATGAGGAGGCCGGGCCGGGTTTTGGTTTACCATCTGGCCGCGCGGGGCGTTAGCTGACCACGCGGCTTCCACACGGCCCGTGCGGTTCCCACCCGACCCGGAGCTGGAGCGGCAGAAGAGCCAGGAAGGGCCAGGACGGAAGGATAAACAGGCCGAGGAGCATAGGTGCGGGCCGAGTAGCTGTGGAGCCGAGGAGACAGGGAGGTCGGGAATGGACCCAAGAAGAACTTTGGAGTGATGAGTGGGGCGGTGTGGATGGCAGCCGAGCCGGACTGGGCCGAGCGTTTACCATCAGGCCGCACGGCGCACCAACAGGCCGCGCGGCACCTACGCAGTCCAGGGCGTATGTGGCCTGTGAGGCCGAAGAGGATGTGGAGGACGAGGAGCCCGTGCCAAATGGCAGAGGAACCGACTGGGTGGAGGATCGGCAGGCCTAATAGAACCTATGAACGAACGAAACATAGCCACCCACATGGCATTCCAGCTGGCCATGTGGCTCTCATTCCAGACTGTTTGGGGGAGATAGAGACAGAGACAGTGACAGAGACAGTGACCTGATGGAGGGCTTTTAGACCACACTCCCTCCACTTGGACAACTAGGTCAATCTCTGTACTATTTTTATGTTCCATCCTCTATTCCCCCCTCCACCCCCCCCCCCTGCTGGATAGATCTCTCCTACCCCATCTGGATTTACTACCTCTCCTTACCATCCGACTTGTATTTTATGCCATTTTAATCTGACTTGCAGCTATTATTATCTTAGGCGATTCTCCCTCTTTAGAGCCAGCGTGGCCTTCATATGATTTTATCGTATTCAAGGCTAGATCTCCTTTGCCTGCGGGAGTCTCCCCTCTCGCAGGCATGGCCCCCAAGTCTAACAAGGGCCCACCTCGAGGATGGATTGATTGATCCAGAGAGGTGGGCAAGGCGCAAACTTAGGGGGTTTTTATTGAAATTTTTAATTCGGATTTTAGGGGGTTCCAGGGTGGTGGGAGGGTTTACTCAGTCGGGTGTGGGACAGGGTACAGGGCCGGCGGCAGAATTAGGGAAACGGATAGAGCCATTAAGGAGGGGGGAGGAGGGGGTCAATCCTAAGGAGGGTTTTCCCATCAGATCGGTCCTGGGGAGGGGCAGGGGCGGTGGGAGACAGGGAGTTCACCATTCGTTGGGGGAACGTGGCTGATGTTGTGCAATGCCAGGTCCGTGGTGAACAAAGCCCCCCTCATTAACGACCTTGTGTCAGAGGGGGAGCCGGACCTGGTGGGGATTACGGAGACCTGGTTGGGCCACGAGGGTGGATTACACCTCGTGGAAATGTGCCCACGGGGGTACCGCGCATTTCATCAGCCACGGGCCCTAGGCAGGGGTGGGGGGGTGGCAATTATCCTTAAGGAAGGTCTTGAGCCGAGAGAGACCACTGTACCACAGACTACCGGCTGTGAGTCCCTCTACGTGAAGTGGGACCTAGGGAGGCAGTTGGGCTTGCTGATTGTATACCTGGCTCCCCGCTATGTAACAGCAGCCCTGCCCGAGCTCCTTGAGGTGATCGTCGAGATGGCGGTTGAGACCCCCAGACTATTAGTCATGGGGGACTTCAACCTGCCATTGGTAGGCGAGACATCCGAGGCAGCTCGGGAGTTCATGGCTTCCATGACGGCCATGGACCTGACCCAAGTAGTTCAGGGCCCCACTCACGACGGAGGACACACACTGGATCTAATTTTTGTCTCTGGCCAGTGGAAGAGTGATCTAGGAATTGGGGATTTAATCACCGTACCCTTGTCATGGACAGATCACTCTCTCCTTCGGCTGGACTTTCCAATCGCCTCACCCCACCGCGGAGAGGTGGAACCAGAGATTCCAAGATGGTTCCACCCCAGGCGCCTGATGGAGCCCGAAAGGTTCCAGACAGAGCTTGGGCCATTACTTGGATCCTTGACCCGCGACTCAACCGAGAACCTAGTGGCCGCATGGTACAGTGCGGCCATGGGGGCCTTGGACCGTGTCGCGCCCTTGCGGCCTCTCACGCGGCGTCGACTCACCCAGGCTCCTTGCTTCTCCGAGGAGCTGAGGGAGATGAAACGCCGCAAGAGACGCCTAGAGAGTAGGTGGAGATCCTCTCGGTCCGAATCTGACCGAACACTGGCAAGATCCCACTTGAGGACTTACCTAGTGGCGATAAGAGTGGCCAAACGTGATTATTGTGCCACTCTTATCGCATCCGCAGATAACCGCCCTGCTGTCCTGTTTGGGGTGACCCGTTCCCTCCTTCAACAGAGGCCGCGGGAAGCCCCTTTGCAGGGCTGAGCAGAGGAATTTGGAGAGTATCTGCAGGATAAAATCACTCAGATTCGGAGCGAGTTGCCCCCCACAAATAGTGGTCTAGAGGGATCGTCCGATGCAGGCCTTGAGACAATTTTATGGGAGGAATTTGACTTTGTCACTGCTGAGGATATGGACAGGTTGTCGAGGAGACTAAAGGCCACCACATGTTTATTGGACCCATGTCCCTCCTGGCTTGTACTGGCATCCTGGGAGGTCACACGAGGCTGGCTCCAGGATATAGTGAACACCTTTTTGAGTGAGGCGTTCTTGCCTACCGCCCTGAAAGAGGCAGTGGTGAGACCCCTCCTCAAGAAGCCTTCCCTGGACCCAGCATTGTTGGTAAATTATCGTCCGGTCTCCAACCTCCACTTTTTAGCGAAGGTTGTAGAGAGTGTGGTGGCACAGCAGTTTCCCCGCCACCTGGAGGAAATTGATTATCTAGACCCGCGCCAGTCCGGCTTTCGACCCGGTCACAGCACCAAGACGGCATTGGTCGCGTTGGTGGATGATCTCTGGAAGGCGCGGGATAGAGGTTGTTCCTCTTTCCTGGGCCTGTTAGACCTCTCAGCAGCTTTTGATACCATCGACCATGGTATCCTATTGCGCCGACTGGGGGGGTTGGGGGTGGGAGGCACCGTTTTATGGTGGTTCTCCTCCTACCTCTCCGGTCGGTCGCAATTCGTGTTGGCAGGAGGGCAGAGGTCGACCTCGAGGCCCCTCACATGTGGGGTGCCGCAGGGGTCGGTCCTCTCGCCACTCCTGTTCAACACCTATATGAAGCCGCTGGGTGAGATCATCCGTGGTTTTGGGGTAGAGTACCATCTGTATGCTGATGAGACTCAGCTGTACATATCTACCCCAAACCACCCCGACAATGCCGTCGAGGTGATGTCCCGGTGTTTGGAGGCCGTACGGGTCTGGATGGGCAGTAATAAACTCAAACTCAACCCGTCCAAGACCAAGTGGCTGTGGTTCCCGGCGTCCTGGTTTAGCCAGGTGAATCCAACGCTGGCCATGGGGGGCGAACTATTGGCCCCCATGGAGAGGGCACGCAATTTAGGAGTCCTTCTGGATTCCCGGCTGTCCTTGGAGGACCACGTGACAGCCGTTGCCAGGGGGGCGTTTTACCAGGTGCGCCTGGTCCGCCAATTGCGCCCCTTACTTGACCGGGTCGCCCTTCGCACAGTCACTCAAGCACTTGTGACATCCCGTCTAGACTACTGTAACGCTCTCTACATGGGGCTCCCCTTGAGATGCACTCGAAGGTTACAGTTAGTTCAGAATGTGGCCACGCGGGTGATCATGGGAGCCTCAAGGCAGTCCCATATAACACCTCTCCTGCGCGAGCTACACTGGCTAACTGTGGCCTTTCGGGTGCGCTTCAAGGTGCTGATTGCCATCTTTAAAGCGCTCCATGGCACAGGGCCTAGTTATCTGCGAGACCGTCTACTGCCCCATACATCCCTTCGACCAATCCGCTCCCATAGAGAGGGTCTTCTCCGGGTGCCGTTGGCCGGGCAATGCCAGTTGGCGATGCCCAGGGGAAGGGCCTTCTCTGTGGTGGGCCCAACCCTCTGGAACGACCTGCCTCCCGAACTCCACGTCACCTCGGACCTCCGCCTTTTCCGCCAGCGCTTAAAAATGCACTTTTTCCACCTAGCCGGCCTGGCGTGAACCACCCTATACCGACTGAGTTTTAGTTTGCCAAAGTTTTAATTAGTGGGATTTTAATTATGTTTTAGCACAGGGTTTTGAGTTCAATGTTGTTTTAGGATAATTTATAGTATTTTGTATATTTGTAGTTGTTTTTAATTCTCCTGTGCGCCGCCCCGGGTCCCTCTGTGGGAGATGGGTGCGGGATATAAGTATGAAAAATAAAATAAAATAAAAATAAATAAATAAACCTTTTGTCTCCCTGGGTCTCTTACTTCTTCAGTGTCAAGCATTTCATATCAAAGATACATAGGTGGAGGGCACTGATGTCAGAGACTCTCTCTCTTTTCTTTTTTTGTAAGACAAAAACAAAAAACACACACATCAACAAAGACAAACACACAAGTTAAAACAGCACAGGAACTAAATGTTTCATTGAGACTCTCTTTTTCTTTCTCTTTTTGTCCTTCGTGAGGCTTGTGGGTAACTGACTATATCTCAGGGCTTTTTTCTAAAAGTGTTGCATCCTGTCCACACAGGACTACACACCTTACAACCCTATTTTTCTTCTTCTTCTTTCTGGGGTGAGGTTCTGGGGTGTTCAGGGGTTCTGGGGTGTTCAGTGTCTTCTCTTTTCTATTTTTTTTCTTGGATCTCCCAGTAGACACTGGGCTATTTTTAAAGATCCAAATGTATAGAGTAACATGTATTGAAGAGGCGTTTGAGAAACGCTTCCTTCACCACCCATGTTCTATTTCTAAGACACTGTCACTGACCTGGGGTGCCGGAATATCACGGTCGCCTTCAGGAACTGCGGTGACTTAACCACCCACACAATTCTAGAGCCTCGTTAGGTTACGACGGTTCCGTTAGGAAGGGGATGCTATCCCGGGCTCAGGGGGGGTGATTGGGCCCCCTCTTCCACTCAAAAAGCAAGTGGGCCTACAACAATTCCCACAATACTTGCCTGCAGGCATTTTCTCTCTCTCAGCCGGCATTCTTTATTGACTTGTCCTGATCCTGGTCCGGTCTTGGATCGGTCGTGTCCACCAGATGTCCGAGAGGGGTCATCCACCGCCTCCCAGAGAAATCCTCTGTGGTGCCTGGAGGTTGGGCTAGATGGCCTCAATTGGCACCGGTTGGTCGTGCCGTCCTCAGCTAAATATCGCTCCAGGTCCCGGAGGAGTTCACCATAAAATGTTGCAGAAAATAACGAGGCTTGGACTTCTCAGAATCAGGAAAAGTTTATTTATGGCTGCCAGGTTCAGAAAGCTAGTCAAAGGCCAGCATGTGAAATCTGAACAGTCTTCTGATAGCAAACATGCATACTTATACGTTGACACAAACAACCTTCATCATGAAAATTCTTAACTCTTTCCTTATTGGATATACAATTGTTATCAGAAAAAGAAAACCACATCCACATCCTCTTATCTCTACTGTTATCTCTATGCATCAAGCTGTTTCTATCTTGCTTCACTCTGTCTGGGCTGCAGGCTACATGGGGCTCCCCTTGAGGTGCACCCGAAGACTTCAGCTTGTCCAGAATGCAGCCACGCGAGCAATTATGGGAACCTCGAGGTTTGCCCACGTAACACCGCTCTTGCGCGAGCTGCATTGGCTGCCTGTCGTCTTTCGGGTGCGCTTCAAGGTGTTAGTCATCATCTTTAAAGCGCTCCATGGCTCGGGACCTAGCTATCTGCGGGATCGGATTCTGCCACATACATCCCTGCGGCCGATTCGCTCCCACAGAGAGGGACTTCTCCGGGTGCCGTCCACTAGGGTATGCCAGCGGGCGACGCCCAGGGGAAGGGGCTTCTCTGTGGTGGGCCCAACCCTCTGGAACAACCTTCCCCCCGAAATTAGAACAACTACGGACCTCCGCTCCTTCCGTCAAAAACTGAAAACACACTTTTTCTGCCTGGCCGGCCTTGGTTAGTCATCCGTTTATTAATTGGGTTTTTAGGGGTTTAGCTTTTTAGTATTCTGGGTTTTTAGCGCAGGGATAAATTGTTTAATTTTCTATTTTATCTATTTATTTATTTTTATGTCTGTATTTTTTAATTCCCCTGTGCACCGCTCCGAGTCCCTTTGGGGAGAGGAAGCGGTCTATAAATTAAATATTATTATTATTATTATTATTATTATTATTATTATTATTATTATTAGGCACTCTTGCTTAGTGCTTCTAGTTTCATTATGTCTATGTGGTTAAGGTAAACGTCTGGCTGCAAGAGGGACCTCTAACTGACTCGACCCATTTTTAGCAGAAGGCACTTTTGCGGTTTCAACACTTGAGATTTCCTGTTGCAGCTCCAGCAGACTCGGAAAATATCTTTAACAATGCAGAGCTAAAAAGGGACCCTCTAGGTCATCCAGTCCAACCCCACATCATTTTACTCTTAACAACCAAGTCTCACTTTATGCCCTGCCTCACTCCCCCGCCTCTTTCCCCCCACCCAACACCTGGCAACTGGAAACGCCAGAACTCGCAACGTTCCCCCGCCTCTTCCCCCCCCCGGCCACTTGAAATGCCAGCACTCCCAACACTCCCGCACCCTCCGCCTCCTTCCGCCTTCCCCCCCACCTGGCCACTGGAAACGCTGGCGCTTGCAAAAAACCCCTGCGCCCTCCGCCTCCTTACGCCTTCCCCACCACCACCTGGGCACTGGAAACACCGGAGCTTGCAATGCTCCCCCGCCCTCTGCCCCTCCCCCGCCTCACATCTGGCCACTGGAAACGCCGGAGTTCGCAATGCTCCCCTGCCTCTTTCCCCCCCTCACACACCTGGCCACTGGAAACGCCGGAGCTCGCAACGCTCCCCCACCCTCTGCCTCTTCCCACCCACCCCCACCTGGCCACTGGAAATGCCGGCGCTCTCTGCCCTTCGACTCAACCTAGAGATAGAGGGCAGAGAGGGATGACGTTAAGTCTCCTTCCCTTAAAGGGACCTCTGAACAGGAGCTGTGATAATATTCTCTCATTTAAGAGTCCTGTAAATTGGCTGATGTATCAGGGATACCGGATAGCTCAAGGCACCGGTTCAAATCCCAGTAGAAGGAGTATGGCCAGCTGAAGAAGGCTAATAAGCCTGAAATTGATCCATCCTGGTCTCTTTATTTTCAGCCCTTAAAAAATCTAACACATATCTAAAAAATGTCACACAGCAGCAATCTATTTGGTTCTCTGTCTGGATGATCTCTAGGTTGAGTCAAAGGGCAGAGAGGGATGACGTTAAGTCTCCTCCCCTTAAAGTGACCTCTGAACAGGAGCTGTGATAATATTCTCTCATATATATATATATATATATATATATATATATATATATATATATATATATATATATATATATATATGACAATGTTTTTACAACTCCTGTTGAGGCCCCTTTAAGGGAGGAGACAAACTGTCATCCTTCTCTGCCTATTCGGCTCATCCCAGAGACCATCTTTGGCAGAGAGCCATGAGATTACTGTTGAATTTTTTTTAGATATGTGTTAGGATTTTAAGGGCTAATTAATAAATAAGAGACCAGGATGGATCCATTTCAGGCTTATTAGCCTTCTTCAGCTGGCCATACTCCTTCTACTGGGGTTTGAACCGGCACTCTCCAGCATATCAGGCAAGCCTTTCTATGCCTTGAGCTATCCGGCTTCCCCTGATTACATCAGCCTTTACAGGACTCTTAAATGAGACAATGTTTTTACAACACCTGTTGAGGCCCTTTTAAGGGAGGAGACAAACTGTAATCCTTCTCTGCCTATTCGGCTCATCCCAGAGACCATCTTTGGCAGAGAGCCATGAGATTACTGTTGAATTTTTTTTAGATATGTGTTAGGATTTTAAGGGCTGATTAATAAATAAGAGACCAGGATGGATCCATTTCAGGCTTATTAGCCTTCTTCAGCTGGCCATACTCCTTCTACTGGGGTTTGAACAAGGCATAGAAAGGCTTGCCTGATATGCTGGAGAGTGCCGGTTCAAACCCCAGTAGAAGGAGTATGGCCAGCTGAAGAAGGCTAATAAGCCTGAAATGGATCCATCCTCGTCTCTTATTTATTAATCAGCCCTTAAAATCCATATATATATTCAGCCCTTAAAAAATCTAACATATATATATATATTTACTTTTGTCGCAACACCCTGTTAAGCCCCAATTAAGGGAGGAAGCATACTGCTCTCCTTTTCTGCCTTTCAGCTCATCACCAGAGACCATCTAGGCAGAAAGCCATGAGTTCCGTTGTGTGAATTTTTTTAATATGTGTGTTAGTTTTATGAGCTGATCAATAAATAAATCAGAGAGACTAGGATAGATCTATTTCAAGCTTTTTAGCTCTCATCAGCTAGCCGTACCCTTACTGGGATTCGAACCAGGGCTGTATTGCATATCAGGCAAGAGCCTTTAGCCATTCAGCCAGACCACGCTCTCCCATTGCATCAGCTGAGACAGGAGGATTAGTATCTATAATTGTTCCACAACACCCTGTTAGGGCCCCAATTAAGGGAGGAGACATACTGTTTCCTCCGGTTCGAATCCCAGTAAGGGTATGGCTAGCTGATGAGAGCTAAAAAGCTCGAAATAGATCTATCCTAGTCTCTCTGATTTATTTATTGATCAGCTCATAAAACTAACACACATATATATATATTTTTAAAAAGACACAACGAAACTAATAGCTTTCTGTCTAGATGGTCTCTGGTGATGAGCCGAAAGGCAGAAAAGGAAAGCAGTATGCTTCCTCCCTTAATTGGGGCTTACCAGGGTGTTGTGACACAAGCATATACTTATTTCCCCTGTCTCAGCTGATCAGGATAGAACCAGTAGTCTGGTGGCAATTACAGCTGCTTCATATGTAATTACTCTTATTATAGCTAAATTTTTGTTAACTAATAATCCTTCAATAACAATCTAAAACAATCTAAAAGTTACTAAATTCCTACTTATTGATCACCAAGAATTAGCTAATCTTTTATTGCCAGCTTTCATTATCAACCAGTATCTTTCCAATAAGGAAGTAGTCTTATCTCTCTTGCCATTTGTGGTTTCAATCTTTTTTTGTTCTCCTTTGTAAGGTTCTTGTAAACTCCTCTCCGCACTTTACTGTTCACAACAACTCTCAAGTGGTATCGTTGCCCTCCTTCTATTATTAAAAGTTGTTTATCTTTGGTTATCAGGCGTGCTTCTGGAAGAATTTCTCTTCTTACATCTATCATCAATTCTTTTTTTTCCTCTTCTTCTTGGAGATCAAGATGGAGCTCAAATTCTTCAGATTCCCTTTTCAAGGTTCCCTTCTTTCTGCTTTTTCCCACATTTGATCCATTAGTAAAATCCTCTGTTGTCTTATCTTTATCTTCAACTGAAGGGGGTATCTCTTTATCTTCTACATCTTCTTCCTTCTCTTTAATTTTTGTGGCCCCAATCTCCTCATATTTTGTTGTAATAAACACCAGTTTTTCCAATTTCTTATCAATTCTTTTGTATCCTTCCAAACAATTTAAAATTCCAGTCAAAATTTTTTGATATTCTAAAGTATCCTCATCCGGATATTGATCCATGTTTAAAAGAAAAAAGAAAAAGGAATAAAGAAAATCAATAACCACTGCCACCCTGGTCTCAGGCCTATTTTACCTATTCATTTTAAATTAACTTAAATCACAAGTTTTGTTGTACTCTTCAAGGGAGAAGGATTCTGTATTTTCCCCCTTTTTCCTTCGTTTGCCTAGACAATTATCAAAGAGCACCTGTAAAAAATAATTCATGCCCTTGAGTCTTTATCAGTTTCTATAAACAAGTTGTAAACCCTTCATCTGAATAATCAACAATCTCCAAAGGGAAAAAAAAATACATTGTCTCAAAAAGTCCTGCCTCTGACCTCCCAGTGGCAGTGTTGCTACTTGTCACTTTCTCATATGTCTCTCTTCATTATAGAAAAAAAAGTTCTTATTGGAATTTAGTAGCCCAATCATGAGAAGAATTATAAAAGTAAAAATCAGGCTTTAGTCCAAGACTCAAAAAATAAAGTAACAAAAAAACAGAAGAAAAAATAATCCGTTCACTTTAAGAGGAGAAAAAAAATAAACCTGTTACAGGCATTTCAATCCACAATTACTAGGAAAAAGAAAAAAACGCTTTCCAGATCAGTCCAAAGCAGGTTAATTCTGCCGCTTATTTCTTTTGCTTAAAGGATTTAGTTTTACTTTAAAAAAAAGTTTCTTTGGGCAAAGTATCTCAAAAAGAAAAAATACCTTTCCAGATGGACTCACTTTCGCTTTCAGCTTCCTTCCAGAGCTGCCCTGTCTTTGTCAGCCTGGGGCTGCCTGTTTGCCGCCTAATAGAAGCACTCACCTTGGGCCAAACAGGGACTTTGCAGTGTCCCTGTGACCAGCAAGGCTTCGTCTTCCTAGTCGCCATCCCTCCGAGACAGTTTAGGTCCAAACGGACCGATCAGCAGCAAAAGTGTCAACGGAGGTCTCGGATCATCGAGACCTCATGTTGTATCAATGTTGTATCGCTGGCTCCTCCCCCACATTTTCCAGAGAGTTCTTTATGCAGCCATGCTGGTTTCTTTTGGGAGCTGTTATTTTTCTTCTTCATTGGTATTGTGCTAGACTGGGCTTTTGTAATCTCATTTTTCAAAATTTCCCAAGCTTCTTGAGTTGTTTTCCCCTTGAGGATTCTCATCCATGGAATTCTTCCCAAGCTCCCTCTAAGTTTATTGAAATTAGCTCTCTTAAAGTCCAATACTCTAGTTTGACTTTGTTCTACTACTTGTGTTTGCATAATGTTGAATTCCAGTATTGCATGATCGCTTGCCCCCAGGGTTCCTGTAGCTTCAACACCTTTTATCATTTCCTCTCTGTTATTCCTCTTGGAATCCTAGTGGACAACCATTTAAATATGAGCCAGCAGTGTGCAGCAGCTGCCAAAAAAGCCAACACAGTACTAGGCTGCATAAACAGAGGGATAGAATCAAGATCACGTGAAGAACCAGATATCAAGATCATGTGAAGAACCAGATATTCCTAGGTGGTTCCGCCCCAGGCGCCTGATGGATCCCGAAAGGTTCCAGACGGAGCTTGGGCCACTACCTGTGACCCTGACCCATGCCCCGACGGAGGACCTAGTGGCGGCATTGGATCGGGTCGCACCCTTGCGGCCTCTCATGCGGCGGTGAGCCACCCAGGCTCCTTGGTTTACCGAGGAGTTGAGGGTGATGAAATGCCGCAAGAGACGCCTAGAGAGTAGATGGAGAACCACACAGTCTGAATCTGACCGAACACAGGCAAGAGCCCAATTGAGGACTTACCTTGTGGCGATAAGGGTGGCCAAACATTATCATTGTGCCACTCTTATCGCGTCCGCAGATAACCGCCCTGCCGCCCTGTTTGGGGTGACCCGCTCCCTCCTTCAACAGAGGCCGCGGGAAGCCCCTCTGCACGGCAGAGCAGAGGAATTTGGAGAGTATCTGCAGGATAAAATCGCTCAGATTCGGAGCGAACTGGCCTCCACCGAAAGTAGTCTGGAGGGATTGTCAGACGCAGGTCTTGAGACACCTTTGTGGGACGAGTTTGACTCTGTTACTTCCGACGATATGGACAGGTTGCGTAGGCGACTGAGAGCCACCACATGTTTATTGGACCCGTGTCCCTCCTGGCTTGTACTGGCATCCTGGGAGGTGACACGAGGCTGACTCCAGGAAGTTGTGAATGCTTCTTTGAGTGAGGGGTTCTTGCCGACCGTCCTGAAAGGCGGTGGTGAGACCCCTCCTCAAGAAGCCTTCCCTGGACCCAGCATTGTTAGTAAATTATCGTCCGATTTCCAACCTTCACTTTTTGGCGAAGGTTGTAGAGAGTGTGGTGGCGCAACAGTTTCCCCGACACCTGGAGGAAATTGATTATCTGGACCCGCGCCAGTCCGGCTTCCGACCCGGGCACAACACTGAGACGGCATTGGTCGCGTTGGTGGATGATCTCTGGAGGGCCAGAGATGGGGGTTGCTCCTCCATCCTGGTCCTATTAGATATCTCGGCAGCTTTTGATACCATCGACCATGGTATCCTATTGCATCGACTGGAGGGGTTGGGGGTGAGGGGCGCCGTTTTACGGTGGTTCTCCTCCTACCTCTCCGGTCGATCGCAGTTTGTGTTGGCAGGGGGGCAGAGGTCGACCTCGAGACCACTCACTTGTGGGGTGCCTCAGGGGTCGGTCCTCTCGCCACTCCTGTTCAACACATATATGAAGCCGCTGGGCGAGATCATCCGTGGTTTTGGGGTAGAGTACCATCTGTACGCTGATGATACACAGCTGTACATATCTACCCCAAACCACCCCAACGATGCCGTCGAAGTGATGTCCCGGTGTCTGGAAGCCGTGCGGGTCTGGATGGGAAGGAACAGACTCAGACTCAACCTGTCCAAGACCGAGTGGCTGTGGTTTCCGGCGTCCCGGTACAACCAGTTGATCCCATCACTGGCCATAGGGGGCAAACATCTAGCCCCCGTGGATAGGGCCCGCAACTTGGGCGTCCTCCTGGATACCAGGCTGTCGTTAAAAGATCACTTGACGGCCGTGGCCAGGGGGACGTTCTACCAGGTTCGCCTGGTCCATCAGTTGCGGCCCCTATTGGACCGGGACGCCCTTCGCACAGTCACTCATGCGCTCGTGACATCCCGTCTAGACTACTGGGGCTCCCCTTGAGGTGCACCCGAAAACTACAGCTAGTCCAGAATGCGGCCGTGTGGGCAATTATGGGAGCTCCTAGGTACTCCCACGTAACACCGCTCTCGCGTGAGCTGCACTGGCTGCCTGTGGCCTTTCGGGTGCGCTTCAAGGTGTTGATTATCATCTTTAAAGCGCTCCATGGCACGGGACCTAGTTATCTACGGGATCGCATCCTACCCATACATCCCTTCGGCCGATTCGCTCCCACAGAGAGGGACTTCTCCGGGTGCCGTCCACTAGGCAATGCCAGCGGGCTACGCCCAGGGGAAGGGCCTTCTCTGTGGTGGGCCCAACCCTCTGGAACGACCTACCCCCCGAACTTAGAATGACCACGGACCTCCGCTCCTTCCGCCAGAAACTAAAGACTTACTTTTTCCAACAGGCCGGCCTGGCCTAATTTACCCCACCTAGCCTATAGTCTGAAGCTAAATTGTTTTAATTGGTTTTAAGGGAAATAGTTTTAATGATTTTATAAATTTTAGCACAGGGATAATAATTTAATCTGGTTTTAAATTTTATAAATTGTTATGTTTATATGTTTTTAATTACCTGTGCACCGCCCCGAGTCCCTTCGGGGAAAGGGAGCGGTCTATAAATCTAATAAAGTATAACTATAAGTAAGTAAGTGTTAAAACCACTTTATAATGCCTCGGTAAAGCCACACTTGGAATACTGCATTCAGTTTTGGTCGCCTGTCAACATCCCGATGTTGCCATGAAGATTATCTGTCTGTCTTAACGAAGTGAAAATTCTTGACATTCCTGTGGTCGGGAAAGGACTCTCAGGATGACCTGTGACCACGCATGAATAGATTTACTTTCAATGCTAATTGGGGAAGGTGATTTATGACGGGAAGAGGGGAGGGGGCATAAGGGGGTAAAGTGCAATAATTGTTAGTCCTGGTTACATACGAGGCTCTGCCAAGATGATAAACCTAATAAACGGACATTTCTTTGAACTTTTACTTGAGGCCGTGAATCAATTGGGGTTTCTCTTGGGAGCTTCACACGCCACGATGTAAAAAAGATGTGGAGACTCTAGAAAGAGTGCAGAGAAGAGCAACAAAGATGATTAGGGGACTGGAGGCTAAAACATATGAGGAACGGTTGCAGAAACTGGGTATGTCTAGTTTAATGAAAAGAAGAACTAGGGGAGAAATGATAGCAGTGTTCCAGTATCTCAGGGGTTGCCACAAAGAAGAGGGAGTCAAACTATTCTCCAAAGCACCTGAGGGCAGAACAAGAAGCAATGGGTGGAAACTAATCAAGGAGAGAAGCAACTTAGAACTGAGGAGAAATTTCCTGACAGAACAGTTAATCAGTGGAACAGCTTGCCTCCAGAAGTTGTGAATGCCCCAACACTGGAAGTCTTTAAGAAGATGTTGGATAGCCATTTGTCTGAAATGGTATAGGGTTTCCTGCCTAGGCAGGGGGTTGGACTAGAAGACCTCCAAGGTCCCTTCCAACTCTGCTATTGCATTGTATTGTACTGAGAATTAAGTCCAATATGGCTGATCCCCTTGTTCCCTTCTCTAACTTTTGGGAAACAAAGTTGTCTGCTAGGTTTGTTAGGAACCTGTTGAATCTTCCACTTGGTGCAGAGTTTGTTTCCCAGTTGATGTCAGGGTAGTTAAAATCCCCCTGTGAAGCTCCCAAGAGAAAACCCCAATTAATTCACGGCCTCAAGATAAAGTTCAAAAAAACATCCATTTATTAGGATTGACATCTTTCCTGAGCTTCTGTGTAGCCAAGAATGAAAGTTATTTGATGGCTTCTAAACTTTACCCCCCTATGTCCTCTCCCCTCTGCCTGTCATAAATCACGTTCCCCAATTAGCATTGAGAGTAAATCTATGCATGCGCAGTTACAGGTCATCCTGAGATTCCTTTTCCAACCACAGGAATGTGAAGAATTTTCACTTCGTTAGGGCAGTTCTGATAATTACTATGGCAACGCTGGAACGTTGACACCCCCATTACTATTGTGGTGTGTTTCCTACATACCTTAGTTAGCTGACAAGCAAAAAGTTCATCTACTAACTCTGTTTGGTTGGGTGGCCTGTAGTATAGACCTATGGCAATGTCGTGTTTTTTTTTAAAATTTATATCCCGCCCTTCTCCACAGAGGACCCAGGGCGGCGCACAGGAAATTTAAAAAACATACAAAATACAATAAATATAATTTAAAATAACTATTAAATAATCCTATCCTATGCTAAAACCAAATTTTTAAAAGACCCAAATTTAAAACTTCCTAAAAAGTCCCCATGGGAGGTTAGGCTAGGCCGGCTTGTTGGAACAAATATGTCTTTAGACATTGGCGGAAGAGGCGGAGGTCGGTGATGGTACGTAATTCAGGGGGTAGGTCATTCCAGAGGGCTGGACCCGCCACAGAGAAGGCTCTTCCCCTGGGTGTCGCCAGTCGGCATTGTCCGGCCGACGGCACCCTGAGAAGGCCCTCTCTGTGGGAGCGTATCGGTCTAAGGGATGTATGGGGCAGGAGGCGGTCTCGCATATAACTAGGCCCCGAGCCATGGAGCGCTTTAAAGATGGTCATAAAGATGGTCATCATTCCCCCCCGCAACCTTTAATATTGAACCAAATGAATTCAAGATAGTTCTCATCATTGTTGTGCTCTATTTCTGTAGAGATGTAGTTATTTCTTATATATAGTGCAACTCCACCTCCTCTTTTATTTGGTCTATTTCTTTTAAATAATTTAAATCATTCTAGCTGTATGTTCCATTTGTGGGTTTCATCCCACCAAGTTTATGTAATGGCAACAATATCATATCTGCCCTCATTTACTGGAATGTCTAATTCACCCTGTTTATTCCTCATACTCTGTGCATTGGTGTATAGCAGTGCTTCTCAATTATTTTCTGTCATGCCCCCCCTCGGAACAAGAAAACATTTCGCGCCCCCCTCGCGACTGTAAATAGTATCATTTGTCTATAAAATTGTTATAAGTACACCTCTGCATAACACTGTATCCTTATTAACATATAAGAGAATAAAAAAAGAAAGAAATGTGGATCAATTTACAACAAAGAATAGCTTTATTAACTGTAGCAGAAAAGATTTAAAGTGCATTAGAAATTTAAAAAAAATTAAACCCTTTGCCGAGGACAAACGCGCCCCCCTTTACAGAGCCTCGCGCCCCCCCTGGGGGGCCCGCCCCACTATTTGAGAAGCACTGGTGTATAGACATTTGAGTCCATCGTGATTGACCCTGTGTTTACTGTCTACGTAACCTGTGTTATGTCTGACTGCCCCTATTTTCTTGCCACTTGTATGATTCGTGCACATGGTATGGCACTCACTGTTAAATGTTTGGTTTTGCTTGACATCAGGAGTGATGATCTTACCTTACTCTATGTTACATGCACTGATAACCCTATGAATTTTAGATTGCTGGGGACAGAAATGTTCTGTATCTATTAATTCTCTGTCCCCGCTGTTCAGTTTAAATGTTTATCCAGAAAATCTGTGAATTTAATGCCAAGTAACTCAGTCCCTTTCTTGGATAGGTGCAAACTATCTCTTTTGTACACTTTTTCATTGGACCAGATGCGGGCATCATGACTAATAAAACCAAAGCCTTCCCTTTTACACCACTCCTTTAGCCACACATTAAATTCTGCTACACGCTGGCCCTTCCCTTTTTGTTCCTTATATACTGGTATAATGAGGAAGCAGCAGAAGCTGCATAGGTCGAAGGCTGGCCTAGGCCTCAAACTATGGTCAAGTAATTTTTGGTCAAGAAATAAGATTGCAAGCTATGCTCAATATTAACCGCTGTATTTGCAAAATACGGTCTTGGTGACCCAGACAGATGCATCCTGTTGCTCTGTTCTGCTCCCACGACATTCTGATTGTAACTTCCTTAATCATTCTCTGATCTAACCACAAATAGCCTCCAAATGCATATAGCTTGTTGACCTAAGCAAACTGTCTCAAATGGTATGTTTTCGATTCCCCCCAACCCTATATTTGGACAAATGTAGGATAACCGGAATGTATACGTAACCGAGGGTATTAAAGAGGGTCTCTGTCAGTCTGACGGGGTTCAGACATTTTTGTACAAGCTTTGCAGCTTTTGCTGAACCATGTGCACAGAATAAAACTTTTCCTATGTTAAAGAGCTTGTCTGTGTCCTGGCTTTCCTACAACAAATGGTGCATTGGCTGGGAATCAGATATGGCGATGTTTCGCTGAGGGCAGCTTGACCCCTCGGATCCATTGGGAGGCCGTTCCTGAACATTCTCCAGGCGCCACGGGGGCTTGACCTCCGGGAGACAGCAGCGACCTCTCCACAAAGCCGACAGTGATGATAGCTAGTCCAAGAACTCTTCAACGTAGGAAAGGCTGTCTGAACCATTTCCTGGCCAGGACGAGGGAGAAGACGTCTCAGGCGAGTATGTGTTAAGATCTGTGTACCTGTCTCATTTGAAGGCAGAAGAGGGGGACTGATCACCCTCCTGGACTCGGGGCGGCGACCCTAAAGTAGTCCTGTTAGGCTGTGTGGGAGGTTAAGCCACTGCAGTTCTCGTCAGTGACCATTGAGATCCGGGGCTGCGAGTCAGTGGCAGAGTGTGTTAGGATGGGTGGGAGACAGAGCATTGCCAGGACACTGCTGGAGTGAATGTTACAGGGGTTTGATGAATATTACTGTCGAACTAAATATACCACCCCATATCTGAGGATTACCAAGGAGAGACTGGGCTATCTGTGTACAGAGAAATGGCCCCAGATGGAAAAAAGGTGGCCCCGGAAGGGACTTTTAATAATGAAGTTATAGATGACCTCTGGCACGAGATAGCTGCCAATGAAGAGAAATATCCAAATCAGTACCCATACATAGATCAGTGGGCTATGGCTGTAAATGAGAAGGCTGATGATTTGTTGCAATGTCAGGCGGAAATGATTAGATTGTGTGTGGCAAGACCACGGGGCAGGAGAAGTACACTGCGTAGATGCCAGGAGCTGAGGGGGAGCAGCGTAAAATGTGAATGTAGGCTCAAGTCTCAATGGCTGAATTATATAATTGGAAAAATCAAAGTCCTAAATATAGAGAAAATCCAGATGAGATGCATGTCCTTTTTGCATCCATTTTTCAGAACTCACCAGTCTACTTGGGCATACATACAAAGTCTGATGGAAATTTCATAAACCCCAGAGAAAAGAAGGCTGGTGAAGGGAACCATGAATAAGCCTTTGCAGAGGGATCATGCAAAAGATCCAGACTGGACATGGTTACTGAAAGAAGCAGATTGGGAACCTTAGTCCATTCAGCTGCAAAACTATTGGCTGTAAGTTTTGTTAGGACTCAAACCAAAAGTTAAGGACTCAGGGAAGGTCTATCAAATCCAACAGAAACAGGATGAAAATCCAGGGGAATTCCTAGAATGCATTTATCAGATCTTTAGGCAAAATATCAAATTAGATCCTGAGGTTGAAGAACATAAGAGAATGGTCAATATGATCTTCATTGGTCACTGCAGATGACATTAGGGCAGAAATTACAGAAGACGAGAAGGGGGGCCAAGAAAGGCATCTCTGAACTTGTGCAATGAACATACAAAGCATATATTAATTGGGCTCAAAACCTCAGAGAAGAAGGAACTTCAAAAGGAAACACATTTTTTCCTCGCCAAAGCTCTTAGACAGAAATATGGGAAGCAGGGGACAGCTAAGGGGTTGAGAGGAGAGTAGAAGGAGATTTCGCAGGAGGATGCTGAGGAAATTTTATGACCCCCACCATATGCACCATGTCTGTCCCCAATGCCGTCCCCGCTGCCTCAGGCACAACTGCCCCAGGTGCAGGGGGATGACGATGGAGTGGCCGGCCCATCAGGGACTGTTAGGAGTCCCAGGGCTGGGGCGGGGCTTGCTCCAAAGATAGAAGACATTCAAGTGAGGAGGAAGAGGAGGCAATTGGTGCTGTTGGAGGTGAGGAGACTGTAGGGGTATGAACCCATTCGACGACTGCTAGGGAGGAGGCAGCAAGGAGGGAGCTTATAGCCCCCTTGCGACAAATGGATCAACAGGTAATTAATCAACAGGGTCAGGCAGAAATCGAGGCTATGTTTCAATATGTGCCATTTTCTACCTCTGATGTGTTAAATTGGAAACAGCATTATGGGCCTTTGACAACTAAACCAACTGAGATGGCGGACTTATTCCTAACCATCATGCAGACACACAATCCTACATGGCAGGATGTGCAGCAGCTGTTAAATACTTTGTTGACTCCAGAGGAGAGGGAGAAATGGAGAGCGACTGTTAGAAAGTGCATGGGGGAACGCTTCCCTAATGTGCAGGACCTTCAACAGGAGTTGAATGAGAGGGCGCCTGAGAGGGACCCGAATTGGAACCCTAGACAGGAGGTGCACTTGACCCTCCTTAAGGAATACCAAAACCTGACAGTGGAAGCTCTCAGGAAGGCAGGAAAACTACCGGTGAATATGTCAAAGCCGTCTTTGGTGACTCAGAGCTGATGAAAGTTTGGACAGTTTTTTGCAAAGGTTGATTGAAGCCTATGAGGTGTCTACACAGGTAGATCCTTGGCATGTGGATGTGAGAATGCTGAATGAAAGGTTCATAGCTCAGAGTTATGAGGATATTCGGAGAAAGTTACAGAGGTTGGAGGGAGCCTTCGGAGTGAATACAAGTGAGTTGTTGGAAGTGGCAAGGAAAGTGTATGTGAATAGAGATAAGGTGGAAAAGAAGGAGAAGGATATGTGGATGCACAAGTAACAGAGTTGTTGGCGGGGGCGTTGCAAAATGCTAGATTAGGACCGAACCAGTGTGCATATTGTAAGGGGGAGGGTCATTGGCAGAGAGAGTGTCCGCGGAGGGCGTTTGTCAGGGTCCGTTTCTTAAAGTACTCAAGAAAGACCACACTTAAACATTGTTTGGAATGAATAAGGTTACTTTTACTGAATACCCAAGATTAACAGACCATAGTGAAGCAGGAAGTAACTAGTTTAGGCGCGAACAATGAGTATTAAAGCTTAAGCCCACCCCAATAGCCCTAACCCCCCCCAACAGTGTCCAATGTACTTTCTTCTCCGACATCATGTGGGCAGGTCATCACCAGCATGGAATGTGAGACCGTTAGACCAAAGATAACACCGGCCGGCAACATCCTCCACCAATCTTCCACCAGCATTCATAATTGAATCCCCAGCGCCCCACCCTCCCCGTTTCCATGGCAGCCAAGCAGCATAAGAAGAAATTAGAAGCGAAGGCTGACATCCGGACCTCCTCCAGCAGCAGGCAGGACCCCCGGACGCCCTCGAGAAGTAGGCATGTTAGATCTGCAAAAGACACAATAAAAGACAAAACAACATAGAAGAGAGAGGGAAGGGGTTATGGTTTGTGTGGATACTTGGCATAAAACTGGCGTATAAGCTTCGGGGCCTTGAGATGCTCTCTATCCACCCATTCGTTGTGAGAAGGTGGAAAGTCTTTCCACATGACCAAGAACTGAGTTTTATTCCTACGGACTCTGGAGTCCAAAATGTCACGAACTTCATAGTGTTGGTGACCGTCCACCATCGTCGGTACAGGGGTATCAGGATGGGGTTTGTGGAGATCCGAAGTGCGTTCAGGCTTCAACAAGTGAACATGGAACACTGGGTATAAACGACGGTAGGTTTTAGGGAGATCCAAACGGACGGAAACAGAACTGATTATCTTAGTGATAGTGAACGGGCCAACAAATTTAGGGCCCAATTTCTTGCATTTCTGAGGGCTATCCAAATGTTTAGTAGAAACGAAAACTCTATCGCCAACCTTGTAAACCGGAGGAACCGCTCGCTTTTTATCAGCAAAGAACTTATGTGACTGATGTGCATCTTCCAAAGTTTTCCTTATGATAGGCCACACCGAAGACAGTTTGGTGGACCAATCAGCTAGGGAGGGAACTGCAGGCGAATCGTGAGGTAATTCAGGGATGGGTACAAAGTCCTGACCATAGATGATTTTAAAAGGGGTCATATTTGTACTGGAATGAACAGAGTTATTATAAGCCACTTCGGCGTGTATCAGAAGGTCGGCCCAGTCGTCCTGTTGAAAATTTATAAAGCAACGTAGGTACTGTTCCAAAACGGAATTGGCCCTCTCACAAGCACCGTTCGTCTGCGGATGGTAGGAGGAGCTTAGGCCCTGGGAGGAGCCTATTAATTTCAAAAATTCCTTCCAAAAGTGTGACGTAAATTGAGTACCTCTATCCGAGATGATACGCTTAGGAACACCGTGGAAACGGTAAATATGGTTTAGGAACAACTTAGCTAGCGATTTGGAGGACGGAATTTTGGAACAAGGTACAAAGTGAACTTGCTTGGAGAAAAGATCCGTAACCACCCAAATGACGGTATAGCCCTGGCTGCTCGGAAGGTCAACAATAAAGTCCAGCGAAATCTCCTTCCAAGGAGCTTCCGGCTTCGCCACAGATTGTAGGAGGCCTTGGGGCTTCCCAGGAGCACGTTTCGAAGCAGTACAAACAGGACAACTGGCGATATATGACTCAACGTCCTTTTTGAGGGAAGGCCACCAAAACTGGCGTTTAACTAGATGTATAGTCTTAACAAATCCGAAGTGTCCTGCTAATCGCGAGTCATGTGCCCGTTGCAACACAAAAGGTCGTATGGTGGCAGGGACATAAATTTTTGAACCAATCCAAGGGAGATCATCCCTGATAGTGCAATCACCGGAGTGTGCGGAATACCATTCATCAGTAAGTAGTTCAGACTTAATCCGAGCAATCAGTTCAACGGGAGGGTTAGCTTGTACAGTGAATTGACTTCTGGTCGAAACAGGAGAAGCTGGTAAAGTAAGTGGAATCATGGGTTGCACAACTGTAAGTTTAGACACATCATATTGGGGTAGCCTAGAAAGTGCATCAGCCATGAAATTTTTTCCTCCAGGAATATATTTGAGATGAAAGTTGAACCGATGGAAGTAATGCGCCCAACGTAGTTGCCTCGGGGATAATTTGCGGGACGTAGTGAGAGCTTCCAAGTTCTTGTGGTCCGTCCAAACTTCAAACGGATGTGGGGCACCCTCAAGAAAATGACGCCAAGTCATGAGGGCCCAACGGACAGCAAATGCTTCCTTCTCCCAAATAGCCCATCCACGTTCAGTAGTGGATAACTTACGAGAAGTGTAGGCACATGGTTGTAGTTGGCCTTGTTGGTTGAGTTGTAGCAAAACAGCTCCCACAGCGACATCGCTGGCATCAGCGTGAACTACAAACGGGGAGTTGACATCGGGATGCTTGAGGACAGGCTCGGCTGCAAATAAACATTTTAGTTTCTCGAAAGCAGCCTGGCATTCCATGTTCCAGCTCAGGGGGGTACCAGGTCGAGGTTTACCCTCACCCTTCGTTTTGAGAAGGTTAGTAATGGGCAACGCAATACTAGCGAATGAAGGGATAAATTGACGGTAAAAGTTAGCAAAACCCAAAAAACTTTGTAGTTGTCTACGAGTGCGTGGGGGTGCCCATTCCGTGACAGCTTTCACTTTAGCAGGATCCATTTCAATTCCTTCCGAGGAAATACGATAACCCAAATAATCAATCTTGTCCTGGTGAAACTCACATTTAGATAATTTAGCGTAGAGCTCGGCGGAGCGGAGCTTTTGAAGAACGGAACGGACAAGCTTAACATGTTCATCACGTGTTTGCGAATACACAACTATGTCATCAAGATAAACGATCACTCCCTTGTACAGGTGTTCGTGGAGAACTTCATTGATTAGTTGCATAAATACAGAAGGAGCTCCCTGAAGACCAAAAGGCAAAACTTTAAACTGGAAACATCCCAGCGGACAGTTGAAAGCAGTCTTCCATTCGTCACCCTCTTTAATTCTTACTCTATAATAAGCTTCACGTAAATCCAGTTTAGTAAAAATTTTGCCCGTAGCAAGGTGAGCTAGCATGTCCTTCATAAGTGGAAGCGGGTAGACATTGTGTTCACAAATAGTGTTTAGGTAAGAGTAGTCCTGAACCAAGCGCAGAGTGCCATCTTTCTTTTCCCTAAACATCACCGGTGCGGCCACGCGTGGCCTAGCAGGTTCAATGAACCCCCGTTTTAAATTCTTATCAATGAATTTGCGTAGTTCTTCCATTTCACGTGGTGTCATAGAGTAAATGCGAGGTTTAGGTAGTTGCACTCCAGGGAGAAAATCGATCGAGCAATCAGTAGCTCTGTGAGGAGGAAGCGAATCACAGGACCTTTCGCTAAAAGTGTCTTTAAGGTCCCAATATTCGTCAGGAATCTTGTCCTCCCCAGGAATGATTTCGGGTGGAGGAAGAGCTAATGTGGTGCTTGCAGGCTCTCTAACAGGAGTTAGATTAAGGGGAGAATCATGATTGTGGTCTGAAAGTGTAAAGGCATGTTCTGGCAGCAGTAAAGGTATTCGCACCCACCCCTCTTTCCAGTTAATAAGAGGATTCCATTTACGAAGCCAGTTGATCCCCAAAATGACAGCATTATCAGCTATGGGAGCCACGATAAAATTAATAGTTTCCTTATGTGTCTCACCAATAGAAACTTGAAGGGGCTCAGTAACAAAAGTTGCAGGATTTCCCCCCGCTACAGAGCCATCCATTTGGCAAAAAGCGATAGGTACTTTTAAATTCTTTAAGTGAAATCCCATAGCGTAAACAAGATCTTGACTGATCAGACAACGGGAGCAACCGGAATCAATGAGAGCTTGCGTGTTGCAGCTACGGCCACTAGATGGAGCTATAAGCTTTAAATGAATATAAAGAGGCCCGGAACGGCGACTTACCAAATTATCGTCAGAGGAGGCGGAGTCTCCTTCCCAGTCATCGGGCTGGGCCTCAGGTTGGTCAGCGGAAAGGTCAAGTGGCTCCACCCCAGTCATCACTGGCCTACTGCGCACGCTTGGAGTTTTAGTTGGCCTTCTAGCCTCAGTAGAAGAATGTGGGCGTGGCGGTTGTTTTGATCTGCAGTTGTTCGCCCAGTGCCCCTCCTTCCCACAGCGAAAACAAGATCCGGGGCGCGCTGGAGTCGATCTGCGCCCGCCCCTCTGCTTGTGGGAATCCTTATCAGGGGATCGGGGCCTGGGGCTTTCAAATAGTTTCTTCTTCTCAAAACGGGCTGGATCTAGTGAATGGGCCTGGTCCAGCTCCACATCCCCGGCTAATTGAATCCAATCATCTAGGGAATCGGGGCGGTATCTGTTCACGGACGTTTGATAAATGTCCTTATTAAGCCCCTCTGCGTAAAGATCCATCAACGCCCTGTCGCTATAGCCCACCATAAAAACAGAAAGTTCTTGAAAAATTTGGGTGTATTCTTGCACAGGCATATCTCCCTGGCGCAATTCTCTCATCTTTATTTTAGCCTTTCTTTCAATTCGGGGGTCTTCGAATCGTCTTCTAAGCGCAGTCATAAAGCGTTCAAAGTCCCGTAACAAGGGTGAGTGAGTATTATGCAGAGAAACCAGCCATTTGGCAGCTTTATTCTCCAAGGCCAAAGAGACAATTCTAATTTTAACATCGTCTTCACAATCATCTGCGTAGTGCTTAACAAAATCACTAATGTGAAGTAGAAAAAATGCTAAACTTTCTGGGTCACCGTCAAACTTAATGCCCAAGGGAGGGAGTTTAGCAGGTCGGCGGGGGGGGGGCGGGCCGAATTTCCCTCTGTAATTCTCTGCCGGCTTGAGCAGGAGGGGGAGGGGTAGTTCGTCTGATCTCCTGGGCAGCACCCGTGGCAGTTTCTTTTCTCTGTTCGCCTTCCAAATAATGCCCCCCCCCCCCCAGAGTTTATCCAGGGCTTCCCTCTTGTCTCTGGCCTGGCGGAGTAATTCATCAGCCATCTCCTTTAATTCCCTTTCTTCTTTCAAAAGCTCAGATATGGATGGCGTGGGAGAGGAGCGGCGGCGTCTGGTGGTATTGACCCCCGAGCCTACGTCTCCCGTCATTCCCACCCCTTCTGACCAGCGATAAGGTTTAGCTGATTCTTCGGCTGCCAGGTTTAAATCTAGGCCGGCTAAAAAATCCATCACTGACCTCGGGTCGTCTTTTGGAACAGGCATATTGGATGCAGTCTCACCCATAGCTTGGGCTGGCAAATCCTCTGAAGCTGGAGGCTCCTCTTTGGCAAGTTCCGACATCAGGTTGTGGTTTTTAATGACTTCCTGCTTAATGTCAGGGTCCGTTTCTTAAAGTACTCAAGAAAGATGAAGATTAATTGTTATTTGTTGTTGTGTTTTATGTTTGTCTTTGTTTTTTTTTTTGTTTGGTGGAGGGATTGGAGCACGGAAAGGAAGAAGAGTGGTTAAGATTAAGAAAATTACAGTTTAAATGCGGTTTATAAAAATAATGACATGGAACGTGAAGGGAACAGGGAATCAAATCAAGAGGAGGAGGTTGGAGCTCAAAATTAAAAGAGACCGGCTTCCGGTTCCGGCTCCGGCGGCGACGGGCGAACTTAGGGTTCGCTCGCCGCTTTGTTCCTTTTCCTGCCCCCCCACGGGGGCGAGAAGCCCCTTGTTTGGGGCTTCTCCCGTAAAGCCGGCTCGACAGGGAAGCCCCCCCCCCACGGCAGTGGGGCGAGCGACCCTGCTCCTCGGCTTAGGCGGAAGAGGACATGCTGCGGGGGGTCTTCCCTTCGCCAAAGGTTGGCGGCACCATTTAATTCCATGAAGAGAGACGATCGGAAGAGCCGGGAGGCTTTTCGGGACCTCAGCTGCGAGCGGAGAGTGAGCGTTTAAAACTTTTTTTCCTGTACTGTCAGCCGGGCTGAAAGGGACTGGAGGGGGGTGTTTGTTTCCAAACCCCCCCCCCCTTGGACTAAAAGCGGCACTCGGAAATGCCTCGTTGAGAGGAATCGGAAACTTTTAATCTGGATGGTCTTTAACAAGGGAAAGTACTTTGCGGCTTGTTGCAATTATGTCTCTAGGTCTGGCTGAAACAGTTTCTTTTTTGCTTTTTAACCGCTTTCTCCCTCGGGCTCTGAGTTTGGGCGGAAAATGGCTTCTCTTTGTCCCCGACTGACTATGACCTATGGAAAATTACCAGTGTCTCTTTGTGATTTGGACTTCCTCTAATTATTGATGAAGAATTTTCTTTTTTTGGATTTGTGTTTTCCTTTCTGGATTGCCTTCGTTATTATACCTATGGAGTTGGAAAAGTGTTTCTCTACTGGTTTCTGAATTTTGCAGCTATACAACTTTAAGAACTTTGGACTCCTGATCTGCCTACCAGCCCCACCCTAAAAACGCCATTTTATTGGCACGGATTTTAACAGCTAAACATGGCACAAGAAGAAACGCTGGCACGCCTTGAACAAAGAATGACTGCCCTTGAATCTGTTATACAAAATTTGGTATTAGAAATTAAGGCCCAGAGGGCAGAAAATGTCAACTTTAAAAAGGAATTATTGGACACTCGAAAACAAGTGCTTGAGAATACACAGAAGAATGAAGAATTGAAAGGGGGGCTGGAGGGGGCTAAGGGAGAGATTAAAAATGTTTCTAATGAGGTTGTGGAAATAAATGGGCACGTGACTAGGATAGATATGGAAAGGATGACATACTTTTTGAGATTTCAGAATGTTTCTGAGATGGATGGTGAATGTCTCCCTGATCTTATGAGTACAATTATTGCAGACTATTTACATAAACCTAAAGATGAGATCAGAGGGGACATTGACCTAGTCTACAGAATAAATTCTGCATATGCCAGGATGAATGAAGTACCCAGAGAGATACATGTAAAATTTGTTAGAAGGTCAACCAGAGAGGAGATCTTGAAGGCGCAAAGAGGGAGTCCTATGATTTACCAACAAAAGGAGGTTACCATCTTGAAGCAGATTCCAAGAAAGATTAGAGAAGCTAGAAGGAAATTTTCCTTCTTGTCTAAAACATTGTTTGATCATGGGATCTGGTTCAAGTGGGTGATACCCGAAGGGATGCTGGTGTTCTGGGAAGGAGGTAGAGTGAAGATTAAAACAGTTGCTGAGGCGGAAGCCTTTCTTAAAAAACATTCCTCTGTCCTGGGAGAAGATCCAGGGGGGGCAGGGGGAGCCATGGCCCCGTCCGCTGGGGGCCCGGGGGAGAAGGGGGAAGATACAATTGCCAAGAGACTTAGATCTAAAAAATAACTTTGCCCTTGTTTTTTTTTTGAGTAATATTGTATGATATTTGTAATCTGGATTTTTGTAATTGACTGACAGTATATAATTGAAAAATTTAGGAATATGTACTTGCTCCCAGCTTGTAGTGTTATGTGAAATGTTTTTTTTTCTTTCTTTTTAATAATGTAACTTGAGGTACCGGAGGAGCCGACGACTTTGACGTGACTACTCTCAAAATTTCTATGTAACCCTTACCTACCCCACAAAAAATGTAAACTCAATAAAACTTTTTCAATATAAAAAAAGAGACCGACCAGACATACTATTTTTGCAAGAAACTCATCAAAAATCTGAAGGTTTAAATAGAATGAATATAAAGGGTATGCAAATTTATGAAAAATCTTTTGGGACTTCTAAAGCAAGAGGTGTTGCAACATTGATATCAGATAAGGTATATTTTGAAAATAAACAAGTAATAAGGGATGAAGAAGGAAGATATTTAATAATTGTGGGAAATATCAACGAGCAAAAAGTGACACTGGTTAATTTATATTTACCGAATGATAAACAAAATGAATTTCTTGGAAAAATAACAAAAATTTTGGAAACTGAAAGGGTAGGGAAAGTTATTGTGGCTGGGGATTTTAACCTAATTAGGGATAAACTAGATAGCACAAACCCTACTCGTTATAGGGAAACAAACAAAGGGGGGATTCTGAATAAATGGATACTTCGGAATAATGTTGTAGATGTTTGGAGGGAGTTGAAAGGGACGGAAAGGGTATACACTTTTTGCTCTAAGATATATAATACATATTCAAGAATTGACTATTTTTTTGTTTCTAAAGATTTGTTAAATAATATCGATAAAATAGATGTGGGAATTTTTAAGGATTCTGATCATGCAGAGATAATGATGGAAGTAGATTTTAACCTTGAGAAGAAAGGAAGAAGTTGGAGATATGATGAGAAACTATATAAGAATGAGGGAGATAAAAAATGGATACTTAAAAAATGGGAAGAAAGCTGGAGATTGAATGATACTGGAGAGGTTAAATTTGAAATTGTCTGGGACGCTATGAAAGCTGTTTTTAGAGGGGAAAGTATTAAGTTATCAAGTAGGAAATATTGAGAATATAGAAATAAAACGGAACAGAATATAAGACAGATTAAGGCATTAGAGAGTCAATTTTTACTTACGAAGGATAAAAAGTGCTGGGAGGAATTAAATTTATTAAAAAATAGATTGATTAAAGACGATGTGGAATTGGTTAAAAAAATATAAGATATTTAAATAGGAACTTTTTTGAATTTAGTAATAAAAATTCTAAGTTATTAGCAAGGATGGCGAAAAATAAAAGTGAGAAGAGGGAAATTGGCTCTTTGATAGATGAAAATGGTACAAGATGTTATAAGACAGCAGAGAAATGTGAAGTAGTTAAGACTTTCTTTCAAAAATTATATTTAAAAAAATCAATTGATTTGGAAAAATTGGAAAATCATCTTAAAAAGTATGTAGTGAAAATAGATCAAACCTACAAGGATTTGATGGAAGGGGATATAACACAGGAAGAGATTAAGGAAATAATACAAGAGATAAAATTAGGAAAGGCTCCAGGTGAAGATGGACTTCCTGCTGAGTTTTACAAGGATTTTAAAGAAATAATAGTACCAAAACTACAAAAATTATTCAATGGAATTTTATATGGTGGTGAAGTTCCGACCTCATGGAATAGAACAGTAATATCAATAATTCCTAAACCAGATAAAGATGTAGAGCGGATTGAGTCCTATCGACCCATTTCTTTAATTAATCAGGATGCAAAAATATTCACTGCCATTATAAGTAAGAGATTAAGTAGGTTTATAGATAAATATATAAGTTATAATCAAGTAGGTTTTGTTAAAGGTAGATATATGAGCGACATAGTTAGAAGAGTATTAAATATTATAGATGTGGCTGAACATAATGGGGATAAAATAGGAATAGTATCACTAGATATCTTTAAAGCATTTGATTCTGTACAATGGGAAACTATTAAAGCAATTATTGAGGCATTAGGCTTTGGTAATAGATTTATACATGTTATTTCAAAATTGTATCAAAAAAGTAGTGCAAAAGTGAAGGTTAATGGAATAATGACGGGAGAGATTACTCAGGAAGCAGGTACGAGACAAGGCTGTCCCTTGTCTCCAATATTATTTTTATTGGTTATGGAAATATTGACTAAAATGATAGAAGAAGACGAAGAATTGAAAGGGTACAAGGGATATAAGATAAATTTGTACGCAGATGATACTTTGATTATTCTGAAGGATATAGAGAAGGACCTGAGGAAGATAAATAAACACTTGAAAGAATTTGAAGAAATGACAGGTTTCAAAGTAAATTGGTCAAAATCTGAACTATTAATGGATAAAAGTGGTAAAGAGTGGGAGAACATGCAAGAACAATTCGGGATAAGAATTAAAAATACATTGAAATATTTGGGAATAACACTTTCACTTAAAGTTAAGGAACTGAAAAAAATTAATTATGATGTGATGTTGAATGAAGTAGAGAAAAAGATAGACAAATATAAAGAGATAAAGTTGTCTTGGTTTGGCAGAATTGCAATGTGTAAGATGATGTTGCTACCAAAATTCAATTTTTTATTTGAGATGCTACCATTAAACTTGACAGAGAAAGATATGGAAGGATATCAGAAGAAATTAGATAAATTCTGTAATGGTGGGAAAAGACCTAGGTTAATGAAGAAAATGTGGTATCAAAACCAAAAGGAAGGTGGATTGGGAATTCCCAATCTACTTAATTATTATTGGGCCTATAGTATTAGAACTGTGGTAAAAATACTTAAAGGTGGAGATGGACACTGGGGAGATTTAGAGTTAAAAGATATTAAGAGATTTGGTTCTGTATGGTTTTTAGATAAAGCAAAATCAAAAAAGGTAATCAATAGTTATTGGTTAAAGGGATTGAGTAAAATATGGAATAAATTTGTTAAAATATTAATCCCAGATATAACCTTTTTGGGAAAGACAATTGGAAATTGGCCGATTAAAACCAACAAAAACCGTGAAAAAGTATTGGAAGAGGAAAATATAGAAAGTATAATAGATTGGTTAAAAGCTTTAGGAAATGAAAGTAGAAGAAAAGAAATAATGGAAAAATTGGGTTTAAATTGGTTTGAAAAAATACAGATAGAAAAATGGACTATGAATGTAAGGGGAAAATGTAAAATAGGTAGAAACGAAACTGAATTTGAAAACTTAGTATCTCAAATTATTAAGGACGAAATTGGGTTAAAGGGACTCGTTAGTAAGATATATAAGATTATAAATTTTAACGAGAAACCACAAATGGCAATGAAGATGAACTGGGAGGATGAACTTAAGATTAAAATATCAGACGTGGATTGGAAGGTGAATTGGAAGAGTCGAATCATGAGGATTCTATCCATAAGGATTAAAGAGCATAACTTTAAGGTGGTTTGGAAATGGTATTTGACTCCATTGAGGTTATCATTGATGGATAAAAAAACAAGTAATAAATGTTGGAGGTGTAATATGGAATTGGGAACGTATGAACATATGTGGTATAAATGTGATAAAGTTAAAAAGTTTTGGCAGAAATTGGAGGAAACGATATTTGAAATAATGAAGAAAAGAATAACATTGAGATTGGAAACTATATTATTATTGATAATTAAGGAATTAGAATTAACACAGTATGAGAAAGAATTGATTAGAATTATGATTATAATGGGTAGAATTATAATAGCAAGATACTGGAAAGTGGAGACGAATATTAAAATAGAAGAGTGGTATTGTGAAATGTGGAAATTAGCCTTAAATGATAAAATGACATGTGAAATTAAATTTAGAGAGGGTGTTTATAAAAAGGATGTTTTTTGGAAGACTTGGAAGCCATTTGTGGACTATGCACTTGGGACTTTGGATGCTTCGACACCTGTACCCAGAGAACGCGGATTTTGGAGGACTTAAAGACATTTGAAGATACCTATTTTTGAAGAACCAAACCTTCCTTTCCATTGTATAGCACTGGGTGAAATATTGTATTGTATATATTATTTTTGTTATAGTGTTTATTAAAATAAAAATTTTAAAAAAAAAAGTACTCAAGAAAGACCACACTTAAACATTGTTTGGAATGAATAAGGTTACTTTTACTGAATACCCAAGATTAACAGACCATAGTGAAGCAGGAAGTAACTAGTTTAGGCGCGAACAATGAGTATTAAAGCTTAAGCCCACCCCAATAGCCCTAACCCCCCCCTAACAGTGTCCAATGTACTTTCTTCTCCGACATCATGTGGGCAGGTCATCACCAGCATGGAATGTGAGACCGTTAGACCAAAGATAACACCGGCCGGCAACATCCTCCACCAATCTTCCACCAGCATTCATAATTGAATCCCCAGCGCCCCACCCTCCCCGTTTCCATGGCAGCCAAGCAGCATAAGAAGAAATTAGAAGCGAAGGCTGACAGCGTTTGAGGTAGGGGATTTGGAGAAAGGCAGGGGTCCGGGAGGGGAACTGGAACCCCGACCCGATTCCCCGGTAGAGGAATGAGAGGATGTGGCATGAGAGGGCATGGTGAGAGTGGTTGGCAAAGGCGGAGGGAGGAACATGTGGAGGAGATTGGGCTGGCAGATGTTGGCTGGACAGACTGATGGGGACCAGGCTTGAAAGAGGCCCCACCCGAGCCATTGGATACTATGAGGATAGGGGGCCAGCAGACTACCTTTTTGGTGGATACAGGAGCTGGATGATCAGTGGTGAATAGTGGAATTGCTGCCCCTGGACCGCATAAGATACAGGTCCAGGGGGTGTCTGGACAAATATTGGGACGACGGGTATTGAAGCCTGTAACTTGTGTTTTTAAGGGGTCAGAGATTCAACATGAATTCCTGTATATCCCTGAATGCCCCATACCTCTGTTAGGCAGGGATCTGCTTAGCAAATTGGGAGCAACCATTTTGTTTGATGAAGGAGAGCAACATGTGACAGTGCGCCACCAACCTGATGCCACCTGGCGGTTAATGGTTGTGAGGCCCCTAGCTGTAGGAGGTCTTGATGCCGTCGAGGTGCTGTCCCGGTGTCTGGAGGCCGTATGGATCTGGATGGGTAGTAACAAACTCAAGCTCAACCCGTCCAAGACCGAGTGGCTGTGGTTTCCGGCATCCCGGTTCAGCCAGGTAAGTCCAACACTGGCCATCGGGGGCGAACAACTGGCCCCTGTGGAGAGGGCGCGCAACTTGGGTGTCCTCCTGGATTCCCGGCTGTCCATGGAGGACCATGTGATGGCCGTGGCCAGGTGGGCATTCTATCAGGTACGCCTGATACGCCAATTGCACCCCTCACTGGACCGGGTGGCCCGTCGCACAGTCACTCAAGCACTCGTGACATCCCGGTTGGACTACTGTAACGCTCTCTACATGGGGCTCCCCTTGAGGTGCACTCAAGTCATCACACCCTTGTCATGGTCAGACCACTCACTTCTCCAGCTCGACTTTCCGACCGCTGCTCCCCTCTGCGGGGAGGCGGAGCCAGAGTCACCAATCTGGTTCCGCCCCAGGCGCCTAATGGACCCGGATGGGTTCCAGACGGCGCTTGGGCCACTTCCTGTACCCCTGACCCGTGCCCCGATCGAGGACCTCACGGCCGCAAGAGATGCCTAGAGAGAAGATGGAGGTCCACCCGATCTGGATCTGACCGGACACAGGTAAGAGCCCATTTACGGACTTACATTGTGGCGCTGAGAGTGGCCAAACGCCATCATTGTGCTACTCTCATAGCATCCGCAGAAAACCGCCCTGCCGCCCTGTTTAGGGTGACCCGCTCCCTACTTCAGCAGAGGGTGCGGGAAGCCCCGCTACAGGGTAGAGCAGAGGAATTTGTGATTTTTCTGCAGGAGAAAACCGCTCAGATACAGAACGGGCTACCCTCCATTGATGGCCCAGTGGGATGCCACGAGACAGATCTTGTTTGGGAGGAGTTTGACTCCGTTACTTCCGAGGATATGGACAGGTTACGTGGGCGACTGCGAGCCACCACATGTTTATTGGACCCGTGTCCCTCCTGGCTTGTACTGGCATCCTGGGAGGTGACACGAGGCTGGCTCCAAGAGGTTGTCAACGCCTCCTTGAGTGAGGGTTCCTTGCCTGCTTCCCTAAAAGAGGCCATGGTGAGGCCCCTCCTTAAGAAGCCCTCTTTGGACCCAGCTCTTTTAAACAACTATCGTCCAGTCTCCAACCTTCCCTTTTTGGCGAAGGTTGTCGAGAGTGTGGTGGCACAACAGTTTCCCCGTCACCTGGAGGAAGTTGATTATCTAGATCCGCGCCAGTGCGGCTTTCGGCCCGGGCACAGCACTGAGACGGCATTGGTCGCGTTGGTCGATGATCTCTGGAGGGCCAGAGATGGGGGTTGTTCCTCCATCCTGGTCCTATTAGACCTCTCGGCGGCTTTCGATACCATCGACCATGGTATCCTATTGCATCGGCTGGGGGGGTTGGGAGTGGGAGGCACCGTTTTACGGTGGTTCTCCTCCTACCTCTCTGTCCGATCGCAATTTGTGTTGGCAGGAGAGCAGAGGTCGACCTCGAGACCCCTCACATGTGGGGTGCCTCAGGGGTCGGTCCTCTCGCCTCTCCTGTTTAACACATACATGAAGCTGCTGGGTGAGATCATCCGTGGTTTTGGGGTAGAGTACCATCTATACGCTGACGACACCCAGCTGTATATTTCTACCCCAAACCACCCCAACGATGCCGTAGCGGTGATGTGCCAGTGCCTGGAAGCCGTGCGGGTCTGGATGGGAAGTAACGGACTCAGGCTCAACCCGACCAAGACCGAGTGGCTGTGGTTTCCGGCTGCCCGATTCAACCAGCTCACTCCATCGCTGGCCATAGGGGACGAACATCTTGCCCCTGTGGATGGGGCGCGCAATTTGGGTGTCCTCCTGGATGCCCGGCTGTCCATGGAAGATCAAGTGACAGCCGTGGCCAGGAGGGCGTTTTACCAGGTTCGCCTGGTTCGCCAATTGCGCCCCCTATTGGATCGGGACGCCCTTCGCACAGTCACTCATGCGCTCGTGACATCCCGACTGGACTATTGCAACTCTCTCTACATGGGGCTCCCCTTGAGGTGCACCCGGAGACTTCAGCTAGTCCAGAATGCAGCCGCGCGAGCAATTATGGGAACCGCTAGGTTTACCCATGTAACACCGCTCTTGCGCGAGCTGCACTGGCTACCTGTCGTCTTCCGGGTGCGCTTCAAGGTGTTGATTATCATCTTTAAAGCGCTCCATGGCTCGGGACCTAGCTATCTGCGGGATCGGATCCTGCCTCATACATCCTCACTGCCGATTCGCTCCCACAGAGAGGGACTTCTCCGGGCGCCGTCCACTAGACTCTGTCAGCGGGCGACGCCCAGGGGAAGGGCTCTCTCTGTGGCAGGCCCGGCCCTCTGGAACGACCTTCCCCCCAACATTAGGACGACCACGGACCTCCGCTCCTTCCGTCTCAAATTAAAAACTCATTTCTTCTGTCTGGCCGGCCTAGGATAGTCTCTCTGTCTTTGGGGTTTTATTGGGGTTTTATAGCATAGCTTAGTTTTAATGGGAATTTTAGCGCAGGTTTAGATTTAATTTATTTTTAATGAAATGTTTGTATATATTTATTGTTTTACTGTGCCTGTGCACCGCCCCGAGTCCCCGAGGGGAGAGGGTGCGGTTTAGAAATATTAAATTATTATTATTATTATTATTATTATTATTACTCGAAGGTTACAGCTAGTCCAGAATGCGGCCGCGCGGGTGATTATGGGTGCCTCAAGGCAATCCCACATAACACCTCTCCTGCGCGAGCTGCACTGGCTACCTGTGGCCTTTCGGGTGCGCTTCAAGGTGCTGACTACCATCTTTAAATCGCTCCATTGCTCGGGGCCTAGCTACATACGAGACCGCCTCCTGCCCCATACATCCTTTCGACCGATCCGCTCCCACAGAGAGGGCCTTCTCCGGGTACTATCGGCCGGGCAATGCCGGTTGGCGACACCCAGGGGAAGGGCCTTCTCTGTGGCGGGCCCAGCCCTCTGGAACGACCTACCCCCCGATTTACGCACTACCTCGGACCTCCGCCTCTTCCGCCAGCGTCTTAAGATGTATTTATTCCAACAAGCCGGCATAGCCCCCCGTTTCTGACTTTTATTCGGATAAATTTTAATTCATAGGGTTTTATAAGGGTTTTTAGCACGGGATATAATTTAATAGCTTTTAATAATGTATTTTTGTGTGGTTTTTAATATTGCCTGTGCACCGCCCTGGGTCCTTGCTAGGAGAAGGGCGGGGTATAAATTTGAAAAATAAAAATAAATAAAATAAATAAATGGAGAGAATGTGAGGTGTCAGTATTGTGGACAACCCCCCTAGTTTTGCATCACATCACCCCCCTGTGATTGTGGAATGGAAGCCATACATCCAGTAATTCAACTGCTTTTTGCATTTGAATGGGGAAATCCCTGGACAGGGACAAAAATGCAGTTTAAATGGACCCGTCTGCCTCAAGGATTTACAAACTCACCTCCTCTTTTTGGCACTGCTTTGGCAAAGGGTTTGCAGTATTTTGTGCCTTGCCAGAGGGGGGATGTGGTATTGCAATATGTGGATGATGTATTGGTGACTGGACAATCTGAAGAGATGTGTTGGGATAATACTAAAGCTTTGTTGATATTGTTAAAGGAATGTGGATATAGAGTATCAGGACGACAGGCTCAGTTCGTAAAACAAAGGGTGTGGTAATTGTGGTATGATATTGAACATGGACGGAGGTCGTTGGGACAGGAAAGAAAACATGCTATTTTGGCGTTGGCTGAACCAAAGAACAGGAGACAACTGAAAGGCTTTCTAGGCTTGGCAGGATTCTGTAGGATTTGGATTCCAAACTTTGCTTTAATGGCTGCTCCGCTTTATGCTGCCACCAAGGGAGCTGATACAAATCCTTTTTGTTGGATGGAACAACAAAGAAATGCTTTTAGAAACATTAAACAGGCACTGACTACAGCACCCACCTTGGCCTTACCCAATCTGGAAAAGCCATTTAACCTATATGTGGACACTAACAGAAATACTGCATTAGGGGTGTTAACACAGAAGCTTGGACAGTGGCAACGCCCAGTAGCTTACCTCTCCAAGCAATTGGATGGAGTGGCGAAGGGGTGGCCCCATTGTCTGAAAATATTGGCTGCCATCGTTGAATTAGTGCAAGACTGCCAGAAACTGATGAGATGCTATATATCAAAACCGTTTGGTGCTGGATTACCTCTTAGCTACAGAAGGAGGTGTTTGTGCTACCTTCAACTTTTCGAACTGTTGCCTTGAATTTGATGATATAGGAGACATCATCGAAAATAGCGCTAGGAGGATAGAACAAATCGCTCATGTACCTCTCCAAAAATGGAACTGCTTTGATTTTGGGCAGTTATTTGGTACCTGGCTCCTGAAGCTCCCAGGCTTACAAGCAGTGGTTGCACTAAATGGCCTCATAGCAGCTGGGTGTGTCATCTTACCATGCATTCTGCCCATTTTTGTTCATACCATTACAAATAGTTTATCATTACTAGCTGAAAGAAAGGCTACGGCACAGGTAATGGCCATGTGGGAATATGAAAAAATGCCAGCATGAAACTATGGATGAGGGTGAGTATGTGTCTCTTCTGGAGGTCAGAGGAGCCACAAAGGGGGGAAATGAGGAAGCAGCAGAAGCTGCATAGGTCGAAGGCTGGCCTAGGCCTCAAACTATAGTCAAGTAATTTTTGGTCAAGAAATAAGATTGCAAGCTATGCTCAATATTAACCGCTGTATTTGCAAAATACGGTCTTGGTGACCCAGACAGATGCATCCTGTTGCTCTGTTCTGCTCCCACGACATTCTGATTGTAACTTCCTTAATCATTCTCTGATCTAACCACAAATAGCCTCCAAATGCATATAGCTTGTTGACCTAAGCAAACTGTCTCAAATGGTATGTTTTCGATTCCCCCCAACCCCATATTTGGACAAATGTAGGATAACCGGAATGTATATGTAACTGAGGGTATTAAAGAGGGTCTCTGTCAGTCTGACGGGGTTCAGACATTTTTGTACAAGCTTTGCAGCTTTTGCTGAACCATGTGCACAGAATAAAACTTTTCCTATGTTAAAGAGCTTGTCTGTGTCCTGGCTTTCCTATAACACCTCTGAGAAGATAAGCCTACAACTACAGCTTTGCTGCGCTTGCGCGAAGATGGCGGGGTAGCTCTGGAGCTCCGTGTGGGCTGCGGAGGCCGTTGGCATTTTTGAGTGCCCCCTGCCCTCGTTTGTGATCTTGGAGGGCATGGGAGGATGAGGGACCCACCCGGACACCTTAGGGTGGGGTTCGCAACATCGGGGGAAGAGCGGACGGAGCGCCGGCGACCGGAACGCTCGGCGGTGTGAGCGCCGGGGCGGGAACTGCCGCAACGGAGGCCAGTGCAGAGGCCGCCGCCCGGACGTTTTAACAGGGCGGAGAGAGGCCGGCTGCACCGAAGAGCTCCGGAAAGCTGAATTTGGTGGCGAGCCGTGGGGTGAAGCGGTGGTGAGAGCACCGGTGGCCAGCGGGAAGTGGTGAGAGAGGCGTGGAGGAAAGATGGCGGAGGAGGCGGAGATGCTGGTTTGTTGGAGTGAGGAAGGTGGAGAGAGAGAGTGCGGAGGGGAGAGGTTGCCGCTGGAGGCCGAGTCGACGGCGGTGGGAGCGCCCGGAGGCGAGAGACGAAGGCGGCGACAGAGGAGTTGGTTGGAGAAAGGTGGAAGGTGGTGGCTGTGAGAGAGCCATGCGGTGGTTGAGAGTGGAGAGGCGGCTGCTGGAGGCCAGGCTGACGGCGGTGGGAGCGCCGAGAGGCCACTGGCGAAGGCGGTGACGCGGGGATTGCGGCGGTGGGAGCGCCGAGGTGGACGTGGACGGCCGCTGACCAGTCGTATTTTCATTTTCCCCCATGGTCACCCTCCCAAGTTTGGGAGAATTACGCCACCAAGGCCTTAATAGGCCCGGAAGAACTGACTGTCCTAAAGAACATGTGACAGCAACCAATTATGGTCGCCCCAATGGTCATCATTGCGAACTAATTTAACCTAATTCAACTGAATCTATTTACCAACTGATTTATCTTGGTTTACCCATCTTGCACTTTATTTCACCTGATTTCATGTTACCAACTAATGAATTGACTTGAGTGAATCGTTTTAATCAACTGCCAACGACTTTTAACATCTGTATTTTTTAACATCTGTATTTATCCCAAAACCCACCCGAGTTTTATATATATAATTATTGAATTTTAACTATCTATTTAATAATGTATTCCAGAGCAAGCCTGCTATCGCTGCGAGAGTCCCCGCTCTCGCAGGTATGGCCCCTTGATTTATCTAGGGCCCATCTCGATGATGGTATTGTAAATCCGAAGAGATGGGCGAAGCGCGGCCTTAGGGGATTTTTAGTTTTTAATTTATTTAAATTATCTTTTTTAGGGGGTTCAAGGGAGGGGGGTAGATATAGACAGATGGAGATTGAAACAGTGATCAGTAGTAAGGGCCAGGATAGCAGTCGACGGCGGGAAGCGGAAGGGGGATACCCGAGTCGTTCCTCAGGAGGGCATACCAATTCAGAGGGTCGTGGGGAGGGGCAGGACCGAGGGGAGACAATTTTCATCCTCCCGGTTGGTGGCACGCAGCCGTTGGTTACAAACGGTCGGGTGCCACAACCCCCGCAGGCTAGGTGGCCAGGGAATACAGAGCCAGGGTCTGCGGCTGATGTTTTGCAACGCCAGGTCCGTTGTCAACAAAGCCCCCCTCATTAGTGACCTTGTGTCAGAGGGGGAGCCAGACCTGGTAGGAATTGCGGAGACCTGGTTGGGCCACGAGGGAGGTCATCCCCTCGTTGAAATGTGCCCACCAGGCTACCGCGCATTTCATCAGCCGCGGGCCCTAGGCAGGGGTGGTGGGGTAGCGGTCATTATTAAGGAAGGCCTGGAGCCGAGAGAGACCATTGTGCCTCAGACCTCCGGCTGTGAGTCCCTCTGCATGAAGTGGGGCCTAGGGAGGCAGTTGGGCTTGCTGGTTGTATACCTGGCTCCCCGCTATGTAGCAGCAGCCCTGCCCGAGCTCCTGGAGGTGATCGCTACGGTGGCAGTGGAGACCCCCAGACTTATAGTCATGGGGGACTTTAATCTGCCATCGTTGGGCGAATCATCCGTGGTAGCTCGGGAGTTCATGGCTTCCATGACGGCCATGGACCTGACCCAAGTAATTCAAGGCCCCACCCATGAGGGTGGACATACACCGGACCTCATCTTCGTCTCGGGCCAATGGAAGAGTGATCTGGGTACAGGGGACATAGTCATCACACCCTTGTCATGGTCAGACCACTCACTTCTCCGACTCGACTTTCCGACCGCTGCTCCCCTCCGCGGGGAGGCGGAACCAGAGTCACCAATCTGGTACCGCCCCAGGCGCTTGATGGACCCGGATGGGTTCCAGACAGCGCTTGGGCCATTTCCTGTATCCCTGACCCGCGCCCCGATGGAGGACCTCACGGCCGCATGGAATAGTGCGGCCGTGGGAGCCTTAGATCGGGTCGCGCCCTTGCGGCCTCTCTCGCGGCGGCGAACCACCCTGGCTCCTTGGTTTACTGAGGGGCTGCGGGTGATGAAACGCCGCAAGAGATGCCTAGAGAGAAGATGGAGGGCTAGCCGCTCTGAATCTGACCGGACACAGGTAAGAGCCCATTTACGGACTTACATTGTGGCGCTGAGGGTGGCCAAACGTCATCATTGTGCCACCCTCATAGCATCCGCAGAAAACCGCCCTGCCGCCCTGTTTAGGGTGACCCGTTCCCTCCTTCAACAGAGGGAGCGGGAAGCCCCGCTACAGGGTAGAGCAGAGGAATTTGTGATTTTTCTGCAGGAGAAAACCGCCCAGATACAGAGTGAGCTAGCCCCCATTCATGGCCCAGTGGGATGCCACGAGAGAGATCTTGTTTGGGAGGAGTTTGACCCCGTTACTTCCGAGGATATGGACAGGCTACGTGGGCGACTGCGAGCCACCACATGTTCATTGGACCCGTGCCCCTCCTGGCTTGTACTGGCATCCTGGGAGGTGACACGAGGCTGGCTCCAAGAGGTTATCAACGCATCCTTGAGTGAGGGTTCCTTGCCTGCCTCCCTAAAAGAGGCTATGGTGAGGCCCCTCCTCAAGAAGCCCTCTTTGGACCCAGCTCTTTTGAACAACTACCGTCCAGTCTCCAACCTTCCCTTCTTGGCGAAGGTTGTTGAGAGTGTGGTGGCACAACAGTTTCCCCGTCACCTGGAGGAAGTTGACTATCTAGATCCGCGCCAGTCCGGCTTTCGGCCCGGGCATAGCACCGAGACGGCATTGGTTGCGTTGGTAGATGATCTCTGGAGGGCCAGAGATGGGGGATGTTCCTCCATCCTGGTCCTATTAGACCTCTCGGCGGCTTTCGATACCATCGACCATGGTATCCTATTGCATCGGCTGGGGGGGTTGGGGGTGGGAGGCACCGTTTTACGGTGGTTCTCCTCCTACCTCTCTGGCCGATCGCAATTTGTGCGGGCAGGAGAGCAGAGGTCGACCCCGAGACCCCTCACATGCGGGGTGCCTCAGGGGTCGGTCCTCTCGCCTCTCCTGTTTAATGCATACATGAAAACAAAACAAAAAAAAACATTTTTCATAACACTACAAGGTAAAAGCAAGTACATATACCTAAATTCTCAATTCCATGCTGTCAGACATTTACAAAAATCCAGATAAAATATTATGAAAATTGTTCAGAAAAATCAAGGCAAAGTTATTTTTTCGATCTAAGTCTCTTGGCTATTGTATCTTCTTTTTCTCCTCCCTGGCCCCCAGCGGGCGGGGCCACGCCCCCCTCCGTCCCCCCTGGATCTTCCCCCAGGGCAGAGGAATGTTTTTTAAGAAAGGCTTCCGCCTCAACAACTGTTTTAATCCTCACTCTTCCTCCTTCCCAGAACACCAGCATCCCTTCGGGTGTCACCCACTTGAACCAAATCCCGTGATCAAATAAAATTTTTGACAAGAAGGAAAATTCCCTCCTTGCTTCTCGAATCTTTCTAGGGATCTGCTTCAAGATAGCAACCTCTTTTTGTTGGTAAATTAATGGACTACCTCTCTGCACTTTCAGGATTTCCCCTCTGGTTGACCTTCTAACAAATTTCACATGTATCTCTCTAGGCACTTCATTTATCCTGGCATATGCTGAGTTAATTCTGTAGGCTAGGTCAATGTCCCCCCTGATCTCATCTTTAGGTTTTTGTAAATAGTCTGCTAAAATTGTGCTCATAAGATCAGGGAGGCATTCACCAGATTCCTCAAGAACGTTCTGAAATCTCAAAAAATGTGTCATTCTTTCCATATCTATCCTAGACACATGCCCATTTGTTTCCCCAACCTCTTTAATAACATTTTTAATCTCTCCCTTAACCCCCGCCAACCCCCCTTCCAATTCTTCAGTCTTCTGTGTGTTTTCCAGCACTTGCTTCCGAGTATCCAATAGCTCCTTCTTGAAATTGATGTTTTCTGCCCTCTGGGCCTGAATTTCTTTTACCAAAGTTTGTATAACAGTTTCAAGAGAAGCCATCTGTTGTTCTAAACTTGCCAGTGCTGTTTCTTGAGCCATGATTAACTGTTAAAGTCAATGCCACCAAAATGGCGTTTTCAGGGTGGGGTTGGTGAGACTAACCGGGAGCCAAAGAGTCATCATTATTACAACTACCTTGACCTCTCACTTTAGTGTCCCTATTAAGGTCAGCAAGGACGCTATATCTGTTATGCTGTGACACAGCAAAAGCTTTGTGTTTATGGTTCACAGCTCTCACCCTGCCAGATCCCACGGTTGTCCAGACTGCTCTTCTCCTGTGGGATCTTTGCAGTAGAGGAGGCTGGTAGCGTGGCATCTCCATAGAGTGGAATGGCCGAATTGGACACCTAATTTCTGCTTGGAGAGCACAGATTAGAGATTCAAGATAGGTAATGTGTCTATGTAGTGTAGTAATTTGTTTACAAAGGGGACAGTATCCAAATTTGAAAAGAGTACTGCGGAAGACAGGTGCAAAACAACTATTACATTGAACTAAGCCAGTCATTTTGAAATAAAATAAAATCACAGTCTCAAGCACACAAATCTAGAATGTATTATTTCTATTTTTGGTTTATAGATATGCGATAGATATGTCTTGTGGCCCAGCCGGCTCCGGATGAGCTGCTGATGGATTCCTCTAGTGAGGAGTCCTATGAGTCTGCTCTAGAGGAGGAGGAGGCCGAGAGTGAGAGAGAAGAGACCCCGCCTAGGCATCAGGAGGCACCTGGGGCTTGGTGTAGTGGGGAGGAGGAAACCCAGTTTGTCCCTGATGTCAGGCTAAGAAGGATCGAGAGGAGGCAACGTCAATTAGCAGAAAGACGCAACCGGAGGAGATAATGAGTATCAGCTGCCTAATTGACCGGCCCCTCCCAAGATGCTTTAAAAGAAATCCTCTGTGAAGAGTAGGTTTGCAGGAAACAACGTATCATCTGAAGAGTCAAAGCTTTCATGTGTGTCAAGTTCTTTCGTTAAGAATCTCAGGCCTAGTCAAGGTCAGTCCGGGCAAGCTGCCAAGTATCAGTGAGTTTAGTGATTAGTCGTGTTAAGGAGGGAGTCAGAACAGATATGTAACGGCACGCGGGTCACTACCTTAGACCTCTGTGTCTCTTTGACTCCCCTCTCGCAGCCAAAAGCTCCTCCCTCTAGCTCCTCCCTCTAGCTCCTGCCTCTAGCTCCTCCCACCATAAATTGGTGTTTTGAGGAATCTCTTGCCTCAAACTCTTATTTTATTGTGGATGCTATTTGGAACCCTGACATTAATCCAAATCTCCTCTAAACAACTCTACCATCTCCCCGGGTGCTGTCCGGGGTCCTGAGCCTGGCTGCTCCATGGCCAACCAGGGAGTGGAAAGACTCAAGGAAGGAACAGGACAATGGAGAATGGGGCTTGCCAAATTGAACGGCAGCCTCCTCCCAGAAGTGCCTGGTTACAGACCGGGCTGGCAAAGGGATGTGCTTGGCTGAGACACATGCAGCCAGTGCCCAGCAGTCCAGATCCAGCCAGAGAAGGGTGTCCAGAGAAGCCACTGAACAGATTTGAGGTCACAGCCACTGGGGGGAGGAGTTCCTGCCTCTCCGGCCCAGGTAAGTCGGAACCACACAGTCTCTTGAGGGCAGTTCATGAGCGGAAAATGGGGATTCTCCTGGTTGCTCCTAGTGGGATGGGAATCTGCCACCCGCAACCCCAAACAGTAAACCCTGTGCGACCCAGCGAGAGTTGCAGTGCCAGCTGTGTCTGGCTGAGCTAAGATGCCTGCAGGTGCTGGATGGGCTTCCCCTGGGTCTTTGCCTACCAACCACTGCCATCAGAATTGGTACAGCCCAGGTGGAGCCACGAAGCTGGCTGCGGATGGCTTTGCCCCATTGACACTGCAGTCGCTGGCCTCAATGCTACTTGGGGGGGGAACAGCGCTGAAGGCTTCAGCAGCCTAGGCTCACTGGGAGTGGCCCCCCTTCACCCATGCCTGCCACCACCAGAGACAGCCCAGCCTCCTGACTGGCAGGCGGCACTTCGCCCGGTCCACGGAAGCCCGCTGATTAGGCACCGGCTGGGGTGGGGCTTTTTACCCAAGGCAGTAGGAAGCTCCCGGCATGCAAGGGAGAAGCAGCAGTGATGGAAGAAACCCTGCCCAGCAGAACATGCATGAAGCAGACCTTGAGAGGCAAGAAACCAAAGGTGAGGGCTTTTCCCCTGCAACTACCATTGTCATGACTGTTTCCATCAATCATCAAGAAAGAACATATTTGACTTCATTTAGAAAGTTCAAAGCTACTTTTACTGATAATGATGTGACTCCAGCCAACTTCAAGCAAGGAATGAAACATTTAGGCGCGCAACATACGTAACAAAGCATAATCCAACCTCCCCCCTTTGACCCCAGCATGTTGTCCAATGCAAAGTCAGCCACGACATCAGGTGCAGTTCCTTCTCAGGGCATCATCAGAATGGAATGTAGTTCGTTAGCTGAAAATGATAACAACTGTCCCTCCTGCCCCCCCAGTAGCTTAGCAACCCTAGCCCTCCCCCCGTTTCAACATGTCAGCCGAATGCAGGCAAAAGCAAAGCAAAAGCAAAGGCTGACATCCGGCCGTCCTCCAGAAGTGAGACGTTAGTCCTGGAATAAAACAGAAAAACAGAAAAACCACCAAGAAGGACAGAGACAAACAGAAAACACACACACAGAAAAAAAAATGTAACAGCGGTTAAGGCTTGTTAGGATATTTAGCATAAAATTTTTTAAGGAGTTTAGGGGCTTGAACGTGACGTTTATCCACCCACTCGGTATGGGAAGGAGGGAAATCCCTCCACGAGACAAGGTATTGAACCTCATTGCTACACACTCTAGAATCCAAAACGTCTTTTACTTCACAATGGGGTTCACCGGAAACGAACAACGGCGGCGGGGATGTAGATTGTAGTGGTCGAAGGTAAGATGTGCGTTCAGGCTTCAACAGATTGACATGAAAAATCGGGTAAAGGCGACGATAAGTTTTTGGTAAATGCAGTTTGACCGACACGGAGCTGATGATCTTAACAATGGGGAAAGGTCCAATATATTTCGGGCCCAGTTTCCGACATTTTTGAGGGCTCTCCAAGAACCTAGTAGAGAGGTAAACACGGTCACCAACTTTATAATCTGGAGGGGCAATCCGTTTCTTGTCAGCATACAATTTATGCGATTGGTGAGCATCATCCAGAGTTTTTCGCGCCACCGGCCAGAATGAGGACATCTTAGTACTCCAATCCAAGAGAGAGGGAACGGTAGGAGACTCATGAGGCAACTCGGGAATAGGCACAAAATCTTGACCATAGATTAATTTGAAGGGAGTCATACCGGTGCTGCTATGAACGGAATTGTTATAAGCCACCTCAGCATGGGTTAAGAGGTCGGCCCAATCGTCCTGTTGATAATTAATGAAACAGAGTAAATATTGTTCCAAAACGGAATTAGCCCTCTCACAAGCTCCGTTCGTCTGCGGGTGGTGGGAGGAGCTTAATCCTTGAGCGGAGCCAATCATTTTCAAGAATTCTTTCCAAAACCGAGAAGTGAACTGTACTCCTCTATCAGAAATAATACGTCGAGGAACTCCGTGTAGGCGATAAATGTGATTCAGGAAAAGTTTTGCTAGCGCCTTGGCCGATGGGATTCCAGAACACGGGACAAAATGAACTTGTTTTGAAAATAGATCAGTAACCACCCATATGACAGTGAAACCACGGCTGTTAGGGAGGTCCACAATGAAGTCCATAGATATCTCCTTCCAAGGAGACTCCGGGCGAGCTACAGACTGTAGGAGACCTTGAGGTTTGCCGGGGGGGCGTTTACAAGCAGCACAAACTGGGCAACTAGCAATGTAACATTCCACATCTTTTTTCATATAAGGCCACCAGAATTGACGCTTAAGTAAGTGTAGGGTCTTCACGAAACCAAAATGACCGGCGAGGTGGGAATCGTGCGCCCTTTGGAGTACTAAGGTACGGAGTTTAGCCGGGACGTAAAGTTTAGAACCCATCCAGGGCAAGTCATCCCGCAAAGTACAGTCTCCACAATGCGCAGCAAACCAGTCGTCAGTCTGAAGTTCATCTTTAATTTTAGAGATTAATTCTGGAGGGGTGGCGGTGTGTAGAGTAGAATGGCTGCGAGTGGTCACCGGGGCAGCTAAGTCACATCCCGGGATGATAGGCTGGATTACCGTAAGTTTAGAGGAATTGTATTGAGGGAGGCGTGATAATGCATCTGCCATAAAGTTTTGTCCTCCAGGAATATATTTCATGGAAAAATTAAAACGAGTGAAATATTGAGACCACCGTACTTGTTTAGGAGAAAGTTTGCGAGGAGTTCGGAGAGATTCCAAATTTTTATGATCAGTCCATACCTCGAACGGGTGGGGCGCTCCTTCCAAGAAATGTCGCTAGTTCATGAGGGCCCACCGCACTGCAAAAGCCTCTTTTTCCCAAATAGCCCATCGTCTTTCTGTATCTGAGAGTTTACGAGAGGTATAAGCACAAGGTTGTAACTCCCCATTGGGGTTGTATTGGAGTAGCACTGCGCCGACAGCCACATCGCTGGCATCCGCTTGTATGACAAAAGGAGCATTTATGTCTGGGTGTTTCAAAATTGGTTCTGCTGCAAATAAGCGTTTAAGTTTTTCGAAGGCTGCTTGGCATTCCATAGACCAGTGTAGGGGTTTATTAGGTTGTGGTTTATCATCACCCTTTGTTTTAAGCAAGTTCGTAATCGGTAGAGCAATACTGGCGAAAGAGGGGATAAATTGGCGGTAAAAGTTAGCAAACCCCAAGAAACTTTGCAATTGTTTACGGGTGCGAGGAGGGGCCCACTCGGTTACAGCCTTCACTTTAGCAGGATCCATCTCAATACCTTCTGACGAAATGCGGTATCCGAGATAATCGATCTTGCTTTGATGAAATTCACATTTTGAAAGTTTAGCATATAGTTCTGCCGACCTCAGTTTGCGTAAAACAGAGCGGACAAGCTTTATATGTTCTTCACGTGTTTCCGTGTAAATAAGGATGTCATCTAGATATACGATAACGCCTTTGTATAGGTGCTGATGTAAGACTTTGTTTATCAGTTGCATGAAAACCGCTGGTGCACCTTGTAGACCAAACGGTAGAACTTTAAACTGGAAACAACCTAAAGGGCAATTAAATGCTGTTTTCCATTCATCACCTTCTTTAATCCTAATTCTATAGTAAGCCTCTCTGAGATCCAGTTTTGTAAAAAAATTTCCTGTGGCCAGATTGGCGAGCATGTCCTTCATGAGGGGGTAGACATTTTCAGCGGAGATCGTGTTGAGATTCCTGTAGTCCACCACAAGGCGGAGTTGGCCGTCTTTCTTCTCACGGAACATAACAGGGGCCGCCACCCGAGGTCTAGCAGGTTCAATAAACCCCCTTGCTAAGTTTTTGTCAATCAACCTGCGCAATTCCACCATTTCTCCTGGTGTCATGGAGTAAATGCGTGGTTTAGGTAGTTGTACGCCAGGGAGGAAATCAATGGTACAGTCTGTGGATCGATGGGGTGGCAGTCTATCAGAAGATTTTTCGCTAAAAACTTCTTTTAAATCCCAATATTCTCTCGGTATCTTTTCCTCCCCTGGTATGTGTTCCAAAACGGTGGTTACCTGGTCCGTTGTTATGCTTTCACCGTTGTTAATCGGTGTTGGGGCGGGGTCTATAGTTGTAGGTGGTGGTGGGGAAATGATGGGAAGACGTATCCACCCTTCTTTCCAATCTATGATTGGGTTCCATTTTCTCAGCCATGTTAATCCCAAAATAATTGGGTTATCTGCAATAGGGGCAACAATGAAATGAAGGGTTTCTCTATGGTGATCGCCAATCGTTACCTCAATAGGTTCAGTAACAAATTGTGCTGGCCCACCTCCCGCGACTGAACCATCCATTTGACAAAATGCGATAGGGACTTTCAAAGTCTTAAGGCGAATTCCCAGTGTTTGTACTAGGTCTTGGCTTATAAGGCAGCGGGAACAGCCAGAATCCAACAGGGCTAATGATTCTGAGAAATGGGTACTAGAGGGAGTTTTCAGTTTAAGGGGAATAGTCATGGGGCCCGATCGGGAACTCACCCAGTGTTTATCTGCCTCCTCGTCTGATTCGGCCTTCCTTTCCCAGTCATTCGGTTCCTCCCCCGGTGTGCCATAGGTGGTAGTGAGGTCCAGTGGCTCCATTCCCGACATAGCTGGTCTGGTACGAAAATCAGGTCTTCTGGGGCTTTTGCCCATTTCACTGGTTGGCTTGGGGCGGGTTTTCGATGTCATTCTGCAAGCATTTGCCCAATGCCCCTCCTTTCCGCATTTAAAACAAGTTGTATTGCGGGGTTTGTTGCGGGGCCCACCCCACCTTTCTCCTACGGGGTCGTGACGGGGTGGGGGGATTTTAAAACTTCTATTAGCGGAATGGATATTAGTATGTCTGAGTAAATCAAGTTCTACCTCAGCAACCAAATCGTACCAATCTTCGAGCGTTCGCGGGTTGTCTCTGTTGATGCAGCTCTGATATAGATCAGGATGCAAGCCTTCAATGACAACGTCAATAAGGGCGTCCTCACTCCAACCCCTCATGTACACAGACAATTCACGAAAATGTTGGGAATAAACCTGGACTGGTTGATTATCTTGGCGTAACGTTCTCAATTTGTAGCGGGCCTTTCGTTCTATGTGTGGGTCTTCGAATCGCCTTCTGAGGGCGAACATAAATCTGTTGAAATTTCTCATCAGAGGGGAGTTATCGTTATGTAGGGACACGGCCCAATCTGCTGCTTTGTTTTCCAGAGCCAGACAAACAACTCTAATCTTAGCTTCACCACTTGGTAAATCAGTTGCAGCTTGCCTCATATAATTGCTGACATGCAGAAGGAAAATTCCTAATTCCTTTGTTGCACCCCCAAATTTCACTCCCAATGGAGGAACAGTAGCCATTCTGGGTGGGGGGGGCGGGGCTGGTTCCCTTCTAGGACTTTGCTCTCGCCTTCGGCGTTGGGGGGGTGGGAGGGGCTCTGCCCTGGCCGTGTCTAGCCATTGTGTATGCTCATCTTTCTCGGCCAGGGTTCCTCCCGTGCGGAGTTTCTCCTCCTCTCTCCTGGGTAATAACCAGCCCAGAGGGTCGGGGGAGCGTTTTCTCTCTCTCTCCCGGTTGCATTTCAAATTATCAGCTTTTGAGATTAGTTTTTGGGCCTCTTGCCTTAAAAAAATTTCCTCATCTGCCCCCTCCCAGCGAGGGGGGGAGAGGGCCCTTCTGCGTCTAGTAGTCACTCCCCAAGGCTTATCTTCAAACATTCCTTTCCTGCCCACTCCCTCTGACCATCGGTGACGAACTGATTTATCTTCAGATTCATTCCCCAGGCTAAGATCCTTTAAAAGTTCAACGACTGACCTGTCTTCGGTTTGCTGGACATCTGGACGGGAAATGGAGGGTGGATCGGGGGGGGGGGTGTTGTACTTGGGCCCGTGGCTCCCAGTAACTCTTCTTTTCCCCCGTCTGACATTTTTGAAGGTTTTATCTTCTCACTCGCTGCTGAAGCGGTTAGCTCAGAGACGAGGTAATTACATTCCTTGCTTATCTGTCATGACTGTTTCCATCAATCATCAAGAAAGAACACATTTGACTTCATTTAGAAAGTTCAAAGCTACTTTTACTGATAATGATGTGACTCCAGCCAACTTCAAGCAAGGAATGAAACATTTAGGTGCGCAACATACGTAACAAAGCATAATCCAACCTCCCCCCTTTGACCCCAGCATGTTGTCCAATGCAAAGTCAGCCACGACATCAGGTGCAGTTCCTTCTCAGGGCATCATCAGAATGGAATGTAGTTCGTTAGCTGAAAATGATAACAACTGTCCCTCCTGCCCCCCCCCAGTAGCTTAGCAACCCTAGCCCTCCCCCCGTTTCAACATGTCAGCCGAATGCAGGCAAAAGCAAAGCAAAAGCAAAGGCTGACAACCATCTTTTCCCCTCTGCTGACCATGGGTCAAAGAATCAGACACCAGCCACAGGGACACCAGCTCTGCAGACACCTGCAGAGTGAGCCAGAGGAAGAGCAGGAGGGGGTGCTGAACTGAAACCCCCTCTGGCCTACCCAGCTGCTTGAGGGGACAGCAGAGCAGCCTGGCACCCCTGTGAGGGGATCCAGCCCAAGGGCTCATGATCACAGTCAAAGCCACTGGGAACCCCACTACAGTAAAAGAAGAGGCAGAAGAAGGGGGGTCCTCAACCAACCGGGTCACAACCTCCCGCACCAACCCCTCTGCCTGTACCAAAGGCGAAACTCCTAGACTCGACCGGGCAAGGTCAAGAGCCATGCATGAGAGCAGAAAAGGGGAGGTTTGCCAAGCACTCCACTCCAGCGTCCAAGAGTGGAGGAAGCTTCAGCGGAGGAAGGCTTACCAAAACTGGTTGAAGGAAGCAGTGGGCAGGACGACCCAATGATCAGTGTAGCCATCCCTCCCTTTACTATCAAAACCTAGATAGTACTGCTGGAAACCAGAGACGAAGGGGAAATAGAAGCTGTCATAGACACTGGCTGCACCAGATGCCTAATTGGCCTCCCCATAGTCAAGCAGAAAGGCATTTGCACAAGGCCCCTCAAGTGACTCATCTGCTTCGAGGTCAATGGCACACTGATCGGCAGAGCACCAACCACCTTAGTCACAGAGTTGGTCACATTAGAAATGTGGCATCATCGGGAGCTCATCGGATTTGTCGTAGCCCCTAAAATGAATGAGCCTATTATACTAGGTCTCACCTGGCTAGACAAGTGGGGACCAACCATCACTTGGGAGGGTGGCTATAGGAACGTAACCATAGGCGTTGGGCCTCTGTCTCCTTTAAGGTCAGACCCAGGCCAAGTCTCCCTAAGACACACTGATAATAATGTGCCACAAGCTGCCGCCCTTGAAACTGAGGCCTCGCCTGGTTGCCTGCAAGTACTGAAGGAATACCAAGACCTAGCGGGGGTCTTTAGTGAAGAATATTGCAACCTTCTCCCTCCTCACCACTCCACTGACTGTGCAATAGAGTTTGTACCAGGGGCCAAGCTACCAAAGCCAAAGATGTACTCCATGACTCCAAGAGAGATGGAGGAACTAAGGAGGTACATTGACAACAACTTAGCAAGGGGGTTTATTCAAAATCCAAGGTGGCAGTCCCAGTACTCTTTAAAGAGAAGAAAGATGGAGGATGAGGCTCTGCATTGATTTTCATGGAATTAATGCTGTGTGCGTTGAGAACACCTACCCCTTACCCCTCTTGAAGGATATGCTGAAACACTTGTCCAAGGGCAAAGTCTTCATGAAGCTAGACCTGAGGGAAGCCTACTACCGCATCTGAAACTGCCCCCTTGGTAGCTTCCAATTCAAAGTCATGCTATTCGGCTTACAGGAAGCCCCTGCAGTATTCATGCAACTAATCAACGAAGTGCTGCATGAACACTTGTACCAAGGGGTTCTAGTCTACCTAAATGACATTCTCATATTCAGTGAGACCTTAGAGCCAGGATGGCGAACTTATGGCACGTGTGCCCGAAGTGGCACGTGGAGCCATGTCACCTGGCACATGCAGTGTCGCCCATTCCTCTTCCAGGTTTCTGGCGTGCATGCATGCATGATGATCAGCTGGCCTTCATGTGTGTGGTAGTGCCGGAAACTGGAAGAGCTGGTCTTCAGTTTTCCAGAGTGAGCATGCGCACTGGCCATGCGTGCCAGTAACCAGAAGACTAGCTGGCTGGTGCACATGCACGCACCAGAAACCAGAAGTTCATTTTATGGTGTGCACATGCACCCTGGGCAGCTCCTCTTCCAGGTTGTGGCTCAGAGGAGTGCACACACATGTGCTCCCTTTTCAGCACTTGGTGCTGAAAAGGTTTGCCATCATTGCCTTAGAGGAGCATGTGAAGGTGGTGCGACAAGTACTGAAGAAGCTTCTCTGTGCCAAACTGTACGCAAAGCTGTCGAAGTGCAAATTCCACAAAACCTCTCTAGACTACCTGGGCTACAGGATATTTAGTGGAGGGGTGGAAATGGATCCAGGGAAGGTGAAAGCAGTCCTCGACTGTGGAATTGAGGCAGCAAGAGGAGCAGCCAATGAAAGGAGAGGTAGCTTCTTTTGTCTCATAGGGCTGATGCAAGGCCCTTGCTGATTGGCTGCCAGAATTTTTACTACCGGTTTGCCCAAACTATCCTGAACCAGAAGAATCCCACCACTGCATGTGGCCTATCCCCCTGCATCTGTAGCATTTCAGTAGACTTTGTGGGAAGGCTGGTTTTGGAACCAGCTGTGGTGCTGTGGTTCCCTGTCGGCTGGGCGGTCTCTGGTCAGGTTGATCTCTCTCTTTGGTATCCGGTTGCTTTCTCAAGTTGTTGGCACGCAATCTGCTGTCAACTTTTATGGCTACTTGGAACCACTCAGCGAGTCGGTTTGGGATGTCCCAATAGGCGGTTACCTGGACAATTTGCTTGTCCAGGCTTGTTCTGAAAAAATGCACCAACAGCCATTCTGGAAGAGGAGGTAGCTTCCCTATGACTCTCCTGAATTCATGGATGTGTTCTTTGATGGGTCGCCCCCTCTGCCTTAAGTTTCTGAGTTCATCTTCCATGTACGGGTCCTCCTCCACCTCCTCAAATATGGCCACTAGGAGTCGTAGGAAGTCATCTACGTCTTGCAGTTGGCGAGCTGTCCTCTTGTGGAGGGCTGATAGCCATTCCCTTGCTTCTCCCTCCAGCCCTTCAGTGATGGTATTCACCATGGCACTGGGGGATGGGTAGAGGTGTTCATAGCATTCTAGGTGGATTTCAGCTAAGTCAAGGAATAGAGCTAGCTGGTCTGGGTCCACATCAAATTTTCCCCTGAAGCGGGGCGGTTTGCTCCTCCCTCCTCCTGTTGGCCCCTGTAAGCCCTTGCTTGATATGGCTGGCCATCTTCCTCGGCTCTGGTTTGGAGAGAGGGAGGGAGTTGCCTGCCCTGGGTGGGCTGCCTGCTGTGTGTGGGAGGGACTGGCTGCAGTTTCAAGCTCCTTCTCCTTCTAATCGGTGGAGAAGGGGGGCTTCACTCCAGTCTGTGTCTCCTCAATTCAAAGGGATTGGATGTCCCTCCCCTCTCTTTTGCATGGCATGATGGGCCCTCATTATGAATGGTGGCCCAGTCAAATTCCTCCCTCAGTTGTTCTATTGAACTTCCCAGGGGTTCCATCAGGGGCTTTGGGAGCCTGGCTTGTGCCCAGTCCTACACCCAATGCTCTCTAGCCAGTTTGCTCAGGGGCCTTCCCCCTTTCTGGGCACTGGGGTGGGGGAACTCAACCTCAGCTGATTTAGGGGTTAACTTCCACCAATAAGTTCTTGCTTTGCCTGCTGGAGCAGGCATCGTAGCTTTGATGTCTGGGGAGGGCTGCACTCTGATTGCGATCAGGCTGCTAGGTCCTGGGATTGCTGGGTTGGAGGAAATCTCTGCCTCCTTTTGAGTAGCCTGCAGCAGGCTTTCTTCAGATAGCCCACCCTCTGCCATGGTTGCCTGAGTTTCTCTCCAAGCGCCCCAGATATCGGGGAGCAATCATAAAGTCTGGGATTCAGGAAGCCTGGTAATGTTTGTTAGGAATGTAATCCTAGTGTTGGAGAAGAAGGCGGAGCCTCCCGCGCCAACACAACCGGGCTCCCTAAGCTGCAGGGACCCGGCTGGAATTCGCCTCCCCCGTGATTCCATAGGGAATCTAAGCCGCCCCGGAGAGGTGGTGATTAGGAGATAAATCTTCGCTGGGTGCAGGGATCACGCAAGATCCCTGCCTGACACGAAGCAAAATCTCTGAAGGGAGACGAATCGCATCCCCCCCTTTTCTGGAGGGCGGACCAAAGGCAAAGGAGAATCTCTGGAAAAGAAAGGAAAGGATTTGCTGGGAAACATCGGGAAAAAAAAGTTATTCAGTTATTTAGCATACGGCAAAAGGAGACAGTAATTTGGAACAACAGTCTGTTTCCCTGACAAGATGTGTGGGTATAGGTTTCCAATATATACATGCAGATATACAAGCACACACATATATTCCAATGTGTATTTACATGGAAAAGGATACAAGTCTAGACCCAGCATTCTTGCCACTTGCTAGGGCAACTTCACCCCAAATGCAACTGAGAACCCCCTTGCCCTCCATTTAGAACCAGTACTATGATCACTGACGGCCAACCACCATCTGCATTTACTTCTGTGTTCTTGAACATTTAAACTGAATCTCCCCAGTACTAATGGTTGCATGATTGCTGCTGATGAACTAGGCATCCCACTCAAGAACATGTGTATGCCCCCAACTCAACTTGGCACCTGCTAGACTGAAACAAGAGAATCCCATTGGACAATAAAGCCTCTGCCCCTTTTTGCTGGGCATCTGAAAGTAGCTTGTTGCTGCCTCATGCCCAGATGCTTATGTGATTCCTCAGAACATTCAGAATAACACAATAACAGAGTGGGAAGGGACCTTGGCAGTCTTCTAATCTAACCCACTGCTGAAGCAGGAAACCCTACATCATTTCAGACAAATGGTTGTCCAATCTCTTCTTAAAAACCTCCAGTGTTGGAACACCCACAGCTTCTGGAGGCAAGTTCATTCATTAATTGTTCTGTCAGGCAATTTCTCCTTAGTTCTAGGTTGGTTTGTTTCCATCCATTGCTTCTTGTTCTGCCTTCAGTTGCTTTGCAGAACAGGTTGACCCCCTCTTCTTTGTGGCAGCGCCTTAGACATTGGAACACTGCTAACAAGTCACCCCAGTCCTTTTCATTAAACAAGAGGGCTTTCTTGCGCATGCGTGAGATGGCGGTCTGCTTCTGAGCTCCGTGGAGATCGCGGGGCTCTGAGGCTGCTTGGAGGTGATGCCCGGCCCAAAGACGGTCAAAAGGGCTGGGCCCAGTGAGCTGACCACCCTGGCTGTCGATTGAGACCAGAAGGGTCTCCCAGGGTGGTCAGGCGGCTCAAGGACGAGAACGGAGGATCTGGAGAGAAGGCCGGCCGGAGGCGCTCCGGGGACGCGTCGGGGGACGCCGGGCCGGCTGCCCGACGCCGAACATGCTGGAGGGCTGGAGCCGGATTGCGAGGGCAGCGGGCAGCGGGCGGCGCGGAGTCCACGGCTGCTGGGTCCGCATTTGTGACTCCCAGGAGCCCAGGAGCGCCAGGAACGGCAGGAGCGGCATCGGCGGTATGGCGGTTTGGAGGCTGGAATGGTGGGCGTCCCAACGGCGATTATCAACAGCTGAGCCGGGGGCGCCGGAGCTTGGAGTGCGGGCCGCTGCAGGGCCGAGAGACTGGGCCGACCGCGGGGCCAAGAGATCGGGCCGAGCGGCCTGGCGGCCTGAAGAACGGCCAGGCGGCCGGAAGAACAACTGGCCCGATAGGCCTTGAAACATCTAGGCCACAGCTGAGATCCCAACCAGCAGCCAAAAGAACAACCACGCCGGGGCCTGGGAAGGCCGAAACATCTGAGCCGGTGCCGGCGCCCGAGAGATGCAGGTCGGTATGGGAGGCCGTGGGCCGGACGAGACTGGGCTTAGGCCGAAAATCATCGATGCCCCTCGTTTTCAAGAACTATTTTAAGAACTATCTCTAGAACTATTTTAAGAACTATTTCTAAGAACTTTCTTGAGCCAGATACCATACTCCACTGGAATTTTTAAACCTCTCAGGAATTTTATTATATGTAACATCTATTGTATAATATTTTAGCAGCCAGGATGCCCATATAAGTACTCCGAGACCCATTTTATATCTATTGTATATATTTTTACACCTATTTATATCTATTTATGTATTCCAGAGCAGACCTGATTCGACTGCGAGAATTCCCTTACTCGCAGGTATGACCCTCCGCTCTAACGAGGGCCCACCTTGATGAGGGATTATGTAATCAAGAGAGGTGGGCGAAACGCAGATGTAGGTTTTTTTTAGCTAAATGTTTGATTCGGATTTTAGGTGGTCTAAGGGAGGAGGGTGGGGTTAGTCAGGCTGGGGGTGGGAATGTTACTAGGTAGGTGAGCAGAGTGGAGAACTTGCCGTCGGCGGGCGAAGCCTCTGGAGCAGCTCGGGAGTTCATGGCCTCCATGACGGCCATGGACCTGACCCAGGTAGTTTTAGGCCCCACTCACGAGGGGGGAAACACGCTGGATATGATCTTTGTCTCGGGACAGTGGAGTTGTGATCTGGGAATAGGGGATTTAGTCATCACTCCCTTGTCATGGACAGATCACGCTCTCCTCCGGCTGGACTTTCCAATCGCTTCACCTCACCGCGGGAAGGCGGAACCGGATACACCTAGATGGTTCCGCCCCAGGCTTCTAATGGACCCGGAAAGGTTCCAGAGGGAGCTTGGGCCAATTCCTGTGACCCTGCCCCGCGACTCGACTGAGGACCTAGTGGCCGCATGGTTAAGTGCGGCCGTGGGGGCCTTGGACCGAGTCGCGCCCTTGCGGCCTCTCTTGCGGCGACGAATCACCCAGGCTCCCTGGTTCACTGAGGAGCTTCGGGGGATGAAACGCCACAAGAGACGCCTAGAGAGCAGATGGAGATCCTCTCGCTCCGAAGCCGACCGAACACTAGTGAGAACCCATATTAGGGCTTACTTAGTGGCGATAAGGGTGGCCAAACGTGAGTATTGTGCCACCCTAATTGCATCCGCAGATAACCGCCCTGCCGCCCTGTTTGGGGTGACCCGCTCCCTCCTTCACCAGAGGCCGCGGGAAGCCCCTCTACAAGGGCGAGCAGAGGAATTTGGGATTTATCTGCAGGAGAAAATCACTCGGATTCGGAATGAGCTACCCTCCATCGACAGTGGTCCTGTGGGACTGTCCGAGACTAGTCTTGAGGTTCCATCTTGGGAGGAGTTTGACTTTGTTACCACCGAGGATATGGACAGGCTGTCAAGGAAACTTAGGGCGACCACATGTTTATTGGACCCGTGTCCCTCCTGGCTTGTACTGGCATCCTGGAAGACAACACGAGGCTGGCTCCAGGGCATTGTCAACGCATCTTTGAGTGAGGGGTCCTTACCTGCCGTCTTGAAAGAGGCGGTAGTGAGGCCCCTCCTCAAGAAGCCGTCCCTGGACCCAGCTTTATTAGAGAACTATCGTCCGGTCTCCAACCTTCACTTTCTGGTGAAGGTTGTTGAGAGTGTGGTAACCCAACAGTTTCTGCAACACCTGGAGGAAGTTGATTATCTAGACCCGCGCTAGTCCAAAAGGCATCCGCGCGGGTAATTACGGGAGCCACCAGAAGCTCCCATATAACACCAATCCTGCGCGAGCTGCATTGGCTTCCTGTGGTCTTTCGGGTGCGCTTCAAGGTTCTGACGACCATCTTTAAAGCGCTCCATGGCTCGGGGCCTAGTTATATGCGAGACCGTCTCCTGCCCCATACATCCCTTAGACCGATGCGCTCCCACAGAGAGGGCCTTCTCAGGGTGCCGTCGGCCGGACAATGCCGACTGGCGACACCCAGGGGAAGAGCCTTCTCTGTGGCGGGCCCTGCCCTTTGGAACGACCTACCCCCTGAACTCCGGACCATCACCGACCTCCGCCTCTTCCGCCAATGTCTAAAGACATATTTTTTTCATCAAGCCGGCCTAGCCTAACCTCCCATGGGGACTTTTAGAAAAGTTTTAAATTGGGTTTTTAATAATTGGTTTTAGCATAGGATCGGGATTATTTAATATATATTTTAAATTATTTATCTATGTTCAATTTTGTATGTTTTTTAAATCTCCTGTGCGCCGCCCTGGGTCCTCTGCGGAGAAGGACGGGATATAAATGTAATAAAATGAAATGAAATGAAATGAGAAGGAAGCTGGAGGGTCCATTAAGAGGGGGGATACACAAGTCGTTTCCATTGAGGGTCTACCTATCAAGACGGTCGTAGGGAGGGGCAGGTGCAATGGGAGACAGGTTTTTCTTTCCCGGTTGAGGGCACAAGGCCAATGCTTACAAGCGGTCAGATGCCACAACCCCTGCAGGCTAGGTGGTGAGGGATTACAGAGCCAGGGCCCAAGGCTGATGTTTTGCAACGCCAGGTCCATGGTCAGCAAAGCCCCCCTCGTCCACGACCTTGTGTCGGAAGGGGAGCCGGACCTGGTGGGAATTGCGGAGGCCTGGCTGGGCCACGAGGGAGGACTTCCCCTCGTAGAAATGTGCCCGCCAGGTTACCGCGCTTTTCATCAGCCGCGGGCCCTAGGCAGGGGTGGAGGGGTAGCGGTTATTGTTAGGGAAGGTCTTGAGCCGAGAGAGACCACTGTACCACAGACCACCGGCTGTGAGTCCCTCTGCGTGAAGTGGGGCCCAAGGAGGCAGTTGGGCGTGCTGATTGTGTCAGCAGCCCTGCCCGAGCTCCTCGAGGTGATCGCCGAGATGGCAGTTGAGACCCCCAGACTGGTAGTCATGGGGGACTTCAACCTGCCATCTGTGGGCGAATCATCAGAGGTAGCTCGGGAGTTCTGGGCCTCCATGATGGCCATGGACCTGACCCAAGTAATTCAGGGCCCCACACACGAGGGAGGACACACGCTGGATTTAATTTTTGTCTCTGGTCAGTGGAAGAGTGATCTGGGTATAGGGGACGTAGCCATTATACCCCTGTCATGATCAGATCACTCACTTCTCCGGCTCCACTTTCCAATCGCTACACCCCACCGCGGGGAGGCGGAACCTGAATCACCTAAACGGTTCCGCCCCAGGTGCCTGATGGACCCGGATAGGTTCCAGATGGAGCTTGGGCCACTACCTGTGTCCTTGACCCGCGCCCCGATGGAGGACCTGCTGGCCGCGTGGAATACTGCGGCCACGGGGGCCTTGGATCGGGTCGCGCCCTTGCAGCCTCTCCTGTGGCGACGAGTCACCCAGGCTCCTTGGTTCACCGAGGAGCTGAGGGTGATGAAACGCCACAAGAGAGGAGATGGAGATCCACACGGTCTGAATCTGACCGAACATAGGTGAGATCCCATTTAAGGACTTACCTTGTGGCGCTGAGAGTGGCTAAACCTCATCATTGTGCCACTCTCATCGCATCTGCAGATAACCGCCCTGCCGCCCTGCATTGTTGGTAAATTACCGTCCGGTCTCCAACCTTCACTTCTTTTTTTTTTTTTTTTGAAAAAAGTTTTATTGGTTTTAACAATTTATGTTAGGAAAGGGGATAGGTAAGGTACTAAATAATATTTGGAGCTTCCACATCGGATTTGATGACCGCCTCCAAGTCTTCATACATATAAAAATAAATTATTAATGAGAAGGGGTACATACATATTAAAATCATAAATTTTCATATTATTTTATACATTCAATTACTTTGTACTATTGACATCCGTACAGGAAATACCATCATAAAGAAATATAACAAGTTATTTTTGCGATCTGAGCCTCTTTGCTATAGCCTCTTCCTCCTCCCCCCCACCAGCAGGCGGACCCGTGGCCCCTCCCGTTCCCATCTCATCGTCATCCAGGATTGAGGAGTGTTTTTTAAGAAAATTATGTGCCTCTTCAACTGTTTTGATTCTAACTCTTCCTCCCTCCCAGAATACCAGCATCCCTTCAGACATCAACCACTTGAACAACACCCCCTTTTTGAATAATTTTTTAGTTAAGAAGGAATAATTCCTTCTTATATCTCTTATTTTCTTTGGGATCTGCTTCAATATGGCCACCTCGTTTTGCTGATACATCAAAGGGCCCCCTCTTTGTGCTCTCAGTATCTCTTCTCTCGTTGACCTTCTGATAAATTTAATATGTATCTCTCTGGGTACCTCATTTATTCTGGCAAATGCTGAGTTAATTCTATAAATCAAATCAATGTCCCCCCAAATAAATTCCTTATCCTTCTTAATATAATCCGCTATCCAACCTTCACTTCTTGGCGAAGGTTGTAGAGAGTGTGGTGGCACAACAGTTCCCCCATCACCTGGAGGAAATTGATTATCTGGACCCGCGCCAGTCCGGCTTCCGGCCTCGGGCCCGGACACAGCACCGAGACTGTGACATCGAGACATTGCGTTGGTGGATGATCTCTGGAGGGCCAGAGATGGGGGTTGTTCCTCCATCCTGGTCCTATTAGACCTCTCGGCGGCTTCTGATTTCATCGACCATGGTATCCTATTGCATCGGCTGGAGGGGTTGGGGGTGAGGGGCACCGTGTTGCGGTGGTTCTCTTCCTACCTCTCCGGTCGATCGCAATTTGTGTTGGCAGGAGGGCAGAGGTCGACCTCGAGACCCCTCACTTGTGGGGTGCCTCAGGGGTCGGTCCTCTCACCACTCCTGTTCAACACATATATGAAGCCGCTGGGCGAGATCATCCGTGGTTTTGGGGTAGAGTACCATCTCTACGCTGACAACACGCAGCTGTATATATCTACCCCAAACCACCCCAACGATGCTGTCGAGGTGATGTGCCGGTGTCTGGAAGCCGTGCGGGCCTGGATGGGAAGGAACAGACTCAGATTCAACCCGTCTAAGACCGAGTGGCTATGGTTCCTGTAAGGGGGCATCCCGCGCCCTCTGATGAAGAAGGGAACGGGTCACCCTAAACAGGGCGGCAGGGCGGTTATCTGCAGATGCGATAAGAGTGGAGAAATAATAATAATAATTACGTTTCGCCGCTTTTATCGCCACTAGGTAGGTCTTCAAATGCAACCTTACCAGTGTCCGGTCAGATTCGGAACGGGTGGATCTCCAACCACTCTCTAGGCATCTCTTCCGATGCTTCATCACCCTCAGCTCCTCAGAGAACCAGGGAGCCAGGGTGGTTCGGCGCCTGGTGAGAGGCCGCAGGGGCACGACCTGGTCCAGGGCCCCCGTGGCCGCATTATTCTAAGTGGCCATTAGGTCCTCAGTCGAGTCGCGGGTCAGAGTCTCAGGTATTGGCCCTCTCAGGGTCCATCAGGCGCCTGGGGCGGAACCATCCCACCAATTCCGGTTCTGCCTCCCCGCAGTGGGATGCAGCGGTTGGGAAGCCTAGCCGAAGGAGAGAGTGATCTGACCATGACAGGGGTTCAACGGCTATTTCCCCTAAACCCAGATCACTCAGCCACTGGCCAGAGACAAAAATTAAGTCCAGCGTGTGTCCCCCAGTGTGGGTGGGGTCATGAACTAGCTGGGTCAGGTCCATGGCCGTCATGGAGGCCATGAACTCCCGAGCCGTCTCAGATGCTTCGCCTTTCAACGGCAGGTTGAAGTCCCCCATGACTAACAGCCTGGGGGTAACAACCGCCATCTCGGCTATCACATTGAGAAGCTCGGGTAGGGCTGCTGATACGTAGCGGGGAGCCAGGTACACAATCAGCAAGCCCATCTGCCTCCCATGACCCCACTTCACACATAGAGACTCACAGCCGGCTGTCTGTGGCACAGTGGTCTCCTTCGGGTCCAGACTCTCCCGTATGATAACCGCCACCCCCCCACCCCAACCCTGGGCTCGTGGCTGGTGAAATGCACGGTAGCCCGGTGGGCACATTTCAACGAGGGGGACCCCCCCTCTTGGCCCAACCAGGTCTCCGTGATCCCCGCCAGGTCCGCCCCCCCCTCCTTAACCAGATCGTGAATGAGGGGGGCCCAGCCCTCTGGAACGACCTTCCCCCCGACATTAGGACGACCACGGACCTCCGCTCCTTCCGTCTAAAATTAAAAACACATCTCTTTTGTCTGGCCGGCCTAGGATAGTCTCTCTGTCTTTGGGGTATTATTATTATTGTATTTAATTATTGGGAATGCTATTTTAGTTTAGCTAGTTTTATGGGGAATTTTAGCACAGGCTCAGGTTTAATTTGTTTTTAAAAATGTCTGTATATATTTATTGTCTTTTATTCTTCCTGTGCACCGCACTTCCTGAGTCCCTGTGGGGAGAGGGAGCGGTTTATAAGTATTAAATTATTATTATTATTATTATTTACTACGGACCTGGCGTTACACAACATCAGCCGGAGACCCAGGCCCTGAATTGGGTCCAGTTTTGGTCGCCATGATATAAAAAAAGACTAGAAAGTGTGCAGAGGACAGCAAACGAAGATGATTAGGGGGCTGGAGACTGAAGAATGGTTGCAAGAATTGGCTATGTCTTAAATAAATAAATAAATAAATAATTTAATTTGTAAACCGCTCGCTCTCCCCGAAGGGACTCGAGGCGGTGCACAGGGAATTAACAATACATATACAAACAACAAACAACGTAGAGGTGATGTGCCAGTGCCTGGAAGCCGTGCGGGCCTGGATGGGAAGTAACAGACTCAGACTCAACCCATCCAAGACCGAGTGGCTGTGGTTCCCGGCATCCCGGTACAACCAGTTGATTCCATCACTGGCCATAGGGGGCGAACATCTAACCCCTGTGGATGGGGCACGCAACTTGGGCGTCCTCCTTGATGCACGGCTGTCCATGGAAGATCAAGTGACGGCCGTAGCCAGGAGGGCGTTTTACCAGATTCGCCTGGTTCGCCAGTTGCGTCCCCTATTGGACCGGGATGCCCTTTGCACAGTCACTCATGCACTCGTGACATCCCGACTGGACTACTGCAATGCTCTCTACATGGGGCTCCCCTTGAGGTGCACCCGAAGACTGCAGCTTGTCCAGAATGCGGCCGCGCGGGTAGTTATGGGAACCTCTAGGTTTGCCCATGTAACACCACTCCTGCGCGAGCTGCACTGACTACCTGTTGTCTTTCGGGTGCGCTTCAAGGTGTTGATTATCATCTTTAAAGCGCTCCATGGCTCGGGACCTAGCTATTTGCGGCATCGCATCCTGCCCCATACATCCCTTTGGCCGATTCGCTCCCACAGAGAGGGAATTCTCCGGGTGCCGTCCACTAGGCTATGCCAGCGGGTGACGCCCAGGGGAAGGGCCTTCACTGTGGCGGGCCCGACCCTCTGGAACGACCTTCCCCCTGAATTAGAACAACTACGGACCTCCGCTCCTTCCGTCAAAAACTAAAAACTCACTTCTTCTGCCTGGCTGGCTTGGGTTAATTGACCCATTTACCGCTAGCTGAATATTTCAAACTGTTTTATTAGGGATTTTTAGGGGTATTAGTTTTAGTTAGTTTGGGATTTTAGCGCAGGGTCTAGGTTTAATTCATTTTAAATTGTATTATAATGTTTAATAATAATAATAATAATAATAATTTTAATTTATAACCCACTCTCTCTCCCCGAAGGGACTCGAGGCGGGGCACAGGGAATTAAAAATACAATTAAAACAAACAGAGTACAAAGTTAAAAACAAATTAAACTGGCCCTGCGCTAAAAACCCCTATAAAACTAAGACTATCCCTAGAAACCCCTAAAACAGTTTAAACAATTTAAATTACCCTAGGCCGGCCAAGCAGAAGTGTGTTTTTAGTTTCTGTCGGAAGGAGCGAAGGTCCGTGGTTGTTCTGATTTCGGGGGGAAGGTCATTCCAGAGGATCGGGCCCGCCACAGAGAAGGCCCTTCCCCTGGGCGTCGCCCGCTGGCATAGCCTAGTGGACGGCACCCGGAGAAGTCCCTCTCTGTGGGAGCGAATCGGCCGAAGGGATGTATGGGGCAGGATGCGATCCCGCAGATAGCTAGGTCCCGTGCCATGGAGCGCTTTAAAGATGATAACCAACACCTTGAAGCGCACCCGAAAGACGACAGGCAGCCAATGCAGCTCGCGCAGGAGCGGTGTTACATGGGAAAACCTGGAGGTTCCCATAATTGCCCGCGCGGCTGCATTCTGGACAAGCTGAAGCCTTCGGGTGCACCTCAAGGGGAGCCCCATGTAGAGATAATTGCAGTAGTCCAGTCGGGATGTCACGAGGGCATGAGTGACTGTGCAAAGGGCATCCCGGTCCAATAGGGGACGCAACTGGCGAACCAGGCGAGGAATCGTGCAGAGGGATTTGGGTGTTATCTGCACGATAAAATCGATCAGATCCACGCCGAGTTGGCTTCCGACTGGACTAGTTCAGACGGGCTGACGGTGGCAGGTCCTGAGTCTGTCATCTGGGAAGAGTTCGATCCTGTGACTCCTGAGGACATGGCCATGTTGCTGGGGCGGCTGAATGCCACCACATGTTTACTGGACCTGTGTCCCTCCTGGCTGGTACTGGCCTCCCAGGACGTTACACAAGGCTGGCTTCAGGGAATTGTTAACGCTTCTTTGAGTGAGGGGTTTCTGCCAGCCGCCTTGAAAGAGGCAGTGGTGAGACCCCTCCTCAAGAAGCCCTCCCTGGACCCGGCTGTGTTGGCCAACTACCGTCCTGTCTCCAACCTTCGATTTCTTGCGAAGGTTGTTGAGAGTGTGGTGGCGCGACAGCTCCCTCAGCACCTGGAGGAAACTGTCTACCTGGACTCACGCCAGTCCGGCTTCTGGCTCGGGCACAGCACAGAGACGGCATTGGTCACGTTGGTGGATGATCTCTGGAGGGCCCGGGATAGGGGTTATTCCTCTACCCTGGTCCTATTAGATCTCTCAGCGGCTTTTGATACCATCGACCATGGTATCATGTTGCGCCGGCTGGAGGGGTTGGGGGTGGGGGGCACCGTTTTACGGTGGTTCTCCTCCTACCTCTCCGACCGGTCGCAATTTGTGTTGGCAGGAGGGCAGAGGTCGACATCAAGGTGCCTCACTTATGGGGTACCACAGGGGTCGGTCCTCTCACCTCTCCTGTTCAACATCTATATGAAGCCGTTGGGTGAGATCATCCGTGGTTTCGGGGTAGAGTTCCATCAGTACGCTGATGACACTCAGCTGTAAATCTCTACCCCGGACCACCCCAACGATGCCGTGGAAGTGATGTCCCGGTGTCTGGAGGCCGTGCGAGTCTGGATGGGGAGAAACAGGCTCCGACTCCACCCATCCAAGACTGAGTGGCTGTGGCTTCCGGCGTCACGATATAGCCAGGTGGTGCCATCTCTGGCTATTGGGGGCGAATCACTGGCTCCCACAGAGAGGGCCCGCAACTTGGGCATCCTCCTGGACTCTCGGCTGTCATTGGAAGATCATTTGACAGCCGTGGCCAGGGGGGCTTTTTATCAGGCTCGCCTGATACGCCAGTTGTGCCCCTTTCTGGATCGTGATGCTTTACGCATGGTCACTCAAGCCCTCGTCATCTCCCGCCTGGACTACTGCAACGCTCTCTACATGGGGCTTCCCTTGAGGTGCATCCCGAAGCTCCAGTTATTTCAGAACGTGGCCGCACGGGGGATTCTGGGAGCTTCTAGATGCTCCCATGTGACACGTCTCCTGCATGAGCTGCACTGGCTGCCTGTGGCCTTCCGGGTGTGTTTCAAGGTGCTAGTAACCACCTTTAGAGCGCTCCATGGCGTGGCACCTGGCTATTTGCAAGACCGCCTCCTGCTACCTAATACCTCCCACTGACCAGTCCGCTCCCACAGAGAGGGCCTCCTCAGGGTGCCATCAGCTAGGCAATGTTGGCCCAGGGGGAGAGCCTTCTCTGTGGCTGCTCCTGCCCTCTGGAATGACCTACCCCCTGACCTTCGCACAATCACGGACCGGTGCCTTTTCCAACGGGCTTTGAAGACCCATTTATTTTGTGCGGCCAGCCTGGCGTAGTTTTTAACTTGCTTTTAGATAGGGTTTTTATCAAAATTTGAAAATTAGGCATACTGTTTAATACATTTTTAATAGCATTTTACTTGTTTTTATCATTAATTTTATACTAACTGACTTTTACTGTTTGCCTGTACACCGCCCTGAGTCCCGCTGGGGAGAAGGTGCGGTATAAAAATTCAATAAAATTCAAAATTCAAAAATTCAAATTCAATATTCCAAGTGTGGTCTTCCAAGATATTATAAAGTAATACTAACAGTTTATGACCTCTGACGAAGGCTGTTTTCTCCATCCCTTTTTAAAAGAAAGGTAACCTGCTTTTGGAGACAACCAAAGCCTTATAGATGTTTAGAAAATTTAGTTAAAATTTAGTTGGATGCATGCCTATCCATTAAAAAAATAAAATAAAATTGAAACATGACACATGAAAACACATATTCAGACACAATACATTGTATGAATAACTGGAACAAGATACAACAAATGGAATTAATAAGAGGCCCACATATTGCTTGAAGAAAAACTGGGATCTAAGAACCCAAATGAACTTTTAAGACTAAGCTGGGCCACTATAGCAAATGCACACAAACAAAACATAAATTTTCTTTATAATGCCCTCAAAGGGCACTATCCAACCACGATTATAATTGATGTGCTGAAATAAAAGTGAGCATTACACACACTATGAAATCAACACACCACTTAAACAAGGATAAATGTAAATGCATGCAAACCTCTAGACCTGCTTTAGAACCTCCTATCCTGTTGCTCAATTGTTTTGTTTCTTTTTTCTAACACAATTCTTAAAATCAGTTCATTAGCCCATTGTTTAGTAGAACATAATCCCAAACCGACAACAATAATTATATTAACTTGATATTAACCAAGCGAGCTACTTGCACGGCCACAGCCCTCCAGCCCACGGCACTGATGTGGATCCTTGGTCTGGAGTGCCTGGCCGGCTCATGCGCCCCAGAAGTGCTGGCTGGCCCCCGCATAGCCCCAGAAGAGCAGCAGCAGCAGCAGCCACAAGGGGAAGGGCAGGAGCGACCGAGCAGCCACCGCAACCGCGGGTAGCTCGCCTCCTTGCCAGCAGCTCCTCTTCCAGCATCTCGGCTGGAAGCAGCAGCTGCTGGGGAAGGAGCAGCAGGCAGGGCAGCCAGACTTCCAGCCAGCAAATGCTGCCCTGCTGCCACATGTGCCCGAACTGGCTAGGTGCTCTGGACCACAGATCCTCATCAGAGCCGCAGGTTGGAGCTGTGCAAGAAACCTGCTTGGGCGGGGAGGGAGGGAAGCCTAAGCCCTCCCATCCTCGCCACCACTGCACCTTCGCCCCTGGTAGTGGCAGCTGTTGGAGACATCACTGAGGGTCTGGCTGGCAGTTGTGGTTGCTGCCCGGTTGCTCCTGCCCTTCCCCCTGTGGCTGCTGCTGCTCTTCTGGGGCTGTGCGGGGGCCAGCTGGCTCTTCTGAGGCACCTGAGCCGGCCAGGCACTCCAGACCACGGATCCACATCTGTGCCATGGGCTGGAGGGCTTGAGCCATGCAAGAAGCCCGCTCAGGTGGGGAGGGAGGGAAGCCCTGGCTTGCCCTTGCCACCGCCGCCCCCTTGCCCCCCCGTTGGCTGTCCGTGTGCCACTTCTGGCTGGCGTGGGAGTGAGAGCAGTGGTGGGCCTGTCACTCCTTCCTGTTGTGGCTGCCACTGCTGCTGCTCTTCTGGGCTGGAGGGCTGGGGACACACAAGAAGTCCGCTCAGGTGGGGAGGGAGGGAAGCCCTGACCACAGCTCTGCTCTGCTAAGAAGCCATGGCCAGGATCGCCTCTCTGTGCCTTTGGGCATGCGCGGCTGCTGCTCTTTTTGTTGATGGTTTTTGCACGTGCATGCATGCCAGAAACCAAAGCACTAAGTGGCTGATGTGCATGTGTGCGCTGGAAACAAAGATCATTTTCCTGGTGTGTGCATGCACACCGGGTGGCTCCTCTTCCACTTTCTGGCACTCCAATGCATGTGACGACCAGCTGACTGCCACGCCCGAACCTGGAAGAGCAACTGGTGATGGCTCCGCGGGCCAGGAGAGATGGTTCTGTGTGCCACTTCAGGCACGAGTGCCATAGGTTCGCCATCACGGCCATAGCCTATTGCTGCCTCCACACACCGTTTTTGGCCTCTGCATGCCCCATTTTTCACGCATTCCCGTTAGGAGTATACTCCTAGTGTTGGGTTGGCAATATATATAAGCCATGATAACAAATGGTCTTTGTTACTTTAAATTTTGAATGTAAATAGCAGCTGTAAATAACTCAGCAATAAGAGGAAGCCAGGAGAGCTCTCTCTCTCTGCTCGCTGTGACTGACTGATTGACTGACTGAACAAGGAAGAATCGTGAATTGCAATTGTTTGTGAGTTAAGGACTGTATTTGATTCAATATCTACTATCACTGCTTGTTTTTTTTTTTTTGAAAAACAATTTTTATTGGTTTTACAGGTTATAGAAAAGGAAAGGGGTATATAGGGTTCATAAAAAATATTTTGGAGCTTCCATGTCAGAATTGGTGGTTGCACCCGGGTCTTCATACAAAATATAATTGATTAAATGGTGGTTAGAGATACATATATATATCACATTTTAAAATTCATACATTCAATCTTTGTTTCATATTGACATCCGTTTTAGGAATTACAGCAATTCAAAGTAAACTTATTTCTGGGATCTGAGTCTCTTTGCTATTATATCTTCTTCCTCCTTCCCTCCCGTGGGCGGGGCCATGGCCCCTCCCGTCCCCTCTTGTTCATCTCCCAGGATAGAGGCATGCTTTTTGAGAAAGGCCTCCGCCTCTCCTACTGTTTTGATTCTAGTTCTACCTCCATCCCAGAATACCAACATTCCTTCGGGCATTAACCATTTGAACCAAACTCCGTTTTTGTATAATTTTTTAGACAAGAAGGAGTACTTCCTTCTTGTTTCTCTAATCTTTTTTGGAATTTTCTTCAATATGTTAATGTCTTTTTGTTCATACTTCAAAGGCCCCTCTCGTTGTGCTCCTAGTATCTCATCCCTCGTGGACCTTCTTAAAAATTTAATATGGATCTCTCTGGGTACTTCATTTATTCTGGCATATGCTGAGTTAATTCTATAAATCAGATCTATTTCCCCCTGAAGGTATTCTGTATTTTTTTAATGTAATCTGCTAAAATTGTACTCATCAGGTCTCTGAGGTCCTCCCCATCTCTCTCAGGAATATTTTGAAATCTAAGGAAAAAAGACATTCTTTCAAATTCAAACTTAGACATATGTCCAGAAAAATCTACATTTTCTTTTTGCAATTACCTTATCTCTTCTTTCATCTCGACTGCCCCCTCCTCCAACACTCCAATCTTCTGTTTGTTGTCTGTTGTGGTTCTTTGTGTCTCCAACAATTCTATTCTTAGGTTCATTAAGTCTTTCCGCATTTCTTGTATTTCTTTCATTACATCGTAGAGCGTTGGTTCTTTGGTATCTTCTCCTGCCGCCTCTTTCTGTAACATCGTAGTAATTTTCCCTTGTTGTAAAGTGGGGCTGGCTCTGGCTGATGATGGGGCGGAAAAGGACTTTCCAGGTGGAGGCTTTTTTGGAGGCATTTGTCTTACAATAAAGATGGCGTCAGGGAGCAAGCAGTCAGTGAAATCCGAGATGTCAGGAAAAATCCAACTCAAAGTTCAAAACATATGTTGTATAAAATCCAGGGAGATAATTGTATTATCAAATCCAAAAGAAAAAAAAAAGATCCACCTATTGGGAGATACACCAAGGGCTTCTTGAGGAGGCCTTAAAAGTAATTTTTGCCTTTATTTTTAAAAAGTTGGAGGAATGTTGTCATGAGTCAGTGAAAGTTTCCGGCTGGGAACAAAGAAAACGCCATCTTCCCGCCTCAACTCAGGAAAGGAGAAAGCAGTGAAAGTTCTTTTTTTTTTCCCGAGGCTCAGATACAATGTTGCTAGCTGCGGTTCCGCAATTGAAACAAAGTTTCTTTCTGATGTTACAAGTACGGATGTTATTAATCCTCTCTCTCCTCTCTAGGGAACATCTTTAGCAGCCGCTTTTTTACGAGGGGGGTTTCTATGAGTAAACTCCCCCCTCTATTTTTCTTTTTAATGAAGATTGAATGAATAAAATAGTAAAACTCACAGTCCACACTTTTTAAAAAGAAGACCCGATGCACTCCTCCAAGCCCGGCATTTCAGCCCGTCTTCTTCATTTTTGCATTGTTCCAGCCAGCGTTGGCGAGGGGATCCCCCCCCCCCGCTTTCAGCCCTCTGGCTCCTAGAGCAAAGCAGGAAAAGGCAACCCGCTGACCGCCGTCAGTACAGGAGCCCCCGCAGCCGCTCTTTCGGCAGGGAGTTAACCCAAACTCCCTGTGCCCCCCGGGGGGGCCAGCCAGAAAAGCAAGCGGCAGGCGAGCTTTGGAACGCGTCTGTCGCCGTCGAAAGCCGGAAACGGAAGTCAACTATCACTGCTTCTGAAGCAGTAGTTTAGTTTTACATCACAAGTAAAGCTACTTGTTTTTACTATCAGTGTCTGAGACTCTATCCGTGTGTCTACTAGCAACGTTTCTCTAGCTGCACATTCTGCTGCACAACTTTCTGTCTCCTAAAGAAGATATCCCCAACGAGATCGTTTCCGGCTTCGGACGCGGACGGACGTGGAATCCTCACGTCCGCCACTGTGTTGCCTCAGCTGCGCCCCTGGGCGTGGGGGGGGGACGGCCATAATCCCCCCCTCTGCACGGGCGGCTTGCGGTGAGGGCCCCCATCTCGACGGCGGTCGGGGGGGCTGCTCCCGCTTCGCCCTAGGGGCTGGGGAACTTTCGCGGGGGGATTTTCCCTTTCGCCGAAGAAGCTGGAACATGGAGGATGTTAAAAGGAGCTGAAACTTCGGGGCTGAATGGCTGCGCTGAGGCTCCGGATTAAAAAAATGGTATGTGCCTTATTTGGATTTTTCTACATTCAATTCGATGGAAAGAGAAGTAGGGGGGAGTTGGAAACAACCCCCCTGGAAATAAAGCGGCTTTGGATAAAGAGTCCCGCGCTGCGGAGAGAGTGAAAGTGACTTCCATTGGATTTATTGAAAAAGGAAGTTTCTTGTTAACTAAGGGATTGCTGTTAGACAATGTATCTTGAGCCTTGCTACATTTTAAATTGATTGTTTTTCTTTTTTGGAAATCGGACTTCACAGACTGCCCGCCCAACAGCGCCATTTTTTTCCCTTCCTTCTTCTCTACGCACTAACACCTAAAACCTTAATTATGGCATCAAGGAAACCCCCATCTGGGAAACCAAGCTCTGCTCCAGCATCTACAAAACCCAGCCCATCCTCACAACCAAAAATTTCAGCTTTGTTACAGAAGGAAACAGAAGCAGAGGATCCTAAGTCACCAAGCCCTCAGCCATTAAACGTAAAGGAGATGTTTCAAAGAATAATGAATGAAATGCAACAAATCCGGAAAGACAATTTAAGCACAAGATTGGAATTATTGGAGGCGCAAAGAGAAATAACAAATAATAAACAAAAAATTGTGGGGCTGGAAGGGGGGGCGGTTGAGATGAAGGAAGAGATAAAAGACTTTAAGAAAGAACTTACAGATATTACTGGTCAAATGTCTAAAATTGATTTTGAATGCATGTCTTTCTTTTTAAGATTTCAGAATGTTCCAGAATTACCAAATGAGAATTTAAGAGAGTTTATGGCTACTATGTTAGCGGATTATATTAAGAAAGATAAGGAATTTATTTGGGGGGACATTGATTTGATTTATAGAATTAACTCAGCATTTGCCAGAATAAATGAGGTACCCAGAGAGATACATATTAAATTTATAAGAAGGTCAACGAGAGAAGAGATACTGAGAGCACAAAGAGGGGGCCCTTTGATGTATCAGCAAAACGAGGTGGCCATATTGAAGCAGATCCCAAAGAAAATAAGAGATATAAGAAGGAATTATTCCTTCTTAACTAAAAAATTATTCAAAAAGGGGGTGTGGTTCAAGTGGTTGATGTCTGAAGGGATGCTGGTATTCTGGGAGGGAGGAAGAGTTAGAATCAAAACAGTTGAAGAGGCACATAATTTTCTTAAAGAACACTCCTCAATCCTGGATGACGATGAGATGGGAACGGGAGGGGCCACGGGTCCGCCTGCTGGTGGGGGGGAGGAGGAAGAGGCTATAGCAAAGAGGCTCAGATCGCAAAAATAATTTGTTATATTTCTTTATGATGGTAATTCCTGTACGGATGTCAATAGTACAAAGTAATTGAATGTATAAAATAATATGAAAATTTATGATTTTAAAATATATGTACCCCTTCCCTTTAATAATTTCTTTTTAATCGAATATGTATGAAGACTCGGAGGCGGTCATCAAACTCGATGTGGAAGCTCCAAATATTATCTAGTACCTTATTTACCCCTTTCCTAATGTAAATTGTTAAAACCAATAAAACTTTTTTCAAAGAGAGATATCCCAAACAATTCCGATCCCTGTCACCCGGAACAGGTGGAAAATGGGGCACAGAGGCTGAAAACAGGGCCTGTAGAGGCAGCAATAGGCTATGGCAATCCCTGCAGTCTGAAACAGCTGGTCATCAGGAGGCCGATCCAACTGACAATCAGCTGCTTGTGCTAATTAGGCTGTGCTGAAATTGAAACTGAAATACACTGTTTGCTGCAAGGAGGCAAATTGCTGGGAGGCAGATTGTTTTCACCCAGCGGCTTCATATAGATGTTGAACAGGAGAGGCGAGAGGACCGCCCCTAGGCACCCCACAAGTAAGGGGCCTCGATGTCGACCTCTGCCCCCCTGCCAACACAAATTGCGACCGGTCGGAGAGGTAGGAGGAGAACCACCGAAGTACGGTTCCCCCCAGCCCCAACCCCCCCAGCCGGTGCAATAGGATACCATGGTCGACGGTATCGAAAGCCTAACAGGACCAGGATAGAGGAACAACCCCTATCCTGAGCCCTCCAGAGATCATCTACCAACACGACCAATGCCGTCTCCGTGCTGTGCCCGGGTCGGAAATCGGACTGGCGCGAATCTAGATCGGCAGTTTCCTCCAGGTGCTGGAGGAATTGTCGTGCCACCACACTCTCGACAACCTTCGCCAGAAAGGGAAGGTTGGAGACTGGATGATAGTTGGATAATAAAGCTGGGTCCAGGGAGGGCTTCTTGAGGCAGGGAGGCAGAGGTAATTTCCCCCCCCTTGTTTTCCTTCCCAAAAGCTAGGTGTGTCTTATACTTTGGAGCATCTTATACTCTGAAAAATACGGTGTGGTTGTGCACTTCCTCCCATATTTGGGCATACCAGGTGCTTTTTTTATTTATTTATTTATTTTTATTTATAAACCGCGTCCTCTCCCCTAAGGGACTCGGAGCGGTGCACAGGGAGAAATTAAAAATACCGATATAAAATACATAAATAGATAGATAAAATACGAATTAAACCAAATTATCCCTGCGCTAAAATCACCCTATCTTAAAATACACTAAAATCCCCTAAAAACCCTATTAAAAGACGGAAGACTAACCTAGGCCGGCCAAGCAGAAAAAGTGTGTTTTTCTGATCTCGGGGGGAAGGTCGTTCCAGAGGGCTGGGCCCGCCACAAAGAAGGCCCTTCCCCTGGGCATCGCCCGCTGGCATAGCCTAGTGGACGGCACCCGGAGAAGTCCCTCTCTGTGGGAGCGAATCGGCCGCAGGGATGTATGAGGCAGGATCCGATCCCGCAGATAACTAGGTCCCGTGCCATGGAGCGCTTTAAAGATGGTAACTAACACCTTGAAGCGCACCCGAAAGACGACAGGCAGCCAATGCAGCTCGCGCAAGAGCGGTGTTATGTGGGTAAACCTTGAGGTTCCCATTATTGCTCGCGCGGCTGCATTCTGGACAAGCTGAAGTCTTCGGGTGCACCTCAAGGGGAGCCCCATGTAGAGAGAATTGCAGTAGTCCAGTCGGGATGTCACGACTGCATGAGTGACTGTGCAAAGGGCATCCCGATCCAATAGGGGACGCAACTGGCGTACCAGGCGAACCTGGTAAAACGCCTTCCTGGCCACGGCTGTCACTTGATCTTCCATGGACAGCCGGGTATCCAGGAGGACGCCCAAGTTGCGTGCCCCATCCACAGGGGTAAGGTGTTCGTCCCCTATGGCCAGTGATGGAGTCAACTGGTTGTACCGGGATGCCGGAAACCACAGCCACTCGGTCTTGGACGGGTTGAGTCTGAGTCTGTTACTTCCCATCCAGGCCCGCACGGCTTCAAGGCACCGGCACATCACCGCTACGGCATCGTTGGGGTGGTTTGGGGTAGATATATACAGCTGCGTGTCGTCAGCGTAGAGGTGGTACTCTACCCCAAAACCACGGATGATCTCGCCCAGCGGCTTCATATATGTGTTGAACAGGAGAGGAGAGAGGGCACCCCACATGTGAGGGGTCTCGGGGTCGACCTCTGCTCTCCTGCCAACACAAATTGCGATCGACCGGAGAGGTAGGAGGAGAACCACCGTAGTACGGTGCCCCTCACCCCCAACCCCTCCAGCCGATGCAATAGGATACCATGGTCGATGGTATCAAAAGCCGCTGAGAGGTCTAATAGGACCAGGATGGAGGAGCAACCCCCATCTCTGGCCCTCCAGAGATCATCTACCAACGCGACCAATGCCGTCTCGGTGCTTTGACATAACACTTACTTGGCTCAGCTGATAAGGGAGGAGAGCTTGTGGCTTAGTGGCTAATACAACTGCCTAACCATGTAAAAACAGCCCAGGTTCAAATCCCAGTAAGGGTATGGCTAGCTGATGAGAGCTAAATAGCTTGAAATAGATCTATACTAGTCTCCCTTTATTTATTTATCAGCACAAATTTAACACACACACACACGTAAGTAAGTAAGGCCACAGGTGGACGATGAATGGCCCTCCCACAGGAAATAAAAGAGGAGCGAAAGGGGAGTGGAGTTTGCAGGAGACAATTAGTTTGCTTAATTGGTTCGTGACTCTCCAAGACTCCTTGCCAAGTTTTGCAGATATCGGCCTGTCAGGTCTCCAAGCCAGATAAGGTCTGTGACTGTAAATCCTCCCTTGAAAGACTTTGTTGGATGTGAATGAGCAGAATTCACAGTAAATTAATAAAAGGGTTTTTTGTCAGGACAAGGAATTTGCTGCATGCTCTTGGGAAGCTCTTTATGTTGAATGCTACATGCTACATATATACATACATCTATATAAATAAAAATGTAACTATGAGTTTGTTCAAAACCACTAATCTCAGAAACTACTGCACCAATCGCCACCAAATTTTCACACAACGTTCCTTACAAGTGCAGCACCAATGATATGTACAGATTGTGTGGATGGCACACCGGTGCCAGGCACACACCACACAAATGTAAAACTGCAGCTCTTCTGTGTGTTTCCCTTACTGGCTCACTCACCCCCCCTCCCCTTCGCGGCCCCTCCCACCTGGCCGCTTTTCAGCTCACGTCACTTTAGTTTAGTTTTTAGTTTAGTTTATTTACATTTATATCCCGCCCTTCTCCGCAAAGGACCCAGGGCGGCGCACAGGAAATTTAAAAAACATACAGAGTACAAAAATAAATACACAATTTAAAATATAAATTAAACCATCTTATCCTATGCTAAAAACCCAATTTTAAAATACCCAATAAAACTATCTAAAAGTCCCCCATGGGAGGTTAGGCTAGGCCGGCTTGTTGGAATAGGTATGTCTTTAGACATTGGCGGAAGAGGCGGAGGTCGGTGATGGTGCGTAATTCGGGGGGTAGGTCGTTCCAAAGGGCTGGCCCCGCCACAGAGAAGGCTCTTCCCCTGGGTGTCGCCAGTCGGCATTGCCCGGCCGACGGCACCCTGAGAAGGCCCTCTCTGTGGGAGCGTATCGGTCTAAGGGATGTATGGGGCAAGAGGCGGTCTCGCAAATAGAGTCGGTGAACACGCCGTTTAAATTGACTGTAAATCTAGTCAAAGAACCCAGCCTTAAGATCTTCCATGTCCTCTGAGACCTTTAAGACCTTTCGCCCTATGGGCCCTTCTAAGACCTTTGAAGACCTTCCTGAAGTCTTTTAAGACCTTTGAGACCTTTAAGACCTTTTGCCCTATGGGCTTTGTTAAGACCTCTGAAGACCTCCTTCCTTGTCAAGACCTTGGAACGCAGCAGCAGAACAGAACTGAACTAAAATGTAAATTTGTCCTCACTGATGCACTTTAAAGCAATATGAATTATTTTTACCATCTATTTATTCATTTTTACCATCTATTTATGAATTTATATTTATGTATTTGGCCAACGATGTCTTTTTAAACAAAATCAATTTTCATTCATGACCCATGTATGTATTCCACTCTTACATTTTATACTCATTTATAATTATTTATTGAACTATTTAATTATTTATGCTTATTTTAATGTACTCCAAACTAGACCTATTACGGCTGCGAGAGTCCCCGCTCTCACAGGTTTGGCCCTCTACTCTATCGAGGGCCCGCCTCGATGAAGGATTCATTAATCTGAAGAGGCGGGCGAAGCGCGGCCTAAGGGGGTTTTTAGTGGGTAAATTATTGTCAATTTTAGGGGGTACCAGGGAGGGGGGAGGGTACAATCAATTAGACAGAGAGGGCCAGGCTTGCAGTCGACGGAGGGAAGCGGAGGCCGATAGGGGGGGGGGGACACACAAGTCGTTCCATTTGAGGGCATTCCGATCCAGAGGGTCGTGGGGAGAGGCAGGGCCGAGGGGAGACAAGTTGCATCCTCCCGGTTGGTGGCACGCAGCCGTTGGCTAAAAACGGTCGGGTGCCACAACCCCCGCAAGCTAGGTGGTCAGGGAGTACAGAGCCAGGGCCTGCGGCTGATGTTTTGTAATGCCAGGTCCGTTGTCAACAAAGCCCCCCTCATCAGTGACCTCCTGTCAGAGGGGGAGCCGGACCTGGCTGGAATTGCGGAGACCTGGTTGGGCCACGAGGGAGGACTCCCCCTCGTTGAAATGTGCCCACCAGGTTACCGCACTTTTCATCAGCCCCGGGCCCTAGGTAGGGGTGGTGGGGTAGCGGTCATTGTAAAGGAAGGTCTTGAGCCGAGAGAGACCATTGTGCCACAGACCACCGGTTGTGAGTCCCTCTGTGTGAAGTGGGGCCTAGGGAGGCAGTTGGGCTTGCTGGTTGTATACCTGGCTCCCCGCTATGTAGCAGCAGCCCTGCCCGAGCTCCTGGAGGTGATCGCTATGGTGGCAGTTGAGACCCCCAGACTTTTAGTCATGGGGGACTTTAATCTGCCATCGGTGGGCGAATCATCCGCGGTAGCTCGGGAGTTCATGGCTTCCATGACGGCCATGGACCTGACCCAACTAATTCAGGGCCCCACTCACGAGGGTGGACATACACCGGATCTCATCTTTGTCTCAGGCCAATGGAAGAGTGATCTGGGTATAGGGGATATAGTCATCACACCCTTGTCGTGGTCAGACCACTCACTTCTCCGGCTCGACTTTCCGACCGCTGCTCCCCTCCGCGGGGAGGCAGAACCTAAGTCACCAATCTGGTTCCGCCCCAGGCGCCTGATGGACCCGGATGGGTTCCAAACGGCGCTTGGGCCAGTTCCTGTACCCCTGACCCGCGCCCCGATGGAGGACCTCGTGGCCGCATGGAATATTGCGACCACGGGAGCCCTGGATCGGGTCGCGCCCTTGCGGCCTCTCTTGCGGCGCCGAAACACCCTGGCTCCTTGGTTTACCGAGGAGCTGCGGGTGATGAAACGCCGCAAGAGATGCCTAGAGGGAAGATGGAGGTCTACCCGTTCTGAATCTGACCGGACACAGGTAAGAGCCCATTTACGGACTTACATTGTGGCGCTGAGAGTGGCCAAACGCCATCATTGTGCTACTCTCATAGCATCCGCAGACAACCGCCCTGCCGCCCTGTTTAGGGTGACCCGCTCCCTCCTTCAACAGAGGGTGCGGGAAGCCCCGTTACAGGGTAGAGCAGAGGAATTTGTGATTTTTCTGCAGGAGAAAATCGCTCAGATACAGAACGAGTTAGCCCCCGTTCATGGCCCAGTGGGATGCCACGAGACAGATCTTGTTTGGGAGGAATTTGACTCCGTTACTTCCGAGGATATGGACAGGTTACGTGGGCGACTGCGAGCCACCACATGTTTATTGGACCCGTGTCCCTCCTGGCTTGTACTGGCATCCTGGGAGGTGACACGAGGCTGGCTCCAAGAGGTTGTCAACGCATCCTTAAGTGAGGGTTCCTTGCCTGCTTCCCTAAAAGAAGCGATGGTGAGGCCCCTCCTTAAGAAGCCCTCTTTGGATCCAGCTCTATTAAATAACTATCGTCCAGTCTCCAACCTTCCCTTTTTGGCGAAGGTTGTTGAGAGTGTGGTGGCACAACAGTTTCCCCGTCACCTGGAGGAAGTTGATTATCTAGACCCGCGCCAGTCCGGCTTTCGGCCCGGGCATAGCACCGAGACGGCATTGGTCGCATTGGTGGATGATCTCTGGAGGGCCAGAGATGGGGGGTGTTCCTCCATCCTGGTCCTATTAGACCTCTCGGCGGCTTTCGATACCATCGACCATGGTATCCTATTGCATCGGCTGGGGGGGTTGGGGGTGGGAGGCACCGTTTTGCGGTGGTTCTCCTCCTACCTCTCTGGCCGATCGCAATTTGTGTTGGCAGGAGAGCAGAGGTCGACCCCGAGACCCCTCACATGTGGGGTGCCTCAGGGGTCGGTCCTCTCGCCTCTCCTGTTTAATGCATACATGAAGCCGCTGGGTGAGATCATCCGTGGTTTTGGGGTAGAGTACCACCTTTATGCTGACGACACCCAGCTGTATATATCTACCCCAAACCACCCCAATGATGCCGTAGCGGTGATGTGCCAGTGCCTGGAAGCCGTGCGGATCTGGATGGGAAGTAACGGACTCAGGCTCAACCCGACCAAGACCGAGTGGCTGTGGTTTCCGGCTGCCCGTTTCAACCAGCTCACTCCAACGCTGGCCATAGGGGGAGAACATCTTGCCCCTGTGGATGGGGCACGCAATTTGGGTGTCGTCCTGGATACCCGGCTGTCCATGGAAGATCAAGTGACAGCCGTGGCCAGGAGGGCGTTTTACCAGGTTCGCCTGGTTCGCCAATTGCGCCCCCTATTGGATCGGGACGCCCTTCGCACAGTCACTCACGCGCTCGTGACATCCCGACTGGACTATTGTAACTCTCTCTACATGGGGCTTCCCTTGAGGTGCACCCGGAGACTTCAGCTAGTCCAGAACGCAGCCGCGCGAGCAATTATGGGTACCACAAGGTATACCCATGTAACACCGCTCTTGCGCGAGCTGCACTGGCTGCCTGTTGTCTTCCGGGTGCGCTTCAAGGTATTAATTATCATCTTTAAAGCGCTCCATGGCTCGGGACCTAGCTATCTGCGGGATCGGATCCTGCCTCACACATCCTCACGGCCGATTCGCTCCCACAGAGAGGGACTTCTCCAGGTGCCGTCCACTAGACTCTGTCAGCGGGCGACACCCAGGGGAAGGGCTCTCTCTGTGGCGGGCCCAGCCCTCTGGACCTCCGCTCCTTCCGTCTTAAACTAAAAACACACTTCTTCTGCCTTGCCGGCCTGGGATAGTTACTCCTCTGTTTTGGGTTTATTGGGGATTTTTAGTTTAGTTAGTTTTAATGGGTATTTTAGCACAGGTATTGTTTAATTTATTTTTAATATGAAATGTTGTATATAGTTATTGTTTTTATTCTCCCTGTGCACCGCCCCGAGTCCCTGTGGGGAGAGGGTGCGGTTTATAAGTATTAAAATTGAAAATTGAATTGAAATAACTAGGCCCCGAGCCATGGAGCGCTTTAAAGATGGTCGTCAAGACCTTGAAGCGCACCCGAAAGACCACAGGAAGCCAATGCAGCTCGCGCAGGATCGGTGTTATGTGGGAGCATCTAGTGGCTCCCATAATCACCCGCGCGGCTGCGTTTTGGACTAACTGTAGCTTTCGGGTGCACCTCAAGGGAAGCCCCATGTAGAGAGCATTACAGTAGTCGAGTCGGGACGTCACGAGGGCCTGAGTGACTGTGCGAAGGGCAGCCCGGTCCAGTAAGGGGCGCAATTGGCGCATCAGGCGAACCTGGTAAAACGCCCTCCTGGCCACGGCTGTCACTTGATCTTCCATGGACAGCCGGGTATCCAGGAGGACACCCAAATTGCGTGCCCCATCCACAGGGGCAAGATGTTCTCCCCCTATGGCCAGCGTTGGAGTGAGCTGGTTGAAATGGGCAGCCGGAAACCACAGCCACTCGGTCTTGGTCGGGTTGAGCCTGAGTCCGTTACTTTCCATCCAGATCCGCACGGCTTCCTGCCTCACACATCCTCACGGCCGATTCGCTCCCACAGAGAGGGACTTCTCCAGGTGCCGTCCACTAGACTCTGTCAGCGGGCGACACCCAGGGGAAGGGCTCTCTCTGTGGCGGGCCCAGCCCTCTGGACCTCCGCTCCTTCCGTCTTAAACTAAAAACACACTTCTTCTGCCTTGCCGGCCTGGGATAGTTACTCCTCTGTTTTGGGTTTATTGGGGATTTTTAGTTTAGTTAGTTTTAATGGGTATTTTAGCACAGGTATTGTTTAATTTATTTTTAATATGAAATGTTGTATATAGTTATTGTTTTTATTCTCCCTGTGCACCGGCCCGAGTCCCTGTGGGGAGAGGGTGCGGTTTATAAGTATTAAAATTGAAAATTGAATTGAAATAACTAGGCCCCGAGCCATGGAGCGCTTTAAAGATGGTCGTCAAGACCTTGAAGCGCACCCGAAAGACCACAGGAAGCCAATGCAGCTCGCGCAGGATCGGTGTTATGTGGGAGCATCTAGTGGCTCCCATAATCACCCGCGCGGCTGCGTTTTGGACTAACTGTAGCTTTCGGGTGCACCTCAAGGGAAGCCCCATGTAGAGAGCATTACAGTAGTCGAGTCGGGACGTCACGAGAACTTGAGTGACTGTGCGAAGGGCAGCCCGGTCCAGTAAGGGACGCAATTGGCGGATCAGGCGTACCTGATGAAACGCCACCCTGGCCACGGCTGCCACATGGTCTTCCATGGACAGCCGGGGATCCAGGAGGACACCCAAATTGCGCGCCCTCTCCACGGGGGGCAGTGTTTCACCCCCTATGGCCAGAGTTGGAATAATCTGGCTGAACCGGGGTGCCGGAAACCACAGCCACTCAGTCTTGGCAGGGTTGAGCTTGAGTTTGTTACCACCCATCCAGATCCGTACGGCCTCCAAACACCAGGACAGCACTTCGACGGCATCGTTGGGGTGGTCTGGGGTGGATATGTACAACTGAGTATCATCAGCGTACAGATGGTACTCCACCCCAAAACCACGGATGATCTCACCCAGCGGCTTCATATATGTGTTGAAAAGGAGGGGCGAGAGGACCGACCCCTGAGGAACCCCACATACGAGGGGTCTCGAGGTCGACCTCTGCCCTCCCGTCAACACATATTGCGACCGACCAGAGAGGTAGGACGAGAACCACCGCAGAACGGTGCCTCCCAGCCCCAACCCCCCCAGTCGGCGCAATAGGATACCATGGTCGATGGTATCAAAAGCTGCTGAGAGGTCTAATAGGACTAGGATAGAGGAATAACCTCTATCCCGCGCCCTCCAGAGATCATCAACCAACACGACCAATGCCGTCTCGGTACTGTGACCGGGTCGGAAGCCAGACTGGCGCGGGTCTAGATAATCAACTTCCTCCAGGTGTCGCGGAAACTGTTGGGCTACCACACTCTCAACAACCTTCACCAAAAAGTGAAGGTTGGAGACCGGACGATAGTTCTTTAATAATGCCGGGTCCAGGGACAGCTTCTTGAGGAGGGGCCTCACTACCGCCTCTTTCAAGACGGCAGGTACGGACCCCTCACTCAAAGATGCGTTGACAATGCCCTGGAGCCAGCCTCGTGTCGTCTCCCAGGATGCCAGTACAAGCCAGGAGGGACACGGGTCCAATAAACATGTGGTCGCCCTAAGTTTCCTTGACAACCTGTCCATATCCTCGGTGGTAACAAAGTCAAACTCCTCCCAAGAAGGAACCTCAAGACTAGTCTCGGACAGTCCCACAGGACCACTGTCGATGGAGGGTAGCTCATTCCGAATCCGAGTGATTTTCTCCTGCAGATAAATCCCAAATTCCTCTGCTCGCCCTTGTAAAGGGGCTTCCCGCGGCCACTGATGAAGGAGGGAGCGGGTCACCCCAAACAGGGCGGCAGGGCGGTTATCTGCGGATGCAATAAGGGTGGCACAATACTCCCGCTTGGCCACCCTAATCGCCACCAAGTAAGCTCTAATATGGGTTCTCACTAGTGTTCGGTCGGCTTCGGAGCGAGAGGATCTCCATCTGCTCTCTAGGCGTCTCTTGTGGCGCTTCATCCCCCGAAGCTCCTCAGTAAACCAAGGAGCCTGGGTAGTTCGATGCCGCAAGAGAGGCTGCAAGGGCGCGACTCGGTCCAAGGCCCCCGTGGCCGCACTCAACCATGCGGCCACTAGGTCCTCAGTCGAGTCGCGAGGCAGGGTCACAGGAATTGGCCCAAGCTCCCTCTGGAATCCATCCGGATCCATTAGAAGCCTGGGGCGGAACCATCTAGGAGTATCTGGTTCCGTCTCCCCGCGGTGAGGTGAAGCGATTGGAAAGTCTAGCCGAAGGAGAGCGTGATCTGTCCATGACAAGGGAGTGATGGCTAAATCCCCTATCCCCAGATCACAACTCCACTGTCCCGAGACAAAGATCATATCCAGCGTGTTTCCCCCCTCATGAGTAGGGCCTAAAACTACCTGGGTCAGGTCCATGGCCATCATGGAAGCCATGAACTCCCGAGCTACTCCAGAGGCTTCGCCCGCCGATGGCAAGTTAAAGTCCCCCATGACTACCAGTCTGGGGGTCTCAACTGCCACCTCGGCTATCACCTCTAGGAGCTCGGGCAGGGCTGCTGTTGTATAGCGAGGAGCCAGGTATACAACCAACACACCCAACTGCCTCCCTAGGCCCCATCTCACACAGAGAGATTCACACCCAGTTGTCTGAGGGACTGTGGTCTCCTTCGGTTCAAGACCTTCCTTAACTATAATCGCCACTCCCCCACCCCTCCCTAGGGCCCTAGGCTGATGGAAGGCACGGTAACCTGGTGGGCACATGTCCACGAGGGGTAGACCCCCTTCGTGGCCCAGCCAGGTTTCCGTTATACCCACCAGGTCCGGGTCCCCCTCTGACACAAGGTCATGGATGAGGGGGGCTTTCTGAACCACGGACCTGGCGTTGCACAACATCAGCCTGGGGCCCCGGGTCTGTGATTCCTGCCCACCTAGTCTGCGATGGGAGGGCGGAGAGTTGGAGCACGTGACCGCCTGAATCCAGCGGCCAGGGTCTTCCAACCGATGATGCCTATTCCGCCTCCCACCGCCCTTGCCCCTCCCCAAGACCGGATCGATGGATAAAACCTCAGTGGAAACGACCCCCCCTCCCCCTTCCTCCGTAGTCCTACTTCCACCTGCCGGCCCAATCGTTTGCCGTCCCCCCCCTGGACTATTTCCCCCCCCCACCCTGGAACCCCCTAAAAGCCGAATGAAATAATTTGTTAAAAAACCCCTCAATCTGCGTTTAGCCCACTTCTCGTGACTAATCAGTCCTTCCTCAAAGTGGGCCCTCGATAACGTGGAGGGCCAGCTCTGCGAGAGGGGGAGCTCCCGCAGGGCGATGAGGTCTGCTCTAGAGTACATTGTGGAAATGGTCGAATTCAGGGGGCCATATCAGCTATTATCAAATGTTATCCAGCAAGACATACACAGTTCTACAATATAAATAGATGTTAAAATATACATAGATAAATAGATGTTAAATAGATGACTAAAATATAGGTATGAAGTACTTCCACGAACGGTGGAGCGGTCTGCGTCATATCCACGACGGTCGTCTCCTCAGTGGCTTCTCTCTCCTCCTCCGCCGCCGACCCCCCTCGGCCAACTCCCCCCCGCAAGGCTGCTGCTGAGTCAGAGGCCTCTCTCTCCTCTCTCTCTAGGTAGGTAGGTAGGTAAGTAGGTAGGTAGGTAGAGAGATAGAGAGAGAGGGGGGAAATACGGTCAGTAGGTAGGTGGGATAGAGAGGGAGAGGGAGAAATATAGTAGGTAGGTAGGTAGGTAGGTGGATAGAGAGGGAGAGGGAGAAATACAGTAGGTAGGTAGGTAGGTAGGTAGGTAGGGAGGGAGGGAGGGAGGGAGGGAGGGGGATAGAGAGAGAGGGAGAAATACAGTAGGTAGGTAGGTAGGTAGAGGGATAGAGAGAGAAGGAAAAATTTATTTATTTATTTATTTATTTTATTCTATTTGTATCCCGCCCTTCTCCAAAAGGACCCAGGGCGGCGCACAGGAAAATTAAAATAATATACAAAACACTACAAAAATATAAAAATTTAAAAACCTATTAAATATGAAATCCTGTGCTAAAACCAATTAAAACCCCCATTTTAAAACTATCTATACTAGTCAACAGCGGAGGCTATGTAAGGCCGGCTTGATGAAACAAATGTGTTTTTAAACACTGGCGGAAGAGGCGGAGGTCAGTAATGGTACGGAGTTCAGGGGGTAGGTCGTTCCACAGGGCAGGGCCCGCCACAAAGAAGGCCCTTCCCCTGGGTGTCGCCAGTTGGCATTGTCCGGCCGACGGCACCCTGAGAAGGCCCTCTCTGTGGGAGCGTATCGGTCTAAGGGATGTATGGGGCAGGAGACGGTCTCGCATGTAACTAGGTCCCAAGCCATGGAGCGCTTTGAAGATGGTCGTCAGGACCTTGAAGCGCACCTGAAAGACCACAGGAAGCCAATGCAGCTCGCGCAGGATCGGTGTTATATGGGAGCATCTAGAGGCTCCCATAATCACCCGCGCGGCTGCATTCTGCACTAACTGTAGCTTTCGAGTGCACCTCAAGGGAAGCCCCATGTAGAGAGCATTACAGTAGTCGAGTTGGGACGTCACGAGGGCCTGAGTGACTGTGCGAAGGGCAGCCCGGTCCAGTAAGGGGCGCAATTGGCGCATCAGGCGAACCTGATGAAACGCCCCCCTGGCCACGGCCGCCACATGGTCTTCCATGGACAGCCGGGAATCCAGGAGGACACCCAAATTGCGCGCCCTCTCCACGGGGGCCGGTGTTTCGCCCCCAATGGCCAGAGTTGGAGTAATCTGGCTGAACCGGGGTGCCAGAAACCACAGCCACTCAGTCTTGGATGGGTTGAGCTTGAGTTTGTTACTACCCATCCAGATCCGTACGGCTTCCAAATACAGTAGGTAGGTAGGCAAGTAGGTAGGTAGAGGGAGAGAGGGAAAATACAGTAGGTAGGTAGATAGATAGAGGGATAGAGAGGGAGAGGGAGAAATACAGTAGGTAGGTAGGTAGGTAGAGGGATAGAGAGAGAGAGGGAGAAATACGGTATGTAGGTAGGTAGGTAGGTAGGTAGGTAGGTAGGTAGGTAGGTAGGTAGGTAGGTAGGTAGGTAGGTAGGTAGGTAGGTAGGTAGGTAGGTAGGTAGGTAGGTAGGTAGAGTAAGAGAGGGAGGGGAGGGAGAGGGAGGGGAAATTGAGGCAGAGAAGGAAGGGGGTCGCTGAGCGGGTCTATGAGGGGAAACTTTTTCAATTTTTTTTTTATTATTATTTTTTTTTTTTTAATAAACATTATAACAAAAATAACATATACAATACAATATTTCACCCAGTGCTATACAATGGAAAGGAAGGTTTGGTTCTTCAAAAATAGGTATCTTCAAATGTCTTTAAGTCCTCCAAAATCCGCGTTCTCTGGGTACAGGTGTCGAAGCATCCAAAGTCCCAAGTGCATAGTCCACAAATGGCTTCCAAGTCTTCCAAAAAACATCCTTTTTATAAACACCCTCTCTAAATTTAATTTCACATGTCATTTTATCATTTAAGGCTAATTTCCACATTTCACAATACCACTCTTCTATTTTAATATTCGTCTCCACTTTCCAATATCTTGCTATTATAATTCTACCCATTATAATCATAATTCTAATCAATTCTTTCTCATACTGTGTTAATTCTAATTCCTTAATTATCAATAATAATATAGTTTCCAATCTCAATGTTATTCTTTTCTTCATTATTTCAAATATCGTTTCCTCCAATTTCTGCCAAAACTTTTTAACTTTATCACATTTATACCACATATGTTCGTACGTTCCCAATTCCATATTACACCTCCAACATTTATTACTTGTTTTTTTATCCATCAATGATAACCTCAATGGAGTCAAATACCATTTCCAAACCACCTTAAAGTTATGCTCTTTAATCCTTATGGATAAAATCCTCATGATTCGACTCTTCCAATTCACCTTCCAATCCACGTCTGATATTTTAATCTTAAATTCATCCTCCCAGTTCATCTTCATTGCCATTTGTGGTTTCTCGTTAAAATTTATAATCTTATATATCTTACTAACGAGTCCCTTTAACCCAATTTCGTCCTTAATAATTTGAGATACTAAGTTTTCAAATTCAGTTTCGTTTCTACCTATTTTACATATTCCCCTTACATTCATAGTCCATTTTCCTATCTGTATTTTTTCAAACCAATTTAACCCCAATTTTTCCATTATTTCTTTTCTTCTACTTTCATTTCCTAAAGCTTTTAACCAATCTATTATACTTTCTATATTTTCCTCTTCCAATACTTTTTCACGGTTTCTGTTGGTTTTAATCGGCCAATTTCCAATTGTCTTTCCCAAAAAGGTTATATCTGGGATTAATATTTTAACAAATTTATTCCATATTTTACTCAATCCCTTTAACTATTGATTACCTTTTTTGATTTTGCTTTATCTAAAAACCATACAGAACTAAATCTCTTAATATCTTTTAACTCTAAATCTCCCCAGTGTCCATCTCCACCTTTAAGTATTTTTACCACAGTTCTAATATTATAGGCCCAATAATAATTAAGTAGATTGGGAATTCCCAATCCACCTTCCTTTTGGTTTTGATACCACATTTTCTTCATTAACCTAGGTCTTTTCCCACCATTACAAAATTTATCTAATTTCTTCTGATATCCTTCCATATCTTTCTCTGTCAAGTTTAATGGTAGCATCTCAAATAACCAAACTTGGCTACAGCAATGCGTGGCAGGTACAGCTAGTACTCTATATGCGCATTCCCCACACACAGGAAGAAGACCCCATTTTCTTCCAAACAAACTGCCATGCTCATGGAGAAAGTGTGAAAGTGGCTGTATTCATTATTCCAGACCCCCAAGGTCCCTGCCATAAACATGCCAGCTAGTGGCTGGAGTACAGATTTTTCATGTCCCTGGACTTTATCAGTGATAAAGGGAATTCCAAGCTCCAGGAAATAGCAGGAGCTCTCATTTCCAGAGGGAAAGGGAGCACAGTCTGTGCCTACTTTGTTGCTGCTGAGCCAAAGTGGAAATTTGGGTGCTGCAGACTTGCTTTTGCATGGTCCCTGCATGGAGTCCCCCCCCCCCCCCTTTGGTAATGTGCAGCTGCGGCCAAACAGAGAAAGTGACGTTCTTTCTGTAGAGGTTGTATGTGGAAGGGGAAATGTTCTGGGTTATTTTGACTTCCTCATGATTTGCTGAGGAGGGCTTATGGCCAGTTCCATTTGGCACCCTCCACAGTGGCCCCCCATCCTTTCCCCCACCAGAGTGCCTTCCTGGGGGTCTTGACTCCTTTTGACACATAAGGGAGGTGGCCCTAGGAGGCATACACCAACAGCCACAGGGCCAATGATGGGAAGGTGGCTAACTCCCAACTTTACCAAGCTGTCGTAGAGGTCACCATGTAGATTTACATCTGCCAGGATCCCCACACACACACACACAACCTGGCACCCCTCTCAAAGGCTAGGATGGCATTGGTTTTCACCCTGAGTTCAGGCACGAGAGGGGCTGCATGGTATGCCGATGGGGATGCAGACACAACCAGCATCATTGGGCTAAAGTCGGGTCAGATTGGTTGACCAGACTCTGAGCTATTTCCAGTATTTTCAGCATATATTTTCAGTCTGATGGGTCTAGGTCTGAGAGGAGGATGATCTGCACATCCACCAGTATGGCATCAAAATTGAGAACCTCAACTTCCTCTCCCTGAAGTTCAGGTTCAAGGAGTTCAGCCGAAATCCTAATCACAGTGGCACACCTTAGCCTGTGGAAGCCCCTAGTAGTCTGGCCAGAACCATGTCGTATGGGTGTCACAGCAGGTCCCCAATAATTACAATGTCACACTCAGTTTGACAGTCCACACACACAGGACAACAGTCACAGCAATGGGAACAACAACAACATTCAATGATGCAGTTGCAATCACAAAATCAACACATCAGGGACCTGGGAGTTATTAGGCATGGTCTGGGGAGGAGTAGTGTCAGTCCTGGGTTGCCCACAGAGCCAGGTTTTGTTTGCCTGCTTCCTTGGTAACGCCTGCTTCCTTGGTAACGGGCCGGTTCCAGAAGAAAAAATGTCCAAGAAGACAAGTCATGGTTAGCATAATCAGCAACACTAGGGCCAAACTCACTGCACCTATAGCTGTGTATTGCAGTCCTACAGGTGAAACTCGAAAATTTAGAATATCGTGCAAAAGTCCATTTATTTCAGTAATGCAACTTAAAAGGTGAAACTAATATATGAGATAGACTCATTACATGCAAAGCAAGATAGTTCAAGCCGTGATTTGTCATAATTGTGATGATGACAAATCGATGCTCATGAAAACCCCAAATCCACAATCTCAGAAAATTAGAATATTACATGCAATCAATAAAACAAGGATTTTACATAGAACAATATCGGACCTCTGAAACGTATAAGTATGCATATGTACTCAGTACTTGGTTTGGGCCCCTTTTGCAGCAATTACTGCCTCAATGCGGCGTGGCATGGAAGCTATCAGCCTGTGGCTGAGGTGTTATGGAAGACCAGGATGCTTCAATAGCGGCCTTCATCTCTTCTGCATTGTTCAGTCTCATGTCTCTCATCTTTCTCTTGGCAATGCCCCATAGATTCTCTATGGGGTTCAGGTCAGGCGAGTTTGCTGGCCAATCAAGCACAGTAATCCCACGGTCATTGAACCAGGTTTTGGTGCTTTTGGCAGTGTGGGCAGGTGCCAAGTCCTGCTGGAAAATGAAGTCAACATCCCCATAAAGCTCGTCTGCAGAAGGAAGCATGAAGTGCTCCAAAATCTCCTAGTAGACGGCTGCGTTGACCCTGGACTTAATGAAGCACAGTGGACCAACACCAGCAGATGACATGGCTCCCCAAATCAACACAGACTGTGGAAACTTCACATTGGACTTCAAGCATCTTGCAGTGTGTGCCTCTCCATTCTTCCTCCATACTCTGGGTCCTTAGTTTCCAAATGAGATGCAAAGGTTGCTCTCATCAGAAAAGAGGACTTTGGACCACTGAGCAACAGACCAGGTCTGTTTTTCTTTAGCCCAGGTAATATGCTTCTGATGTTGTTTGTTGTTCAGGAGCGGCTTGACAAGAGGAATACGACATTTGAAGCCCATGTCCAGGATCCGTTGGTGTGTGGTGGATCTTTTTTTTTTTTTATTGCAAAAGTTTTATTGGTTTTTACAAATTTTTTCAGGTAGGGTAGGGTAAGGTGAAGTACAGAAATATTTTGAGAACTTTCACGTCGAGATCGTTGGCCCCTCCAGGGCTTCTTAATAAGACATTGGTGATACATTTTTCAATAATACTACAAGGTGAAAATAAATGCATACATCATAAATTCTAAGTTCCATGCTGGCAGTCGTGTACAAACATCCAGATAAAAATTATACTGTATTAATAAAGATAAAAGTCATTTTTTTGATCTACGTCTCTTAGCAATTGTGTCTTCTTGTTCTCCTTCCTGGCCCCCCAGTGGGCGGGGCCGTGGCCCCCTCTGCCCCTCCCGGATCTTCCCCCAGGGTAGAGGAATGTTTTTTAAGAAAGGCTTCCGCCTCAGCCACTGTTTTAATCCTTACTCTTCCTCCTTCCCAGAACACCAACATCCCTTCTGGCATCGCCCACTTAAACCAAATCCCGTGTTTAAACAAATTTTTAGATAAGAAGGAATACTTCCTCCTCACCTCTCTAATCTTTTTTGGGATCTGCTTCAAGATAGCGATTTCCTTTTGTTGATAAATTAACGGACCCTCTCTCTGCGCCTTCAAGATTCCCTCCCTAGTCGACCTTCTAACAAATTTAATATGTATCTCTCTGGGTACTTCATTCATCCTGGCATATGTTGAATTTATTCTGTAGACTAGGTCAATGTCCCCCCTGATCTCATCTTTAGGTTTATGTAAATAGTCTGCTAAAATTGTACTCATGAGATCAGGAAGGCATTCACCAGATTCCTCAGAAATATTCTGAAATCTTAAAAAATATGACATCGTCTCAAAATCCATCCTAGACATATGACCAGACAAATCTCCAATTTCAGTATTAATATTTTTAAGTTCCCCCTTTGCCCCAGCCAGCCCCACTTCCAACTCCTCGGTCTTCTGTGTATTCTGCATCAATTTTTTCTGTGTCTCCAAAAGTTCAAGTTTAGAGCTGCAATGATCTTTTCTCAATTCTTTAATTTCCAACACCAAGGAGTGTAACACTGCTTACATAGCTGTCATTCTTTCTTCCAATCCTGGATTTTCTGGTTGTTTTTTTGAAGCCATGGTGAGCTGTTAAAGTCAGTGCCACTAAGATGGCGTTTTTTGGGTGCGGCCGCTGGAGCAAGTCCAGGGAAAAAAGTTCAGAAAAGTTGTAGAAAGTTATAATATCCAGAGAGAGAGACACTTTCCACTATCAATTATTAAGACAAAGAAGGCACTCCAGGGAAGGAATCAATTAATCCAGAAAATCCTCCTTTAGTAGAGAGAGGCAGTCCAGGTCACAAAGAGATGTTGCTAATTTTTCCATAAAGAATAGTCGTTTAGGAACAAAGGGCAGCCATCTTCCACCGCCCAATCTGGAAGCCAGCCGGAGAAAGTAGCAAAGAAAATTGTTTCAATAAAGCCGGACTTAGATACATTGTATAGAAACAAGCCGCAAAAGACTTTCACTTGTTCCGCAAAAGTCCGGATGTGAAATATCCGCTCCCTCGCGTTCGAGGAGCCATTTCTGCGCGCCGCTGTTATAAATCCGAGGGGGGGTTTAGCAAACACCCCCCTCCACGTTTCTCTCGCTCAAAGCCGCCAGCAAAAAAGTTAAAGTCACTTACTCTCCACCTCGCCGCAAAAGCCCCGGCAAAGCCACCCGGCCCGAACGCTCCCGTTCTCTCCAAATCAATTATTTGTTGCCGCCCTCCGTTGGCGAAGGGAACCAAGCCCCCGGTAGCATGTCTTCTTCCACCTAGACCGAAGACAAGGAGCCTTTCCCGGCCGCCGCCAGGCTGAACAGGTCCAGGCAAGCCAGTCCTACGGAGGGTCCCCCCAAAAAAGGGGCACCCCGCCCCGTTTGGGGCAGAAAAAAGAACAAAACGGCAGACAAGTCCTAGGACTCGTCCGTCGCCGCCAGAAGCCGGAACAGGAAGTCGGTGTGTGGTGGCTCTTGATGCACTGACTCCAGCCTCAGTCCACTCCTTGTGAAAGTCCCCAACACTTTTGAGTGGCCTTTTCCTGACAATCCTCTCCAGGCTGCAGTCATCCCTGCTGCTTGTGCACCTTTTTCTTCCACACTTTTCCCTTCCACATACCTTTCTATTAATGTGCTTTGATACAGCACTTTGGGAACATCCGACTGCGAGAGTCCCCCTACTCGCAGGTTTGGCCCTCCGCATTAACGAGGGCTCACCTTGATGAGGGATTATGTAATCAAGAGAGGTGGGCGAAACGCAGTCTTAGGGTTTTTTTAGCTAAATTTATTATTCGGATTATAGGGGGTCCCAGGGCGGGGGGTGGGTTTAGTCAGGTTGAGGGTGGGATCATTGCCAAGCCGGCGGGCGGAATTAACAAGGAAGCTAGTGGGTCCGTTAAGGGGAGGGGGACAAGGGACGTTCCGGAAGAGGGTCATTCCATTCAAACAGTCGTGGAGAGGAGCAGGTGCGATGGTAGACAAAGATCTCATCACCGGTTGGGAGTACGTGGCCGATGGATACGAGCGGTCACATGCCCCAACCCCCGCAATCTAGGTGGTCAAGGTTCACAGAGCCAGGGCCTTAGACTGATGCTATGCAACGCCAGGTCCGTTGTCAACAAAGCCCCCCTCATTAACGACCTTGTGTCGGAGGGGGAGCCGGACCTGGCGGGAATTACGGAGACCTGGTTGGGCCACGAGGGAGGACTTCGTCTCGTGGAAATGTGCCCGCCAGGTTACCGCGCGTTCCATCAGTCACAGGCCCTAGGCGGGGGGGGGGGGGGTGGCGGTCATTGTGAGGGAAGGTCTTGAGCCGAGAGAGACCACTGTGCCACAGATAACCGGTTGTGAGTCCCTTTGCAGGAACTGGGGCCCAGGGAGGCAGCTGGGCGTGCTGATTGTGTACCTGGCTCCCCGCTATGTATCAGCAGCCCTGCCCGAGCTCCTCGAGGTGATCGCCGAGATGGCGGTTGAGACCCTCAGACTATTAGTCATGGGGGACTTTAACCTGCCATCGGTAGGCGAGACATCCAAGGCAGTAATTCAGGGCCCCACACACGAGGGAGGACACACACAGGATCTCATTTTTGTCTCTGGCCAGTGGATGAGTGATCTTGGAGTAGGGGATTTAGCCATCGTACCCCTGTCATGGTCAGATCACTCACTTCTCCGGCTTGACTTTCCCACCGCTACACCCCACTGCGGGGAGGCGGAACCAGAATTTCCAAGATGGTTCCGCCCCAGGCGCCTGATGGAACCTGATAGGTTCCAGACGGAGCTTGGGCCATTGGTTCCGCCCCAGGCGCCTAATGGACCCGGATGGGTTCCAGACGGCGCTTGGGCCACTTCCTGTACCCCTGACCCGTGCCCCGATCGAGGACCTCACGGCCGCATGGAATAGTGCGGCCGGGGGAGCCTTAGATCGGGTCGCGCCCTTGCGGCCTCTCCTGTGGCGGCGAGTCACCCTGGCCCCTTGGTTTACCGAGGAGCTGCGGGTGATGAAACACCGCAAGAGATGCCTAGAGAGAAGATGGAGGTCCACCCGATCTGGATCTGACCGGACACAGGTAAGAGCCCATTTACGGACTTACATTGTGGCGCTGAGAGTGGCCAAACGCCATCATTGTGCTAATCTCATAGCATCCGCAGAAAACCGCCCTGCCGCCCTGTTTAGGGTGACCCGCTCCCTACTTCAGCAGAGGGTGCGGGAAGCCCCGCTACAGGGTAGAGCAGAGGAATTTGTGACTTTTCTGCAGGAGAAAACCGCTCAGATACAGAACGGGCTACCCTCCATTGATGGCCCAGTGGGATGCCACGAGACAGATCTTGTTTGGGAGGAGTTTGACTCCGTTACTTCCGAGGATATGGACAGGTTATGTGGGCGACTGCGAGCCACCACATGTTTATTGGACCCGTGTCCCTCCTGGCTTGTACTGGCATCCTGGGAGGTGACACGAGGCTGGCTCCAAGAGGTTGTCAACGCCTCCTTGAGTGAGGGTTCCTTGCCTGCTTCCCTAAAAGAGGCCATGGTGAGGCCCCTCCTTAAGAAGCCCTCTTTGGACCCAGCTCTTTTAAACAACTATCGTCCAGTCTCCAACCTTCCCTTTTTGGCGAAGGTTGTCGAGAGTGTGGTGGCACAACAGTTTCCCCGTCACCTGGAGGAAGTTGATTATCTAGACCCGCGCCAGTCCGGCTTTCGGCCCGGGCACAGCACTGAGACGGCATTGGTCGCGTTGGTCGATGATCTCTGGAGGGCCAGAGATGGGGGGTGTTCCTCCATCCTGGTCCTATTAGACCTCTCGGCGGCTTTCGATACCATCGACCATGGTATCCTATTGCATCGGCTGGGGGGGTTGGGAGTGGGAGGCACCGTTTTACGGTGGTTCTCCTCCTACCTCTCTGGCCGATCGCAATTTGTGTTGGCAGGAGAGCAGAGGTCGACCTCGAGACCCCTCACATGTGGGGTGCCTCAGGGGTCGGTCCTCTCGCCTCTCCTGTTTAACACATACATGAAGCCGCTGGGTGAGATCATCCGTGGCTTTAGGGTAGAGTACCATCTATACGCTGACGACACCCAGCTGTATATTTCTACCCCAAACCACCCCAACGATGCCGTAGCGGTGATGTGCCAGTGCCTGGAAGCCGTGCGGGTCTGGATGGGAAGTAACGGACTCAGGCTCAACCCGACCAAGACCGAGTGGCTGTGGTTTCCGGCTGCCCGATTCAACCAGCTCACTCCATCGCTGGCCATAGGGGACGAACATCTTGCCCCTGTGGATGGGGCGCGCAATTTGGGTGTCCTCCTGGATGCCCGGCTGTCCATGGAAGATCAAGTGACAGCCGTGGCCAGGAGGGCGTTTTACCAGGTTCGCCTGGTTCGCCAATTGCGCCCCCTATTGGATCGGGATGCCCTTCGCACAGTCACTCATGCGCTCGTGACATCCCGACTGGACTATTGCAACTCTCTCTACATGGGGCTCCCCTTGAGGTGCACCCGGAGACTTCAGCTAGTCCAGAATGCAGCCGCGCGAGCAATTATGGTAACCGCTAGGTTTACCCATGTAACACCGCTCTTGCGCGAGCTGCACTGGCTACCTGTCGTCTTCTGGGTGCGCTTCAAGGTGTTGATTATCATCTTTAAAGCGCTCCATGGCTCGGGACCTAGCTATCTGCGGGATCGGATCCTGCCTCATACATCCTCACGGCCGATTCGCTCCCACAGAGAGGGACTTCTCCGGGTGCCGTCCACTAGACTCTGTCAGCGGGCGACGCCCAGGGGAAGGGCTCTCTCTGTGGCGGGCCCGGCCCTCTGGAACGACCTTCCCCCCGACATTAGGACGACCACGGACCTCCGCTCCTTCCATCTCAAATTAAAAACTCATTTCTTCTGTCTGGCCGGCCTATAATAGTCTCTCTGTCTTTGGGGTTTTATAGGGGTTTTATAACATAGCTTAGTTTTAATGGGAATTTTAGCGCAGGTTTAGATTTAATTTATTTTTAATGAAATGTTTGTATATATTTATTGTTTTACTGTGCCTGTGCACCGCCCCGAGTCCCCGAGGGGAGAGGGTGCGGTTTAGAAATATTAAATTATTATTATTATTATTATTATTATTATTATTATTATTATTATTATTATTATTATTATTATTATTATTATTATTATTATTATTATTATTATTATTATTATTATTATTACCTGTGGCCCTGACCTGCGCCCAGATGGAGGACCTAGTGGCTGCATGGAATAGTGCGGCCATTGGGGCCTTGGACCGGGTCGCGCCTTTGCGGCCTCTCTTGCGGCAGCGAACCACCCAGGCTCCTTGGTTTTCCGAGGAGTTGAGGGTGATGAAGCGCCGCAAGAGACGCCTAGAGAGCAGGTGGAGATCCACACGCTCTGAATCGGACCGAACACAGGTAAGGTCCCATTTGAGGGCCTACCTTGTGGCGATAAGAGTGGCCAAGCGTCAGTATTGTGCCACTCTTATCGTCTCCGCAGATAACCGCCCTGCTGCCCTGTTTGGGGTGACCCGCTCCCTCCTTCAACAGAGGCCACGGGAAACCCCTCTACAGAGCAGAGCAGAGGAATTTGGGGAGTATCTGCAGGACAAAATCGCTCAGATTCGGAGCGAGTTGGTCTCCACCGAAAGTGGTCTGGAGGGGACGTCAGAGGCGGGTCTTGAGACACCATTCTGGGAGGAGTTTGACTCTGTTACTTCCGAAGATATGGACAGGTTGCGTAGGCGACTGAGAGCCACCACATGTTTATTGGACCCGTGTCCCTCCTGGCTTGTACTGGCATCCTGGGAGGTTTCACAAGGCTGGCTCCAGGAAATAGTGAACGCTTCTTTGAGTGAGGGGTTCTTGCCAACCGTCTTGAAAGAGGCGGTGGTGAGGCCTCTCCTCAAGAAGCCTTCCCTGGACCCAGCATTGTTAGTAAATTATCGTCCGGTCTCCAACCTTCACTTTCTGGCAAAGGTTGTAGAGAGTGTGGTGGCACAACAGTTTCCACGTCACCTGGAGGAAATTGATTATCTGGACCCGCACCAGTCCGGTTTCCGGCCCGGTCACAGCACGGAGACGGCATTGGTCGCGTTGGTGGATGATCTCTGGAGGGCCAGAGATGGGGGTTGTTCCTCCATCCTGGTCCTATTAGACCTCTCGGCGGCTTTTGATACCATCGACCATTGTATCCTATTGCATCGACTGGAGGGGTTGGGGGTGAAGGGCACCGTTTTACGGTGGTTCTCCTCCTACCTCTCCGGTCGATCGCAATTTGTGTTGGCAGGGGGGCAGAGGTCGACCTCTAGGCCTCTCACTTGTGGGGTTCCTCAGGGGTCGGTCCTCTCGCCTCTCCTGTTCAATACATATATGAAGCCGCTGGGCGAGATCATCCGTGGTTTTGGGGTAGATTACCACCTGTACGCTGATGATACTCAGTTGTACATCTCTACCCCAAACCACCCCAATGATGCCGTCGAAGTGATGTCCCGGTGTCTGGAAGCCGTACGGATCTGGATGGGAAGGAACAGACTCAAGCTCAACCCGTCAAAGACCGAGTGGCTGTGGTTACCGGCGCCCCGGTTCAACCAGTTGACTCCATCACTGGCCATAGGGGGCGAACATCTTGCCCCCGTGGATCGGGCACGCAACTTAGGCGTTCTCCTAGATGCCCGGCTGTCGATGGAGGACCATGTGACAGCCGTGGCTAGGGGGGCATTTTACCAGGTTCGCCTGGTGCGTCAGTTGCGTCCCCTATTGGACCGGGACGCCCTTCGCACAGTCACTCATGCGCTTGTGACGTCCCGTCTAGACTACTGTAATGCTCTCTACATGGGGCTCCCCTTGAGGTGCACCCAAAGGCTACAGCTGGTCCAGAACACGGCCGCGCGGGCAGTTTTGGGAGTTACTAGGTACTCCCACGTAACACCACTCCTGCGCGAGCTGCACTGGCTGCCTGTGGCCTTTCGGGTGCGTTTCAAGGTGTTGGTCACCATCTTTAAAGCGCTCCATGGCACAGGACCTAGTTATTTGCGGGATCGTATCCTGCCCCATACATCCCTTCGGCCGATTCGCTCTCACAGAGAGGGACTTCTCCGGGTGCCGTCCACTAGGCAATGCCAGCGGGCGACGCCCAGGGGAAGGGCTTTCTCTGTGATGGGCCCGACCCTTTGGAACGACCTGCCCCCCAATATTAGAACTACCACGGACCTCCGCTCCTTCCGCCAAAAAGTTAAGACCCATTTGTTCCATCAGGCTGGCTTGGCCTAATTTATGCTTCTCGCCCCAGTCTGTAATTTAAATTGTTTTTATTTGATTTTAATGGGATATGGTTTCAACGTTTTATAAATTTTGTACAGGGTTATTTAATTCGATTTTAATTATGTATGTTTTGTTATGTGTTTTAGATATTTTAATTTTCCTGTACACCGCCCCGAGTCCCTTCGGGGAGAGGGGGCAGTCTAGAAATATAATAAAATAAATAAATAAAATAAATAAACTTCTTTTGCAATTACCTTTTGAGGCTTTCCCTCCTTATGGAGGGTGCAATGATGGTTTTCTGCACAACTGTCAGGTCAGCAGTCTTTCCCATGATTGTGATTCCTACTGAACCAGACTGAGAGACCATTTAAAGGCTCAGGAACCCTTTGCAGGTGTTATGGCTTAATTAGCTGATTAGAATGGGACACTTTGAGCCTAGAATATTGCACCTTTTCACAATATTCTAATTTTCTGAGATTGTGGATTTGGGGTTTTCATGAGCTGCAAGCCATAATCATCTCAATTATGACAAATCACGGCTTGAACTATCTTGCTTTGCATGTAATGAGTCTATCTCATACATTAGTTTCACCTTTTAAGTTGCATTACTGAAATAAATGAACTTTTGCATAATGTTCTAATTTTTCGAGTTTCACCTGTATATACCATTCCTCTAAATGGACTTAGTCAGCAAAGTCAAGAGGAAGGTGTTATAATGCGAATTAGGTGGTGGCCTTTCATTTGAAAAGAAACCTGAGTCCCAAATAGCCGTCGCCCTGTAGTTTGGGAGTCACAGTCCACTGCTCCAGCACCTCCCGGTCTGGACACTTCTTCATGTGGGAATGATGGATCCATGAGGATAGGCCTTACGCCTTCAGGGTAGTATATGTGATCAGCAACACTTGGAATGGGTCTTTCCACTTCTCCTGCAGTGGGGAGTCGAGCCTCCATGACTTCACTAGGACCCAGTCTCCTGGTTGAAAGGGATGCACTGGATGGTCCAGGCCCAAGGGTTTGTTTTCCTGCATGTAACGAGAAAGAGAATTCACAACCCCAGCGAGCTGGCTCACATACTGATGGAGGGTCTCCTCCCTCACCAAATGCATAGCCTCCCCCCCTATTCTATAGAACACCTAGGCATGTTCATACAGAAGTTCGAAGGGGCTAAGGCCACTGCATTTTCTTGGAGCAACTCTGAGCCGTAGCAATGCTATGGGAATGGCCTGCAGCCAGTACAGGTGGACTTCCTGGCAAATTTTGGATATCTGTCATTTAAATAATCCATCTTGGTTATTTTAGTGCCTCTAACACAGAGGAGAATTTCCCAGAAATCCCCAGGCATTGCCAACCTCTCCCCCCTAGTAAAAAAAAAACCTAGAGCAAAAACTTCATGCAGTATTAAAAAGAATAGAAAAGGGGGCTGCTGTGTATTGTTTAATGGACTGCTAAATTGGCAAAATGGACAGCTAAATTGGCCACGCCCACCCGGTCACATGACCACCAAGCCACCAAGCCATTCCCACCTGGTCACATGACTGCCAAGCCATGGCCACAAAATAAGCCATGGCCACAGAACCAGTAGTAAAAATTTTTGAAACCCCCCACTGGCCCAAACCCAGGTTTTTACAGCCTGCCTGACTTCTATAGGCACCTGGTCTGTTTTTACGTCTGACAAAGCCATCAACCTCCATGAGGTTTCAGGCAGCATTTTCATTATGATTCTTGAAAGTTACAGTTGCCTGGAGTTTGGTTAACAAGTCCCGCCCCTGTAAGGAAATGGGACAATCTGCCATATAGAGTAACTGGTGAGTCAGGAGTGTCTTACCAACTTTACATTCCAGAGGCTGTAGAAAGGGAGTTGTCACTGTGGCTCCTGATGCTCCCATTACTATGAGGTTGTCAGTACTTGATTTTGTTAACATTTTATTTACAACAGATCTACTTGCACTGGTATCAAGCAATATTTTACAATGCTTTCCCCCTATTTGAACTTCCACCAAGGGTTTGGTGGTTGGGGAGGTGACTTCTCCCCTCCTGTGACCCCATCAGTCATCTTCATCTACCACTGCTAAGACCGTTGGACACTCATTTTTCCAATGGCCTTTCAGTCCACAACGAAAGCATTGGTCAAACCCCAGAGAGGGGCACGCTCGGCCTCTTGCCTTGCCTTTGACCGGGCCTGAAATTGGTCCCCATGGCCCTCTTTGAGAATGTCTTCTGGCAGTCCTCCTAAACTCCCCCACCTCCTGTGTAAGAGCTTCGGCAAGGAGAATGGCATTCCCTTTTGCCTTCTGCATTTCTTTCTTTTCTTCTGCATGGCCCCGATTAGTATACACTAGTACAGGGGTCTGCAAAGTTGGCTCTTTTAAGACTGGTGGACTTCAACTCCCAGAATTCCCCAGCCATATAATAATAATAATAATAATAATAATAATAATAATAATAATAATAATAATAATAATAATAATAATAATAATAATAATAATAATAATAATAATAATAATAATAATAATAATAATAATAATAATAATAATTTAATTTATAGACCGCTCCCTCTCCCCGGGGGGACTCGGAGCGGTGCACAGGGAAGTTAAAAATACAATAAATATACATAAATAACTAAAAGGCAAATTAAACAATTATCCCAGCGCTAAAATTCCCAATTTAAATTACTAAAATCCCTAAAAAGGAGCGGAGGTCCGTGGTTGTTCTAATGTCGGGGGGAAGGTCGTTCCAGAGGGCTGGGCCCGCCACAGAGAAAGCCCTTCCCCTGGGCGTCGCCCGGTGACAGAGTCTAGTGGACGGCACCCGGAGAAATCCCTCTCTGTGGGAGCGAATCGGCCGTGAGGATGTATGGGGCAGGATCCGATCCCGCAGATAGCTAGGTCCCGAGCCATGGAGCGCTTTGAAGATGACAACTAGCACCTTGAAGCGCACCCGGAAGACGACAGGCAGCCAGTGCAGCTCGCGCAAGAGAGGTGTTACGTGGGTAAACCTTGCGGTTCCCATTATTGCTCGCGCGGCTGCATTCTGGACCAGCTGAAGTCTCCGGGTGCACCTCAAGGGGAGCCCCATGTAGAGAGAGTTACAATAGTCCAGTCGGGATGTCACAAGAGCATGAGTGACTGTGCAAAGGGCATCCCGATCCAATAGGGGGCGCAACTGGCGTACCAGGCGAACCTGGTAAAACGCCCTCCTGGCCACGGCTGTCACTTGATCTTCCATGGACAGCCGGGTATCCAGGAGGACCCCCAAGTTGCGCGCCCCATCCACAGGGGCAAGATGTTCGCCCCCTATGGCCAGCGATGGAATCAGCTGGTTGAATCGGGCACCCGGAAACCACAGCCACTCGGTCTTGGTCGGGTTGAGCCTGAGTCCGTTACTTCCCATCCAGATCCGCACGGCTTCCAGGCACTGGCACATCACCGCTACGGCATCGTTGGGGTGGTTTGGGGTAGATATATACAGCTGTGTATCATCAGCGTAGAGGTGATACTCTACCCCAAAACCACGGATGATCTCACCCAGCGGCTTCATATATGTGTTGAACAGGAGAGGCGAGCAGACCGACCCCTGAGGCACCCCACATGTGAGGGGTCTCGAGGTCGACCTCTGCTCTCCTGTCAACACAAATTGCGATCGGCCAGAGAGGTAGGAGGAGAACCACCCTAAAACGGTGCCTCCCACCCCCAACCCCTCCAGCCGATGCAATAGGATACAATGGTCGATGGTATCGAAAGCCGCCGAGAGGTCTAATAGGACCAGGATGGAGGAACAACCCCCATCTCTGGCCCTCCAGAGATCATCAACCAACGCGACCAATGCCGTCTCGGTGCTATGCCCGGGCCGAAAGCCGGACTGGCGCGGATCTAGATAATCAACTTCCTCCAGGTGATGGGGAAACTGTTGTGCCACCACACTCTCAACAACCTTCGCCAGAAAGGGAAGGTTGGAGACTGGACGATAGTTGGTTAGTAAAGCTGGATCCAAAGAGGGCTTCTTAAGGAGGGGCCTCACCATAGCCTCTTTTAGGGAGGCAGGCAAGGAACCCTCACTTAAGGAAGCGTTGACAACCTCTTGGAGCCAGCCTCGTGTCACCTCCCAGGATGCCAGTACAAGCCAGGAGGGACACGGGTCCAATAAACATGTGGTGGCTCGCAGTCGCCCACGTAACCTGTCCATATCCTCGGAAGTAACGGAGTCAAACTCCTCCCAAACAAGATCTGTCTCGTGCAATCCCACTGGGACATCAATGGGAGCTAACTCGTTCTGTATCTGAGCGATTTTCTCCTGCAGATAAATCACAAATTCCTCTGCTCTACCCTGTAGTGGGGCTTCCCGCACCCTCTGTTGAAGGAGGGAGCGGGTCACCCTAAACAGGGCGGCAGGGCGGTTATCTGCGGATGCTATGAGAGTGGCACAATGATGACGTTTGGCCACTCTCAGCGCCACAATGTAAGTCCGTAAATGGGCTCTTACCTGTGTCCGGTCAGATTCAGATCGGGTAGACCTCCATCTTCTCTCTAGGCATCTCTTGTGGCGTTTCATCACCCTCAGCTCCTCGGTAAACCAAGGAGCCAGGGTGGCTCGCCGCCGCAAGAGAGGCCGCAAGGGCGCGACCCGATCCAAGGCTCCCGTGGCCGCAATATTCCATGCGGCCACGAGGTCCTCCATCGGGGTGCGGGTCAGGGGTACAGGAAGTGGCCCAAGCGCCGCCTGGAACCCATCAGGGTCCATCAGGCGCCTGGGGCGGAACCAAATTGATGACTCAGGTTGCGCCTCCCCGCGGAGGGGAGTAGCAGTTGGAAAGTCGAGCCGGAGAAGTGAGTGATCTGACCATGACAGGGGTACGATGGCTAAATCCCCTACTCCAAGATCATGTGTCCTCCCTCGTGTGTGGGGCCCTGAATTACTGCCTTGGATGTCTCGCCTACCGATGGCAGGTTAAAGTCCCCCATGACTAATAGTCTGAGGGTCTCAACCGCCATCTCGGCGATCACCTCGAGGAGCTCAGGCAGGGCTGCTGATACATAGCGGGGAGCCAGGTACACAATCAGCACGCCCAGCTGCCTCCCTGGGCCCCACTTCCTGCAAAGGGACTCACAACCGGTTATCTGTGGCACAGTGGTCTCTCTCAGCTCAAGACCTTCCCTCACAATGACCGCCACCCCCCCCCCCCGCCTAAGGCCTGTGACTGATGGAACGCGCGGTAACCTGGCGGGCACATTTCCACGAGACGAAGTCCTCCCTCGTGGCCCAACCAGGTCTCCGTAATTCCCGCCAGGTCCGGCTCCCCCTCCGACACAAGGTCGTTAATGAGGGGGGCTTTGTTGACAACGGACCTGGCGTTGCATAGCATCAGTCTAAGGCCCTGGCTCTGTGAACCTTGACCACCTAGATTGCGGGGGTTGGGGCATGTGACCGCTCGTATCCCTCGGCCACGTACTCCCAACCGGTGATGAGATCTTTGTCTACCATCGCACCTGCTCCTCTCCACGACTGTTTGAATGGAATGACCCTCTTCCGGAACGTCCCTTGTCCCCCTCCCCTTAACGGACCCACTAGCTTCCTTGTGGGTCCGTTAAGGAGGGGAGTAGCGGTTGGAAAGTCGAGCCGGAGAAGTGAGTGATCTGACCATGACAAGGGCGTGATGACTATATCCCCTTTACCCAGATCACTCTTCCATTGGCCAGAGACAAAGACGAGATCCGGCGTATGTCCACCCTCGTGGGTGGGGCCTTGAATTAATTGGGTCAGGTCCATGGCCGTCATGGAAGCCATGAACTCCCGAGCTACCTCGGATGATTCGCCCACCGATGGCAGATTAAAGTCCCCCATGACTAAAAGTCTGGGGGTCTCAACTGCCACCGTAGCGATCACCTCCAGGAGCTCGGGCAGGGCTGCTGCTACATAGCGGGGAGCCAGGTATACAACCAGCAAGCCCAACTGCCTGCCTAGGCCCCACTTCACGCAGAGGGACTCACAACCGGTGGTCTGTGGCACAATGGTCTCTCTCGGCTCAAGACCTTCCTTTACAATAACCGCTACCCCACCACCCCTGCCTAGGGCCCGGGGCTGATGAAAAGCGCGGTAACCTGGTGGGCACATTTCAACGAGGGGGAGTCCACCCTCGTGGCCCAACCAGGTCTCCGCTATTCCTGCCAGGTCCGGCTCCCCCTCTGACACAAGGTCATGGACGAGGGGGGCTTTGTTGACCACGGACCTGGCGTTGCAAAACATCAGCCGCAGGCCCTCGCTCTGTACTCCCTGACCACCTAGCCTGCGGGGGTTGTGGCACTTCACCGTTTGCAACCAACGGTTCTGTGCCCTCAACCGGGAGGATGGGAGCTGTCTCCCCTCGGACCTGCCTCTCCCCACGACCTTCTGAATAGAAGTGCCTTCCACCGGGACGACTCGTACTTCCCCCCTACTAATGGCACCTTCCGCTTCCCTCCGTCGCCTGCTGGCCTGGCCCTCTCTTTCCTCCTCAGTCTCTACCTGTCTATAATACCCTCCCCCCTCCCTGGTACCCCCTAAAATAGACAATAACCTACAAATTTAAAAAACCCTAAGACCACGCTTCTTCCACCTCTCCGGATTAATAAATCCCTCATCAAGGCGGGCCCTCGTTAAAGCAGAGGGCCAAACCTGCGAGAGCGGGGACTCTCGCAGTCGTAGCAGGTCTAGCTTCGAGTACATAATGGTGTTAATATTAATAAATAATTAAATGCATGAATAAATAATTATCTATAAATATGATATCAGCGATTTAAATACGTAAATAAAGGCATGGGTCTTAAAGATTTTAAAAGGCATCGTTGGCCGCAATTTTCAGATGTAAAATATAATAAATATATTAATAAATAAATTAAAAATATATACAATTCAGAATTTCAAAGTGCATCAGTGAGTGGTTTAGTCCGGCTGTTGCGTTCTGTAGATCTTTTCTTTTAGAGGATTAAAGGTCTTAAAGGTCTTAAATATAAATATAAATATCCATAGGCCGAAGAGATCTTCTTCTTCTTACAAGCTGCTTTCAAGTTCTTAAAAATGCAAGGACGCCGAGGGCGACCGGCTTCCGTTCTGGCACTCTCACCGCCATCACCGCCGCCGTCTCCGCCATTCCTTGCCCGGCACTCTCACCGCCGTTGGCAGCCATCCCCAGGGCACCAGGACACCAACCTCCACTCCTGCGTTCTCACCAGCGCTCTCACCGCCGCTTCCATCGCCAATGTGTCCCTGGACCCCGTTCCGGTGCTCTCACCACCGCCTCCGCGCCGCCTCCGCGCCTACGGCTATCCTCCGGGCCTGCCTGGCCCTCCAGGCCTCCACGACGTGTAGCCGGCGCCCGTCGCCATCAAAAGACGCCGAGGACGCCGACCTTCGGTCCGGCGCTCCCACCGCCACCGCCGCCACCGCCGCCGTCTTCGCCGCCACCTCGGCAGAGGTCCCAGCCTGGGAATCCTCAAGGCCCGCCAGGCCCTCCAGGCCTCCACGACGTGCAGCCGGCGCCCATCGTCATCAGAAGACGACGAGGACGCCGGCCTCTGGTCCGGCGCTCCCACCGCCGCCGCCGCCGCTGCCGCTGCCGCCGCCGCCGCCTCACCACAGCACAGACCTCACCCTGGGAGTCCAGGGTGGATCACCCACCGATCCCAGCCCTCAGAATGGTAAGTAGAGGGCTGGGGCACTGACAAAACGACCAACGAGCTCCATGGCCCATGCGAGGCTCGGAGCTAGGTCGCCATCTTTCGCGCAAGCGCAGTCATTTGAATGGCTGAAGTCCACCAGTCTTAAAAGAGCCAACTTTGCAGACCCCTGCACTAGTACATCAGTATTAATATCATCTGACACTTCAGCGGGGGTGGGGAGAAGCGAGGTTTTTGTTTGGTAACAGCCAAGTGTTTGGGGTGTGTTTGTGTCTGGCTCTATGAGTCTCCATGTTTCCAGTGTCTTTCTCCCCACTTGGAACTGAACCCAGAAGGACATTTGTTCCAACAATTTGGCACCCAAAGATGAGACTTCAAGCTAACCTGACCAATGGACCTGGCCCAGGTAAGCCTCCCTTGACAGCAACAGACCCATTGAGTCTGTGGGTGAGTTTTCATGGACCTTGGCCATTTGGAACAAAGGTTTCAAAGGGGTTTTGAGTTTTGAGCTCAAAGGCTGCTTGGAAAGAAGGTGAGCACCTCTAAATTGTAACTTTTAAAGCCCAGAAAAGCATGGGAAATGTGTGTGTGCCTGTGTGTGTGAGTGAGAGGGCCCTTGTCCCAATCACAGTTGGATCTTGCTTCCTCTGTGTGTTCTACTAAGAGAGCCTGGAAAGTATAGGGGTCAGGCCAGAGCACAGGACCTTCTGTTAGGGAAAGGAGAGAGTGTGTGAAAATGGAATGGAAAAGTGAATGAGAGAGGGTAACCAGCTGGGAAGTCAGTGAGCAAAGCTCTGTGTTAGGAGGTGCTCGACTGCTTAGGAAAATCAGCAGGTCCTCCCAGATCCCTGAGGGTCTGAAAACTGATGGCTATGTTAGGAGGTGCCCGTACTCATCTGCATAGGGTGCAGCAGGTCCTCCTGGTCCCCTTTTTGGTCTGAAAACTGATGGCTGTGTTCCCTGGAAAGGAGGTGCCCGTACTCTGTGAGGGAACCAGAGTCCTCCCAGACTTTTTTTGGTCTGAAAACTGATGGCTGTGGCCTGGCTAAGTCAAAGTGAACCCCATATCAGAAGGGAAACGTGGGAAGCTGTAGCTCGAGGGTAGTGACAGGAACCCACCTAGGAGATTTAGGAAAGAGATGTGAGCAAATTGTGTAAAGAGTGGGCTTTGCTCAGGGATGAGACAAAACTGGAAAACCAATTTGGCTAAATAAAGGTACTTAAAGAAAAAGGGAAATGTATAAATAGGAATGTTGGGGTTTTTTGTTTTGTTTTGTTTGTTTGTTTGTTTCTCTTCCTCTCTGTCTTCCATGTAACCATGTGATATGTTTGTTAAGATTTGTGCCTTCCCTAATTTAACTGAGATTTATGGTGAGAATGACCAGTATGTGTAAACCTGAGAGTTCTGTTTTCCTTTTCTGTTTTGTTTCTCTTGTCTTTGTGTGTATATGTGTGTGTAAGTCTTTGTGTGTCCTTGAGGTAAATGTAACTGTTAAGTGTCTCTGATCCCTAGAAACAAGAATGTTTAATTGTGGGGGGGGGGGGGGGGAAGTGAGTTAAAGAAAAGAAAATGCCTCTACTCTGAGTTTGTCTGGCCAGCAGAACAGAGTAAAGAGAACTGGTGTTTTTCTCTCTCTTTCCTCTCTGTACTTTTAAGAAAAAGCCAAGGTTATGAGGGAATGTTTTATGTTAATTTACAGAAAAATTTCTTCTTATATTTACTGTATGTAAATGCAACCAATTTTTTTAATATTGCTCTTTTGTGATGTTTAATGAATGCCAATTCTTTGCTGAGGTGGAAATATCTGCCCATCCTTTTTCTGAAGCATGTCAATCCAGGATTTTTTCCCTCGTCTGTAATGTCCCCATTTTGTTATAACTGGTCTATCTGTTTAATAACTGCAGTACTGGGTTTTTTTCTTCCTCAAACCCTGCCTGCAAGCTATCTACCCACCCCCACTCTATCTGGCCTTCTCTGTGGCAGGGCCCGCCCGCTGGAATGACCTGCCCCCCGAACTTCACACCTTCCCCTCTTCCGCCGCTCACTCAAGACATACTTCTTCCAGCAAGCTGGACTAGCTTAGAATTTAGACCTAGGTACGATAGAGCTTCAGCTAAATTAGAAAATGGTTGACAGGTTTTTAATTGGGAATTTTAGCACAGGTTTGCAATTTAATTTCTTTTTAATTTATTGTATTGTTTTATCTATTTATTGTGGTCTTAATTTCCTGTGCACCGCCCAGAGTCCGTCTCGACGGAGATTGGTGTGGTTTACAAATCGAATAAAATTCAAATTCAAATTCAATTATTCTCCTACAATGGATTTCCTAACCCACAAAGGGGGGGGGGGGGGCTTTTCTCATGTCTTTCAGCCTTGCACAGACAACTCTGCAACCCGTGGAATTAGAACATAGGAATCCAGATGCTGCCTCCAGAGGAGACCTTCCATTCACTGAGCCAGGAAATTGGGTTTGGATCCAGTCATCCACCTGAAAGTCATCACAGCAACCAGAGTAGAGCAGACCTTCCCAAGCCTGACTGACCACCCTTACCACCAAGCCAAGCCTAATGGTACCCAGCAGACATGAAAGAAAGGACCCTGAGATGGACAAGTAAAAGGCTAAAAATCTCTTCTCAATCCCCAGAAGACAGCTAGAAAGACTATGGGGGAGGGTAAAATTCATTATAAGGTTTTCTTGCTTGTCTCATTTATGTTGTATTCAGTTACATGGACTCTGGAGGATTGTATTTGGGAGTGGTTGCCACAGCAAGTTCTGAACACCTTGGACTTTTGTCTGCTGGGAGGGAAATTTGTCCAGCTTGTTTGTATTGTCTGTATTGTAAAAGTAGCTGCATACACACACACGCACACACACAGACACCCCATTCAGAATTAGACTAAAACTATCCCCTTCACCTACCTCCATACAAAGGTTCTCCTTTTTGTTCTATGGCACTAAAGCCCAAGCAGTCATATCTCCCTGCTAATTCCACGGGAGAGGGGCATCCCCCTCAGGCAATTCCCTCACTTGAACAGATAGCAGAAAAGAGAACTCCAAAACCCAAACCCTGACTGTGACTCACAAATGATGCTGCCCAGTTGTCCAGTAAAGCAGGATATGTTGCACTGGTGGTCTCATGAGTAGGAGTCCCAGGGCTCATTGTGGGGAGGGAGAGGGAGGGGAAACCGAGGCAGAGAAGGAAGGGGTCGCTCAACCTACCTACCTACCTACTTTATTTCTCCCCCCCCTCTGTCCCTCTACCTACCTACCTACTGTAATTCTCCCTCTCTCTCTCTCTCTCTCTCTACCTAACGACCTACCTACCTCCTATATTTCTCTCTCCCTCTCTCTATCCCTCTACCTACCTACCTACCTACCTACCTACCTACCTACCTACCTACCTACCTCCTGTATTTCTCCCTCTCTTTCTCTATCCCTCTACCTACCTACCTACCTACCTACCTACCTACCTACCTACCTACCTACCTACCAACCTACCTCCTGTATTTCTCCCTCTCTCTCTCTATCCCTCTACCTACCTAACTGGTTACCTGCCTCCTGTATTTCTCCCTCTCTCTCTATCCCTCTACCTACCTACCTACCTACCTACCTATTGTTGGTGCTGGGGGCAGAGGGAGCAGCAGCGGCGGGGGGAAGCAGCGGCGGGGGGGCAGCAGTGGCGGCAGTGGCGGGTCAGCAGCGCCAGCAGGGGAAAGCAGCAATGAGGGGGCAGTGGCGGTGGTGGGGGCAGCGGCGGGGGACGGCAGCAGCAGTGTGGGCTGCAGCGGCGGGGGGCAGCGGCTGGTCAGCAGAGGTGGCGGGGGAGCAGCAGTGGGGGGGCAGCGGTGGCAGGGGGCAGCAGAGGCAGGGGGGCAGCAGTGGCAGGTCAGCAGTGGTGGCGGGGGGAGCAGCAGTAGGGAGGGAGTGGCGTGGGGGCAGCGGCGGTAGCAGCGGCGGGGGGCGGTGGCGGGTCAGTAGCGGTGGCGGGGGAGCAGCGGTGGCAGGGGAGCAGCGGTGGCGGGGGAGCAGCGGTGGCGGGGGAGCAGCGGCGGCGGGGGGAGTGGCAAGGGGCAGTGGCGATGGCGGCGGCAGTAGCGGGTCAGCGGCGGCGGAGGAGAGGAGGCTGCTGAGGAGGCGACCGTCACGGATATGACGCAGACCACGTGTGCAAGTGACGTGAGCTAAAATGCGTCCGGGTGGGAGGGGCCGCGAAGGGGAGGGGGCATGTGAGAAGAGCTGCAGTTTTACATTTGTGTGGCATGCACCTGGCACAGGTGCCATATCCACACAATCTGTACGTATAGAGAGAGGTAGAGAGAGAGAAATACAGTAGGTAGGTAGGGAGAGAGAATAGATAGGTAGGTAGGTAGGTAGGTAGGTAGGTAGGTAGGTAGGTAGGTAGGTAGGTGGATAGAGAGAGAGAGAGTGGGAGGGAGAAATACAGTAGGTAGATAGTTTAGTTTAGTTTAGTTTAATTAGACTTATTAACCGCCCCCTCTCCCTGGAGGGACTCGGGGCGGTGCACAGGAAATTTAAAAAACATATACATATGACAATAATAAATAATTAAAACTATATTAAATACTAACACCCTGTGCTAAAATATACCCCTTTAAAACTATACCTAAAACCCAATTAAATAATTTCTCTACTAAAAACTAAAGGCTAGGTACGGTAGGTTAGGCCAGGCCGGCCTGCTGGAAAAGATAGGTCTTTAATTGCTGATGGAAGGAGCGGAGGTCCGTAGTTGTTCTAAGATCGGGGGGTAGGTCGTTCCAGAGGGTAGGGCCCGCCACAGAGAAGGCCCTTCCCCTGGGCGTCGCCCGCTGGCATTGCCTAGTGGACGGCACCCGGAGAACTCCCTCTCTGTGGGAACGAATCGGCCGAAGGGATGTGTGGGGTAGGATACGATCCCGCAGATAACTAGGTCCCGTGCCATGGAGCGCTTTAAAGATGGTGATCAGCACCTTGAAGCGCACCCGAAAGGCCACAGGCAGCCAGTGCAGCTCGCGCAGGAGCGGTGTCACGTGGGAATGCCTAGAGGTACCCAAAATTGCCCACGCGGCCGCATTCTGGATTAGCTGTAGTCTTCGGGTGCACCTCAAGGGGAGCCCCATGTAAATAGTTTTGCAGTAGTCTAGACGGGATGTCACAAGCGCATGAGTGACTGTGCGAAGGGTGTCCCGGTCCAATAGGGGACGCAACTGGCGTACCAGGTGAACCTGGTAAAATGCCCCCCTGGCCACGGCTGTCACATGATCTTCCATCGACAGCCGGGCATCTAGGAGAACGCCTAAGTTGCGTGCCCGATCCACGGGGGCAAGATGTTCGCCCCCTATGGCCAGTGATGGAGTCAACTGGTTGAACCGGGGCGCCGGAAACCACAGCCACTCAGTCTTGGATGGGTTGAGTTTGAGTCTGTTCCTTCCCATCCAGATCCGCACGGCTTCCAAACACCGGGACAACACTTCGACGGCATCGTTGGGGTGGTTTGGGGTAGATACGTACAGCTGAGTGTTGTCAGCGTACAGATGGTACTCTACCCCAAAACCATGGATGATCTCACCCAGCGGCTTCATATATGTGTTGAACAGGAGCGGCGAGAGGACCGACCCCTGAGGTACCCCACATGTGAGGGGCCTCGAGGTCGACCTCTGCCCTCCTGCCAACACAAATTGCGATCGACCGGAGAGGTAGGAGGAGAACCACCGTAAAACGTAGAACAACCCCCATCTCTGGCCCTCCAGAGATCATCAACCAACGCGACCAATGCCGTCTCAGTGCTGTGACCGGCCCGGAAGCCGGACTGGTGCAGGTCCAGATAATCAATTTCCTCCAGGTGACGGGGAAACTGTTGTGCCACCACACTCTCTACAACCTTCGCCAGAAAGTGAAGGTTGGCGATCGGACGATAATTTATCAACAATGCTGGGTCCAGGGAAGGCTTCTTGAGGAGAGGTCTCACCACCGCCTCTTTCAAGACGGTAGGCAAAAGCCCCTCACTCAAAGAAGCGTTCACTATTTCCTGGAGCCAGCCTCGTGAAAACTCCCAGGATGCCAGTACAAGCCAGAAGGGACACAGGTCCAATAAACATGTGGTGGCTCTGTCGCCTACGTAACCTGTCCATATCTTCGGAAGTAACAGAGTCAAACTCCTCCCAAAAAGGTGTCTCAAGACCTGCCTCCGGCATTCCCTCTAGACCACTTTCAATGGAGACCATCTCGCTCCGAATCTGAGCGATTTTATCCTGCAGATACACTCCAAATTCCTCTGCTCTGTCCTGCAGAGGGGCTTCCCGCGGCCTCTATATTTATTTATATTTATTTAAATTTATATCCCGCCCTTCTCCACAAAGGACCCAGGGCGGCGCACAGGAAATTTAAAAACATACAAAATACAATAAATATAATTTAAAAAACTATTAAATAAACCTATCCTGCGCTAAAACCAAATTTTAAAAACCCAATTTAAAACTACCTAAAAGTCCCCATGGGAGGTTAGGCTAGGCCGGCTTGTTGAAACAAATATGTCTTGAGCGCGCCGTTGAGTTCCGTGCGGGCCGCGGAGGCCCGCTGGTGGAAAGGAGGTGCTACCCGACCCCATTTCCAGCTTTGGGGGTCGGGACTGGTAGGAGGACCACCTGGGCTTGCGATCGTGCCCTAGTTGGGGCCGCCCGGGTGGTTTTTTTTCCGGCGCCGCGGGTCCGGCCAAGTGAGCCCGGGCGAGGAGAAGACGCCGGGCGGAAGGAGAGAGGGCGGAAGAGAACGCCGAGAACGCCGAGGCCGAGGCCCGAGCCTGGACGCCGAGCCGATGAGATCTACGGGGAGCCGGGCGTCAGAGGCCGAGAGGCCGGGAAGGTTGGAGCATGGAGGACGCCTGGGAGCCCGGAGGACCCCCCGGATGGCCGGAGGAGCCCCTGAGGTGAACGGGAGGAGCGGAGGCCGGTCATTCGGGAGTGGGTCGAGGAACGGATGCCGGGCGAGGGCGGCATGGAGAAACGGGGGCCGAGCGGAACCCTGGAGGGAGCCCTGGCGGAGGTGGCTGAGTGGCTGAATGTTAACTGAGGCCTGAGGGTGACTGGAAGACCAGAGGCCTGGCTGGAAGATCAGAGGCCTGGCGGAGGCAGAGCAGAGGCCATGTAGAAGACCGTAGGAGGTGAGGCCAAAGCGCAGGCCGAGTAGAGGCGAGGAGGGGTCGAAATGCCTGACTGGAGGCCGGAGCCAGGCTGGAGCCAGGCTGGAGAAGCAGAGTTAGGACGAGCATGGACCCCCAGGGACCTCACCGTGGGGCTTCACCAGGGATACTATTCGTTGGGCTGGAGGATTTTGGACTCTGGACTTTATATGTCTATACCATCTACATTATTTATTTCATCTATATCATCTCCCGTTTATATTGCACATGGCCCGAATTTTATCTGACTATCGAATTTGAATCAGCCGAATTACCCTACTGGACTATTTTATATATTTAATATTCATATGTTTATATATTTATATGTTTATATATGTATATTTATTTATTTATAACCATCTTTTTGCACCATATTTAATATCTTAACCTTTTATCCAGCGTGGTCTCTGTATTACCTAGCATGTACTCAAGGGCCTGCCTTCTCTCGCTGCGAGAGTCCCCCCTCTCGCAAGTATGGCCCGCTGTGTTATCAAGGGCACACTTTGATGAGGGACTAGTAAGTCAGGAGAAGTGGCGAAAGCGCAGGTGTAGGGGTTTTTTAGTGAAAAAGCTGCTGTCTATTTTAGGGGGTACCAGGGAGGGGGGAGGGTATAGTCAGGTTGAGACTAGCAAGAAGGGAACGGGCCGAGCCAGCAGACGACGGAGGGAGGCGGATGGTTCCGCTAAGAGGGGGGATACAGGGGTCGTTTCCATGGAGGGCCTACCCATCGAGAGGGTGGCAGGGAGAGGCAGATCCGATGGGAGACAAGTTCTATCCTCCCGGTTGGGGGCACGAGGCCGATGGCTACAAACGGTCAAGTGCCACAACCCCCGCAGGCTAGGTGGTCAGGGAGTACAGAGCCAGGGCCTACGGCTGATGTTCTGCAATGCCAGGTCCGTGGTCAACAAAGCCCCCCTCATCCATGACCTCGTGTCAGAGGGGGAGCCGGACCTGGTAGGAATTGCGGAGACCTGGTTGGGCCACGAGGGAGGACTCCCCCTCGTTGAAATGTGCCCACCAGGTTACCGCGCTTTTCATCAGCCTCGGGCCCTAGGCAGGGGTGGTGGGGTAGCGGTTATTATTAGGGAAGGTCTAGAGCCGAGAGAGACCATTGTGCCACAGACTACCGGTTGTGAGTCCCTCTGCGTGAAGTGGGGCCTAGGGAGGCAGTTGGGCTTGCTAGTTGTATACCTGGCCCCCCGCTATGTAACAGCAGCCCTGCCCGAGCTCCTCGAGGTGATCGCTACGATGGCAGTTGAGACCCCCAGACTTTTAGTCATGGGGGACTTTAATCTGCCATCGGCGGGCGAATCATCCGGGGTAGCTCGGGAGTTCATGGCTTCCATGACGGCCATGGACCTGACCCAACTAATTCAAGGCCCCACTCACGAGGGTGGACATACACCGGATCTCATCTTTGTCTCAGGCCAATGGAAGAGTGATCTGGGTATAGGGGATATAGTCATCACGCCCTTGTCATGGACAGACCACTCACTTCTCCGGCTCGACTTTCCAACCGCTGCCCCTCACCGCGGGGAGGCGGAACCTGAGTCACCTATTTGGTTCCGCCCCAGGCGCCTGATGGACCCTGATGGGTTCCAGACGGCGCTTGGGCCACTTCCTGTACCCCTGACCCGCGCCCCGATGGAGGACCTCGTGGCCGCATGGAATATTGCGACCGCGGGAGCCTTGGATCGGGTCGCGCCCTTGCGGCCTCTCTTGCGGCGGCGAGCCACCCTGGCTCCTTGGTTTACCGAGGAGCTGAGGGTGATGAAACGCCACAAGAGATGCCTAGAGAGAAGATGGAGGTCTTCCCGTTCTGAATCTGACCGGACACAGGTAAGAGCCCATTTACGGACTTACATTGTGGCGCTGAGAGTGGCCAAACGTCATCATTGTGCCACTCTCATAGCATCCGCAGAAAACCGCCCTGCCACCCTGTTTAGGGTGACCCGCTCCCTCCTTCAACAGAGGGTGCGGGAAGCCCCGCTACAGGGTAGAGCAGAGGAATTTGTGATTTTTCTGCAGGAGAAAATCGCTCAGATACAGAATGAGTTAGCCTCCATTGATGGCCCAGTGGGATGCCACGAGACAGATCTTGTTTGGGAGGAGTTTGACTCCGTTACTTCCGAGGATATGGACAGGTTACGTGGGCGACTGCGAGCCACCACATGTTTATTGGACCCGTGTCCCTCCTGGCTTGTACTGGCATCCTGGGAGGTGACACGAGGCTGGCTCCAAGAGGTTGTCAACGCATCCTTAAGTGAGGGTGCCTTACCTGCTTCCCTAAAAGAGGCTATGGTGAGGCCCCTCCTTAAGAAGCCCTCTTTGGATCCAGCTCTATCATCCAGTCTCCAACCTTCCCTTTCTGGCGAAGGTTGTTGAGAGTGTGGTGGCACAACAGTTTCCCCGTCACCTGGAGGAAGTTGATTATCTAGACCCGCGCCAGTCCGGCTTTCGGCCCGGGCATAGCACCGAGACGGCATTGGTCGCGTTGGTCGATGATCTCTGGAGGGCCAGAGATGGGGGGTGTTCCTCCATCCTGGTCCTATTAGACCTCTCGGCGGCTTTCGATACCATCGACCATGGTATCCTATTGCATCGGCTGGAGGGGTTGGGGGTGGGAGGCACCGTTTTACGGTGGTTCTCCTCCTACCTCTCTGGCCGATCGCAATTTGTGTTGGCGGGAGAGCAGAGGTTGACCTCGAGACCCCTCACATGTGGGGTTCCTCAGGGGTCGGTCCTCTCGCCTCTCCTGTTCAACACATATATGAAGCCGCTGGGTGAGATCATCCGTGGCTTTGGGGTAGAGTACCATCTCTACGCTGATGATACTCAGCTGTATATATCTACCCCAAACCACCCCAACGATGCCGTAGCGGTGATGTGCCAGTGCCTGGAAGCCGTACGGATCTGGATGGGAAGTAACGGACTCAGACTCAACCCGACCAAGACCGAGTGGCTGTGGTTTCCGGCTGCCCGATTCAACCAGCTGATTCCATCGCTGGCCATAGGGGGCGAACATCTTGCCCCTGTGGATGGGGTGCGCAATTTGGGTGTCCTCCTGGATACCCGGCTGTCTATGGAAGAGCAAGTGACAGCCGTGGCCAGGAGGGCGTTTTACCAGGTTCGCCTGGTTCGCCAGTTGCGCCCCCTATTGGATCGGGACGCCCTTCGCACAGTCACTCATGCTCTCGTGACATCCCGACTGGACTATTGTAACTCTCTCTACATGGGGCTCCCCTTGAGGTGCACCCGAAGACTTCAGCTGGTCCAGAATGCAGCCGCGCGAGCAATAATGGGTACCGCAAGGTATACCCATGTAACACCGCTCTTGCGCGAGCTGCACTGGCTACCTGTCGTCTTTCGGGTGCGCTTCAAGGTGTTAGTTCTCATCTTTAAAGCGCTCCATGGCTCGGGACCTAGCTATCTGCGGGATCGGATCCTGCCCCATACATCTTCCCGGCCGATTCGCTCCCACAGAGAGGGACTTCTCCGGGTGCCGTCCACTAGACTTTGTCAGCGGGCGACGCCCAGGGGAAGGGCCTTCTCTGTGGTGGGCCCAGCCCTCTGGAACGACCTTCCCCCCGACATTAGAACAACTACGGACCTCCGCTCCTTCCGTCAGAAATTAAAAACTCACTTTTTCTGCTTGGCCGGCCTAGGTTAGTCTCTACCTCAGGGGTTAGGGAATGTTAATTTTAAAATGGGGATTTTAGTGCAGGGACAGTTGATTTAATCTGTTTTTATTGTATTTATTTATGTATATATTTTATGTTGTTTTAATTTTCCCTGTGCACCGCTCCGAGTCCCCCTGGGGAGAAAATAAAATCTATCTATCTATCTTAAGACATTGGCGGAAGAGGCGGAGGTCGGTGATGGTACGTAATTCAGGGGGTAGGTCATTCCAGAGGGCTGGCCCCGCCACAGAGAAGGCTCTTCCCCTGGGTGTCGCCAGTCGGCATTGTCCGGCCGACGGCACCCTGAGAAGGCCCTCTCTGTGGGAGCGTATCGGTCTAAGGGATGTATGGGGCAGGAGGCGGTCTCGCATATAACTAGGCCCCGAGCCATGGAGCGCTTTAAAGATAGTTGTCAAAACCTCTGTTGAAGGAGGGAGCCGGTCACCCCAAACAGGGCGGCAGGGCGGTTATCTGCGGATGCTATAAGAGTGGCACAATAATGACGTTTGGCCACTCTTATCGCCACAAGGTAAGTCTTCAAATGGGCTCTTACCCGTGTTCGGTCAGATTCAGACCGTGTGGATCTCCATCTACTCTCTAGGCGTCTCTTGTGGCGTTTCATCCCCCTCAGCTCCTCGGTAAACCAAGGGGCCTGGGCGACTTGGCGCCGCATGAGAGGCCGCAAGGGTGCGACCCGATCCAAGGCCCCCGTGGCCGCAATATTCCATGCGGCCACTAGGTCCTCCGTCGGGGCACGGGTCAGGGCCACAGGTAGTGGCCCAAGCTCCGTCTGAAACCTCTCAGGTTCCATCAGGCGCCTGGGGTGGAACCATCTAGAAAATTCTGGTTCCGCCTCCCCCAGTGGGGTGTAGCGGTGGGAAAGTCGAGCCGGAGAAGTGAGTGATCTGTCCATGACAGAGGTATGATGGCTAAATCCCCTACACCCAGATCACTCATCCACTGGCCAGAGACAAAAATTAAATCCAGCGTGTGTCCTCCCACGTGTGTGGGGCCCTGAATTACCTGGCTCAGGTCCATGGCCGTCATGGAGGCCATGAACTCCCGAGCTACCTCGGATGACTCGCCCGCCGATGGCAGGTTGAAGTCCCCCAAGACTACAAGTCTGGGGGTCTCCACCGCCACCCCGGCGACCAACTCGAGGAGCTCGGGCAGGGCTGCTGATATGTAGCGGGGGCCAGGTACACAATCAGCACACCCAACTGCCTCCCCAGGCCCCATCTCACGCAGAGGAACTCACAGCCGGTAGTCTGCGGCACAGTGGTCTCTCTCGGCTCAAGACCTTCCTTGACAATAACCGCCACCCCCCCACCCCTGCCTAGGGTCCGCGGCTGATGAAATGCACAGTAACCTGGTGGGCACATTTCCACGAGAGGTAGCCCCCCCTCGTGGCCCAACCAGGTCTCCGTAATCCCCACCAGGTCCGGCTCCCCCTCCGACACAAGGTCGTTAATGAGGGGGGCTTTGTTGACTACGGACCTGGCATTACAAAGCATCAGCCTGGGGCCCCAGCTCTGTGAGCCCTGACCTCCTAGATTGCTGGGGGAGCACAGGGGATTGGGGCGCGGTACCGCCTGTAACCAGCGGCCATGTGCCTCCATCCGATGGTAATGTTCCTGTCTCCCGTCGCCCCTCCCCCTCCCCACGACCGTTCTGATTGAAAAACCCTCTACAGAACCGACCCGTGTTCCCCCCCCCCCTATTGGACCCACCCGCTTCCTTCCTGTCTCCGCCAGCCGGCCTGGTCATATTCCTAGCCATAGCTTACCTAATCCCTTCCTCCACCCTGGAACCCCCTAAAAGCCGAATCAAATAATTTGTTAAAAAAACCCTCAATCTACGTTTCGCCCACTTCTCTTGACTGATCAGACCTTCCTTGATGTGGGCCCTCGATAAAGTGGAGGGCCAACCCTGCGAGAGGGGGGACTCCCGCAGCGAGATGAGGTCCGCCCTAGAGTACATTTTCTAATCCTGTCAATTTCCTAATCCTGTCAAGGGCCAAGTCAATGATCTCTTTGCCAATGGTATAGTGTCCCCTGGCATAGTTGTTAGCCGCATCTTCTTTGCCAGTGATCAGTGTCTCAGGGTGGAATAGCTGGCGGTAAGTACCAGTGCGCACTTAATCGATCACTGTTGGCTCCAAGTCTATGAACACAGTCCTGGGGACGTATTTGCCAGCTCCAGTCTCACTGAAGAAGGTATTGAAGGAGTCATCTCCTCCCCCAATGGTCTTATCGCTGAGCATCTGCCCATCTGGTTGGATGCCATGTTCTAGGCAGTAGAGCTCCCAGCAGGCATTGCCAATCTGGACACCGGCTTGGCCAACATGGATGGAGATGCATTCTCGCATGGTTCCTGGAAACCGAGAAAGCACCTCCAACGAAAAGGGGTCGAGAACATGGCTAGAGAAAATGTTACAAAAAAATAGAATTTAGACCAGAGACATTTTTAATGGGTATTCTCCCAGAGAAACACAAGAGAGAGGATACTTATTTGATTATCCATGCAACTACAGCAGTGAGAATTGTATTTGCCAAAAATTGGAAATCAAATAAGTTACCAACAGATGAAGAAATAATTTAAAAAATATTAGACTATGCAGAGATGAACAGGTTGACTTTGAAAATAAAGGATAAAGAGGAATTGATGTACTTCAAGACATGGGGAAGATTTTATGATTGGCTAGAGAAAGGAATCTAAAAAAGTAAGGGGAAGATACAGAACCCAGACGATACACTATTAAATGGGAAAGGGGGGGAGGGGGAAAACAGAAAATAAAGTACTAAATATAAAAGTATATATTTAAGAGTGAGATATAAAGGGGGAAAACATAGTTAGGATAGATTAGCGAAGGGAAAGGAATAACAAATGATACTAAACTGCGGAAATACCATCCCAACAAAACATAAATTGAGATTTGAAAGAAACACCTATAACAACAGAAAAAGAAAGGGAGAGAGGAGGAGGAGAGGAAGAGGAGGGAAGGAAGGAAGAGGTAAGGAGAGGAGGGTGGAAGGGAGAGAAACAGATGGTGAGAGGGTAGGAAGAGGAAAAGTAGGAGTAGGTGAGAGGTAAGGGAAGAAGGAGGGGGAAGGAGAGGAGGAAGGAAGGAAGTAGAGACGGGAGGGAGAAAAGAAAGGGAAAATAAGGTTGTGTTACAACAGGCGGATGGGATGATAAATAAAGTAACCCAAATTGTATATTATAACCTTTTAAATGGAATAACAAATGTATAAGAATGACAAATATAAAGGAGAAAAATAATTATGTGAATGCATACCTATAATTGTATGTAAGAGAATAAAAAATAAAAAAAACTTTAAAAAAAACGAAAATGTAAGCGCTGCTGAGCCCGCTTCACCAGTGACTCACTGTTGTGTCACCTCATTGTCATCTTGAATAAGGCCCACTACTGTTGTATATACTTCACAATATGGTTGATGGTAAACCTAGCAGAACAGTCATGGGTTAACAGGGTGAACAACAGTGGACTTAGGACACAGCCTTGAGGAGAACCTGTGCTTACGAAAACGGTGTTAGAAACATTAGTCCCAACTCGCACATATAGGGGCCTATCAATAAAAAAGTCAAGAATCTAGTTGCACAAAGGAGTATTAAAGCCTAAAAGGCCCAATTTGTCTACTAGATGCTGAGGGATGATTGTGTTAAATGCTGAACTGAAGTCAACAAATAGCATTCACACATGAGTGTTCCTTTCCTCTAAATGCGCCAAGCTTAGATGGAGAACAGAAGAAATAGCATCTTCTGTAGAGCGATTTGTACGGTAAACAAACTGAAGTGAGTCAAATGCTGGAGGGAGGCTGGATACAATAATGTCTTTTATCAGCCTATCAAAACATTTCATTATGTGAGTGCAACTGGATAGTAATCATTGAGAGGGCAGAAGGATTTTGAAACGTTATTCCATGATCACATAAAGTGAATCTTCTATATAAATAAAAAGTTAACTATGAGTTTTTTCAAAACCGCTAATCTCAACAACTACTGTACCAATCGCCACCAAATTTTCACGCAACGTTCCTTACAAGTGCAGCACCAATGATAGCTACCAATTGTGTGGCTGGCACACCGGTGCCAGGTACATGCCACACAAATGTACAACTGCAGCTCTTCTGTGTTTTCCTCACTCGCTCACTCCCCCACCACCACCTTCCGCCCCTCCCACCTCGCAACGCTGGCGCTGGCGGCGCCACACCCTCCGCCTCCTTCCACCCCCCCACCTCACAATGCTCTAAATGCTGGTGGCGCCATGCCCTCCGCCTCCTTCCACCCCCTCACCTCGCATAGCTTGCAACGCTGGCGGCGCCACGCCCTCCGCCTCCTTCCAACCCCCCACCTCGCAACGCTCGAAATGCTGGCGGCACCACGCCCTCCGCCTCCTTCCACCCCCCCCACCTCGCAACGCTCGCAATGCTGGCGGCACCGGTGCCCCCCTCTCCACCAACTCACCCCTCACAAGGCCACTGCCGAGTCAGCAGCCTCTCTCTCTCTAGGTAGGTAGGTAGGTAGAGGGATAGAGAGAGAGAGGGAGAAATATGGTAGGTAGGGAGGGGGAGGGAGGGTGGGTGGGAAAAATACAGTAGGTAGTTAGGGAGAGAGAGAGAGAGGGAGAAATACGGTAGGGAGGGAGGGAGAGAGAGAGAGGGAGAAATACAGTAGGTAGGTAGAGGGATAGATAGAGATGGAGACATACAGTAGGTAGGTAGGTAGGTAGGTAGGTAGGTATGTAGGTAGGTAGGTAGGTAGGTAGGTAGGTAGGTAGGTAGGTAGGTAGAGGGATCGAGAGGGAGAAATACAGTAGATAGGTAGGGAGAGAGAGAGAGGGAGAGAGGGAGAAATACAGTAGGTAGGTAGGTAGGTAGGTAGAGAGATAGAGAGAGGGAGAAATACAGTAGGTAGGTAGGTAGAGGGATAGAGAGAAGGAGAAATACAGTACGTAGGTAGGTAGGTAGGTAGAGTAAAGGAGGGGAGGGGTAGTTAGGGGAAACCGAGGCAGAGAAGGAAGGGGGTCGCTGAGATGGTCTATGAGGGGAAACTTTTTCAGTTAACCATACTTGGCCACAGCAACGCGTGGCGGGTACAGCTTGTTATATAAATAAAAATGTAACTATGAGTTTGTTCAAAACTGTTAATCTCAGAAACTACTGCACAAATCGCCACCAAATTAACACACAACGTTCCTTACAAGTGCAGCACCAATGATACGTACAGATTGTGTAGATGGCACACCGGTGCCACGTACACGCCACACAAATGTAAAACTGCAGCTCTTCTGTGTGTTTCCCTCACTCGTTCACTCGCCCCCCTCCCCTTCGCGGCCCCTCCCACCTTTACTTTACTTTACTTTTATTTGATTTCTATACCGCCCTTCTCCCTTTCGGGACTCGGGGCGGTGTACAGCCAGAATAAAAATGATGATACAGAGTTTAAAAACAGTATTAAAAGAAATATTAAATAATTGGCCAATATTTAAAAATCCCAAACTAAAATCACTATTAAAAAATCCCTTTAAAATTATGATAGCCCGGCAGTGCAAAATAAGTGTGTCTTCAGGGCCCGACGGAAGAGATGTAGGTCCGAGATTGTCCTTAGTCCAGGGGGTAGGTCATTCCAGAGGGCGGGAGCTGCCACAGAGAAGGCTCTCCCCCTGGGGGTCATCAGCCAACATTGTTTAGCCGACGGCACCCTGAGGAGGCCCTCTCTGTGGGAGCGAACTGGACGGTGGGAGGTATTTGGTAGCAGGAGGCAGTCTTGCAGGTAACCAGGTCCCTTGCCATGGAGCGCTTTAAAGGTGGTTACTAGTACCTTGAACCACAGGCAGCCAGTGCAGCTCGCGCAGGAGATGTGTCACGTGGGAGCATCTAGAAGCTCCCAGAATCCCCCGCGCGGCCGCATTCTGAACTAACTGGAGCCTCCGGGTGCACCTCAAGGGAAGCCCCATGTAGAGAGCGTTGCAATAGTCCAGACGGGAGGTGACGAGGGCTTGGGTGACCGTGCGTAAGGTGTCACGATCCAGAAAGGGGTGCAACTGGCGTATCAGGCGAACCTGATAAAAAGCCCCCCTGGCCACGGCCGTCATATGATCTTCTAGAGACAGCCGAGAGTCCAGGAGGACACCCAAGTTGCGAGCCCTCTCTGCGGGAGCCAATGTCTCGCCCCCGATAGTCAGAGATGGTATCAACTGACTATACCGTGACGCCGGAAACCACAGCCACTCGGTCTTGGATGGGTTGAGTCGAAGCCTGTTCTTCCCCATCCAGACTCGCACGGCCTCCAGACACCGGGACATCACTTCCACGGCATCGTTGGGGTGGTCTGGGGTAGAGATGTACAGCTGAGTGTCATCAGCGTACTGATGGAACTCTACCCCAAAGCCATGGATGAACTCACCCAACGGCTTCATATAAATGTTGAACAGGAGGGGTGAGAGGACCGACCCCTGTGGGACCCCAAAAGTGAGGCCCCTCCGCGTCTACCTCTGCCCCCCCTGCCAACACAAACTGCGACCGGTCAGAGAGATAGGAGGAGAACCACCGTAAAACCGTGCCCCCCACTCCCAAGCCCCTCAACCGGTGCAGCATGATACCATGGTCCATGGTATCAAAAGCCGCTGAGAGATCTAACAGGACCAGGATAGATGAACAACCCCTATCATGGGCCCTCCAGAGATCATCAACCAACGCAACCAATGCCGTCTCCGTGCTGTACCAGGCCGAAAGCCGGACTGGCATGAGTCCAGATAGACAGCTTCATCCAGGTGCTGAGGGAACTGTCGGGACACCACACTCTCAACAACCTTCGTGATGAAACGTAGGTTGGAGACAAGACGGTAGTTGGCCAAAACAGCCGGATCCAGAGAGGGCTTCTTGAGGAGGGGCCTCACCACCGCCTCTTTCAAGGCGGCCGGCAAGAACCCCTCACTCAAGGAAGCATTAGTAATTCCCTGGAGCCAGCCTCGTGTAACCTCCTGGGAGGCCAGTACCAACCAGGAGGGACACGGGTTCAATAAACATGTGGTGGTGTTCAGTCGCCCCAGCAACCTGTCCATGTCCTCAGGAGTCACAGGATCGAACTCCTCCCAGATGACATTCTCAAGACCTGCCTCCGTCAGCCCGTCAGAACTAGTCCAGTCGGAGGCCAACCGTCCCTAATCTGATCGATTTTATCTTGCAGATAACGCCCAAAATCCTCTGCTCGACCCTGCAAGGGAGTATCCCGTGCCCTCAAATGAAGAAGGGAGCGGGTCACCCTGAACAGAGTGGCTGGTCGGTTATCTGCAGATGCGACAAGAGCGGAAAAATAATTGCATTTCGCCACTAGGTAGGTCCTTAAATAGGACCTTACCAGTGTCCGATCAGACTCAGAACGGGTGGCCCTCCAACCGCTCTCTAGGCATCTCTTCGGATGCTTCATCACCCTCAATTCCTCGGAGAACCAAGGAGCTAAAGTGGTTCGGCGTCGGGTGAGGGGCCGCAAGGGCACGACTTGGTCCAGGGCCCCCGTGGCCACAGTATTCCAAGCGTCCACCAGGTCCTCAGTCGGGTTGTGGGTCAGGGTCTCAGGTATCGGCCCAAGCTCCATCTGGAACCTTTCAGGGTCCATCAGGCGCCTGGGGCGGAACCATCTCACCGGTTCAGGTTCCGCCTCCCCGCGGTGGGGTGCAGCGGTTGGAAAGTCAAGCCGAAGGAGAGAGTGATCTGACCATGACAGGGGTTCAATGACTATTTCCCCTAAACCAAGATCACTCAACCACTGGCCAGAGACAAAAGCAAGATCCAGTGTGTGTCTTCCACTGGCCGCTTTTCAGCTCACGTCACTTGCACGAGAAGTGGAGCGGTCTGCGTCATATCCGCAGGGGAGGGTCATATCCGCGGGGAGGCGGAACCTGAATCACCAATCTGGTTCCGCCCCAGGCGCTTGATGGACCCTGATGGGTTCCAGGTGGCGCTTGGGCCACTTCCTGTGCCCCTGACCCGCGCCCCGATGGAGGACCTCGTGGCCGCATGGAATACTGCGACCACGGGAGCCTTGGATCGGGTCGCGCCCTTGCGGCCTCTCTTGCGGTGCCGAGCCACCCTGGCTCCTTGGTTTACCGAGGAGCTGAGGGTGATGAAACGCCACAAGAGACGCCTAGAGAGAAGATGGAGGTCTAGCCGATCTGAATCTGACCGGACACAGGTAAGAGCCCATTTACGGACTTACATTGTGGCGCTGAGAGTGGCCAAACGCCACCATTGTGCCACTCTCATAGCATCCGCAGATAACCGCCCTGCCGCCCTGTTTAGGGTGACCTGCTCCCTCCTTCAACAGAGGGTGCGGGAAGCCCCCTTACAGGGCAGAGCAGAGGAATTTGTGTCTTATCTGCAGGAGAAAATCGCTCAGATACAGAACGAGCTAGCCCCCATTAATGGCCCAGTGGAATGCCACGAGGCGGATCTTGTTTGGGAGGAGTTTGACTCCGTTACTTCCGATGATATGGACAGGCTTCGTGGGCGACTGCGAGCCACCACATGTTTACTGGACCCGTGTCCCTCCTGGCTTGTACTGGCATCCTGGGAGGTGACACGAGGCTGGCTCCAAGAGGTTGTCAACGCATCCTTGAGTGAGGGTTCCTTGCCTGCTTCCCTAAAAGAGGCCATGGTGAGACCCCTCCTCAAGAAGCCCTCTTTGGATCCAGCTTTATTATCTAACTATCGTCCTGTCTCCAACCTTCCCTTTTTGGCGAAGGTTGTTGAGAGTGTGGTGGCACAACAGTTTCCCCGTCACCTGGAGGAAGTTGATTATCTAGACCCGCGCCAGTCCGGCTTTCGGCCCGGGCATAGCACCGAGACGGCATTGGTCGCGTTGGTGGATGATCTCTGGAGGGCCAGAGATGGGGGCTGTTCCTCCATCCTGGTTCTATTAGACCTCTCGGCGGCTTTTGATACCATCGACCATGGTATCTTATTGCATCGGCTGGGGGGGTTGGGGGTGGGAGGCACCGTTTTACGGTGGTTCTCCTCCTACCTCTCTGGCCGATCGCAATTTGTGTTGACGGGAGAGCAGAGGTCGACCTCGAGACCCCTCACATGTGGGGTGCCTCAGGGGTCGGTCCTCTCGCCTCTCCTGTTCAACACATATATGAAGCCGCTGGGCGAGATCATCCGTGGTTTTGGGGTAGAGTATCATCTCTACGCTGATGATACTCAGCTGTATATATCTACCCCAAACCACCCCAACGATGCCGTAGCGGTGATGTGCCAGTGCCTGGAAGCCGTGCGGATCTGGATGGGAAGTAACGGACTCAGGCTCAACCCGACCAAGACCGAGTGGCTGTGGTTTCCGGCTGCCCGATTCAACCAGTTGATGCCATCTCTGGCCATAGGGGGCGAACATCTTGCCCCTGTGGATGGGGCGCGCAACTTGGGTGTCCTCCTGGATACCCGGCTGTCCATGGAAGATCAAGTGACAGCCGTGGCCAGGAGGGCGTTTTACCAGGTTCGCCTGGTACGCCAGTTGCGCCCCCTATTGGATCGGGACGCCCTTTGCACAGTCACTCATGCTCTCGTGACATCCCGACTAGACTATTGTAACTCTCTCTACATGGGGCTCCCCTTGAGGTGCACCCGGAGGCTTCAGTTGGTCCAGAACGCAGCCGCGCGAGCAATAATGGGTTTACCCACGTAACACCGCTCTTGCGCGAGCTGCACTGGCTACCTGTCGTCTTTTGGGTGCGCTTCAAGGTGTTAGTCATCATCTTCAAAGCGCTCCATGGCTCGGGACCTAGCTATCTGCGGGATCGGATCCTGCCCCATACATCGTCACGGCCGATTCGCTCCCACAGAGAGGGACTTCTCCGGGTGCCGTCCACTAGACTTTGTCAGCGGGCGACGCCCAGGGGAAGGGCCTTCTCTGTGGCGGGCCCAGCCCTCTGGAACGACCTTCCCCCCGATATTAGGACAACTACGGACCTCCGCTCCTTCCGTTTAAAATTAAAGACACATCTTTTTCGCCTTTGGGTAGTCTCTTCTAAGGTTAGGGGTTTTAGGGGTAGTTTTAGTTTAGTTTATGGGTTTTTAGCGCAGGACTAATTTAATTCATTTTTAATTTTGTATTCTGTCTGTGGTTTTATCTGTATTTTTAATTGCCTGTGCCCCGCCTCGAGTCCCTTTGGGGAGAGAGAGCGGGATATAAAATTATTATTATTATTAATGTTATTATTATTATTATATTATTATTATTATTATTATTATTATTATTATTATTATTATTATTATTATCCGCGACGATCGCCTCCTCAGCAGCCTCTCTCTCCTCTGCCGCTGCCCGCCCTCTGCCAACACCCCCAAGGCCGCTGTCAAGTCAGCGGCCTCTCTCGCCACCCATGCCGCACATGCCACCAACTCCCCCCCCCCACAAGGGTGCTGCTGAGTCAGCGGCCTCTCCTTCACCGCCGCCGCCCCCCAACAAATCCCTCCCCACAAGGCCGCTGCCAAATCAGCGGCCTCTCTCTCCTCTCTCTCTAGGTAGGTAGGTAAGTAGGTAGGTAGATAGAGGGATAGAGGGAGAAATACAGTAGGTAAGTAGGTAGGTAGACGGATAGAGAGAAAGAGGGAGAAATACAGTAGGTAGGTAGGTAGGTAGGTAGGTAGGTAGGTAGGTAGGTAGGTAGGTAGGTAGGTAGAGAGATAGAGGGGGGATACACTAGGTAGGTAGGTAGGTAGGTAGGTAGGTAGATAGAGGGATAGAGAGGGAGAGGGAGAAATACAGTAGGTAGGTAGAGGGATAGAGAGAGAGAGAGAGGGAGGAATACAGTAGGTAGGTAGGTAGGTAGGTAGGTAGGTAGGTAGGTAGGTAGGTAGGTAGGTAGGTAGACTATAAGAGGGAGGGGAGGCTCGCAACGCTCCCCCGCCTCTTCCCCCCCCCCACACACACACCTGGCCACTGGAAATGCCGGAGCTCGCAACGCTCCCCTGCCCTCTGCCTCTTTCCCCCCCCCCACACACCTGGCCACTGGAAACCCCGGCGCTCGCAACCTTCCCCTGCCCTCCGCCTCCTTCCGACTCCCACCTCCCCACTCGAAACGGCGGCAGTAGGTAGGTAGGTAGGTAGGTAGACGGAGAGAAGGAGAAATACGGTAGGTAGGTAGGTAGAGAGAGGGAGAGAGGGAGAAAGCAACGCATGGCGGGTACAGGTAGTATGCTATATGGTTTTATGTTTAATATTACTTCCTTTTATTTCAGAAAAGAGTAGATTAAACATCTGAAAAGTTTGCTGATCACATCCTGAAATCACTAATAATACGAATGCTCTAGCAGGAAGCATCACGAAGCCACATCGGCTAGAATTCTGACAAAACCAGATCAAATACATAAAAAATGCAGAGGAAGACCAACAGTCTAACTGCAAACAGAGCCACAACCTCTAAGAATCCCAAATCTTTGCTGTCAAATTTCAGCTCATTGTGGCTCTATCAGAAATAAATTGGCTTAGCAGAGTTGCTGGTTTCAGAATGGGGCAGAAGAAACTTTATGTAGAAGCAGAGGTGGTATTCAGCAGGTTCTGACCAGTTCTGGAGAACTGGTAGCAGAAATTTTGAGTAGTTCGGAGAACCACTAAATACCACCTCTGACTGGCCCCGCCCCCATCTATTCTCTGCCTCCCGAGTCCCAGCTGATTGGGAGGAAATCAGGATTTTGCAGTAACCTTCCCCTGCCACGCTCACCAAGCCATGCCCACCAAGCCATGCCACGTCCACCAAGGCACACCCACAGAACCAGTAGTAAAAATTTTTTTAATCCCACCACTGTGTAGAAGGGCTTGTATAAAATCAATTGATGGCAAAAAATGTCTACAGTTTAAACAATCTGAAGGAATCATTAAATAAGACAAGAGGACTTCTGCAATTGAATTACCTGCATTTAAAAAAAGGTAGTAATTTTCAAGCGCAGAGGATCAAATCAGAATGAACTGCACTGACCTGGGGAGTGGGAGGTTTTTTTTTTCTCAAGTTCATTTTCCTTACTTGAACTTTCACATCAGGCTGGCATTTGACTCATGCAATAAACAGAATTTGGGGGATCAAAGTTCAATACTATGGATGTATATACACTGCTCAAAAAAATAAAGGGAACACTTAAACAACACAATGTAACTCCAAGTCAATCACACTTCTCTGAAATCAAACTGTCCACTTAGGTAGCAACACTGATTGACAATCAATTCCACATGCTGTTGTGCAAATGGAATAGACAACAGGTGGAAAGCATAGGCAGTTAGCAAGACATCCCCAATAAAGGAGTGGTTCTGCAGGTGGTGACCACAGACCACTTCTCAGTTCCTGTGCTCTTCACAGATGAAAGCAGGTTCACACTGAGCACATGTGACAGATGTGACAGGGTCTGGAGACACCGTGGAGAACGTTCTGCTGCCTGCAACATCCTCCAGCATGACCAGTTTGGCAGTGGGTCAGTAATGGTGTGGGGTGGCATTTCTTTAGGGGGCCGCACAGCCTTCCATGTGCTCGCCAGAGGTAGCCTGACTGCCATTAGTTACCGAGATGAGCTCCTCAGACCCCTTGTGAGACCATATGCTGGTGTGGTTGGCCCTGGGTTCCTCCTAATGCAAAACAATGCTAGACCTCATGTGGCTGGAGTGTGTCAGCAGTTCCTGCAAGATAAAGGCATTGATGCTATGGACTGGCCTGCTCGTTCCTCAGACCTGAATCCAATTGAGCACATCTGGGACATCATGTCTCGCTCCATCCACCAACGCCATGTTGCACCACAGACTGTCCAGGAGTTGGGGGATGCTTTTGTCTAGGTGTGGGAGGAGATCCCTCAGGAGTATAAGAGTATAATCCTAGTGTTGGGTTGGCAATATATATAAGCCATGATGACAAATGGTCTTTGTTACTTTAAATGTTATATGTTTGAATGTAATTACCGTAGCTGCTGTAATTAACTCAGCAATAAGAGGAAGCCAGGAGCTCTCTTTCTCTCTCTCTGATCGCCCTGACTGACTGACTTTGCAGAACAAGGAAGAATCATGGATTGCAACTGTAAGCAACTGTTTTTGAGTTAAAGACTGTATTTGATTGAATACCTACTATCACTGCTTGTGAAGCAGTAGTTTATTTTTCATCACAAGTAAAGATACTTGATTTTACTATCAGTGTCTGAGACTCTATTCGTGTGTCTACTAGCAACGTTTTCTCTTGCTGCAAATTCTGCTGCACAACTTTCTGTCTCCTAAAGGAGATATCCCCAACAATTTTTGTGTGATTTTGTTGGCAGCACATTCAACTGTGTAATGAACAAAGTATTTAATAAGAATATTTGATTCATTCAGATCTAGGATGTCTTATTTTTGTGTTCCCTTTATTTTTTTGAACACTGTATATATATCCCAGTAAGAATCCCAGTAAGGGTATGGCTAGCTGATGAGAGCTAAATAGCTTGAAATAGATCTATACTAGTCTCCCTTATTTATTTATTTATCAGCACAAAAACGTACGACAAATATAACAAAGGCAATGAAAAAATAGCTTTCTGCCTGGATGGTCTCCTGTGGTGAGCCGAAAGACAGAAAAGAAAAGCAGTTCTGTTCCCTCCCTTAATTGGGGCTTACCAGGGTGTTGTGACACAGTATATATACTTGTTCCCCTGGCTCAGCTGATCAGGATGAGAACCTGTGGCCTAGTGGCAATTTCAACTGCCTCACATGTAAAACAGCCCTGGTTCGAATCCCAGTAAGGGTATGGCTAGCTGATGAGAGCTAAATAGCTTGAAATAGATCTATACTAGTCTCCCTTATTTATTTATCAGCACAAAAATGTATCATTCATATATATATGCTGGTCTTGTTGTATTCGGGTCTTTTCCTGTGTAAGATTGAAATTGTCTTGGCAACGTTTCAGCGAGGTCTCACTCGCCATCTTCAGGCTGGTGCCTTTGGCTTCGGAGCTGCCGTCTATCTATAAATCTTGGGGGGGGGGGGGTGGAGTGCTGGCTTTGTTGCTGTGAGTGGGTTGATTGGCTGTGTAGTTGTATCATGATTGGTAGATTGGTGCTGATTGGTGCTGGCTGTGTGTTCATCTTGACATTGTGCTTGTGGAGAATTTTGCTGATTTTATCTGTGGTGCCTTTGATGTAAGGGAGGAGGGTGATGCTGTTTTCTTGTTCTGTGTCTCGGTTCTTGGGGGGTGTCTCCTTTTGGATTAGGTTGGTAATTGTTTTTCTTTGGAATCCGTTGGAGATTAATACATTTGTGAGAGTGTGTAATTCAGTTTTCAGGTGGTCTTTGTCGGCTAGACGTTTGGTTCTGGAGATGAGGGTCTTGGCTACAGAGTTGATCTGTGCAGGGTGGTGATGGGATTGTGCGTTCCTTACTACCTACCTACCGACCTACCTACCTACTGTACTTCTCCCTCTCTCTCTCTATCCTCCTACCTAACCTACCTACCTACCTACGTATGGATTTTCCCTCTCTCTCTCTATCTCTCTACCTACCTACCTACCTACTGTATTTCTCCCTCTCTCTCTATCCCTCTACCTACCTACCTACCTACCTACCTACCTACCTACCTACCTACCTACCTACCTACTGTATTTCTCCCTCTCTCTCTCTATCCCTCTACCTACTTACCTACCTACCTACCTAGAGAAAGAGGAGAGAGAGGCCGCAGACTTGGCAGTGCCTCTGGGGGGGGGAGTTGGAGGAGGGGGGGTGGCGGCGACAGCAGCGGAGAAGTAGCGGCCGCTGCCTTGTGGAGGGGGAGTTGGCGAAAAGGGGGTGGCAGCAGCGGAGAAGAGGCCGCTGACTCGGCAGTGGCCTTGTGGGGGGGAGTTGGTGGAAGGGGGGGGCAGTGGAGGAGAGGCCGCTGACTCGGCAGCGGCCTTGTGGGGGGGGAGTTGGCAGCACAGGCGGTGAAAGGCTGCTGACTCGGCAGCAGCCTTGTGGGGGGGAGTTGGTGGAGGGGGGGCAGCGGCAGCGAGGCCGCTGACTCGGCAGCGGCCTTGTGGGGGGGGAGTTGGCAGCGCAGGTGGTGAAAGGCTGCTGACTCGGCAGCAGCCTTGTGGGGGAGGATGTTGGCGGCGTGGGCGGCAAGAGAGGCTGCTGACTCAGCAGCGGCCTTGTGGGGGGGTAGTTGGTGGCGCAAGCAGCGAGAGCCCGCTGACTCGGCAGAGGCCTTGGGGGGGGGAGTTGGCGGAGGGGGTGGCGGCGGTGGAGGAGAGGCTGCTGACTCGGCAGCGGCCTTGTGGGGGGGGGAGTTGGCGGGGGGGCGGCAGCAGAGAGGTCGCTCCACCGCTCGTGCAAGTGACGTGAGCTGAAAAGTGACCAGGTGGGAGGGGCCGCAAAGGGGAGGGGGGGTGAGTGAGTGAGTGAGGGAAACACACAGAAGAGCTGCAGTTTTACATTTGTGTGGCATGTACCTGGCACCAGTGTGCCATCCACACAGTCTGTACATATCATTGATGCTGCGCTTGTAAGGATCATTGTGCGAAAATTTGGTGGTGATTGGTGCAGTAGTTTCTGAGATTAGCGGTTTTGAACAAACTCCTAGTTACATTTTTATTTATATAGATGTATGTATATATGTAGCATGTAAAGTATCCTCATCCGGATATTGATCCATGTTTAAAAGAAAAAAGAAAAAGGAATAAAGAAAATCAATAACCACTGCCACCCTGGTCTCAGGCCTATTTTACCTATTCATTTTAAATTAACTTAAATCACAAGTTTTGTTGTACTCTTCAAGGGAGAAGGATTCTGTATTTTTTCCCCATTTTTCCTTCCTTTGCCTAGACAATTATCAAAGAGCACCTGTAAAAAACAATTCATGCCCTTGAGTCTTTATCAGTTTCTATAAACAAGTTGTAAACCCTTCATCCAAATAATCAACAATCTCCAAAGGAAAAAAAAATACATTGTCTCAAAAGGTTCAGCCTCTGACCTTTCAGTGGCAATGTTGCTACGTTTCACTTTCTAATATGTCTCTCTTTGTTATAGAAAAAAAAAGTTCTTATTGGAATTTAGTAGCCCAATCATGAGAAGAATTATAAAAGTAAAAATAGGGCTTTAGTCCAAGACTCAAAAAATAAAGTAACAAAAACACAGAAGAAGAAGAAATAATCTGTTTGCTTTAAGAGGAGGAAAAAAAAACCCGTTACAATCCACAATTACAAGGAAAAAGAAAAAAAACCTTTCCAGATCAGTCCAAAGCAGGTTAATTCTGCTGCTTATTTCTTTTGCTTAAAGGATTTAGTTTTACTTAAAAGAAAAGTTTATTTGGGCAAAGTATCTCAAAAAGAAAAAATACCTTTCCAGATGGACTCACTTTCCCTTTCAGCTTCCTTCCGGAGCCGCCCCATCTTTGTCAGCCTGGGGCTGCCTGTTTGCCGCCTAATAGAAGCGCTCACCTTGGGTCAAACCAGCAAGGCTTCATCTTCCTAGTCGCCATCCAGTGGTGGGTTCCTACGGTTCGCACCGGCTCACGTGAGCCAGTTGGTCAAATTTACCGATCCGGAGCGATCTGGTTGGACCGGTGGACCCGGAAGTAATTTCCAGAATGCCTGGCTCACTCCGTCCCTCGCATCTCGATTGCTCCCCAGCCTGTCTGCACTAAACTAGCCCAGCCCGATGCTCACTGATTGGTTGGCATCCAGCCAAACAGTGAGCGGGCTGGAAGCGACCATTTAATAGCGTGGTGCCAACAGGAAACACTTTGATCCACCTTCCAGCAGCTTGCTGGTTACTGTAGGTAAGCAACTTCGCTTAGGGGGGAGGCGGGAGGCTAGCTTATGCCAGCTCGTGGCATTGGGGGGGATGGGGAAGGCCTTCCAGGCCTTGCCTCCCGAAAGCCGCAAGCTGGCATAGTCACGTGGCCGAAATGTGTGCACGCAGCATGGACAGGGGTGCTAAAAGCGCTGACCGGCGGGGGCTCAAAACATGGCGCAGCGCCAGGGCTTCCCACCGCCAGCCAGCGCTAAAAGCTTAAAGCGCTGACCGGCGGGGGCTCCAAACATGGCGCAGCCCCAGGGCTTCCCACCGCCGGCCAGCGCTAAAAGCTTAAAGCGCTGACCGGCGGGGGCTCCAAACATGGCGCGGCTCCAGGGACGGGAGGGGGGCGGGGGCGGCAGGCTAGCTTTCGCGAGGGAAGGTCTTCAGGCCTTCCCTCGCGAAAGCTGTGAGCTGGTGTATGCCACCGTGGCCGAAAGGCCCCCCCCTTCTCTCCAGCCTTGCCTGGCTGTCTGGCTAAGCCTAGCTAAGCCTAGCTGACCAGGTTGTCCCTTCTCCCTCCAGTCCAGTAAGTTTTACCTGTCCCTGTTGCCTGCCTGCTCCCTGCCGGATCCATCTCATCGGAGAGCTGCTGATTATGCCTGCTGGTAAGTGACCTGGTTTTTTTTCCTCTTTTTTTTTAAATAATTTTTTAAAGATTATTTTATTTATTGTACATATAATTTTTTAAAATCGTTTTACTTAACTGTATTGAATAGAGAATTTTTAAAAATGGTTTATTTCAATTTATTGTGTGGGGGTTCTTTTTTTAAATTGTCTTAGACTATTTAAAAAAGATTCTATGAAAAACAAATTAATATAAACCATTTTTAAAAATTCTATACTCAATACTTTAAAATGTATTGAGTAGAGAATTTTTTTAAATGGTTCACTTCAATATATAGTGTTATTCTACCCTTAACATGGTTATATTTTAAATTATTACAAGGAATATCTTTAAATGGTTTCAGTTTACATTATTGCTGGTAGAATACCTTGCAATTGTGTCATTTTGCGAAATGCTTAACAATGTTTTTAAAGGATTTTTTTATTTGTAAAATATCTTTTTTTTAAATTATTTTAGGGAATTTTTATTTTGTAATTGTTTATAAAAAAAATTTCAAATGTTATTCCTTTTTGCAAATGTTTTCTTTGAGATGCAATATGTTGCTTTTAAGTGTTCAGACCAGGTTTATGTGTCTCAAAGTGGCTGCTTTTCTATGGGCTGCCAGGTTGGTGCAAGGCAGCTTTGCCAGAAAGAGTGTGTTTCACCCTGGTTGTCTAGGTAATTCTTAGGTGGTTGCTGGTTCTGTGAGCTTGTGTGTCCTTTATAATTTCCCACAATGCCTTGATGGTTTTTATTCCAGTGGCTTTGTCTCTCCTGTCCCTAAGGTTAGGGGGAAAAACTGGTTTCATTTTCAGTCTTTTGTAGGAGGGATTCTATTTTTTGGTGTTTTCCTGGCACTGTCATAGTTTGCGTGGGTGTGTTATGTCCTGCAGCAGTTGTACACATTAATAATGATCAAGTACTACTAATATTTCCTTATACATTTTAGTGACCTTTCCTTACATAATTGGTGTTGTCTTTCATACTTTTGGATTTCTATTTTCTGTTTCTGTTACTTAGCAATTGCTAAAACAAATACCACGTGAAAAAATATTCAAAGCCTTCTTGATTTTAATTGTCACTTTATTTATTCCTGCACGTTGTAGTATTTCTTCATTTTCATATCTGTTTTTCCACTGTTGGAAAACTGTTTTTCCACTGTTTTTCTACCTTTTGGGAAACAAAGTTGTCTGCTAGGTTTGTTAAGAACCTGTTGGATCTTCCACTTGGTGCAGAGTTTGTTTCCCAGTTGATGTCAGGGTAGTTAAAATCCCCCATTACTATTGTGGTGTGTTTCCTACATACCTTAGTTAGCTGACTAGCAAAAAGTTCATCTACTAACTCTGCTTGGTTGGGTGGCCTGTAGTATAGACCTATGGCAATGTCATTCCCCCCACCCTTTAATATTGACCCAAATGCATTCAAGATAGTTCTCATCATTGTTGTACTCTATTTCTGTAGAGATGTAGTTATTTCTTATAGTGCAACTCCACCTCCTCTTTTATTTGGTCTATTTCTTTTAAATAATTTAAATCCTTCTAGCTGTATGTTCCAATTGTGGGTTTCATCCCACCAAGTTTCTGTAATGGCAACAATATCACATCTGCCCTCATTTACTTGGATTTCTAATTCACCCTGTTTATTCCTCATACTCTGTGCATTGGTGTATAGACATTTGAGTCCATTTTGATTGACCTTGTGTTTACTGTCTACATAACCTGTGTTATGCCTGACTACCCCTATTTTCTTGCCACGTGTATGATTCGTGCACATGGTATGGCACTCACTATTAAATGCTTGGTTTTGCTTGACAGCAGGACTGATAATGTTACCCACACAAACATCTATGTTACATGCACTGATAACTCTATGAATTTTAGATTCCATTTCCCATAGTTACCACATGTGGCCATAATTGATGGGTCTTGGGAATCTGATTACAAACATTTTATAAGACCAATATTTATCCAGTCCTATACTAAGTGGTGAATGGATGAGGCAGACTCAGGCTTCAGCAACAAACAGCTCTTTATTAGCACAGATCAACTACGTACAAATCAGCAATGCTCTGTCTGACAGCAGCCCTTTTATAGGGCGCTGTCAGACCTTCGACCAATCAGATCGAATCTCTGTTCCCGCCGGAACAGAGGACCTTGGTGTAAACCATTATAACTGTTTCTGATATCTAACACCCCTCCCCTCTTAGATGGATTCAACTGACTTGTGATGTAGTCACGTAGGCAGGCGGACTTTCTAGTGACTCGCCATGACCTGCACAGTTCAGTTGTTGGGTGTTCTTCACTCAGGTTGGATGGCCCTGTTGTCTCTGCAGCTTTGTCTGAAGCTCCTGGAACTTCTCACTGGGCGTGGCTGGAGTTCCTGGAGCCAGTTCGCTTGGAACTCGCTGCGGCCCAGCAACTTTAGCAGATGAGTATCCCAGTACCTTCGGGCTTGAGCAGTCTGTGGAAGGAGTGAATTTGTGCTCCTTTTGGGTAGGGCTTTGGCTAACTCATGCAGGATTTACCTCTGGTTGCCTAAGAGTGGAGTTGGAGAGATCGTTTCCGGCTTCAGACGCGGACGGACGTGGATCCCACACGTCCGCCGCTGTGTTGCCTCAGGTGTGCCTTTATTTATTTATTTTATTTATTTATTTTATTAAATTTATACCCCGCCCTTCTCCTTGTTAGGACTCAGAGCGGCGCACAGGCATCTTAAAAACACAAAAATACAATAAATATCAATTAAAATGTAATTAAATTCATTAACCCGTGCTAAAAACCCAATATTAAAAACCCTACCAAATTACAAATTTCCTTAAAACGTCAGAAACGGGGGGCTATCCTAGGCCGGCTTGTTGGAATAAGTACGTCTTAAGACGTTGGCGGAAGAGGCGGAGGTCCAAGATTGTGCGAAGGTCGGGGGGTAGGTCGTTCCAGAGGGCCGGGCCCGCCACAGAGAAGGCCCTTCCTCTGGGTGTCGCCAACCGGCATTGCCCGGCCGACGGCACCCGAAGAAGACCCTCTCTGTGGGAGCGGATCGGACGAAGGGATGTATGGGGCAGGAGGCGGTCTCGTATATAGCTAGGCCCCGAGCCATGGAGCGATTTGGGTGCGGGGGGGGGACAGGCATAATCCCCCCCCTCTGCACGGGCGGCTTGCGGTGAGGGCCCCCATCTTGACGGCGGTCGGGGGGGCTGCTCCCGCCTCGCCCTAGGGGCTGGGGAACTTTCGCGGGGGGAGTTTCCCTTTCGCCGAAGAAGCTGGAACATGGAGGATGTTAAAAGGAGCTGAAACTCCGGGGCTGAATGGCTGCGCCGAGGCTCCAGATTAGAAAAATGGTATGTGCCTTATTTGGATTTTTTTACATTCAATTCGATGAAAAGAGAAGATAGGGGGGAGTTGGAAACAACCCCCCTGGAAATAAAGCTGCATTGGATAAAGAGTCCCGCGCTGCGGAGAGAGTGAAAGTGACTTCCGTCGGATTTATTGAAAAAGGAAGTTTCTTGTTAACTAAGGGATTGCTGTTAGACAATGTATCCTGAGCCTTGCTACATTTTAAATTGATTGTTTCCACTTTTGGTTTGTCCACCCTGCCGGCAAGGCGGAAAGATGGCGTTCTCTTTGTTCCCAGGACGGAACTTTTCTTTTTTGGAAATAAGCATTCCTCTATTTCAACAAAATTAACTAATTTCAAAATATATAAGAAAAGGACCTGCTCTGGTGTCTTTTGGTGCTCTCTCCCTTCGTGAAACCTTCTGCTTTTGTTTGGAAATTTTTTTCCTTTTTTCCTTTTTCTCTCTGGACGTTGTAAACTTAATTTGAACTGCAGCTGCTTTTGTCTCGGACTTCACAGACTGCCCGCCCAACAGCGCCATTTTTTTTTCTTTCTTTCTTCTCTACGCACCAACACTTAAAACTTTAATTATGGCATCGAGGAAACCCCCATCTGGGAAACCAAGCTCTGCTCCAGCATCTACAAAACCCAGCTCATCCTCACAACCAAAGATTTCAGCTTTGTTACAGAAGGAAGCAGAAGCAGAGGATCCTAAGTCACCAAGCCCTCAGCCATTAAACGTAGAGGAGATGTTTCAAAGAATAATGAATGAAATGCAACAAATCCGGAAAGACAATTTAAGCACAAGATTGGAATTATTGGAGGCGCAAAGAGAAATAAATAATAAACAAAAAATTGTGGGGCTGGAAGGGGGGGGCGGTTGAGATGAAGGGAGAGATAAAAGACTTTAAGAAAGAACTTACAGATATTACTGGTCAAATGTCTAAAATTGATTTTGAACGCATGTCTTTCTTTTTAAGATTTCAGAATGTTCCAGAATTACCAAATGAGAATTTAAGAGAGCTGATGGCTACTATGTTAGCGGATTATATTAAGAAAGATAAGGAATTTATTTGGGGGGACATTGATTTGATCTATAGAATTAATTCAGCATTTGCCAGAATAAATGAGGTACCCAGAGAGATACATATTAAATTTATAAGAAGGTCAACGAGGGAAGAGATACTGAGAGCGCAAAGAGGGGGCCCTTTGATGTATCAGCAAAACGAGGTGGCCATACTGAAGCAGATCCCAAAGAAAATAAGAGATATAAGAAGGAATTATTCCTTCTTAACTAAAAAATTATTCAAAAAGGGGGGGGGGGTTCAAGTGGTTGATGCCTGAAGGGATGCTGGTATTCTGGGAGGGAGGAAGAGTTAGAATCAAAACAGTTGAAGAGGCACATAATTTTCTTAAAAAACACTCCTCAATCCTGGATGATGATGAGATGGGAACGGGAGGGGCCACGGGTCCGCCTGCTGGTGGGGGGGAGGAGGAAGGGACTATAGCAAAGAGGCTCAGATTGCAAAAATAATTTGTTATATATTTTTTATGATGGTAATTCCTGTACGGATGTCAATAGTACAAAGTTAAAACCAATAAAACCTTTTCAAACAAACAAAAAAAAAAGAGTGGAGTTGGAGAGGCGACCATGGAGTTGGTCAATGTGCCATCTCCAATTTCGACCGTTCTCAAGCTCTAGTAGGTAAGAACGAGGCCCGGTGATGCCAATTACTGTGGCAGGAATCCAAAGAGTTCCCCCAGTGTAGTTGTGGGCTAAAGTTTCTGTTTTTGCTGGTTGAATCTGGGGGTGATGCGGCAGAGTAGTTTGGGTGTAGCCGGTCTAAGTGGGACCTTAGCTGGCGACCCATTAGAAGCTCAGATGGGCTTCTACCTGTGGTAGCACTCGGCGTGATGTGCTGAATGAGGAGGTATTGATCAACCCCTTGTTTGCCAATCTCCTGCCCCATCCTGGATAGGGCTTCTTTAGCGGATCGTACCATTCTCTCTGCCTGTCCATTACTGGCTGGATGGAATGGGGCGACCAGGGCATGTCTGATTCCCTGTGCTGCTAAGTAGGTCTCGAATTGCATGGCTGTGAATTGGGGCCCATTGCCAGAGACCAAGACATTGGACAGGCCGTGAGTGGAGAAAAGTCTTCGTAGTGCCTTGATGACCACCTCTGCCGCGATGGTGGTCATGAGGACTACCTCTAACCATTTCAAGTAGGCATCCATAACTACCATAAAAGTCTGGCCATGAACTGGGCCAGCAAAATCTATGTGCACCCTAGACCATGGTGCTTGAGGTTGCTCCCATTCCTTAGCGGGCACCTCTGGGTGGGCTGGTCTGGATTCCTGGCACGGTGTGCAGGTGGCCACCCATTCTTCTATCTCCCTGTCCATGTTAGGCCACCACATGTAACTTCTGGCCAAAGATTTCATCCTCACAGTTCCAGGATGCCCTACATGTAAAGATTCCAATACTGCAATGTACAGTTTAGGTGGAACAATGACCCGGTCCCCCCACAGTAGACAACCATTTATTACAGACAGTTCATCGTGTTTGCAAAAATACATTTTGAATTCAGACCCCACAGGCACCTTGGGCCACCCCCTCCACACCCAGTTCAAAACTTGTTTGAGCCTAGAGTCTTTTGCAGAGTGGTGGGCGACGTCACACGACAAGACAGGACCAGTCTCAAGACAGTCAATAAGCAGGACTGGTGTCTCGGGGGTAGGGTCTGCAAGCAGTTTGGGCAGTGGATAGTGACTCAAAGTGTCAGCATGCTCCAAAGTACAGCCTGGTCGATGGACGAGGTGATAACTGTACGCCACGAGGAAAATTGTCTATCAGGTCATCCGCGGCAACAATGAAACAGGAGTAGGCCGGTCCCCAGCCAGCAAGTCCAGCAATGGTATGTGGTCCGTGATGAGTTCAAAGTCACGGCCGTAGAGGTACTTGTGGAAACTATTTACGCCGGCCACAGCAGCCAGCGCCTCACGGTCCAGCTGGCTATAGTTCAGTTTGGCAGCAGACAAGGTTCGCAAGTCATAGGTGATGGGCGCCTCGGTTCCATTGGGCATGTGGTGGCTGAGGGCGTCTCCAACGCCAAACGGGGAAACGTCGCAAGTCAGGACAAGTGGTAGGGTCTGGCTGTATTGGACCAGAAATGTGTCCGATGACAGCAGCCTTTTTACCGCAGCAAATGCTTCAGTTCTGCCCCAGGGCCACTTGGTGTTCTTTCCGAGAAGCCGATGCAAAGGCTCCGCAACTGTGGCTTTCTGTTTGAGAAAGACTCTGTAGAAGTTAAGGAGCCCGAGGAACGCCTGCAGCGTTTATTTTTTTTATTGGTCGGGTGAATCCCAGAGACATCAATGAGGTACCCCAGGAATTCAACCCTTGGCATGTTAATTTGACATTTTTCTTTTTTGAGGCGGAGGCCTGAGTCTCTGATTCTGGCCAGAACAGTGCCTAATCTTTTAAAGAGTTGTGCCTTATTTGCAACCGATACCAATATGTTTATTTATTTATTTATTTATTTTATTACATTTATATCCCGCCCTTCTCCGCAAAGGACCCAGGGCGGCGCACAGATTTAAAAAACATACAAAAATAGAACATAAATAATTTAAAATATATATTAGATCCCAAACCTGTGATCCCAATTATTAATTAAAACCCAATTTAAAACTTTTCTACAGTCCCCATGGGAGGTTAGGCTAGGCCGGCTTGATGAAAAAAGTATGTCTTTAGACATTGGCAGAAGAGGCGGAGGTCGGTGATGGTCCGGAGTTCAGGGGGTAGGTCGTTCCAAAGGGCAGGGCCCGCCACAGAGAAGGCTCTTCCCCTGGGTGTCGCCACTCGGCATTGTCCGGCCGACGGCACCCTGAGAAGGCCCTCTCTGTGGGAGCGTATCGGTCTAAGGGATGTATGAGGCACGAGACGGTCTCGCATATAACTAGGCCCCGAGCCATGGAGCGCTTTAAAGATGGTCGTCAAGACCTTGAAGCGCACCCGAAAGACCACAGGAAGCCAATGCAGCTCGCGCAGGATTGGTGTTATATGGGAGCTTCTGGTAGCTCCCGTAATTACCCGCGCGGCTGCGTTTTGGACTAGCTGTAGCTTTCGAGTGCACCTCAAGGGAAGCCCCATGTTGCCAAAATAGGGGACAACTCCTGGAATCCCCTGCAAAAGCCGTTCCATGACGCTTTGGAACAGTCCAGGGGCGATACCAACTACGAATTGCAGGCGGTTGCATTTGAATGCACCCGTGCGTCACAATGGTTTGGGCCTCTGCCGTAACGCCATCTACAGGCAACTGTTGGTATGCCTGTGTTATGTCCAATTTTGCCAAACATTTTCCGGGGCCTAGCAAATGTAGTAAATGCTGTACAATGGGCACAGGGTAGGCGTTTTGTTGTAGCCCTTTATTGTGCACTTGTAGTCAGCACATATTCTTACTGACCCATCTGGTTTGACAGGTGTCACTATAGGGGTCTCCCAGCGTGCGTGATCGACCAGCTCTAGGATTCCCTGAGCAATTAATTTGTCTAGTTCCAAATCAATTTTAGGATGGAGAGCGAAAGGTACTCTCCTGGGATTTAGCCTGATGGGTGCTACATTAGGGTCCAAATTGAAAGAGATTGGGGTCCCTTTATACTTACCGAGACCGGTGTCGAAGATGTCCTCGAACGCCTTAAGGAACTCCTCGGTGCTGTCATCTCGGACGGCGTTGACACCGGTTACCTCTAGGCCCAGGGCTTCAAACCAGTCAAGCCCCAGGAGGCTCTGTAGGTTATCACTGACCACGGTGATTGGCAGCTTTCCGCTGAAGTCTTTAAACTGCACCTGGAATGTGCCCTGGCCCACGATGGGGACTCGGTTCCCCTGGTAGTTGCGGAGACGGATGTCCGGCGTCCATAGCTGATGCTTCTTGAGGCTAGGGATAGCCTGGTTGAATGCTGCCCATGGCATTATGGTCAAAGATGACCCGGTGTCGATCTCCATTTGGCATGGAGAGCCCTCGATGAGGACTGTGGCTTTCAGCTTTTTTGGCCGCCTTGTGCGGACTTGGCCAATGGAGGTGTGGTAGGTGACTCTGGTGTCTTCATCTGAGCACCGAGGTGGCGACTGTCATGCCCCTTGGATGGGCTTCTGCTGGTGGCTTGGTGTGTTTCGGGGCTTCCAGGTAGTCATGGAGCGATTGCTTCTGCAAACCCTGGCGATGTGCCCCTTTCGATCGCAGTGTTGACAGATGGCATCATGGAAATGGCAATGCGCTCTGGGATGGTTTCCTTCACAGCTGGCGCAAGGCGGGAAACACGGTTCAAATTTCTGTGCCGGCTTGACGCTATCACTGCACATGTGGTAGCTGTCATCTTCATTTTCCTAGCCTTCCGGCTCTGCAGTCTCACAATGTACATTTGTGCTCTTCCGTGTGCTTTCCGGGCTATTTTGACGCTGCAGCGTTTCAGTTGACTGAGTTGCGGCCTCAGTTGCTCTGGCTTCTTCTAGGGCGATTTGAAGAGTGAGGTTGGTTTTTGCTAGCAACCTCCTCTGTAGGTTAATGTCCTGAACACCTAATATGATGCGGTCGAGTAAAAGATTGTCCAAATCTCTAGATTCGCAGTATGCTGCAGCCTTTCTGAGCGCTGCCATATACTGGTTAATGGATTCGCCCTCTTTCTGGTTGTGGAGGTTGAATGTGTGCCTCCTGACAAATTTAGACGGTCTGGGAGAGTAGTGTGTCCTCAGCATCTGTTGTAGAACCGATGAAGCGACCGATTGGAGTGTAGTTGGCTTGGACAAGTCCTTCGCTGTATTGAACACCTCTCTCTCACAGTAGCTCAGGAACATGTTCTTTTTGCGGCCTTCAGAAAGGCCCATGAGGTCATTGGCTTCGAGGAAGCAATTGAACCTCATCGTGTAAGATTCCCAGTGTTTGTTGGCTGGGTCGTACGGAGTTGGTGGTGCGTGCATTGTCATCTTGTGTTCTTGAGTGCATTCGAATTTGTCGCTCAAAAGTTGGCCGCTCGATGCCGTGTCGAGCTCTGGGCTGGATTTGGCTCGCTGATTGTGTTCGCTCTTTTTGGTGCCTAGTTGCCTTCCAATCTCATCCTCATTCCCAGTGTTAGGTAGGGTGAATGGATGAGGCAGACTCAGGCTTCAGCAACAAACAGCTCTTTATTAGCACAGATCAACTATGTACAAATCACCAATGCTCTGTCTGACAGCAGCCCTTTTATAGGGCGGACCAATCAGATATAATCTCTGTTCCCACCGGAACAGAGGACCTTGGTGTAAACCATTACAACTCTTTCTGATATCTAACACTAAGATTGCAATTTTAGGCACTCTTGCCTGACAAACATAATAGGACTTTCCTTTGAATAGACGTGCATACTCACAGTCACTAAAGGAATGTACTTGTTTTCTGTTTTTGCCAGGCTTAACATTGTACAGATCATTCAATGTTTAACATAAATGTATATTTTGTGCTTAAAAGTATCAAAGCAGTCCAAATTATCTGCCTGGGGGTTGGGATTATGGGGTCAAGGCAATTAGAAAGAACAGAACTATAACACTCTATTTTATTTTTATTCAGGGAGGCAAGGCATAGAATCATGATAGGAAATCTGGTTTATCCACCCTCTTGTAAACTTTAAAACATATTCAGTTGTTCCTATTGTTAGAAGTCAATCTGTGCATTGATGAGGGCTAGAAACTTGCAGGAAGCCAATAAAAAGTATTCTTAGGATATCACATTCAATTTTTATTACCAAAGGCAACAGGGGTGGGTTCCTGCCGCCATTACTACAGGTTCGGTGCTGAAAAATTTTGCCGGACCAAATAGGTAGGAACCCATCTCTGAAAGGCAACCTTAGCAATGTGATGCTGACTGCACACGGTCCTGCATAAACCCCATTAGGTTGTTTTTTCACTTTAAACCTCAGAATTCCATTTTAGATTTTTTCCGCTTCCAGCTGAGCAAGATGGAGGTGCTTATCTCCCCCCTCATCTCAACTGCCCCACCCTCCAGACCATCAATTTTTTCTTTATTTTCCATTAATGTTCTCTGTGTCTCCAAAAGTTCCAATCTTGAACTCATCATATCTTTCCGAATTTCTTTTATTTCTTTCATTATATCTTGTAGAATTTTCTCTATTGTTGATAGTTGAGAAGCCTCTCCCGGTGTTTCTTTTTGCAACATTGCACTAATCTTAGGCTGCTGTGTGTCCGGACTGGCTCTTAATGAGGCTGGAGTGGAAAGAGTTTTTCCATATGGAGGCCTTTTTGATGCCATGGTAAAAGTTTTATGTTCTTGTAATTAAGATGGCGTCTGAAGAGCTGGCAGTCCGTGAGATCGAAGAAAAGGGAAAAGTCTTGTCTAAGTTCAAAATATAAATTCCATAAAGTCCAGAGAGAAAAAATTTACAATCAAGTCCAGTGAAAAAAGAAGGCACACAATAGGAGAAATCCCGAGAGTCACTGAGATGGCATGTGTATAAGTTTTGCAGTGCTGTAAAAATGAAGGAACGTTTAAAAAGTAAACAAAAAAGTTTCTTACTGGGAACAAAGAAGCGCCATTTTTCCGCCTCTTTGGCGTTTGAGAAGAATTAGTGAAAGTCCATTTCTGCTGTAGCAAGATTCAGATACAAAGTATCAACCGCAAATCCACATTTAGCAAAAACTTTCATTTTCACTTGTTAGATAACCGGATGTTACTTTCTCCCTCTCCCCGCGCCATTTTAAATCGCCGCTTGTTCCGAGAAGGGTTTTTTAACAAACTCCCCCCTCTATTCTTCTTTTTAAAAAGTTGAAAGCATTCAAAAATTCAGAAACCAACTCACAAGCCACTCTGTTGCAACGGAGCCTCGGCACTTCCACCAACTCCGGCTTTTCAGCCCGCTGCTTCAATTTCTGCGGTTCCAGCGATCCTTCGGCGAGGGGAACTCTTCCCCCCGCATTCTGTTCTCCGGCTCCTGGAGCAAAGCGGGAACGACCCCCCCAACCGCCGTCGGGATGGGGGGTTTCACCGCAAGCCGCTCGTACGGTTGGGGCTCTCTACAAGAGCTCCGTACCCCCGAAAGGGCCACTAGAGAAAACTAGTGGCGGACGTGGCGGAAAACACGACCGTCGCCTCCGGAAGGCGGAAGCGGTCTCTTGCTACGACCTGCACTGTTTGGAACCCTGCACGGCATGGGTCCGCCCATCATCGTTACTACTGTCCTCCGTCATCGGATATGTACATTTAGGACCGCAGGGAGTCTGACACTACAGATATGCTCCTTTAAGATCCGAGTATCGTAGCAGTGCCTTTTTAATACGCTTAAAGGGATTTTATTGGGCGACGCAGACTTGTACTTTTAAAGACCTTAGGGCCTTGGCTTGGCGTAGATGCCTTACATTGCGGCTATGGGCCTGTTATTCTTCACCAGGGCAGTGCTCTCTCCTTGACAATCTATGTACTCTGCTGCAGACCTCCATGCCCTGCGAGAGTCCCCTCTCTCACAGGTCTGGCCCTCCACGTTAATGAGGGCCCACCTTAATGACGGATATATTAATCTCGAGAGGTGGCGGAAGCGGAAGTTAAGGGGTTTTTTAAATGGTTTTTTAATTCGGTTTGTAAGGGGTCCCAGGGAGGGGGGAGGGTCTAGGGAGGGGGGAGGGTTAGCCACTATCGGGAAGTCCAGGCCGACCCTTAGCCCCGACGAGGAGGATGCTGGGTCCGACACTAAGGGGGTGTTAGTGGTCAGTTCAATAGAGAGCCATATTATCAGGACAATCTTTGGGAGGGGTAGGTATGACGTGAGCCGGGGACCGTGTCAATCTATGGGAGCCCGCACCCACTGCTTACAGGTGGTTGCGCGCTCCGGTCCCCAGAGCATTTCTCGCATCCCAGGAGGTTTGGGTGCGCAGGGCCCGGGCCCTAGGCTGATGTTATGCAACACCAGGTCCATCACCAACAAGGCTCCCCTTATCCATGACTTGGTCCTGGAGGAGGGCCTGGACCTGGCGGGTATTATGGAGACCTGGTTGAGCCACGAGGGGGGAGTCCCCCTCGTTGAAATGTGCCCACCGGGTTACCGAGCGTTTCATCAGCCTAGGGCCCGGGGTCGGGGGGGTGGCGGTTATTTTGAAGGAGAGCCTAGAACCGAGGGAGACTGCTGTGCCGCAGACAGCCGGCTGTGAATCCCTCTTTGTGAAGTGGGGTCCAGGGAGGCAGTTGGATTTGCTGATCGTATACTTGGCTCCCCGCTACACTTCAGCAGCCCTTCCCGAGCTCCTAGATGTAATAGCCGAGGTGGCAGTTGATACCCCCAGGCTTTTAGTCATGGGGGATTTCAATCTGCCATTGGCAGGCAAAACGTCGGAGGTGGCTTGGGAGTTCATGGCCTCCATGACGGCCATGGACCTGACCCAAGTAGTTCACGGTCCCACTCACACCGGGGGTCACACGCTGGATCTAATTTTTGTCTCCAGTCAGTGGACTAGTGATCTGGGAATAGGGGATTTAGCCGTTACACCCATGTCATGGACAGATCACTTTCTCCTTCGGCTGGACTTTCCAACCGCTACACTCCACCGCGAGGAGGCGGAACCGGAGACTCCTAGATGGTTCCGCCCCAGGCGCCTGATGGACCCGGAGAGGTTCCTGACGGAGCTTGGGCCAATGCCTGTGCCCCTGACCCGCGACTCGACTAAGGACCTAGTAGCCGCATGGAATAGTGCGACTGCTGGGGCCCTGGACCGGGTCGCGCCCTTGCGGCCTCTCAGACGGCGCCGATCCACCCTGGCCCCTTGGTTTTCCGAGGAGCTGAGAGTGATGAAGTGCCCTAAGAGACACCTAGAGAGCATCTGGAGAACCACTCGCTCCGAATCCAACCGAACACGTGTTAGGTCCCATTTGAGGACCTACATCGTGGCAATGAGAGTGGCAAGACATAACTATCTGGCCACCCTCATTGCATCTGCAGATAACCGCCCTGCCGCCATATTTAGGGTGACCCGCTCCCTCCTCCAACAGAGGCAGCGGGAAGCTCCTTTACAGGGTCGTGCAGAGGAATTTGGACAGTATCTGCAGGATAAAATCGCTCAGATTCGGGACGAGTTGGCCTCCAGTGAAGTTAGTTTGGGGGGGCAGACGGAGGCAGGTCTTGAGACCATTTTATGGGAAGAGTTCGACCCTGTGACTCCAGATGACACGGACAGGTTGCTGGGGCGCTTGAATGCCACCACGTTTATTGGACCCGTGTCCCTCCTGGCTGGTACTGGCCTCCCAGGAGGTTACACGAGGCTGGCTCCAGGAAATAGTGAACGCTTCCTTGAGTGAGGGGTTCTTGCCAGCCGCCTTGAAAGAGGCGGTGGTGAGACCCCTCCTCAAGAAGCCTTCCCTGGACCCAGCAGTGTTGATTAATTATCCATCCTTTCTTGCGAAGGTTGTTGAGAGTGTGGTGGCATATCACTATCGTCCCGTCTCCAACCTTCACTTTTTAGTGAAGGTTGTTGAGAGTGTGGTGGCCCAACAGTTTCCCCGGCACCTGGAGGAAACTGTCTATCTAGACCCGCGCCAGTCCGGCTTCCGACCTGGACACAGCACGGAGACAGCATTGGTCGCGTTGGTTGATGATCTCTGGCGGGCTCGGGATAGAGGTCATTCCTCTATCCTAGTCCTATTAGACCTCTCAGTGGCTTTTGATACCATCGACCATGGTATCCTGTTGCGCCGGCTGGAAGGGTTAGGAGTGGGAGGCACAGTTTTGCGGTGGTTCTCCTCCTATCTCTCCAGCCGGTCACAACTTGTGTTGGCAGGGGGGCAGAGATCGGCACCGGGGCCCCTCACTTGTGGGGTGCCTCAGGGTCGGTTCTCTCGCCCCTCCTGTTCAACACCTATATGAAGCCGCTGGGCGAGATCATCCGTGGTTTTGGGGTAGAGTACCATCAGTACGCTGATGACACCCAGCTGTACATCTCTACCCCTAACCACCCTAACGATGCCGTTGATGTGATGTCCTAGTGTTTGGAGGCCGTGCGGGTCTGGATGGGGAGGAACAGGCTCCGACTCAACCCGTCCAAGACCGAGTGGCTGTGGTTTCCGGCATCCCGATATAGCCAGCTGGCTCCATCGCTGGCTATCGGGGGCGAGTCATTAGCCCCCACGGAAAGGGCTCGCAACTTGGGTGTCCTCCTGGACTCGCGGCTGTCCTTGGATGACCATGTGGCGGCCGGGGCCAGGGGGGCTTTTTATCAGGTTCGCTTGATACGCCAGTTGCGCCCCTTTCTAGATCGGGACTCCCTTCGCACAGTCACTCAAGCCCTCGTGACATCCCGCCTAGACTACTGCAATGCTCTCTACATGGGGCTCCCCTTGGGTTACACCCGGAGGCTCCAGCTAGTACAGAATGCAGCCGCGCGGGGGATCTTGGGAGTCTCTCGATACTCCCATATAACACCTCTCCTGTGCAAGCTGCACTGGCTGCCTGTGGCCTTCCGGGTGCGCTTCAAGGTATTGATAACCATCTTTAAAGCGCTCCATGGCACGGGACCTGGGTATTTGCGAGACTGCCTCCTACCACATACCTCCCTCCGTCCTGTCCGCTCGCACAGGGAGGGCCTCCTCAGGGTTCCGTCTGCTGGCCAATGCCGGCTGGCGGCCCCCAGGGGAAGGGCCTTCTCTGTGGCGGGTCCGGCTCTCTGGAACGACCTACCCACTAACATTTGTACAATCACGGACCTGCGCCTCTTTCGCCGGGAGCTTAAAACTCACTTTTTCCATCTGGCTGGCCTGGCTTAGACTTTATTAACAAATTGTGGGGATTTTATTAAGGGTTTTTAGATGGTTTTAAAGATGTTTTTAGCACGGGTTTAAATTTAATATATTTTTATTGTAGTTATATTGTATTTTGTATTGTTTTGTATTGCTTTTAATATTTGCCTGTGCGCCACCCTGAGTCCCTTCGGGGAGATAGGGCGGGATACAAATCCAATAAACATAAACATAAACATAAACATAGATGACGCCATGCAAAAACAAGCATGTGCATTTATTTAGTGATAATCCACATACAGATCTACCTGGCTTTTGGTTCATGTATGCTAAATCCTGTTCACTCTCCTTTATTGGCCTACCTATCCATTCTTGGTCATTCCTCTCCCTCCCAGCCCCCCTTCCCATCTTAATTTTCCTTTCCCTCTCAAAGTCTCCTCTTGAGCTTCTAATCCAGAGGAGGCAGCTGCATCTATTTTGGGCCCAAGGAACTGCCAGCTGCTCCCCATATAGGGTGAAAGCTAGTGCCCCAGCAGGGGACAGATATGGACACCACCACCTGCAAGACGGATCTTGTGGCTGGAGAAGGTGGGGAGGTAAGGGGACCTGTCATTCAGGCAGGGTGATGCCTGAAAGTGATGTCGAGGTACAAGACCTCAATGAACCTCGTCCCTTGAGCATGCAGCTGTGGTGCCACAATGCTTGGTGTGTGTTAGCAACTCTGGGTTCAGAACCAGTGTCACAACTCTGGTCCCATAACCAGTGTTAGCAAATGAATGCGGAATAGTGTAATTCACCGGACAGTAAAGAGATACGTTGCTGTAAACCACAAACAAACTGTAAAACAGTGATAGTAAGAAAATAAATAGTCTTTACTTTGTAGCAAATAAAATGCTTCTTCCGACTAACTCTCAAACAAATAACAGTCCAACACCAAACACAGAATTATCTCACAGTGATGCAAAATAATACTCCTTCTTCTTCTTCAGCAGCAATCAGGAAAACCAGGAATCACAAGGAATCGAACAGGGAATGAGCTTGTGATTCTGAGCTTGCTTTATAGTAGAGCTGTATAATTACAGCCAATCAGATTATAAGTCAGTTCTTAAAGCTACACAATTCCTTAAGAACATAGGCTCATATATATTGCCAACCCAATATAAGGCTGAATATCCTAACAGTGTGTAGGCTTCAAGACCGCATTGGTGCAAAAGGAATTCAAGAAAATGTAGATATCCATTTAATGAATGCAGTGCTGCAGCACTCAGCCCCAGGACCGAGTTTTGAAGCTTCCCCAGAGGAAAGACAAATGGGGAAACTGAACCAGAGGTCCACCCCATTCCCCACAATATGCTGATCCTTTGGGAAACTTGAAAGTATGGTGCAAATATCATTCATCATTTCTTATGGATGCTTCCCAACAAAACTCCAATTGACACATTACGAGAGAGGGTGCCTCTAGCAATAAACGGGCTGATCTTGCCACACAGTCTCATCCATGAATGTTTCAAGGATGGAAGCCTAGTGAAACGGTATGCAGAGTCTGGCTTCAGATGATACATGCCTTTGTCCCCCTCGTTACACCTTGGATAGTGTTTCTATGGCAGAAATAGAGTTAGAATTACAGAATAACCATACGCAAGGGCTTATTTTTAAAATGGTTTTTGCTTGAGGCCAAGAGCAAAGAAAGGGAGGCAGAATTAATACCATTTCCCTGAAATATGATGGCTACATCAGCCTTCTCAGCAAGTGTTGGGTACAAGACCTAGAATTCTCCATTAGCAGGGCTATTGGCCACTCTGGATAAGAAATCTGAAAATTGTAGCCGAACCTGTTTGGGAAGGCATCAGATTTGTAGGAAACCTGTCATGGATGGACATCTTTTGCCCTCTGTTCTACCCTTGCTAAAAATGGCCAGGATGGTCCATTGGGGTAATGGTATATGGGGATGACCCTGGGAGAGAGGGGGCAGAATCCCAACCAAAGCAATGGTCAGATAAGAGGCAGCTTAGCCCACATAAATATGTGGGTATGGCAAACATCTCAGAAGGGACTCTTCCTAGTGTCTTGGGCTCCAAGGCGAGGGGGAGAAATGTGCTTCCAGGCTTGCAAGATTGATGTCAGCTTGGATTTTTAGCCCAGACAGGAAGTATGTCTTGATGAACTAATTCTACTTTATTGTAAGGTTATATAAACAGAATCTTACAAGTCTGAAAGTACATCTCCCCCCTCCCTCCCCCCTGCCTTTACAGTTAAAAAAACAAACTAGGGAGGATTCCTTCTGAGACATTTGCTGTGCACACATCCCTTTTGTGGGTTAAGATGCCTTTTATCCAACAGGGACAAACAACTAAGGCAGAATATCAGCAGATAGCCAGAATCTGCAAAGATGAAGTCAGGAAAGCAAAGGCTCAGAATGACCAAAGACTTGCAACAAAACTCAAAGATAATTTGAAAAAAGTTTCTTCCAACATATAAATAACAAGAAAAAAATAAAGGAAACAGATAGTCCACTAAAGAGAGAAGATGACAAGGAAGTAACAGATAGCAGAGAGAAAGCAGAGCTGGTAAACTCATTCTTTGCATCAGTCTTCGCACAAAAAGAAACTATAGCCCAACCGACCAAAAACATAACTGTAAAAGACAGACTAGAAATAAAAGTTAAAACAAGCGAAAAAATAGTAAGAGAACACTTGTCTGATATTGATGAATATAAATCACCAGGACCTGACGGATTACATCCCAGAGTTTTTTTTAAATTAAAGTTTTTATTTTTTAAACAAATATAAACAAACACAACACATAACATAAAAACATCTTCCATTCCATACAGTGTCGATTGGTTACAAGGTTTTTGTGCATCCTTTCCATAGTCATCCCTTAAATTTTATATAAAGTCACATATTGTCAATCAAGTATATTTCTATACATTATTATTATATTATAATAGTTTCTCTAATATATGTCAGCTTACGCATTTCAGCACATTCCATTGCTCATATCATCAATCTAATATATGTATACAATTATTATGATTATTAAACATTCATTGAATATAGCTATTATTACATTATTACACCAGGACTGGATGGATTACACCCCAGGGTTCTGAAGGAACTGGCAGACGAGATCTCAGAACCACTGAACTATATCTTTCAGAGATCCTGGAGCACCGGGGAACTACCAGAGGACTGGAAAAGAGCTGATGCGGTTCCCATCTTCAAAAAAGGGAAAAAAATAGATCCAGGAAACTACAGACCCATCAGCTTGACCTCAATACCAGGAAAGATTCTGGAAAAAATAATCAAGCAACGAATTAGCAAACACCTAGAAGCAAACAAAATAATAGCCAAAAGCCAACATGGGTTTGTCAAAAACAGATCATGCCAGACTAATCTTATTGCATTCTTTGATAATGTGACAAAATTAGTGGACCAGAGGAATGCCGTCGATATAGGGGACTGGAGGCTAAAACATATGAGGAACGGTTGCAGAAACTGGGTATGTCTAGTTTAATGAAAAATTTATCCCTGCGCTAAAACGCTAAAATCCTAAAAACTAACCCCTTAAAAAACCCAATTAAAACAATTTAGATGATCAGACTAAAAAGGCTGGAAGGTAGGTTAGGCCAGGCTGGCCTGTTGGAAAAGATAAGTCTTGAGCTTTTGTCGGAAGGCGCGGAGGTCCGTGGTTGTTCTGAGGTCGGGGGGTAGGTCGTTCCATAGAGCTGGGCCCGCCACAGAGAAGGCCCTTCCCCTGGGCGTCACCCGCTGGCATTGCCTAGTGGACGGCACCCGGAGAAGTCCCTCTCTGTGGGAGCGGATCAGTCGGAGGGATGTATGGGGTAGGATGCGATCTCGCAGATAGCTAGGTCCCGTGCCATGGAGCGCTTTAAAGATGGTAGTCAGCACCTTGAAGCGCACCCAAAAGACCACAGGCAGCCAGTGCAGCTCGCGCAGGAGCGGTGTTACGTGCAAATGCCTAGGGGCACCCAGAATTGCCCGCGCGGCCGCATTCTGGACTAGCTGCAGTCTCCGGGTGCACCTCAAGGGAAGCCCCATGTAGAGAGCATTACAGTAGTCTAGACGGGATGTCACAAGGGCATGAGTGACCGTGCGAAGGGCATCCCGGTCCAATAGGGGACGCAACTGGCGTACCAGGCGAACCTAGTAAAACGCCCCCCTGGCCACGGCTGTCACTTGATCTTCCATAGACAGCCGGGTATCCAGGAGGACGCCCAGATTGCGTGCCCCATCCACAGGGGCTAGATGTTCTCCCCCTATGGCCAGTGATGGAGTGAACTGGTTCTACCGGGACGCCGGAAGCCACAGCCACTCGGTCTTGGACGGGTTGAGTCTGAGTCTGTTCCTTCCCATCCAGATTCGCACAGCTTCCAGGCACCGGGACATCACTTCGACGGCATCGTTGGGGTGGTTCGGGGTAGATATATACAGCTGCGTATCGTCAGCGTAGAGATGGTACTCTACCCCAAAACCACGGATGATCTCGCCCAGCGGCTTCATATATGTGTTGAACAGGAGCGGCGAGAGGACCGACCCCTGAGGCACTCCACATGTGAGGGGTCTCGAGGCCGACCTCTGCCCTCCTGCCAACACAAATTGCAATCGACCAGAGAGGTAGGAGGAGAACCACCGTAAAACGGTGCCCCTCACCCCCAACCCCTCCAGTCGATGCAATAGGATACCATGGTCGATGGTATCAAAAGCCGCCGAGAGGTCTAATAGGACCAGGATGGAGGAGCAACCCCCATCTCTGGCCCTCCAGAGATCATCCACCAACGCGACCAATGCCGTCTCAGTGCTGTGTCCGGGCCGAAAGCCGGACTGGCGCGGGTCCAGATAATCAATCTCCTCCAGGTGACGGGGAAACTGTTGTGCCACCACACTCTCTACAACCTTCGCTAGAAAGTGAAGGTTGGAGACCGGACGGTAATTTACCAACAATGCTGGGTCCAGGGAAGGCTTCTTGAGGAGGGGTCTCACCACCGCCTCTTTCAAGACGGTAGGCAAGATCCCCTCACTCAAGGAAGCATTCACTACTTCCTGGAGCCAGCCTCGTGTGACCTCCCAGGATGCCAGTACAAGCGAGGAGGGACACGGGTCCAATAAACATGTGGTGGCTCTCAGTCGCCCACGTAACCTGTCCATATCTTCGGAAGTAACAGAGTCAAACTCCTCCCACAAAACTGTCTCAAGACCTGCCTCGGACCTTCCCTCCAGACTACTTTCGGTGGAGGCCAACTCGCTTCGAATCTGAGCGATTTTATCCTGCAGATATTCTCCAAATTCCTCTGCTCTGCCGTGCAGAGGGGCTTCCCGCAGCCTCTGTTGAAGGAGGGAGCGGGTCACCCCAAACAGGGTGGCAGGGCAGTTATCTGCGGATGCGATAAGCGTGCCACAGTAGAACCGTTTGGCCACTCTTTTACTATGCCAATTGTCTAAAATGGGATTTGGGCCCAACTTCAAGAGAGCTATACAAGCAATCTACACGGTGCAATCTGCCCAAGAAATGACTGGGAAAATTGATATACAAAGAGGTACAAGACAGGGATGCCCCTTGTCACCTCTGTTGTTTATTCTGACTCTTAATAATAATAATATAATAAAGTTGAATTTATTAACCGCTCCCTCTCCCCACAGGGACTCGGGGCGGTGCACAGGGAGAATAAAAACAATAAATATACAAAATACATACAATTTAAAACAGATTAAACTAATTCCTGTGCTAAAATCCCATTAACTAAAAATCCCCACTAAATATAAATAAACAATTAAAAAAACCCATAGAGAGAGAGACTACCCTAGGCCGGCCAGGCGGAAAAGATGAGTCTTCAATTTCAGGCGGAAGGAGCGGAGGTCCATGGTCGTTCTAATATCGGGGGGAAGGTCGTTCCAGAGGGCCGGGCCCGCCACAGAGAGAGCCCTTCCCCTGGGCGTCGCCCGCTGACAAAGTCTAGTGGACGGCACCCGGAGAAGTCCCTCTCTGTGGGAGCGAATCGGCCGTGAGGATGTGTGAGGCAGGATCCAATCCCGCAGGTAGCTAGGTCCTGAGCCATGGAGCGCTTTAAAGATGATAACTAACACCTTGAAGCGCACCCGGAAGACGACAGGCAGCCAGTGCAGCTCGCGCAAGAGCGGTGTTACATGGGTAAACCTAGTGGTTCCCATAATTGCTCGCGCGGCTGCATTCTGAACTAACTGAAGCCTCCGGGTGCACCTCAAGGGGAGCCCCATGTAGAGAGAGTTACAGTAGTCCAGTCGGGATGTCACGAGGGCATGAGTGACTGTGCGGAGGGCGTCCCGATCCAATAGGGGGCGCAATTGGCGAACCAGGCGAACCTGGTAAAACGCCCTCCTGGCCACGGCTGTCACTTGCTCTTCCATAGACAGCCGGGTATCCAGGAGGACTCCCAAATTGCGCGCCCCATCCACAGGGGCAAGATGTTCGCCCCCTATGGCCAGCGTTGGAGAAAGCTGGTTGAATCGGGTAGCCGGAAACCACAGCCACTCGGTCTTGGTCGGGTTGAGCCTGAGTCCGTTACTTCCCATCCAGATCCGCACGGCTTCCAGGCACTGGCACATCACCGCTACGGCATCGTTGGGGTGGTTTGGGGTAGATATATACAGCTGAGTATCATCAGCGTAGAGATGGTACTCTACCCCGAAACCACGGATGATCTCACCCAGCGGCTTCATGTATGCATTAAACAAGAGAGGCGAGAGGACCGACCCCTGAGGCACCCCACATGTGAGGGGTCTCGGGGTCGACCTCTGCTCTCCTGCCAACACAAATTGCGATCGGCCAGAGAGGTAGGAGGAGAACCACCGTAAAACGGTGCCTCCCACCCCCAACCCCCCCAGCCGATGCAATAGGATACCATGGTCGATGGTATCGAAAGCCGCCGAGAGGTCTAATAGGACCAGGATGGAGGAACAACCCCCATCTCTGGCCCTCCAGAGATCATCCACCAACGCGACCAATGCCGTCTCGGTGCTATGCCCGGGCCGAAAGCCGGACTGGCGCGGGTCTAGATAATCAACTTCCTCCAGGTGACGGGGAAACTGTTGTGCCACCACACTCTCAACAACCTTCGCCAGAAAGGGAAGGTTGGAGACGGGACGATAGTTGGTTAAAAGAGCTGGGTCCAAAGAGGGCTTCTTAAGGAGGGGCCTCACCATAGCCTCTTTTAGGGAAGCAGGCAAGGAACCCTCACTTAAAGAAGCGTTGACAACCTCTTGGAGCCAGCCTCGTGTCACCTCCCAGGATGCCAGTACAAGCCAGGAGGGACACGGGTCCAATAAACATGTGGTGGCTCGCAGTCGTCCACGTAACCTGTCCATATCCTCGGAAGCAACGGAGTCAAATTCCTCCCAAACAAGATCAGCCTCATGGCATCCCACTGGGCCACGAATGGGGGCTAGCTCGTTCCGTATCTGAGCGGTTTTGTCCTGCAGAAAAGTCACAAATTCCTCTGCTCTACCCTGTAGCGGGGCTTCCCTCACCCTCTGTTGCAGGAGGGAACGGGTCACCCTAAACAGGGCGGCAGGGCGGTTTTCTGCGGGTGCTATGAGAGTGGCGCAATGATGGCGTTTGGCCACTCTCAGCGCCACAATGTAAGTCCGTAAATGGGCTCTTACCTGTGTCCGGTCAGATTCGGAGCGAGTAGCCCTCCATCTTCCCTCTAGGCATCTCTTGCGGCCCTCTAGGCATCTCTTGAACCCTTACTGATTACAATTCGGCAGAATAAGGATATAAAGGGATTAACTATAAAGGATCAGCAATATAAGCTTCAAGCATTTGCTGATGATCTTGTCTTTATTTTGGAAGATCCATTGAAATCGGCCCCCAAACTATTGGATGAAATTACTGGTTTTGGAGAAGTAGCTGGCTTAAAAATTAACCGAGATAAAACTAAATTCTTTGTCAAAAATATGGGAGTTAATCTACAGACACAACTTCAAGAGATTACAGGGATACAAATTGTTAAAAAGGTCAAGTACTTAGGTATCTGGCTGACCGCTAAATGCCCATTAATAAAAGAGTTGAATTATCAGAAATTATTGATGGAGATGGAAAAAAAATTAAGTACTTGGAGAAATATTCAACTCTCAATTTTAGGACGTATCGCAGTGATTAAGGCTTATATTTGGCTGTACTTATTCCAAAAATGCCCCAGTCAAATTAGATAATTTTTTTTTAAAATAAATTGGAAAGAATAGTCAGTAAATTTGTATGGGCTGGCAGGAAACCACGGATAAAAAGGAGAATGCTTCAGGAGCACAGGATGAGAGGAGGATTAGGACTTATTGGGAGCTCTATTATCATGCCGCTAATTTAGCTTGGATTAGGGATTGGATACAACTCTCAAGAAGACAGGTTCTAACCATTGAAGGGTATAATCTACTCCAAGGCTGGCATGCCTACCTATGGCCAAAGAAGGATAGCCAATATAAAATGTTTTCTAATCATTATATTAGAGGCATATTAATAAAATCCTGGCAGAAGGTGAAAGGCTGGCTATATATGAAGATTCCTTGCTGGTTCGCCCCCTTAGAAGCGGTAACGTATTCGACACTCCATAACCCAAATAGGAATTTGAGATACAAAGATCTTTCAGATGTTCGGGGGAACCTAAAGTCTAGGGAGGAGTTACGCACTGAGGGAATTGAATTAGAGTGGTGGTTATATTTACAGATGAGTTCAAGATTCAATAAGGATAAGCAGGAATTTGGAATAGATATATCACCACAGGAACTAGATAAGATCGTTTGGGGTGATGATATTAAATGTATTTCTAAAGTCTACAATTTTTTTTTGCTCCATAAGACGGAAGGGGACTCTGTAAAAGGTATTATGATTGCTTGGGGGAAGAACGTTGGCCGAATGATAGAACCAATGGAATGGGAACAAATTTGGACCAAAAACACTAAACTCACATTAGCGACGGCATTTAAAGAAAACATTTACAAAATGATGTATAGATGGTACCTGTCCCCAGCAAGGATTTCCAAAATGTTCCCTGCTACATCTGACAAATGTTGGAAATGTGACTCTGCCAGGGGCACCTTCTTTCACCAGTGGTGGACCTGCCCAAAGGTTAAAAGGTACTGGACTACTATCAAAAATTGGTTGTTAGAAATCACAGGATTTGATTTTCTTTTTTTTATTGCAAAAGTTTTATTGGTTTTTACAAATTTTTTCAGGTAGGGTAGGGTAAGGTGAAGTACAGAAATATTTTGAGAACTTTCACGTCGAGATCGTTGGCCCCTCCAGGGCTTCTTAATAAGACATTGGTGATACATTTTTCAATAATACTACAAGGTGAAAATAAATGCATACATCATAAATTCTAAGTTCCATGCTGGCAGTCGTGTACAAACATCCAGATAAAAATTATACTGTATTAATAAAGTTAAAAGTCATTTTTTTGATCTAAGTCTCTTAGCAATTGTGTCTTCTTGTTCTCCTTCCTGGCCCCCAGTGGGCGGGGCCGTGGCCCCCTCTGCCCCTCCCGGATCTTCCCCCAGGGTAGAGGAATGTTTTTTAAGAAAGGCTTCCGCCTGCCGTCCGGCACCCAATTTGCGGAGCTCAGAAGGTTCAACACTCAGGCCGGAGGAAGTGACGTCACGACAGCGCGGAGCAGGCAAAAGACTTCGGTCTGAAGCCGATCGCCCCGTTTATCGTGTCTGGCGGCTGCCTGGAAAGCCGATTTTCGGCTAGCAAGGAGCCGTCGCTGGGCGGGAAGCCCAGTGAAGAGAGGGGGAGATTTCCAGCCCCGTTCGGACTCTGCAACCTGAAGGTGAGGCTGATGACATCCCCCGGTGCCAGCGCGTTAAGAGGGCGATAACATGGCGCCCCAGAGTCGTTGACAGCTACCGAAAGGGAAGATCGGGATCCCAGTTCTGTCTAAATCTTTTCCCTTGTTGACATTGATCTCAGAAGATGTTGAGAACTATTACTAAATTTCCAAACTATTCAAAAAATTGGAACCGATTCTTAAATAAGTGGCAGGAAATTTGGTGGGTCGGATTGGAGGAGTTGTACTAACTACAATCAACTCTCAGATTGAAAACCCTTGGAGTTTCCTTAATTTAAACCTTTGGATATCCGATTTTGACAATTGACTTACTGTGGACATATTGACCCCTTTTTCAACAATAAGACTGGATTTTTGAAGCGATATGATATTTTGGACTTTTTTTTTCTCTCTCTTTGAAACATTTCCCCCCCACCCGTCTTTTCCCCTTTTTTCTTTCGGAGCTTTGCTTGATTATAACAGCTCTACGGGTGGATTGTTCACTCCATAGCCTCTATTCTGAAATTGGTCCCTCCATCTAGTGGCCAAAAGAGGAACTACGACTATAAAATATTTATATTTGCATCTATGTATTATTGGTATTTAGCCATAATAAGTCATTAACTATTTAGCTATAATAAGTTATTAATCATTGTTGTAGAAGTGATTAGATTAAGATCAAATTAAGATCAAGATTAAATATTATAGAATTGGATTTTCAGATTTTATAAATTAATTTAACTCAACTTGCTGATTGATGGACAAATTGGTTGACTTAAGTCTAATTAAGATTTAATTGTATAGAAATTGTATAGAAAATTAGATAAGTTAAATAAGTTAATTTAATTAAGAGAGGAATCAAGTTTATACTAATATTTGTGATAATGTCCACTACTACTACTACGACCACAAAAAGGACCATACCATCAATATCTACCTGGGCATCCTCCTCTTCTCCAGCGACAACTAAGAAGACAGCAGAAGATCTCCCGACAGCAAGTAAAATACCAGCAATGTCTCAAGCTCTGCAGGATACCCTACAAGGGATCCAAGACACCATGGCCAAAAATCAAGAGACAACAGCCAGAGTATTAGAAAAATTGACGGAGAAGATGGACACATTGACGACAGAGACGAGGCAGATATATAGTAAATTTGAAGAAATTCACGCACATTTAATAAACCATGAAGAAAGGATACAAACAGTGGAGGAAAGAGTGACAAAGACAGATCGTAAAATAGAGCGTAATGAAAATCAACATCAGAGGGCGGAAAAAAAGATGCAAGAGGAGATTTTATTTCTGGAAATGGACCGCTCCAGATACTTTCTGAGGTTTCAAAACGTGATAGAAGACAACCAGGAAAAATTAGAAGAGGTGATGGAAGAAATTATTGCAGATATTCTTAAAAATGATCACTTGGAAGCAAATAGACTTATTGATGAAGTATTTCGAATATACACATCCTACGCTCGGCGCCACAAGTTTCCTCGGGAGATACATGTAAAACTAACCAAAAAATCTACACGAGAAGAAATTCTCAAGAAAGCAAGAGAGCAAATTTTTACATATAAAGGGAATGACCTTACAATCTTACCACAAATACCTAGAAACGTAAGAGAGAGCAGGAGGAAGTATGATTTTCTCACCACTCGCCTAAGGAAGCAGGGAATACGATACAGATGGCATCTTCCGGAAGGCTTAACATTTACATGGCAAGGCCAAAACGTCAAATTGGCTTCCTTTCAGGAAGCACACGATTTCTTAAAATTCCAACAATCTTTAAATGACCCGGAGATGGAGGAAGAAGAAGAAGAAACTAGAAGCGAGGAAGATTTATCGACACGGAATTCTAATGGAGAGGTGAGGACAGTTGAGAAGGAAAAAACAACTAATGGAAAGACAACACACCACCAAATCGAAACAAGATCAAAGACGCAGAAAGTTACAAATAGATAAAAATGGAAAAGAAGAAATTCGGCTCTGCTCTATAAATATTAATGGATTAAACAACCCGTCCAAGAAGAAGAAAATTTGGCTAAATCTACAAAAAGAAAATTACGATATAATATGTCTCCAAGAAGTTCACATAAGGAAAAGGCATTTCAAAGTTTTGACCTGTCCAAAATTGGGGAAATTGTACGCATCCCTGGCCGACCAAAAAAAGAGAGGTGTGATTGTCTATGATAAAAAGAATCTAGTATCTAAACAAATATATACGGACAAGGAGGGCAGAATCTTACTATTGGAAATTAAAATTGGACAAAAAATGGCCCTCCTAGCCAATATTTATGCTCCAAATGTTAACCAAAAGCAATTTTATGGAAAATTATTAGATAAATTAAATCAATTAAATTATGACCACATCTATGTAATTGGTGATTTCAATGCAATTGTAGATATAGAAAAAGACTACAAACCAGGTGTCAAGACCCCAAAACATAAACTAAAACGGAAAAAAATTCTCCCTAAAATATGGGGGGATTTGAAAGACCAACTAGGATTAAAAGATGTATGGCGGGACTTGCACCCCTCTGAGAGACAATTTACATATTACTCTCCTAGACACAGATCATGGTCCAGAATAGATATGGTTTGGGCATCGTTAACAGCGGCTGAGGAAATTGAATCCCTGGAAATTGGGCCAAACATTTGGGCAGACCACCACCCACTATTAATAAAATGGGCAGTAATGCAGGTCAAGACAAGATGGTCCATGAGAGCCAATATTATGAAGGAAGATAATTTTGTAAGGACGATCCAAAAAGAGCTCCAATATTTTTTCACTGAAAATAAAAGACAGGATACCTCATTACAAAATATATGGGATACAGTAAAAGCAGTAATAAGGGGGGTGGCAATAAAATACACAGCTAGACAATGGAAAATGGAGAGAGAGAAAAAAATGGAACTAGTAACAATACTACAAAATCAGGAAAGGGAAGCCCAGAAAGATCCACAAAATATAAGGGTAAGGGAAAGTATTAACCTCCTAAAATTTCATTACTTGACCAGAAACAACTGGCGGATAAAATAAAGAAAGCTAGACAATCCTATTTCGAACATGCTAACAAACCTGGAAGATGGTTGACATATAGGTTAAGAAAAGAAACTGAAATGAGGAAAATAGAAGCCCTCCAAGATAACAAAGGGGAAATAACAAATATTATGGAACAAAAGCTAAAAATAGTACAAGATTTTTTTACCTCACTTTACGCAGAAGAGACACAACATAAGGATAAGATTCACCCCTATCTCATAAAACACCAAATTGGAATAGTACCAGATACATATAAAAACACATTAAATGCAGAAATAACAACCGAAGAGATAGAAAATGCAATTAAGAAACAACTAGGTGGGAAAACTCCAGGTCCAGATGGTCTACCAGGGGAATTGTACAAAGGGCTAGGGGAGATCTTAGTCCCACAAATGAAAGACCTATTTAATGAAGTTTTAGTAAAAGGGGAAATACCCCAGTCATGGACTGAGGCTTACATCTCCTTAATCCCCAAATCTGGTGCAGACCTAACTCAAATCCAAAATTACAGACCCATTTCATTGCTAAACGTTGACTATAAAATATTCACGACAATTTTAGCTGGAAGACTGAAACTATTTTTGTCCAATTACATACATCAAGATCAAAATGGGTTTTTACCAGGAAGATATTTGAGGGATAATGTAAGGATAATAATTGATTGTTTAGAGTATTATGAGGCACATCCAGATAAACAAATGAGTATGATCTTCCTGGACGCACAAAAAGCATTCGATAGGGTTAATTGGACATTTATTACTCAACAATTGCAAAGTATGGATTTTGGCCCCAAATTTACTAAAGCAGTCCAGGCTATATACAAAACACAATCGGCAAGATTATTATTTAACAAAGTGCTATCAGATCGGATCCCAATATGTAGGGGTACTAGACAAGGCTGCCCGCTATCACCCCTTTTGTTTATCTTGGTATTGGAACCCTTACTAAATATAATCAGACAAGAAAAAAATATTAGAGGCCTGCAAGTCAGAGGAGAAGAATACAAAATGCGCAAGATGGCGGGCTAGCTCCGGAGCTCCGTGTGGGCTATGGAGGTCGTGGGCCTTTTGTGCCCCCAGCCCCTTCTTTCCAGCACTTGTGGGCTGGGGTTTCTGTGAGGGATCCATCCTGGCTTCTCAGGATGAGGTTCGTGGCATTCTTGGAGGCGCTGGGAGCGGAGGCGGCCCCGGGGACGCGGAGGACGGTGAGAGCGTCGGGGCGTTCCCGGAATGGAGGCCGGTGTCGGAGCGGAGGCCAGCGTCCCCGGTGAAACAAAACGGGGGTACTGGCCGCGCGCAGGGGGCTCCCAACGCTGCTATGGTTGAGCTCACCATGGGGCCAAGACGGCGGTGAGAGCGCTGCGAGGTCAGCAGCGTCGGCCTGGTGGCGTGAACGATAAAGAAAGAGTGAAGATGGTTGGTGAGAGAAAGAAAGAGCTTTGAATGGTGGCAGCCGCCGAGTGGCGAGGCGGCTGCCGGAGATGGCGGCGGTGGGAGCGCCGGATAGGGGAGAGTACCGGAGGATGGAGGGTAAAAGGAAGAAGATATCGGCGGTGAGAGCGCCGTGAGGCTTTGGGAGAGGAACGGATGGAGCAGCCGCTGGAGGCCGGGCCGACGGCGGTGGGAGCGCCGGGAGGCCAGCGGCCAAGGCGGGTGCGTAGGAGAGGGCGGCGGTGTGAGCGCCGAATGTGAGTTTGAACAACCAGGCTGACTATGTGGATTCTGCTGACCAAATTTGGATTTTGACTTTGACCATCTTTAATAACTTTAACATCTTCCCCGTGGCTTCCTAAGACCAGGATGTAAGATCTAGAGAGCTGAACCACGTGTTCCTGAAAGATGTGAACTTTGTCTAAAAGATCTTAGACCGGAAGAACTAATGTACATTAACTGATATTAACTGACATTACGAACTTATATGAACTTTAAACCTCACAGATGCACTTTACTGCACTTTATTTCACTCATGGTGCACTTTACTACTGCACTTTATTTTTAACATCTATGAAATAACATCTATGAAATGAATTGTATCTTAATATCATGGCTAACGACTTTTTTAAAATTTTTGTATTTTAAACCCACATCCCACCATGAACTCCATCAGATATGTACTCCAGAGCTAGCCTTTTATTGCTGCGAGAGTCCCCGCTATCGCAGGTTTGGCCCTCCGAACTATCGAGGGCCCGTCTTGAGGAAGGATTCATTAATCCGGAGAGACGGGCGAAGCGCGGCCTTAGGGTTTTTTTAATTAGGAAATTTCTGTCTATTTTAGGGGGCACTAGGGAGGGGGGTGGGCATAGACAGATTGAGACAAAAGAATCACGTGAAAGAAAGGGCCGGACCAGTAGCCGACGGGAGGAGACGGAAGGTACCGATTTGAGGGGGGAACCACGAGTCGTGCCATTAGAGGGCATTCCAATCCAGAGGGTCGTGGGGAGGGGCAGGGCCGAGGGGAGACCATCCTCCCGGTTGTTGGCATGCAGCCGTTGGTTACGAACGGTCGAGTGCCACAACCCCCGCAGGCTAGGTGGTCAGGGAATACAGAGCCTGGGCCTGCGGCTGATGTTTTGCAATGCCAGGTCCGTGGTCAACAAAGCCCCCCTCGTTCATGACCTTGTGTCAGAGGGGGAGCCGGACCTGGTAGGAATTGCGGAAACCTGGTTGGGCCACGAGGGAGGACTTCCCCTCGTTGAAATGTGCCCACCAGGCTACCGCGCTTTTCATCAGCCCCGGGTCCAAGGTAGGGGTGGTGGGGTAGCGGTCATTATCAAGGAAGGTCTTGAGCCAAGAGAGACCATTGTGCCACAGACTACCGGTTGCGAGTCCCTCTGCATGAAGTGGGGCCTAGGGAGGCAGTTGGGCTTGCTGGTTATATACCTGGCTCCTCGCTATGTAGCAGCAGCCCTGCCCGAGCTCCTGGAGGTGATCGCTACGGTGGCAGTGGAGACCCCCAGACTTATAGTCATGGGGGACTTTAATCTGCCATCGTTGGGCGAATCATCCGAGGTAGCTCGGGAGTTCATGGCTTCCATGACGGCCATGGACCTGACCCAACTAATTCAAGGCCCCACCCACGAGGGTGGACACACACCGGACCTCATTTTTGTCTCAGGCCAATGGAAGAGTGATCTGGGTATAGGGGACATAGTCATCACACCCTTGTCATGGTCAGACCACTCACTTCTCCGGCTCGACTTTCCGACCGCTACTCCCCTCCGTGAGGAGGCGGCGCCAGAACCACCTATCTGGTTCCGCCCCAGGCGCCTGATGGACCCGGATGGGTTCCAGATGGCGCTTGGGCCACTTCCTGTACCCCTGACCCGCGCCCCGATGGAGGACCTCGTGGCCGCATGGAATATTGCGACCACGGGAGCCTTGGATCGGGTCGCGCCCTTGCGGCCTCTCTTGCGGCGCCGAGCCGCCCTGGCTCCTTGGTTTACCGAGGAGCTGAGGGCGATGAAACGCCGCAAGAGATGCCTAGAGGGAAGATGGAGGGCTACTCGCTCTGAATCTGACCGGACACAGGTAAGGGCCCATTTACGGACTTACATTGTGGCGCTGAGAGTGGCCAAACGCCATCATTGCGCTACTCTCATAGCATCCGCAGAAAACCGCCCTGCCGCCCTGTTTAGGGTGACCCGTTCCCTCCTTCAACAGAGGGTGCGGGAAGCCCCGCTACAGGGTAGAGCAGAGGAATTTGTGACTTTTCTGCAGGACAAAACCGCTCAGATACAGAACGAGTTAGCCCCCATTCATGGCCCAGTGGGGTGCCACGAGGCTGATCTTGTTTGGGAGGAATTTGACTCTGTTGCTTCCGAGGATATGGACAGGTTACGTGGGCGACTGCGAGCCACCACATGTTTATTGGACCCGTGTCCCTCCTGGCTTGTACTGGCATCCTGGGAGGTGACACGAGGCTGGCTCCAAGAGGTCGTCAACGCTTCTTTAAGTGAGGGTTCCTTGCCTGCTTCCCTAAAAGAGGCTATGGTGAGGCCCCTCCTTAAGAAGCCCTCTTTGGATCCAGCTCTTTTAACCAACTATCGTCCCTTCTCCAACCTTCCCTTTTTGGTGAAGGTTGTTGAGAGTGTGGTGGCACAACAGTTTCCCCATCACCTGGAGGAAGTTGATTATCTAGACCCGCACCAGTCCGGCTTTCGGCCCGGGCATAGCACCGAGACGGCATTGGTCGCGTTGGTGGATGATCTCTGGAGGGCCAGAGATGGGGGTTGTTCCTCCATCCTGGTCCTATTAGACCTCTCGGCGGCTTTCGATACCATCGACCATGGTATCCTATTGCATCGGCTGGGGGGGTTGGGGGTGGGAGGCACCGTTTTACGGTGGTTCTCCTCCTACCTCTCTGGCCGATCGCAATTTGTGTTGGCAGGAGAGCAGAGGTCGACCCCGAGACCCCTCACATGTGGGGTGCCTCAGGGGTCGGTCCTCTCGCCTCCCCTGTTTAATGCATACATGAAGCCGCTGGGTGAGATCATCCGTGGTTTTGGGGTAGAGTACCATCTCTACGCTGATGATACTCAGCTGTATATATCTACCCCAAACCACCCCAACGATGCCGTAGCGGTGATGTGCCAGTGCCTGGAAGCCGTGCGGATCTGGATGGGAAGTAACGGACTCAGGCTCAACCCGACCAAGACCGAGTGGCTGTGGTTTCCGGCTGCCCGATTCAACCAGCTTTCTCCAACGCTGGCCATAGGGGGCGAACATCTTGCCCCTATGGATGGGGCGCGCAATTTGGGTGTCCTCCTGGATACCCGGCTGTCTATGGAAGAGCAAGTGACAGCCGTGGCCAGGAGGGCGTTTTACCAGGTTCGCCTGGTTCGCCAATTGCGCCCATTGTATCGGGACGCCCTTCGCACAGTCACTTATGCCCTCGTGACATCCCGACTGGACTATTGTAACTCTCTCTACATGGGGCTCCCCTTGAGGTGCACCCGGAGGCTTCAGTTAGTTCAGAATGCAGCCGCGCGAGCAATTATGGGAACCACTAGGTTTACCCACATTACACCGCTCTTGCGCGAGCTTCACTGGCTGCCTGTCGTCTTCCAGGTGCGCTTCAAGGTGTTAGTTATCATCTTTAAAGCGCTCCATGGCTCGGGACCTAGCTATCTGCGGAATCGGATCCTGCCTCACACATCCTCACGGCCGATTCGCTCCCACAGAGAGGGACTTCTCCGGGTGCCGTCCACTAGACTTTGTCAGCAGGCGACGCCCAGGGGAAGGGCTCTCTCTGTGGCGGGCCCGGCCCTCTGGAACGACCTTCCCCCCGATATTAGAACGACCACGGACCTCCGCTCCTTCCGCCTGAAATTGAAGACTCATCTTTTCCGCCTGGCCGGCCTAGGGTAGTCTCTCTCTCTATGGGTTTTCAAATGTATATTTATGTTTAGTGGGGATTTTTAGTTAAGGGATTTTAGCACAGGAATTAGTTTAATCTGTTTTAAATTGGTATGTATTTTGTATATTTATTGCTTTTATTCTCCCTGTGCACCGCCCCGAGTCCCTGTGGGGAGAGGGAGCGGTCAATAAATTCAACTATTATTATTATTATTATTATTATTATTATTATTATTATTATTATTATTATTATTATTATTATTATTATTATTATTATTATTATTATTATTATTATTATTATTAAAATACAAGCATTCGCAGATGACCTGGTCTTCATAATAGAGGAACCTCTGACTTCAGGACCCAAACTAATCACAGCAATAGAAGAATATGGTGAGGTGGCCGGTTTAAAAATTAACAAACAAAAAACTAAAATGTTAACCAAAAATATAACAGGGAAACAAAAGGAACAAATACAAGAATTAATGGGAATTGAAATTGTTAAAAAAGTGAAATACTTGGGAATTTGGCTAACCAATAGGTGTTCCGCGATTAAAGAGTTAAATTACAATAAATTAATAGGAGAAATGGCTAGGGAACTTGAAAATTGGAGCAAAATCCCAATATCTTTATTAGGAAGGATAGCAGCTATTAAGGCATATATTTTACCAAAATGGACATACTTATTTCAAACAGCACCTGTAAAACTAAACAAAGAATTTTTCCAAAAATTAGATCGGATTACTCTTAAATTTGTCTGGCAGGGAAAAAAAGCACGCATTAAAAAGAAAATGCTCCAAGAACACAAACTGAAAGGAGGCTTGGGATTACCAAATTGGGAGCTTTATTACCATGCGTCAATCTTAATTTGGGTTAAAGATTGGGTTACTCTCACAAGAAGTCGAATACTAGTAATTGAAGGCCATGATCTGCCCCAGGGTTGGCATTCATACCTTTGGCCCAAAGACAACAAACAACCCAAAAGCTTCACAATCCATCATATTAGGGCGACCCTTTTTGCGTCATGGTTGAAAATTAAACAACTATATAACCAAATCCCAAGATGGCTAGCACCAATCGAAGCAGTGACCTATCCAACGGTTCATAATCCAAAAAGAAATTTAATTTATGAAGATTTGACAGACGAAATTGGTAATATCAGAACACGGGCAGATTTAGAGTTAAGGGGTTGGAAAATAGACTGGTGGTCCTACACGCAAGCAGTATCTAAATTCAATAAGGATAAAAAACAATTTGGAATTTACCCGTCAAAACAAGATATTGATAAGATCTTATGGGATTCACCGATTAAATTCATTTCTAAAGCATATAAATTGCTTTTACAAGGATACATTGGTGAGGAAATAATCAAAGGTGCTATGATCGCCTGGGGGAGGAATATAGGAAGGAACATCACACTCAATTTGGGGCAAATCTATTAAAATGACCCTGGCCTCCTCATTCAAGGAGAATCTATATAAAATGCTTTACAGGTGGTATTTACCACCATCCCGACAGATCCCGCCTCAGCCACTGTTTTAATCCTTACTCTTCCTCCTTCCCAGAACACCAACATCCCTTCTGGCATCGCCCACTTAAACCAAATCCCGTGTTTTAACAATTTTTTAGATAAGAAGGAATACTTCCTCCTCACCTCTCTAATCTTTTTTGGGATCTGCTTCAAGATAGCGATTTCCTTTTGTTGATAAATTAACGGACCCTCTCTCTGCGCCTTCAAGATTCCCTCCCTAGTCGACCTTCTAACAAATTTAATATGTATCTCTCTGGGTACTTCATTTATCCTGGCATATGCTGAATTTATTCTGTAGACTAGGTCAATGTCCCCCCTGATCTCATCTTTAGGTTTATGTAAATAGTCTGCTAAAATTGTACTCATGAGATCAGGAAGGCATTCACCAGATTCCTCAGAAATATTCTGAAATCTTAAAAAATGTGACATCCTCTCAAAATCCATCCTAGACATATGACCAGACAAATCTCCAATTTCAGTATTAATATTTTTAGGATTTGATTTTCAATTGGACCCAGTTATATTTCTGTTGGGGATAAAGCCAAGAGAAGTACCTAAAGATGCATGGTACTTATTAATACACATCACAACAGCGGCACGCATGACATACGCGCAATACTGGAAGTCAAAGGAAATCCCAACGAACCAACAGGTCCTGGATAAGATTCTACGATGTGCAGAAGTGGACAGGATGACACATATTCTTAAAGGGAAAAGTGAATTGCTTTTTAATAAAAGTTGGGATTTCTGGTATCTATGGCTGGGAAACAGAGTGTCAGATTTTAATGGGAGTAGTGGTTAAGATTTAGTCAATAATTGTTTTTGAATCTTTTTCTCTATATAAACTCTAATAAACAGCTATTATTAGAAGTGTAGGAGAAATATTGAGAATTAGGGATTTATAAGACGACTGTAAGATGTGTATAAGACCTATCAGCTTGGGATGAATTAGACTAAAATTGGAGGAGGTATTAAACTCCTCAGTCTTTGTTCAATGTTTATGTGAATTATTGTTTAATAGAAATTTATTTTAAGGGAAAATATATATATTAAGTTTGGAACGTTGAAACGCTACCCCCAGAACCCATCAGAGAAAATAAACAAGCAAAGGCAACAACAGAAAGAGGAGAGACGAGGAGGGAAAGGAAGAAAGGGTAAAGTAGATAAAGTAAGGATGGGGAATTAAGAGTAGGAGAGAGGATAAGAAAGAAGAGAGGAGAGAAAGAGAAAGGAAAGAGAGGGGAAAAAGGGAGAAGAGAGGAAAAATGAGTGGAGGAAACAAGAAGGCAGAGAAGGGAGCTTGAGAAAGTAGGAGTGAGGCTATTGCAAAATAAGATGGAGACACAGGGTGGCAAGAAAGCGATCCAAACTGTATCATATAGTATATATGTAAGAATGTGTATAGAGATTAATGATGAATAGATAAATGTTAAATAGTATTTATAAGAATGTATATCAATGAATGTTTTTGAAATGGGAAAAACAATAATAATAATAATAATAAAAATTTAAAAAACCCGCTAATTTCAAAAACTACTGCACCAATCGCCACCAAATTTTCACACAACGTTCCTTACAAGTACAGCACCAATGAGACCTACAGATTGTGTGCATATGGCACACCAGTGGCAGGTAAATGCCACACAAATGTACAATGGTCTAAGCGGAAACTAAGGGGGTTTTTAGTTAAATTTTTAATTTATGTTTTAAGGGGTCCTAGGGAGGGGGAGGGTCAAACTAGAATTAGGGTGGTGGGTGTGGGGCAAAACCCACCGGGGACTGTTGTTAGGTCGGCTAGGGGCCCTAGCGGGGAGGGTGTAGTGTCTAGCACTGGGGTGGGGGTGAAGGTCTGTCCAAAAGAGGGTTATTCCAACAGTACTGTGAGTGGGAGGGGCAGGTATGGCAGGAGCCGAGGGCCATATCATGCAAGGGGAGGGCGTACTCGCTGTCTTCGAGCAGTGGCGCGCTCCGGCCCTCAAGGCTCCCCTTGCGGCCCAGGTGGTTTAGGATCTCAGGGCCTGGGTCTTTGGCTGATGCTATTTAACGCCAGGTCCGTGGTCAATAAAGGCCCCCTCATTCACGATCTAGTTTTGGAGGGGGGTGCGGACCTGGCAGGTATTATGGAGACCTGGTTGGGCCAAGGGGGGGGGTGTGCCCCTTGCTGAAATGTGCCCGCCGGGTTACCGGGCATTTCATCAGCCAAGAGCCCAGGGTCGGGGTGGGGGGCTGGCGGTTGTCATAAAGGAGAGTCTTGATCCGAGGGAGACCACTGTGCCTCAGATAGCCGGATGTGAGTCCCTCTGTGTGAAGTGGGATCGTGGGAGGCAGTTGGGCCTGCTGATTGCATACCTGGCTCCCCGGTATGTATCAACGGTCCTGCCCGAGCTTCTCAATGTGATAGCCGAGGTGGCGGTTGGCACCCCCAGGCTGTTAGTCATGGGGGATTTCAACCTGCCATCGGTCGGTGAGACATCTGAGATGGCGCGGGAGTTCATGGCTTCCATGACGGCCATGGACCTGACCCAGTTAATTCACGACCCCACCCACATTGGAGGACACACTCTGGATCTAGCTTTTGTCTCTGGCCAGTGGTTGAGTGATCTTGGTTTAGGGGAATAGTCATCGAACCCTTGTCATGGTCAGATCACTTCCTCCTTTGACTCGACTTTCCAACCGCTGCACCCCACCGCGGGGAGGCAGAACCGGAATCGGTGAGATGGTTCAGCCCCAGGCGCCTGATGGACCCTGAGAGGTTCCAGACAGAGCTTGGGCCGATACCTGAGACCCTGACCAACGACTCGACTGAAGTCCTGGTGGCTGCCTGGAATAACGTGGCCACAGTGGCTTTGGACCTTGTCGTGCCTTTGCAGCCTCTTACCCGGCGCCGAACTGTCTTGGCTCCTTGGTTCTCTGAGGAGCTGAGGGTGATGACGCGTCGGAAGAGATGCCTAGAGAGCGGTTGGAGGGCCACCCGCTCCGAGTCTGACCGGACACGGGTAAGGTCTTATTTAAAGACCTACCTGGTGGCGATAAGCGCGGCGAAACACAACTATTTCTCCGCTCTTATCGTGTCTGCAGATAACCGCCCAGCCGCCCTGTTTAGGGTGACCCGCTCCCTTCTTCACCTGGAGACGTGGGATGTTCCCTTACAGGGTCGAGCAGAAGATTTTGGGCGTTATCTGCATGATAAAATCGATCAGATTCGGGACGGGTTGGCCTCCGACTGGACTAGTTCAGACGGGTTGACTGAGGCAGGTCTTGAGAATGTTATCTGGGAGGAGTTTGATCCTGTGGCTCCTGAGGACATGGACAGGATATTGGGGCGGCTGAGTGCCACCACAAGTTTATTGGACCCGTGTCCCTCCTGGCTGGTACTGGCCTCCCGGGAGGTTACACGAGGCTGGCTCCAGGGAATTGTCAACGCTTCTCTGAGTGAGGGTTTTTTGCCAGCCGCCTTGAAAGAGGCGGTGGTGAGGCCCCTTCTCAAGAAGTCATCTCTGGATCCGGCTGTTCTGGCCAACCATCGTCCTGTCTCCAACCTTCAGTTCATTGCGAAGGTTGTTGAGAGTGTCGTGGCGCGACAGCTCCCTCAGCACCTGGATGAAGCTGTCTATCTGGACTTGCGCCAGTCCGGCTTCCGGCCCAGGCAAGCACAGAGATGGCATTGGTCGCGTTGGTCGATGATCTCTGGAGGGCTCGGGATAGGGGCTGTTCCTCTATCCTGGTCCTATTAGATCTCTCAGCGGCTTTTTTTTTTTTTTATATTGAAAAAGTTTTATTGGTTTTACATTTTTTCTATAGGATAAGGTAAGGGATACAAAGAAATTTTGAGAGCATTCACATCGAAGTCGTCGGCTCTTCCGGGACCTCCAAATACATTAATAACAATTTAAAAAAAAACATTTTTCATCACACTACAAAGTGAAAGCGTGTACATATATCTAAATTCTCATTTCTATACTGTCAGTCTTTTACAAAAAATCCAAATACAAATATTATGCAAAGTTGTTCAAAAAAAAAAAGTCAAGGCAAAGTTATTTTTTTGATCTAAGTCTCTTGGCAATTGAATCTTCTTTTTCTCCTTCCAGGCCCCCAGTAGGCGGGGCCATGGCCCCCTCCGTCCCCCCTGGATCTTCCCCCAGGATAGAGGAATGTTTTTTAAGAAAGGCTTCCGCCTCAGCAACTGTTTTAATCCTCACTCTTCCTCCATCCCAGAACACCAGCATCCCTTCGGGTGTCACCCACTTGAACCAAATCCCATGATCAAACAATGTTTTAGACAAGAAGGAAAATTTCCTTCTTGCATCTCTAATCTTTCTAGGGATCTGCTTCAAGATAGCAACCGTTTTTTGTTGGTAGATTAATGGACTTTCTCTCTGGAGTTTCAGGATTTCCTCTCTGGTTGACCTTCTAACAAATTTCACATGTATCTCTCTAGGCACTTCATTTATCCTGGCATATGCTGAGTTAATTCTATAGGCTAGGCCAATGTCCCCCCTGATCTCATCCTTAGGTTTTTGTAAATAGTCTGCTAAAATCTTGCTCATAAGATCAGGGAGGCATTCACCAGATTCCTCAAGAACATTCTGAAATCTCAAAAAATATGTCATTCTTTCCATATCAATCCTAGACACATGCCCAGTTGTTTCCTCAACCTCTTTAGTAACATTTTTAATCTCTCCCTTAACCCTCGCCAACCCCCCTTCCAGTTCTTCATTCTTCTGTGTATTTTCCAGCACTTGCTTCCGTGTGTCCAATAACTCCTTCTTGAAATTGATGTTTTCTGCCCTCTGAGCCTGAATTTCTTGTACCAAAGTTTGTATAACAGTTTCAAGAGAAGCCATCCTTTGTTCTAAACTTGTCAGTGCTGTTTCTTGAGCCATGATTAGCTGTTAAAGTCAGTGCCACTAAAATGGCGTTTTCAGGGTAGGGTTGATGAGGCTGACCGGGAGCCAGAAGTTCTGATCAAGGTTGTAACGTTGTAAAATTCAGGAACCAAGAGAGAAACAATTTTCCAACTCAATAGGTGTAATAGCGAAGGTACTCCAGAAAAGAAATCACAAATCCAAAAGGAAAAAATTCTTCATTAAAAGCCAGAGATAGTCCAGATTGCAAAGAGACGCTGAAAATTTTCCATAAACAAAATAGTCAATCAGGAACAAGAGAGGCCATTTTCCACCGCCCAGCTCAGAGCCCGCAGGAGAAAGTAGTGAGAGAAATTGTGTCAGCCAGACCTAGAAACATTGTTGCAAGCAAGCCGCAATCCACTTTCCCTTAACGCAAACAGTCAGGATTAAAGATTTCCGCTCCTCACCGCGAGGAACCATTTCCAAGTGCCGCTTAAGTCCGAGGGGTTTTTTTTAAAAACAAACACCCCCCTCCCAGTCCTTTCAGCCCGGCTGACAGTAAGAAAAAGTTTTTCAACACTCACTCTCCCCTTGCAGCTGAAGCCTCGGAAAGCCTTCCGACATCGACGTTTAGCCCTCTACATAGAGTGAATGGCGCCGTCTTCCTTTGGCGAAGGGAGAACCCCCCGCAGCATGTTCTCCTTCACCTAAGCCGAAGACAAGGGTCGCTTCCCCCACCGCCGTGGGGGGGAGCGTCCCAGGCAAGAGTTATCTCTTGGGGGGGGGGGGGGGCGGAAGGAGGCAGAGGGCGGGGGAGCGTTGCGAGCGCCGGCGTTTCGAGTGGCCAAGTGGGGGAGGATGCGGAGGGTGGGGGAGCATTGCGATAACTCTGTTTGGTGAAGGACTGTTATTGTTTGGAAGTTAGTATCACTGGTCGGAAGAAGTAGTTTAGTTGCTACAAAGTAAAGACTATTTATTTTCTTACTATCACTGTTTTAGAGTTTGTTTGTGGTTAAAGCAACGTATCTCTTTACTGTCCGGTGTATTACACTATTCCGCATTTATTTTCAAACACTGGTTACGGGACCAGTGTTGTAACACTGGTTCTGAACCCAGAGTTGCTAACACTGCTCTCTTTCCTCCTCTTGAGTAGTATCAACTGCTTTTTCCCTCTCTACATGTGTATTTTCAGTTTGTGACTCAAAAATTATTTCCTTTCCATTCTCCAGTCTACCCCAGTTTAACTGTTCCATGAACTTTGCGTTAGCACTGTGAACCACTCACATTGTGCCTTTTTGCCAAAACCTGTATGACTTATGGTTTGCATTGTAACCGACAAAGATTAACTGTTGTGCTCTACTTTGCCCCTTTTGTCTTAACTGTGATGGTATATGCACCCATGCAGGTGACCCAAACGTGTGAATATAACTCAGATCAGGCTTTCTACCATGCCATAATGTGTATGGAATTTTTCCTGTAGTAGAATTCACAACGTTGTTTAGCAGACTATTTGCACATAACATTGCCTCCCCCCACAAAGCTATCGGTAAACCTGCATCAGTCAACATGGTTCTTACCATGGTTTGCAAAGTTTGACCCCTTTCTTCAGTATATGCTTTGTGTTGTGGAGCAGAACACTTATGTTTTATACCCATTGTATCTAACATGGTTTTAACCTTGTTATTCACAAACTCTGTACTACTATCAGTGACTATGGTTACAATTTTCCCCTTTGTTTTTCTCTCGGCAAACCTTATCCAGTTCCTAACCTTCTCAAATGTTTCAGCCTTGTTTTTAAGCAGATAGCAAAACCCGTACCTGGAATAAAGATCAACTATACTAAGTACATAGCAAGCTCCCCCTAAACTAGCCTTCATAAGGCCTATAAGATCAGCAAACACTATTTCCAGTGGCTTCTTCGTTTTGAATCTATCTAACCTGTTTCCAGGGGTTTGTTTGCTCTTTTCCTTGTTACACACATTACAATTCAGATATTTGTCACATGGTTTCAACCCATTAACCAGTTCTGACGTCTGTTGCAAGAGTTTAAAACTAATGTGCCCCATACGTCTGTGCAGTAGATGAACACACTCATCGTGTGGTTTTACGTTTGAGCATACAGCATTTGCTACATGATTATCAGTTAACACATATAAACCATCTTTCAGTTTTCCAGTAACCTTGGTTCCACACTTCTCTATCAAACACTCATTCTCCTTGAATGTTACTGCATATCCCAGCTTAACCAGCACTTTAACTGATAGCAGATTAAACTTTAGCATAGGAACATACAGCATATGCAATTCCTCCTGTACATATTTACATTTAGCCATTCCTTCCCCAACTGCTTTTCACTTCCATCCATTGGCTAAAGAAACCTTGTGATTTGTTGAAGACATTTTTCTAAAATTATTTCTATCTCTAGTGATACATAGTGAAGCACCACTATCAATAACCCACAAATCGTGGTTCACTGATGCCTTACAAGAGGTAGTTACACTACAGTTGTGGTTTCTACTTTTAACCATGTTTTGTGGTTTACCTTTTTTACAAAACTTAGCTATATGGCCCCTTTTCCCACAATTATAACATTTTACAGTATAAACATGGTTATTTACATTTACATTCACAATATCTGGCTCAGCTCTAAGTTGTTGCCTTTCCACTCGCTGTCTTGACTCTTCTAACAGACGCGAAGAAATGTTGGCTAATGTAAGGTCTTGTTGAGGCAGCACTTCAAATGATGTTACTACGGCGTCGTAGTTTTCATCCAATGAGGAGAGTAGTATGTAAACCTGGTGCTGTTCTAAAAAATTTAGTCCCTTTTCTTGCAACTCTTGGAACATGTCCTTCATGCAGTTAATATGGACTAACATGTCTCCTCCCTTGCTGAGCCTTGTTCTAAACAGTTTCCGGGTTAAATGTATGTGTGCCCCCACAGTGTCACGAACATACAGTCTCTTCAAATTCTCCCAGCATCTTGCTGCAGAAAGTTCACCCCGAATATAATAAATAATAATAATAATAATAATAATATTTTATTTTTATATACTGTGTCCTCTCCCCAAGGGGACTCGGAGTGGTGTACAGGGAAAAATTAAAACACATAAAAATATATATACAGGAATAAATACAATCAATAAAAACAAATTAAATTCAATTGTCCCTGCACTAAAATCCCCATTTTAAAACTAATGTTCCCTGAACCCTGCAAGGTAGAGACTAACCTAGGCCGGCCAAGCAGAAAAAGTATGTTTTTAATTTCTGACGGAAGGAGCGGAGGTCCGTGGTTGTTCTAATGTCGGGGGGGGAGGTCATTCCAGAGGGCTGGGCCCGCCACAGAGAAGGCCCTTCCCCTGGGTGTCGCCCGCTGACAAAGTCTAGTGGACGGCACCCGGAGAAGTCCCTCTCTGTGGGAGCGAAACGGCCGTGAGGAAGTATGGGGCAGGATCCGATCCCGCAGATAGCTAGGTCCCGAGCCATGGAGCGCTTTAAAGATGATAACTAACACCTTGAAGCGCACCCGAAAGACGACAGGCAGCCAGTGCAGCTCGCGCAAGAGAGGTGTTACATGGGTGTACCTTGCGGTCCCCATTATTGCTCGCGCGGCTGCATTCTGGACCAGCTGAATTCTTCGGGTGCACCTCAAGGGGAGCCCCATGTAGAGAGAGTTACAATAGTCCAGTCGGGATGTCACGAGGGCATGAGTGACTGTGCAAAGGGCATCCCGATCCAATAGGGGGCGCAACTGGCGTACCAGGCGGACCTGGTAAAACGCCCTCCTGGCCACGGCTGTCACTTGATCTTCCATGGACAGCCGGGTATCCAGGAGGACACCCAAGTTGCGCGCCCCGTCCACAGGGGCAAGGTGTTCGCCCCCTATGGCCAGTGATGGAATCAACTGGTTGAATCGGGCGGCCGGAAACCACAGCCACTCGGTCTTGGCCGGGTTGAGCCTGAGTCTGTTACTTCCCATCCAGATCCGCACGGCTTCCAGGCACTGGCACATCACCGCTACGGCATCGTTGGGGTGGTTTGGGGTAGATATATACAACTGCGTATCATCAGCGTAGAGATGGTACTCTACCCCAAAGCCACGGATGATCTCACCCAGCGGCTTCATATATGTGTTGAACAGGAGAGGCGAGAGGACCGACCCCTGAGGCACCCCACATGTGAGGGGTCTCGAGGTCGACCTCTGCTCTAATGCCAACACAAATTGCGATCGACCAGAGAGGTAGGAGGAGAACCACCGTAGAACGGTGCCTCCCACCCCCAACCCCCCCAGCCGATGCAATAGGATACCATGGTCGATGGTATCAAAAGCCGCTGAGAGGTCTAATAGGACCAGGATGGAGGAGCAACCCCCATCTCTGGCCCTCCAGAGATCATCTACCAACGCGACCAATGCCGTCTCGGTGCTATGCCCGGGTCGAAAGCCGGACTGGCGCGGGTCTAGATAATCAACTTCCTCCAGGTGACGGGGAAACTGTTGTGCCACCACACTCTCTACAACCTTCGCCAAAAAGGGAAGGTTGGAGACGGGACGATAGTTGGCTAATAAAGCTGGGTCCAAAGAGGGCTTCTTCAGGAGGGGCCTCACCATAGCCTCTTTAAGGGAGGCAGGCAAGAAACCCTCACTTAAAGAGGCGTTGACAACCTCTTGGAGCCAGCCTCGTGTCACCTCCCAGGATGCCAGTACAAGCCAGGAAGGACACGGGTCCAATAAACATGTGGTGGCTCGCAGTCGCCCACGTAACCTGTCCATATCCTCGGAAGTAACAGAGTCGAACTCCTCCCAACCAAGGTCCACCTCGTGGCATCCCACTGGGCCATCAATGGAAACTAACTCGTTATGTATCTGAGCGATTTTCTCCTGCAGATAAAGCACAAATTCCTCTGCTCTACCCTGTAATGGGGCTTCCCGCACCCTCTGTTGAAGGAGGGAACGGGTCACCCTAAACAGGGCGGCAGGGCGGTTATCTGCGGATGCTATGAGAGTGGCACAATGATGGCGTTTGGCCACTCTCAGCGCCACAATGTAAGTCCGTAAATGGGCTCTTACCTGTGTTCGGTCGGATTCAGAACGAGTAGACCTCCATCTTCTCTCTAGGCATCTCTTGTGGCGCTTCATCACCCTTAGCTCCTTGATAAACCAAGGAGCCAGGGTGGCTCGCTGCCGCAAGAGAGGCCGCAAGGGCGCGACCCAATCCAAGGCTCCCGTGGTCGCAGTATTCCATGCGGCCACGAGGTCCTCCATCGGGGCGCGGGTCAGGGGTACAGGAAGTGGCCCAAGCGCCGCCTGGAACCCGTCAGGGTCCATCAGGCGCCTGGGGCGGAACCAAATAGGCAACTCAGGTTCCGCCTCCCCGCGGTGGGGGACAGCGGTTGGAAAGTCGAGCCGGAGAAGTGAGTGGTCTGGCACTAGCTGGGTATCATCTAGCGTTAAGCCTATGATGCATAATGCCCTTTCATTGTTTTGCTTGAACTCTGTTAATTTTCTGGCATCTTCATCATCGTCCGCCCTCCAGGTAGTCACATCCGGTGGATTCGCCACGATGTCCCATAGCCCCTCTCTGCGCAACAGCAGACTACACTTGGTGGATCAGGAAATGTAGTTGGTGCCATCCAACCGAGTAATCAGTGACAAATTGGGAGCCTGGACTTGTGCCATCTTCACCAGAGTTGTGTGTTGTGTGTAGCAACTCCTCTACAACTGTAACCGGTATTTACACTGTGTAGCCTGGGCCCATAACCAGTGTTAGGAGTAAAAAACACCCCCGTTAGAAAATAAAGGCGGAATAGTGCAATATACCGGACAGCAATAGATACGTTGCTTAAAGCACACAAATAACTATCAAACACTGATAGTAGAAAAAATAAATAGTCTTTACTTTTGTAGTATCTAAAATACTTCTTCCAAACAGTGATACTAACTCTTCCAACAATAAACAGTCCTTCACCAAAACAGTGTTATCTTACAGTCAAAACAAACAATAATACTTCTTCTGTCTTCAGCTCCTCCTCAGTGGCAATCAGGAAGCAAAGGAAAGCAAAAGGGAATGAACTGTGTTCCCAGCTGCCTTTTTATGATTGAGCTGGGAAGCACAGCCAATCAGATTCCTCATAGTCCTTAAAGTTACATATACTCTTTAAGAATCCTGGCTTATATATATTGTCAACCCAACATCAGGATGATTATCCTAACACACACACACACACACACACACACACACACACACATATATATATATATATATATTAGTTTTATGAGCTGATCAATAAAGGCAGTAAAGGAAACAGTATGTCTCCTCTCTTTAATTGGGGCCTAATAATAACAGGTTGTTGTGAAACAATTACATATATATATATATATATAGCTAACTAGTAAAACAGTCGATGTGTCCGGTGCTGGTCTTGAGATAACATCTTGGGAGGAGTTTGACTTTGTCACTACCGAGGATATGGACAGGTTGCGGAGGAACCTTAGAGCCACCACATGTTTATTGGACCCGTGCCCCTCTTGGCTTGTACTGGCATCCTGGGAGGTGACGCGAGGCTGGCTCCAGGGTATTGTGAATTCATCTCTGAGTGAGGGGTCCTTACCTACCGTCTTGAAAGAGGCGGTGGTGAGGCCCCTCCTCAAGAAGCCATCGCTGGACCCAGCATTATTAGAAAACTATCGTCCCGTCTCCAACCTTCACTTTTTAGTGAAGGTTGTTGAGAGTGTGGTGGCCCAACAGTTTCCTCGACACCTGGAGGAAGTTGATTATCTAGACCCACGCCAGTCCGGCTTCCGGCCCGGTCACAGCACCGAGACGGCATTGGTCGCGTTGGTTGATGATCTCTGGAGGGCACGGGATAGAGGTTGCTCCTCTATCCTTGTCCTATTAGACCTCTCAGCGGCTTTTGATACCATCGACCATGGTATCTTATTGCACCGATTGGGGGGGTTGGGGCTGAGAGGTACCGTTCTGCGGTGGTTCTCGTCCTACCTCTCTGGTCGGTCGCAATGGGTGTTGGCAGGAGGGCAGAGGTCGTCCCCGAGGCCCCTCATATGTGGGGTTCCTCAGGGGTCGGTCCTCTCGCCACTTCTGTTCAACACCTACATGAAGCCGCTGGGCGAGATCATCCGTGGTTTTGGGGTGGAATACCATCTGTACGCTGATGACACCCAGCTGTACATATCCACCCCAAACCACCCCAACGATGCCATTGAGGTGCTGTCCCGGTGTTTGGAGGCCGTACGGGTTTGGATGGGTAGTAACAAACTCAAACTCAACCCGTCCAAGACTGAGTGGCTGTGGTTTCCGGCACCCCGGTTCAGACAGATAAGTCCAACACTGGCCATTGGGGGCGAACAACTGGCCCCCGTGGAGAGGGCGCGCAACTTGGGCGTCCTCCTGGATTCCCGGCTGTCCATGGAGGACCATGTGGCGGCCGTGGCCAGGGGGGCGTTTTATCAGGTACGCCTGATACGCCAGTTGCGCCCCTTACTGGACCGGGGGGCCCTTCGCACAGTCACTCAAGCGCTTGTGACATCTCGGCTGGATTACTGTAATGCTCTCTACACGGGGCTCCCCTTGAGGTGCACTCGAAGGCTACAGTTAGTGCAGAATGCGGCCGCGCGGGTGATTATGGGTGCCTCAAGGCAAACCCAAGTAACACCTCTCCTGCGCGAGCTGCACTGGCTGCCTGTGGCCTTTCGAGTGCGCTTCAAGGTGTTGACGACCATCTTTAAATCGCTCCATGGCTCGGGGCCTAGCTACATACGAGACCGCCTCCTGCCCCATACATCCCTTCGTCCGATCCGCTCCCACAGAGAGGGTCTTCTCCGGGTGCCGTCGGCTGGGCAATGCCGGTTGGCGACACCCAGGGGAAGGGCCTTCTCTGTGGCGGGCCCGGCCCTCTGGAACGACCTACCCCCCGACCTTCGCACTACCTCGGACCTCCGCCTCTTCCGCCAACATCTTAAGACACATTTATTCCAACAAGCCGGCCTAGCATAGCCCCCCGTTTCTGACTTTTTATACATAAATTGCAATTTGGCAGGGTTTTAAATGGGTTTTAGCATGGGTTTAACAATTTAATAATGTTTTAATGATGTATATTGTTTTTTACTGTGGTTTTAATAATGCCTGTGCGCCGCCCTGGGTCCTAACAAGGAGAAGGGTGGGGTATACATTCGAATAAATAAAATAAATAAAATAATATGAGTAATGAGTAATGATGGTGGAAGAAACGCACCAGAGCTACATGTAACCAATTGACACGCTTTCTACAGGATGTAATGAAGGATTATCTTTTTTTTTCTGTATTTTTGCTTAATTAAAAATAAAAAAACCTTTTTTTTTAAAAAAAGAACTCTCTGACAAATTGAAAGACAAAAAGGATAAATATAAAAAGTGGAAAGAGGGGGACATAACTAAGGCAAAATATCAGCAAATAGCCTGAGCCTGTAAAGATGAAGTGAGGAAAGCTAAGGCTCGCAATGAAGAAAGGCTTGCCACAAAAGTAAAAAATAACAAAAAAAGCTTCTTCCAACATGTTAAAAACAAGAAAAAAGTTAAGGAAACAATTGGTCCATTGCTGGGAGAAAATGGCAAGAAGGTGACAAGCAACAGGGAGAAAGCAGAACTATTTAACTCATTTTTTCCATCTGTCTATACACAAAGGGAAAAAACAGTCCAACCAACCAAAAATAGCACCACAACAATCAGATTAGAAACACAATTTGATTTTGCGCATGCGCGGAAATGAAGGTCGCGCTGTGAATTGCGGCCGGGAGATCGGGGGTTGTTTCCACCTGGGAGGACGCTGCCAGCCCTCGTCGGTCATCTCCGAGGGCTGGCCTGGCAAGAGGACATCCCTGCCCCCACTCCGGTTCCAGAGGGAGCTTGGGCCAATTCCTGTGACCCTGCCCCGCGACTCGACTGAGGACCTAGTGGCCGCATGGCTAAGTGCGGCCACGGGGGCCTTGGACCGAGTCGTGCCCTTGCGGCCTCTCTTGCGGCGACGAATCACCCAGGCTCCTTGGTTCACTGAGGAGCTGAGGGAGATGAAGCGCCACAAGAGACGCCTAGAGAGCAGATGGAGATCCTCTCGCTCCAAAGCCGACCGAACACTAGTGAGAACCCATATTAGGGCTTACTTAGTGGCGATAAGGGTGGCCAAACGTGAGTATTGCGCCACCCTCATTGCATCCGCAGATAACCGCCCTGCCGCCCTGTTTGGGGTGACCCGCTCCCTCCTTCACCAGAGGCCGCGGGAAGCCCGTCTGCAGGGACAAGCAGAGGAATTTGGGATTTATCTGCAGGACAAAATCACTCGGATTCGGAATGAGCTACCCTCCATCAACAGTGGTCCGGTGGGATTGTCCGAGGCTGGTCTTGAGGCACCATTCTGGGAGGAGTTTGACTTTGTTACTACCGAGGATATGGACAGGCTGTCAAGGAGACTTAAGGCGACCACATGTTTATTGGACCCGTGTCCCTCCTGGCTTGTACTGGCATCCTGGGAGACGACACGAGGCTGGCTCCAGGGCATTGTCAACGCATCTTTGAGTGAGGGGTCCTTGCCTGCTGTCTTGAAAGAGGCGGTAGGGATGACTTCCGGTTGAGCTGCGGACGTCGCCGGCAGGCTTTTTCGAGCCTGCCAATCCAGCCGCTCATAGAGGCGTTTTTAAAACATCAAAAATGCCTCGGAAAACTCCAAGCTCCTAAGGAGCTTGTGAGAGAGCCAGCGCCGTCGGGTAGAGTCCCTTGCGGAGCACCCCAGGGGTTTTTTTTTGCCTCTGGGGTGCGAGCAAGGAGGGGCTCCCCTTTTAGGCAGCTGTTTGCTCCGAGCGTCTGGGAAATTCCGCTCTTAGCGGAACAAGATGCACGCATTCAACCTTCAATCTACATTCCAAACAAGCCAAGGAAATACCCTGAAAGCGCAAGCATTCAAAGCCTGTGAAATCTCAACAATAGCAGTGCTGAAACCTGAATAGCATGGATCTACAACAAAGGATTTAAAACAAAGGATTTAAAATGGCGTTAATCTCCAGTGGAAAGGAAATGAAAGTTAACCGGTTTGTGTATTCCAGTTTGTTATAAAGTATCCTACCCTGGCGGAAAGCGAAAGGAGAAGTATAAAAAAGCTAGCTAATATATAATTTGATTTACTTCTGAAGAGTATTTTGTGAAGAAGTTTGCTTTATTAGTTTGCTTTATTAGCATGGCAACGAAGCAAGGGGGAGGTCCCCCAGCTGGCGCAGCTCTAATGCAATCGCAGATAGAGATAATAAGTCTCCAGGATTTGAAAAACTTTATAGGTAAAGAAATTAAAGAAGTTAAAGGAATGGTCCAGGATTATATGGATAAATATGAGCAGCTTGATAAAAATATACAAATAATAGCTAAGGGTTTGTCTGATGTGGTGATCAAGGTGGATAATAAAGTTGAACAATTGGCTTTGGATTTGGAAACTAAAACTAAAGAATCTGATTTAAATTTTGTGGAAGTTGATGGAAAAATACAAAGGATTGATAATGAAATAACTATGATGCAATTTAGATCGATGGAATTTGCTATCAGATTGAGAGGAATAAGGGAGAATCCTAGAGAAGATATTAGAAGAATCTGTGGGGACGCATTGTCTATATTATTGAAACTGGATGATTCCGATGAGATTTTTTTTAAGATTGATAAAATTTACAGAGTAAACTCACGTGCAGCACTACAAAGACAGCTACCAAGAGATGTCGTTATATATTTTACTGATAGAAGTCTTAGAAATGATATTTTGCAGAAGTCTTTTTACTCTGCTCTTCAAATAGATGGAAACCAGATTGGTGTTTTTAAAGAGTTACCACCAGCGATGTTAAAATCTAGAAGGGATTTTGGATTTTTGGTAGCAGAGTTGAAGAAAAGACAGATACAGTACAGGTGGGATGCTCCAATGGGTATCATACTGCGATATGAAGGTGTGAGATATCGTTTGAATACCTTAGACAAGGCAAAAGAATTTTATTATGTAGTACTTAAGGCAAGTGTTACACCTCAACGCACATCTATACCAACAGATATTGAGATTGAAGAGCAGAAGCAGTTTGAAAAAGAGACAGAAGAGCAAATAAGACAGCCGCAAAAAGAAAAGAAAACCTATGGTGCTGCAGGTGGTTTTCAGGTGGATTCCTTTGGACCTCTTTTAAGTTCTACTCTGGAGGAATCGTCAAAGATTGTTATAGAGGGAATTGTTGAAACGTCAATGCTTAAATTAGATGAGCAACATGAAACCAGATTTCCCACTAGACAAATTCGAAAAGTTCGGAAGCAGGGGAAGCCTCAAACACAACGAGTTAAGAAAGATAGAAGAAAGAAGCAAGTTGAAGCCAAGGGAGGAGCAGGACTGAAGATTAATCTTGTGGAGAAAGAATGCAGCAAGGAGGCAAAATATTTTCCTCATGGCAAGCAGCTTTTATATCGTTGACATCTAAAGATGAAGATGGTCCTAAAGCCATAGGACTATAGACCAATATTTTTTTTTGACTACAGACCATAAACGTTTTTTGCTAAAGTATTCCAACAGATTGATGCCAATTATTCAAGAGGTAATTCATCATGATCAAGCAGGTTTTATCGAAGGTAGACATATGGAGGAGAATGTAAGGCAACTTATAGATTTAATTGACTATCTAGACAAAAATAAGCAGATCTCTGCAGTGCTGGTTTTCTTGGACATGGAAAAAGCCTTTGAGCGAATGAACTGGAACTTTCTAATCAAGACTTTGGAAAAAATGGATATGGGGATTTGGTTTTGACAGGCGATAGGAGCAATATATTAATATCAAAATGCAAAACTTATTATTGATGGAAATTTGTCGACGAGTTGTGAGATATAAAAAGGCACAAGACAAGGTTGTCCATTATCTCCATTGTCACCTATTTTAACCTTAGAAGTCTTGTTGAATACAATTTGGGATTCGAATTCCTTAAATGGTATAGCTACAAGGCAAAAGGAATACAGAATTAGAGCATTTGCAGATGATTTGGTTACCCTATCACGTTTTCTGAATTCAATAATCTAGATGAAAGTCACTCGGGGGTTGTTTATATAAAGATGTGTTTTTTACTGATGGGGGCAGCTGGCAGCTGAAAACTCTGGAACAACTGTTGGAAGAAGGAATTATTTTAAACTGGCTATATTATAAATAGCTACAGATGAGATGGAAAGAAGACCAAAGAGTTGGATTTATGGACAATGAAGTAAAACTGATTAATGTCATGTTGGAGATCTGGGAAAAATATGGGTTAAATTGTGAATATAAAATTTATACAGTTATATAACTTAAGGGAGAACTTTTATAAAACGTTTTATAGATGGTATTTAGACTCCAAGAAATTATCATGAATGTATCTTAATGTTTAACCAAAATGTTTAATGTCATGTTGGAGATCTGGGAAAAAATATGGGCTAAATTGTGAAGGTTAAATTTATACAGTTACAGAATTTAAGGGAGAACTTTTATAAAATGTTTTATAGATGGTATTTAGATCCTAAGAAATTATTATGAATGTATCTTAATGTTTAATCAAAATGTTGGAGGTGTGGGTGTTTAGATGCTACATTTTTTCATATATGGTGGGCTTGCAATAAGGCTTAAAAAATATTATGTAGCTTTTAGGTAAGAATGAACAGACTGACATGGTAATAATCATGGAGAATAATATGAAGAGAACGAATAACATATGGGTTGTTTGGAATTATTAGAGTGGCGTATAGTGGAAGTCTGGGGGGTGGGCTGGAATGGGAGGTGGGGGAGGGTTAGGGTGGGGAGGGAAATATATTTGTATGAATTAGTTTAAAAAGATGGGGTAATGTTATTTTATGAGGAATTTATACTATGTTGGGTGGGAGGAGGGGGTTACAGAATTTGTATCTGAAGTACATGATATGTAGAGGGGGGAAAGGGGGGGGGAAATTTGTCTGTACAAAACTTTTTCAATAAAAATTAAAAAAAAAAAAAGAGGCGGTAGTGAGGCCCCTCCTCCATCTTTAAAGCGCTCCATGGCTCGGGGCCTAGTTATATGCGAGACCGTCTCCTGCCCCATACATCCCTTCGGCCGATCCGCTCCCACAGAGTTGGCCTTCTCAGGGTGCCGTCAGCCGGGCAATGCCGTCTGGCGACACCCAGGGGAAGAGCCTTCTCTGTGGCGGGCCCTGCCCTTTGGAACGACCTACCCCCTGAATTGCGTACCATCACGGACCTCCTCCTCTTCCGCCAGTGTCTAAAGACACATATTTTTCAGCAAGCCGGCCTAGCCTAACCCTCCCGTCGAGACTATTTGGGGATTTTAATTTGATTTTAGCATAGGATTATAATTTAATTTAATATATTTTTAAATTCTGTATTTATTGTATTGTTTTGTATGTTTTTAAATTCCTGTGCGCCGCCCTGGGTCCTTTGTGGAGAAGGGCGGGATATAAATGTGATTAAAATAAAAAAATAAAAATAAATAAAACAAGTTGAAATAGGGAAGAAAATGGTAAGTGAGCACCTGTCTACCCTACATGAGTTCAAATCACCAGGACCGGATGGATTACACCCCAGGGTTCTGAAGGAAATGGCAGACGAGATCTCAGAACCACTGAACTATATCTTTCAGAGATCCTGGAGCACCAGGGAACTGCCAGAAGAGTGGAAAAGAGCAGATGTGGTTCCCATCTTCAAAAAAGGGAAAAAAATAGATCCAGAAAACTATAGACCTATCAGCCTGACCTCAATACCAGGGAAGATTCTGGAAAAGATAATCAAGCAACGAATTAGCAAACACCTAGAAGTAAACAAAGTAATAGCCAAAAGCCAACATGGGTTTGTCAAAAACAGATCATGCCAGACTAATCTTATTGCATTCTTCGACAAAGTGACCAAATTAGTGGACCAGAGGAATGCCGTCGATATAATTTACTTGGGACTTCAGCAAGGCATTTGATAAAGTAGACCATAACCTACAACTAGATAAAGTAGAAAAATGTGGGTTAGACAGCATCACCACCAGATGGATTCGTAACTGGCTGACCAACCGCACTCAACTTGTAGTCCTCAATGGAACTGCATCTACATGGAGGGAAGTATACAGTGGAGTACCCCAAGGCTCTGTTTTAGGGCCAGTACTCTTCAACATCTTCATTGATGATTTGGATGAGGCGATAAATGTGGAACTCATGAAATTTGCATGACACCAAGATGGCAGGAATAGCCAACACTCCAGAAGATAGGCTTAAGATACAGAAGGATCTTGACAAACTTGAACATTGGGCACTATCTAACAAAATGAAATTGAATGGTTAAAAAAGTAAGGTTCTACATTTAGGCAAGAAAAACAAAATGCACAGGTACAGTATAGGTGGCACCTTGCTCAATAGTAGTAACTGTGAAAGGGATCTTGAAGTCCTAGTGGACAACCATTTAAATATGAGCCAGCAGTGTGCAGCAGCTGCCAAAAAAGCCAACACAGTTCTAGGCTGCATAAACAGAGGGATAGAATCAAGATCATGTGAACTGTTAATACCACTTTATAATGCCTTGGTAAGGCCACACTTGGAATACTGCATTCAATTTTGGTCGCCACAATGTAAAAAAGATGTGGAGACTCTAGAAAGAGTGCAGAGAAGAGCAACAAAGATGATTAGGGGACTGGAGGCTAAAACACATGAGGAACCTTTGTAGGAACTGGGTATGTCTAGTTTAATGAAAAGAAGGACTAGGGGAGACATGATAGCAGTGTTCCAATATCTCAGGGGTTGCCACAAAGAAGAGGAACTCAAGCTATTCTCCGAGGCACTTGAGGGCAGAACAAGAAGCAATGGGTGGAAACTAATCAAGGAGAGAAGCAACTTAGAAGTGAGGAGAAATTTCCTGACAGTTAGAACAATTAATCAGTGGAACAGCTTGCCTGGAGAAGTTGTGAATGCCCCAACACTGGAAGAACATGTTGGATAGCCATTTGTCTGAAATGGTGTAGGGTTTCCTGCCTAGGCAGGGGGTTGGACTAGAAGACCTCCAAGGTCCCTTCCAACTCTTGCATTTGTATTGTATTTGTATTGTATTTGTATTGTATTTGTATTGTATTTGTATTGTATTTGTATTGTATTTGTATTATATTTGATTTGTATTGTATTTGTATTGTATTTGTATTGTATTTGTATTGTATTTGTATTGTAGATGTCAGCCTCCGCTTTGCTGCTGGAGATGCTCCTGGAGATACAACCCACATGACACCTAAGGGGATTGCGCATTGGACAATGGAGTGGGGGTTGTTGGGGGGAGGGGGCTGGACACATATTGATATGTATGATTTCGCACGCTTGGGTCTCAGACCTTGCTTTACCTCGCTGCTATCTTTTCATAACCAGTAAAAGTACTCTTAATTCTTTCAAATGGAGTCGAGTGGTTTCTTTTTTGGTTATCGTTAGAGGCACACCTGACAGTATTGTATTGTATTGTATTGTATTGCATTGTATTGTATTGTATTGTATTATGTTTTGAGTATTCTTAACAATTTGTTTTCATTGGAGAACTTAATTCTTCACTTAACAGCTTGGGAACTTGAGATCCTTACAGGTCTTTGGTAAATCACACAGACTCCAATACAGTTTGGCCTTGATTTAGTTCAATCTGACAGCTGCCAGTCTCCTCAGGATTAAGTTTGTCACTAGAGCTCATCACTGCATCTTTCCTATTTGGTTTTAGGAACATTTTAGGGCTGAAAAAAAATCTAGATGATCATAAGGTTCAGGAATTGGCCATTCTGCATCTCTTTGCTGACATTTTGAGGCAGTCCAGGTTTTTGCAGTCCTACTGCTTTGTATTTTAAACCATGGTGGCCAGGAATTCAGAGAACAGCAGTCTAATTGTCTAATTGTTAGACAATCCAGATTTAATTAAACATTACAAAAAAATAATTCAGGACATCTATAAAAGAGAGGCATCAACTCTACATAATGCAGATTCCATACACTCTAAAAGGGATGAAGTGGCAGCTTTCAGCAAGTCTCCTGATGACGCTAGATGCAGTTAGACAAAACCTGAGTGAACAAATGAAACTGGGGAGGATAGTGCAAGGTTGGGAAACCTGCTCTCCAAATATTGCAGAACTACAACTCCCAGCATCCTTCACTCACTGGCTATGTTGGATTGGATTAGCAGGAGTTATTCAGCAACATCTGGATCCCTTCCCAGCTACACTGCTTTTTTCTGGACAATCTTTGATCAATTGCCTCCTGTTTACCTAATCTACTTCAGGAAATGATAGGAAAGAGGAAAACTGAAACCAATATTACCACCTTGAACTCTTAAGAGGAAATCTGGAAGATAAATGTAATTAGCAAGTTTACAATAAAAATATCAACCCAAAATGATAAAAAGGGGAGGATTATATAGTCATCTAGTCCAGGGGTCCCCAACCCCCGGGCCGCGGACCGGTGCCGGTCCGTGGCTGGGTGGGAGCCGGGCCGCAGGGCCGGAGAGGAGGAGGAGGGGGCAGCCCCCTGGGCAGAGCGCGCGCAAGAACGCAGGCGGGGTTTGGAGTGCTTGGAGTGCTTGGAGTGCTTCGCGCGCTTGGAGTGCACCTCTTCTTCCACCCTTGTCGACGGTGGGACTCCTGGGGGGGCAGGGAGAAAGGGACTCCGCAGCAGTCCTCCCTACCGGCCGCGGATTCCCTTCCTCCCTGCCCCCACAGAGCTTCCCCAACCGGCATGCCAGCTACTCGTCTTCTTCCAGAGGCTGCGGAGGTTCCTCCCCCCCTCCCCACGGAGCCTTCTCAGCTCCTGGAAGGAGCCTGACCGCGCCCGAGCGACCAAGCGCAGCGGTGGCCGCCCGGGTGGGGCAGGCTAAGGCAAGTGAACGAGTCGAGCCGGGCTGAGGAGACTCCGCGGTGGGGGGAGGGGGGAACGGAACGGGACGACGACAGACTAACAGAGAGAGGCATAGACACAGAGAGAGATGGGGAGGGAGGGAATCAGAGAGAGTGACACACACACACACACACAGACAGAGAGCGGGAGGGAGAGAAAGATAGACAGAGACACAGAATGAGTGATTGCCTGAATGCGAGACAGACAGACACACACACACACACACAGAGTGACAGAGATGGGCGGACGAAGGAGAGAGAGACAGAAAGAAAAAGAGAGAAAGGGAAAGAAAGAAAAAGAAAGTGGGAGAGAGAGAAAGACAGAGAAAAAGAGAAAGAAAGAGACAAAGGAAAGAAAGAGAGAAAAAAAGAAAGAGAGAAAGAGAGGGAAAGAAAGAAAGAGACAGAGAGAGAGAGAGAAAGAGAGGGAGAGAGAAAGAGGGAAAGAAAGAAAAAATGAGAGAGAAAGAAAGAGAAATAGGGAAAGAAAGAGAAAGAAAGAGAAAGAGAAAGAAATAGAGAGAGAGAGAAAGAGAAAGAAAGAGGGAAGGAAAGAAAGAGACAGAGAAAGAGAGAGAAAGAGAAAGAAAGACAGAAGGAAAGAAAGAAAAAGAGAGAGAGAGAACTTATGACCACAATTGAGCCCAAAAGTTTGGTTGCTAACCAAGACCGTTGTTAAGTGAGTTTCACATTTTCCAAATTGGCCACGCCCACCCAGTCACATGACTGCTGAACCACTCAGCCGGTCCGCAGAGTTTTCTTTAAAATGAAACCGGTCCCTGGTGCAAAAAAGGTTGGGGACCCCTGATCTAGTCCATACCACTCTCTAGCCCAAATCTATATAAATAAAAATGTAAATATGAGTTTGTTCAAAACCGCTAATCTCAGAAAGTACTGCACCAATCGCCACCAAATTTTCACACAACATTCCTTACAAGTGCAGCACCAATGATACGTACAGATTGTGTGGATGGCACACCGGTACCAGGTACACGCCACACAAATGTAAAACTGCAGCTCTTCTGTGTGTTTCCCTCACTCGCTCACTCGCCCCCCTCTCCTTCGGGGGCCCTCCCACCCGGCCGCTTTTCAGCTCACATCACTTGCACAAGCGGTGCAGTAGTCTGCGTCATATCCGTGATGGTCGCCTCCTCAGCGGCCTCTCTCTCCTCTGCCGCCACCCCGCCTTCGCCAACTCCCCCCCTACACACAAGGCTGCTGCCGAGTCAGCGGCCTCTCCTCCTCCTCCGCCCCCCCCCTCTGCCAACTCCCCCTCCCGCCACAAGGCTGCTGCCAAGGCAGCGGCCTCTCTTTCCTCTCTCTCTAGGTAGGTAGGTAGGTAAGTAGGTAGGTAGGTAGAGGGATAGAGGGAGAAATACAGTAGGTAGGTAGGTAGGTAGGTAGGTAGGTAGGTAGGTAGGTAGGTAGGTAGACAGAGGGAAAATACACTAGGTAGGTAGGTAGGTAGGGGGAGAGGGAGGGAGAGGGAGAAATACAGTAGGTAGGTAGGGGGATAAAGAGAGAGAGGGAGAAATAAAGTAGGTAGGTAGGTAGGTAGAGGGATAGAGAGAGGGAGAAATACAGTAGGTAGGTAGGTAGAGGGATAGAGAGAGAGAAGGGAAAATATAGTAGGTAGGCAGGTAAGTAGGTAGGTAGAGGGAGAGAGGGAAAATACAGTAGGTAGGTAGATAGAGAGAGGGATAGAGAGGGAGGGGGGAGAAATACAGTAGGTAGGTAGGTAGGTAGGTAGGTAGGTAGGTAGGTAGGTAGGTAGGTAGGTAGGTAGGTAGGTAGAGTAAGAGAGGGAGGGGAGGGAGAGGGAGGGGAAACCGAGGCAGAGAAGGAAGGGGGTCACTAAGAGGGTCTATGAGGGGAAACTTTGTCATTTAACCAAATTTGGCCACAGCAACGCGTGGTGGGTACAGGTAGTACATGATTTAAGAAGAAGAAGCTCTGAGTCACACCATATTTGTTGTGGCTTTGAGCCTTTTCAGCAAACTGTCTTGAGGCATAGAGGGAACCTTCCTCAATCAACCTGCTCTACTGGATTGCCATTTTCGTAAATAGGGTCCCTAAACAGTATTGTACAGTTGTTCCTAGCCCCACTTGAAGTTCCCACCATGTCCCAGAATGATGGTAGTTCAGGGACATTCTGGGAAATAAACCTAGTCAGAGAAGTTAGAGAAAAATAATTCTCTATTATAGCTGCCCAAAAAGACTGCCCCAAAATGTTCTCACTTCATCAGAATGGAATATTTATATGTACCTAGGTTAGATTAAATTAGATTAATAACATTGGAAGGGACCTTGTAGGTCATCTAGTCCAACCCCCCGCCCAAGCAGGAGACCTTACACCATCCCCGACAAATGGTGGTCCAATCTCCCCTTGAAAGCCTCCAGTGATAAAGCTCCCTCAACTTTCGAAGGCAAGCTGTTCCATTGGTCGATTGTTCTCATTGTTAAAAAATTTCTCCTTATTTCTAGGTTGAATTTCTCCTTGATCAGTTTCCATCTATTATTCCTTGTCTGGCCTTCAGGTGCTTTGGAAAATAGCTTGACCCTCTCCTCTCTGTGGCAGCAACTCAAATATTGGAACACTGCTATCATGTCTCCCCTGGCCCTTCTCTTCACTAGACTAGCCATGTCCAGTTCCTGTAACCGTTCTTCATATGTTTTAGTCTCCAGTCGCCTAACCATCTTGTTTGCTCTTCTCTGCACTTTTTCTAGAGTCTCAACATATTTTTGATAGTGTAGTGACCAAAACTGGATGCAGTATTCTAGGTGTGGTCTTACTAAGGCTTTATAGAGTGGTATTAGTACCTCACTTGATCTTGATTGTATCCCTCTGTTAATGCAGTTTAGGATTGCATTGGCTTTTTTGGTTGCTGAAGCACACTGCTGGCTCATATTTAACTGGTTGTCCACTAGGACTCCAAGATCCCTCTCACAGTCACTGCTATTTAGCCCATAGTGAAGATCCCAGAAGAAAACCTTACAAATTTATGAGCCTCGAGACAAAGTTCAAAAGAAATCCAATCATTTATTAGGATCAACATCCTGGTGTTACTTCTGTGCAGCTAAAACTGAAAATCATTTAATGGTGTCTGCACTTTACCCCCTGCGCCCCCTCCCCTCTGCCTGGTTATAAAGCGTAATTGAATCTATCCATGCGCATTACAGGCCAGCTTGGAATTCCCCTCTGACCACAGGAATTCCTGGAATCCTCATTTCTCTATGTCAACTCGGTAAGAGTCATGGTGATGTTTTGCAAGTTGACATCCGGCTCCCTTCACTTCCTGAAAGCAACCTATGGGAAACAAAACAATTTGAATACAGGTGTATAACTTTGGGATGCGTTCCTCCCCCAGCCTTGCTTGGGTTTTCTGCATGGAATTTTGCTATAAGGCTATCAGCCTGGATGTTTCTATGTTTCACCCACGATGCCTCTGATAAGGGATAACCCTTCCATTTGATTAGGTATTGGAGTTGTCTCCTGTGCCATCTCAAATCAAGGATTCGCTGAACTTCATAATGGGTTTGGGCCCCTATGACCATAGGGCCTGGGGGCGCCCAGGGTAGCGGTCACAGGGTGGATCCTATCACGGGTTTCAAAAGGCTGCTATGAAACGATTGGTGTATCTTCCCCAGCAATCGAGGCAGTTTTAATTGCACTGTGACTGGGTCACATGGGTTTTCTTCTGGGATCTTCACACCTGGTTTCACTATGTGTACTTTTGGGTTTTCTTACCTAAGTGTAGGACTTTACTTTTCTCTACATTGAATTTCATTTTGTTAGATAGTGTTGTCCCCAATTTCGGTCTGAGCCTGGTGCCGAAGCCAATGATGGACGCCAGACACGAGGTGCAGTTTTCCTGATTACTTTTTGTTGGAGTACTCTAAGGAAAAGGGTTCCTGGTCAAAAGGCCAAGAACCAAGAACAAAGGATTAAGTAAGCTTTATACATTTTCATTAAAGGAGAAGGTGGGACAAGGTGAAATAATAAGAAATATCATCTAATAAACATTTTAGCAATAATTCTACAATTTGCTCTATTGGTCTATAGCTGTCCCATTCCTAAGCCTTGGCTAATGAATGCCCCAGGAGTTATCTAATACACATTTCATTTGCTGCTGGCCATCTCTATTCCTAACTTTTAGCTGAGGTCTGCAAGTTGTCTAGCTACCCATAATTGCTACTAGCTTTACACATGCATATTTCTTTTCTTTTTTTTTTTGCAAAAAAAGTTTTATTGGTTTTTACAATTTTTTTAACAAGGAAAGGGTATATAGGGTATAAGAGAAACATTTTGGAGGCATCCATATCGGGGGTGCAGGCCGCCCCCAAGGCTTCATACAAAGATTAATTATTTTTCCATTTAAGGTGGCAGGAGTTACATATATGTCATTTCATAAAGTTCATGCATTCAATACATTGTTTCTACAAAGCATCCAAAAGAAAAAGTTACAGTATATTAAAGGAAATCATTTTTGTAAACTGAGTCTTTTAGATATTGTATCCTCATCCTCCCTCCCACCAATGGGCGGTGCCATGGCCCCTCCCGTTCCCCCATTTCCTTCCTCCAGGATTGAGGCATATTATTTTTCTTTTAAAAAAAAAGGCTTGCGCCTCTTCCATTGTTTTAATTTTTACTCTCCCCACCTCCCAGAGCACTAACATTCCTTCAGACATGAACCATCTGTCGCAGATCCCATTTTTATATAATAATTTTTTTTCAAATAAGAGGGAATAATTCCCTCCTACGTCTGGTATTTTTTCCGGAACCTGTTTCAGAATGGCAAATTCTTTTGGCTCATATTTCAATAAACCATTATGCTGTGCTTTCGGGATCTCATCCCTTGTCAGCCCTCTTACAAGTTTAATATATGTCTCTCTGGATACATCATTTGTTCTGGCATATGCTGAGTTGTAAGGCATTCTTTCAAGATCAATTCTAAACATACAACCATCAAAACCTGTTAATTCTCCTTTATCTTTTCCCCCATCACCGCTACCCCCCCTTCACCTCTTCCGTTTTTTGTTTATTTCCCATTAGTGTCGTTTGCGTCTCCAAAAGCTCAAGTTTTGATCTTAACCTGTCCTTCCGAATCTCTGTTATTTCTTCCATTATGCTTTGGAGAATTTCTTCTATTGATTGTAGCATTTCCATAATCCCCCCCCCCCCCGTTATGGAGGCTTCTTTTTGAAACAGTAATAAGGGTTTTAAGTTCTTGACACTAATATGGCGTCCGCAGGGCGAGGAGCTCGTGAGGTCAAAGAAAAGGAAAAGTCAATGTCCAAAGTTAAAAACAGTCCGCTTAAATTCCAGAGAGAAAAAGTTTTTTGTAATCAATTCTCATATAAAAGAAGGCACACATTGGGAGAAACCCCAAAAGTCACTTGCATTGATTTTTCAATAAATTTTCCAAGCTTGTAACAATGAAGGAATGTCTACATGTTAAAAGGAGAAAGTTCTCACCGGGAACAAAGAAGCGCCATGTTTCCCTGCCCTTGGTGGTCAGGGGAACTAGTGAAAGTCATTTCTGTTGCTACAAAACTCGGATACAAAGTAACAACGGCTAATCCACATTTAGTAAGCTTCCAGTCTCAGTTATTCAGAATCGGATGTTACTTTCTCTCTCTCCCCGAGCCCGGGGGGTGTTTTAAGATGCCGCTTGATCTCCGAGGGTTTTTTTTTCCACCACCCCCTCCATTCTTCTTTCCTTAAAAGAACTGAATGCATCAAAATCTCAGAATCAACTCACAAACCACACAGTCGACCACAAAGCCTCGGTGCTTCCCGCAGCCCCGGATTTCAGCCCGCTTCTTCATTGTGTGTTGTTCCGGCGCTCCATTGGCAAAGGGGACCTTTCCCCCCGCATTTTGCTCCCCAACTCCTGGGACGAGGCGGGTGCGACCCCCCTCCCCCCAACAACTGTGGGGTGGGGGTCTCCCGCAACCCGTCCGTCCGGTTAGGGGGCTCTTTCGCAAAGCCCCCAAGCCCCCGAAGGTGCCGCTGGAGAGACAAGCGGCGGACGAGTCAAGGACCCGTCCGTTGCCTCCGGGAGCCGGAAGCGATCTCTGACACATGCATATTTCTTGTTGATAAACATTCTTTGTTCTGGCCAGACAGACCTCCCCCACCCAATTACAGTCTTTCTGATTTACTTTCAAGTGTGTGCCAGGACCTTGCTTTAGCAGCCAACCCATCAATAGGGCCCAGTGTTCAAGTTGGTCAAGATCCATCTGGATCTTGAGCCTATCATCTAGGGCAGTGATGGCTAACCTTTTTTGGATCGTGTGCCAAAAGCAGGGGGAGTGCACGGAGCTCATGTGCGGGCGTACCCACACCCATAATACTATGTGCGTGACAGTGGTGGGTTTCAAAATTTTTGGAACTTATTCTGTGGGTGTGGCCTGCTAGCCATGTGACCGGGTAGGAGTGGCTTGCCGGCCATGTGACCAGGTGGGAGTGGCTTGCCAGCCATGTGACCAGGTGGGAGTGGCTTGCCGACCATGTGACTGGGCGAGAGTGGCTTGCCGGCCATGTGACCGGGTGGGAGTGGTTAGTGGTTAGAAGCCTGGTTGGGCCACGAGGGAGGAGTACCCCTCGTAGAAATGTGTCCACCAGGTTATCGGGCATTCCATCAGCCACGGGCCCAGGGCAGGGGTGGGGGAGTGGCGGTTATCATTAAGGAAGGTCTTGAGCCGAGGGAGACCACTGTGCCGCAGACAGCCGGTTGTGAGTCCCTCTATGTGAAGTGGGGTCATGGGAGGCAGTTGGGTTTGCTGATTGTGTACCTGGCTCCCCGCTACGTCTCAGCAGCCCTGCCCGAGCTCCTCAATGTGATCGCTGAGATGGCGGTTGACACCCCCAGGCTTTTAGTCATGGGGGATTTCAACCTGCCATCGGTAGGCGAGACATCTGAGGTGGCCCGGGAGTTCATGGCTTCCATGACGGCCATGGACCTGACCCAAATAATTCATGGCCCCACGCACACCGGGGAACACACTCTGGACCTTGTTTTTGCCTCCGGCCATTGGACGAGTGATCTAGGATTAGGGGAATTAGTCATCGAACCCCTGTCATGGTCAGATCACTCTCTCCTCCGGCTTGACTTTCCAACCGCTGCACCCCACCGTGGGGAGGCGGAACCAGAAGTGCCAATATGGTTCCGCCCCAGGCGCCTGATGGATCACGAAAGGTTCCAGACGGAGCTTGGGCCAATACCTGAATCCCTGACCCGCGACCCGACTGAGGACCTAGTGGCCGCCTGGAATAGTGCGGCCACGGGGGCCCTGGACTGGGTCGTGCCATTGCAGCATCTCACTCGGCATTGATCTACCTTGGCTCCTTGGTTTTCTGAGGAGCTGAGGGAAATGAAACGCCAGAAGAGACGCCTAGAGAGCATCTGGAGGTCCACCTGCGCCGAATCTGACCGAACACGGGTAAGGTCGCATTTGCGGACCTACCTAGTGGCGATGAAAGCGGTGAAACGAGACCATCTCACCGCCCTCATCGCATCCGCAGATAACCGCCCTGCCGCCCTGTTTAGGGTGACCCGCGCCCTCCTTCACCAGAGGCCGCGGGAGGCTCCCTTGCAGGGTCGTGCAGAGGAATTTGGATCTTATCTGCAGGATAAAATCGTTCAGATCCGGAGCGAGCTAGCCTCCAATTGGACTAGTCTGGGCGGGGTGAAAGAGATAGGCCTTGAGACCACTGTTTGGGATGAGTTTGACCCTGTGACACCCGATGGCATGGACAGGATACTGGGGCAATTAAAGGCCACCACATGTTTATTGGACCCGTGTCCCTCCTGGCTTGTACTGGCCTCCCGGGAGGTTACATGAGGCTGGCTCCAGGGGGTTGTAAATGCTTCTTTGAGCGAGGGGTTCTTGCCGGCCGTCTTGAAAGAGGCGGTGGTGAGGCCCCTCCTCAAGAAGCCCTCCCTGGACCCAGCTTTATTATCCAACTATCGTCCTGTCTCCAACCTTCCCTTTTTGGTGAAGGTTGTTGAGAGTGTGGTGGCACGACAATTCCCCCAGCACCTGGAGGAAACTGCCTATCTAGACTCGCGCCAGTCCGGTTTCCGGCCTGGACACAGCACAGAGACGGCATTGGTCGCGTTGGTAGATGATCTCTGGAGGGCTCGGGATAGGGGTTGCTCCTCTATCCTGGTCCTGTTAGATCTCTCAGCGGCTTTCAATACCATCGACCATAGTATCCTATTGCACCGGCTGGAGGGGTTGGGGGGAACCGTACTTCGGTGGTTCTCCTCCTACCTCTCCGACCGGTCGCAATTTGTGTTGGCAGGGGTGCAGAGGTCGACTTCGAGGCCCCTCACTTGTGGGGTGCCGCAGGGGTCGGTCCTCTCGCCTCTCCTGTTTAACATCTACATGAATCCGCTGGGTGACATCATCCGTGGTTTTGGGGTAGAGTTCCATCTGTACGCGGATGACACCCAGTTGTACATCTCTACCCCTAACCACCCCAACGATGCCGTTGAAATGATGTCCCGGTGTCTGGAAGCCGTGCGAGTCTGGATGGGGAGGAACGGTCTACGACTCAACCCATCCAAGACCGAGTGGCTGTGGTTTCCGGCGCCACAACATAGCCAGTTGGTTCCATCTCTGGCTATCGGGGGCGAGTCATTAGCCCCCGCAGAAAGGGTTCGCAACTTGGGCGTCCTCCTGGACTCTCGGCTGTCCTTTGATGACCATGTGACAGCTGTAGCCAGGGGGGCCTTTTATCAGGTTTACCTGATACGCCAATTTCGCCCCTTTCTGGATCGTGACGCCCTGCGCACGGTCACGCAAGCTCTTGTCATTTCCCGCCTAGACTACTGCAATGCTCTCTACATGGGGCTTCCCTTGAGGTGCACCCGGAGGCTCCAGTTAGTGCAGAATGCGGCCGCGCGGGGGATCTTGGGAGCACCAAGACACTCCCACATAACACCTCTCCTGCGCGAGCTGCACTGGCTGCCTGTGGCCTTCCGGGTGCGCTTCAAGGTCTTGGTGACCATCTTTAAAGCGCTCCATGGCATGGGACCTGGTTATTTATTTATTTATTTTATTTATTTTATTTTATTACATTTATATCCCGCCCTTCTCCGCAAAGGACCCAGGGCGGCGCACAGGAAATTTAAAAAACATACAAAAATAGAACATAAATAATTTAAAATATATATTAAATCCCAAACCTGTGCTAAAACCAATTATTAATTAAAACCCAATTTAAAACTTTTCTACAGTCCCCATGGGAGGTTAGGCTAGGCCGGCTCGATGAAAAAAGTATGTCTTTAGACATTGGCGGAAGAGGCGGAGGTCGGTGATGGTCCGGAGTTCAGGGGGTAGGTCGTTCCAAAGGGCCGGGCCCGCCACAGAGAAGGCTCTTCCCCTGGGTGTCGCCAGTCGGCATTGTCCGGCCGACGGCACCCTGAGAAGGCCCTCTCTGTGGGAGCGTATCGGTCTAAGGGATGTATGGGGCACGAGACGGTCTCGCATATAACTAGGCCCCGAGCCATGGAGCGATTTAAAGATGGTCGTCAAGACCTTGAAGCGCACCCGAAAGACCACAGGAAGCCAATGCAGCTCGCGCAGGATTGGTGTTATATGGGAGCTTCTGGTAGCTCCCGTAATTACCCGCGCGGCTGCGTTTTGGACTAGCTGCAGCTTTCGAGTGCACCTCAAGGGAAGCCCCATGTAGAGAGCATTACAGTAGTCGAGACGGGACGTCACAAGAGCTTGAGTGACTGTGCGAAGGGCAGCCCGGTCCAGTAAGGGGCGCAATTGGCGCATCAGGCGTACCTGATGAAACGCCCCCCTGGCCACGGCTGCCACATGGTCCTCCAAGGACAGCCGGGAATCCAGGAGGACACCCAAATTGCACGCCCTCTCCACGGGGGCCAATGTTTCGCCCCCAATGGCCAGAGTTGGAGTAATCTGGCTGAACCGGGGTGCCGGAAACCACAGCCACTCGGTCTTGGCAGGGTTGAGCTTGAGTTTGTTACCACCCATCCAGATCCGTACGGCCTCCAAACACCGGGACAGCACTTCGACGGCATCGTTGGGGTGGTCTGGGGTGGATATGTACAACTGAGTGTCATCAGCGTACAGATGGTACTCCACCCCAAAACCACGGATGATCTCACCCAGCGGCTTCATATATGTGTTGAAAAGGAGGGGCGAGAGGACCGACCCCTGAGGGACCCCACATAGGAGAGGCCTCGAGGTCGACCTCTGCCCTCCCGTCAACACATATTGCGACCGACCAGAGAGGTAAGATGAGAACCACCGCAGAACGGTGCCTCCCAGCCCCAACCCCCCCAGTCGGTGCAATAGGATACCATGGTCGATGGTATCGAAAGCCGCTGAGAGGTCTAACAGGACTAGGATAGAGGAATAACCTCTATCCCGCGCCCTCCAGAGATCATCAACCAACGCGACCAATGCCGTCTCGGTACTGTGACCGGGTCGGAAGCCGGACTGGCGCGGGTCTAGATAATCAACTTCCTCCAGGTGTCGCGGAAACGGTTGGGCTACCACACTCTCAACAACCTTCACCAGAAAGTGAAGGTTGGAGACCGGACGATAGTTCTCTAATAAAGCTGGGTCCAGGGACGGCTTCTTGAGGAGGGGCCTCACCACCGCCTCTTTCAAGACGGAAGGTAAGGACCCCTCACTCAAAGATGCGTTGACAATGCCCTGGAGCCAGCCTCGTGTCGTCTCCCAGGATGCCAGTACAAGCCAGGAGGGACACGGGTCCAATAAACATGTGGTCGCCCTAAGTTTCCTTGACAACCTGTCCATATCCTCGGTGGTAACAAAGTCAAACTCCTCCCAAGATGGAACCTCAAGACTAGTCTCGGAGAGTCCCACAGGACCACCGTCGATGGAGGGTAGCTCATTCCGAATCCGAGTGATTTTCTCCTGCAGATAAATCCCAAATTCCTCTGCTCGCCCTTGTAGAGGGGCTTCCCGCGGCCTCTGGTGAAGGAGGGAGCGGGTCACCCCAAACAGGGCGGCAGGGCGGTTATCTGCGGATGCAATTAGGGTGGCACAATACTCACGTTTGGCCACCTTTATCGCCACTAAGTAAGCCCTAATATGGGTTCTCACTAGTGTTCGGTCGGCTTCGGAGCGAGAGGATCTCCATCTGCTCTCTAGGCGTCTCTTGTGGCGTTTCATCCCCCGGAGCTCCTCAGAACCGCCTCCTGCCACATACCTCCATCCGACCTGTCCGCTCCCACAGGGAGGGCCTCCTCAGGGTGCCGTCCGCTGGACAATGCCGGCTAGCGACTCCCAGGGGAAGGGCCTTCTCTGTGGCGGGTCCAGCCCTCTGGAACGACCTGCCCCCCGACCTTCATACTATCATGGACCTTCGCCTCTTCCGTCGAGCATTAAAGACCTACTTTTTTCATGCGGCCGGCCTGGCATTTGTTTTTACTATCGCTTGTTTTACCATCGTTTTAATAGGGGTTATTAATATTTTAGCACGGGTTAAATTTGTTTAATTTAGTTTTAAATTTATTTATTGATTGTATTATATGTATTTTATCTTTTTTATCTTTTATTATCCCTGTGCACCGCCCTGAGTCCCAACGAGAGAGAGGGCGGTATACAAATTAAATAAATAAATAAATAAATAAATAAATAAATAAATAAATAAATAAATAAATAAATAAATAAATAAATAAATAAATAAATAAATAAGCAATGGTAAAGCAAGATATGGAATTAAAACCAGAAATATTTTATATATTTAATTTCACACATTAGCAGCTGCTGGAATTATGTTTGCACAACAGCGGAAAAACAGAGATATGAAAATAAATAAATATTACAATGTGCAGGAATAAATAAAGTGACAATTAAAATCAAGAAGGCTCTGAATATTTTTTCACGTGGGATTTGTTTTAGCAATTGCTAAGTAACAGAAAATAGAAATCCAAAAGTATGAAAGACAACACCAATTATGTAAGGAAAGGTCACTAAAATGTATAAGGAAATATTAGTAGTATTTGATCATTATTGATGTGTACAACTGCTGCGGGACATAACACACCCACGCAAACTATGACAGTGTCAGGAAAACATCAAAAAATAAGTACCCCCCCCCCCCCCAAAAGACTGAAAATGAAACCAGTTTTTTCCCCTAACCTTGGGGACAGGAAAGACAAAGCCACTGGAATAAAAACCATCAAGGCATTGTGGAAAGAGCCTACGTCTTGATAATCCCAGGTTGATCCAAATGGTTGTTCGTGGAGCGAATATGGCATGCATCCCAGATTACTCTGGTTACCGCGCTTGCGCGAAGATGGCGGTCTAGCTTTGAGCTCCGTGTGGGTCATGGAGCTCGTTGGCCTTATTTTTCGTGCCCCAGCCCGTTACTTACAATTTTGAGGGCTGGGATCGGTGAGTTATCCACCCTGGTTGCCATTTGAGATCAGAATGGCTTTCCAGGGTGAGGTTGCGGCGGAGACGGCGGTGGAGACGGCGGTGAGAGCGCCGGAATGGAGGTCGGCGTCCTCGCGGTGGTTGCGGATGCCGTCCGGGCCGTTGGATGTTTGGCGGGCCTGAGGACGCCGGGAGACGCTGGAAAATGCCAGAGAACGCCGACGCTGTGGCCGACGCCGCTCGGAGCCGGGGGGGGGGCAGGAGGACGGCCTGCCTGGGCAGAGGAGTGCAAAGAACGGCGAATGGCGGAGAATGAAGAACGGAGGAGTGGTCAGCGGGCTGAGCTCCGGCCGGGAGAGGAAAGGGAGAGCGTGCCGAGGTATTTCGGATCGGTCGGCTGGGAGAGGCCTAACAAGAACAGGCCCGGGGCCGAAGAGGAAGAGGATGGTGCCTTTGGCTGGGTCGGGCCGGGCCAGGCCGGGAGAAGGAAGTGTGGCTGGCTTTGGGCCTTTCGGACCTTTCTGGGCCTTGGGAGGAGTGTTACAAATATCCAGACAGACTCTCTGCCAGCGCTGATGGCGACAATTTAATAACTTTGAAATAACCTTTAAGACCTTTAAGACCTTTAAGACCTTTAGGACCTTTAGAACGCAACAGCCGGACTTTTTTCTCACTGATGCACTTTGAATTATTTATGTTTTTACCATCTATTTATATATTTATATTACCTATTTATACCTATTTACATCCTATTTTAATTCTGTGGCCAACGATGTCTTTTAAAATCAATCACATGACCCATCTATATTTATATGACCTGCATATTATATTTATATTTAATTATTTAAAGCGCTCCATGGCTCGGGACCTAGCTATCTGCGGGATCGGATCCTGCCCCATACTTCCTCACGGCCGATTCGCTCCCACAGAGAGGGTCTTCTCCGGGTGCCGTCCACTAGACTTTGTCAGCGGGCGACGCCCAGGGGAAGGGCGCTCTCTGTGGCGGGCCCTGCCCTCTGGAACGACCTCCCCCCCGATATTAGAACAACCACGGACCTCCGTTCCTTCCGTCTGAAATTGAAAACGCACTTTTTCTGCTTGGCCGGCCTAGGGTAGCCTCTCTTCTATAGTTTTATAGGGTTATATGATTTTAGTATATTGGGGAATTTTAGCGCAGGGTTTGATGTTTAATTTGTTTTTATTGAATTATGTGTATTTCTATGTGTATTTATTGTTTCAACTTCCCTGTGCACCGCTCCGAGTCCCCTTGGGGAGAGGGAGCGGTCTAGAAATTAAATTATCTTATCTTATCTTATCTTATTTCCCGTGTCCTTGACCCGCGCCCCGATGGAGGACCTCGTGGCCGCATGGAATACTGCGGCCACGGGGGCCTTGGATCGGGTTGCGCCCTTGCGGCCTCTCCTGTGGCGACGAATCACCCAGGCTCCTTGGTTCACCGAGGAGCTGAGGGTGATGAAGCGCCACAAGAGACGCCTAGAGAGGAGATGGAGATCCACACGGTCTGAATCTGACCGAACACAGGTGAGAGCCCATTTACGGACTTACCTTGTGGCGCTGAGAGTGGCTAAACGTCATCATTGTGCCACTCTCATCGCATCCGCAGATAACCGCCCTGCCGCCCTGTTTAGGGTGACCCGCTCCCTCATTCAACAGAGGGTGCGGGAAACCCCTTTACAGGGTACAGCAGAGGAATTTGGGATTTATCTGCAGGATAAAATCGCTCAGATTCGGAGCGAGTTAGCCTCCATCGAAAGTGGCCCAGTGGGATGCCCAAAGGCAGATCTTGAGACAGTTTTGTGGGAAGAGTTTGACTCTGTTACTTCTGAAGATATGGACAGGTTACGTGGGCGACTGCGAGCTACCACATGTTTATTGGACCCGTGTCCCTCCTGGCTTGTACTGGCATCCTGGGAGGTTACACGAGGCTGGCTCCAGGAGGTGGTCAACGCTTCCCTGAGCGAGGGGTTCTTGCCGGCCTCCCTTAAAGAGGCGATGGTGAGACCCCTCATCAAGAAGCCCTCTCTGGACCCGGCATTATTGGTGAATTACCGTCCGGTCTCCAACCTTCGCTTTCTGGCGAAGGTTGTAGAGAGTGTGGTGGCACAACAGTTCCCCCGTCATCTGGAGGAAGTTGATTATCTGGACCCACGCCAGTCCGGCTTCCGGCCCGGGCACAGCACCGAGACGGCATTGGTCACGTTGGTGGATGATCTCTGGAGGGCCAGAGATGGGGGTTGTTCCTCCATCCTGGTCCTATTAGACCTCTCAGCGGCTTTTGATACCATCGACCATGGTATCCTATTGCATCGGCTGGAGGGGGTGGTGGTGAGGGGCACCGTGTTGCGGTGGTTCTCCTACCTACCTCTCCGGTCGATCGCAATTTGTGTTGACAGGAGGGCAGAGGTCGACCTTTAGGCCCCTCACTTGTGGGGTGCCTCAGGGGTCGGTCCTCTCGCCACTCCTGTTCAACACATATATGAAACCGCTGGGTGAGATCATCCGTGGTTTCGGGGTAGAGTACCATCTCTACGCTGATGATACACAGCTGTATATAGATATATACGATGCCGTAGCGGTGATGTGCCAGTGCCTGGAAGCCGTGCGGGCCTGGATGGGAAGTAACAGACTCAGACTCAACCTGTCCAAGACCGAGTGGCTGTGGTTCCCGGCATCCCGGTACAACCAGTTGACTCCATCACTGGCCATAGGGGACGAACATCTTACCCCTGTGGATGGGGCACACAACTTGGGCGTCCTCCTGGATACCCGGCTGTCCATGGAAGATCAAGTGACAGCCGTGGCCAGGAGGGCATTTTACCAGGTTCGCCTGGTACGCCAGTTACGTCCCCTATTGGATCGGGATGCCCTATGCACAGTCACTCATGCCCTCGTGACATCCCGACTGGACTACTGCAATGCTCTCTACATGGGGCTCCCCTTGAGGTGCACCCGAAGACTTCAGCTTGTCCAGAATGCAGCCGCGCGAGCAATTATGGGAACCTCGAGGTTTGCCCACGTAACACCGCTCTTGCGCGAGCTGCATTGACTGTCTGTCGTCTTTTGGGTGCGCTTCAAGGTGTTGGTCATCATCTTTAAAGCGCTCCATGGCACGGGACATAGCTATCTGCAGGATCGCATTCTGCCCCATACATCCCTGCGGCCGATTCGCTCCCACAGAGAGGGACTCCTCCGGGTGCCGTCCACTAGGCTGTGCCAGCGGGCGACGCCCAGGGGAAGGGCCTTCTCTGTGGTGGGCCCGACCCTCTGGAACGACCTTCCTCCCGAAATCAGAACAACCACGGACCTTCGCTCTTTCCGACAGAAACTAAAACCACACTTCTTCTGCTTGGCTGGCCTAGGGTAATTTAAATTTTAAATTGTTTAGGGGTTTTAGGGATAGTTTTTAGTTTTATAGGAGTTTTTAGCGCAGGGCCAGTTTAATTTGTTTTTAACTTTGTATTCTGTCCGTTTTAATTGTTTTTTAATTCCCTGTGCCCCGCCTCAAGTCCCTTCGGGGAGAGAGAGCGGGTTATAAATAATAATAATAATAATAATAATAATAATAATAATAATAATAATAATAATAATAATAATAATAATAATTATTATTATTATTATTATTATTATTATTATTATTATTATCCCGGTACAACCAGTTGACTCCATCACTGGCCATAGGGGACGAACATCTTACCCCTGTGGATGGGGCACGCAACTTGGGCGTCCTCCTGGATACCCGGCTGTCCATGGAAGATCAAGTGACAGCCGTGGCCAGGAGGGCATTTTACCAGGTTCGCCTGGTACGCCAGTTACGTCCCCTATTGGATCGGGATGCCCTATGCACAGTCACTCATGCCCTCGTGACATCCCGACTGGACTACTGCAATGCTCTCTACATGGGGCTCCCCTTGAGGTGCACCCGAAGACTTCAGCTTGTCCAGAATGCAGCCGCGCGAGCAATTATGGGAACCTCGAGGTTTGCCCACGTAACACCGCTCTTGCGCGAGCTGCATTGACTGTCTGTCGTCTTTTGGGTGCGCTTCAAGGTGTTGGTCATCATCTTTAAAGCGCTCCATGGCACGGGACATAGCTATCTGCAGGATCGCATTCTGCCCCATACATCCCTGCGGCCGATTCGCTCCCACAGAGAGGGACTCCTCCGGGTGCCGTCCACTAGGCTGTGCCAGCGGGCGACGCCCAGGGGAAGGGCCTTCTCTGTGGTGGGCCCGACCCTCTGGAACGACCTTCCTCCCGAAATCAGAACAACCACGGACCTTCGCTCTTTCCGACAGAAACTAAAACCACACTTCTTCTGCTTGGCTGGCCTAGGGTAATTTAAATTTTAAATTGTTTAGGGGTTTTAGGGATAGTTTTTAGTTTTATAGGAGTTTTTAGCGCAGGGCCAGTTTAATTTGTTTTTAACTTTGTATTCTGTCCGTTTTAATTGTTTTTTAATTCCCTGTGCCCCGCCTCAAGTCCCTTCGGGGAGAGAGAGCGGGTTATAAATAATAATAATAATAATAATAATAATAATAATAATAATAATAATAATAATAATAATAATAATAATAATAATAATAATAATAATTATTATTATTATTATTATTATTATTATTATTATCCCGGTACAACCAGTTGACTCCATCACTGGCCATAGGGGGCGAACACCTAACCCCTGTGGATGGGGCACGCAACTTGGGCATCCTCCTGGATACCCGGCTGTCCATGGAAGATCAAGTGACAGCCATGGCCAGGAGGGCATTCTACCAGGTCTGCCTGGTACGCCAGTTGCGCCCCCTATTGGATTGGGATGCCCTATGCACAGTCACTCATGCCCTCGTGACATCCCGACTGGACTACTGCAACGCTCTCTACATGGGGCTCCCCTTGAGGTGCACCCGAAGACTTCAGCTTGTCCAGAATGCAGCCGTGCGAGCAATTATGGGAACCTCGAGGTTTGCCCATGTAACACCGCTCTTGCGCGAGCTGCATTGGCTGCCTGTCGTCTTTCGGGTGCGCTTCAAGGTGTTGGTTATCATCTTTAAAGCGCTCCATGGCACGGGACCTAGCTATCTGCGGGATCGGATACTGCCCCATACATCCCTGCGGCCGATTCGCTCCCACAGAGAGGGACTTCTCCGGGTGCCGTCCACTAGGCTATGCCAGCGGGCGACGCCCAGGGGAAGGGCCTTCTCTGTGGCGGGCCCGGCCCTCTGGAATGACCTTCCCCCCGAAATTAGAACAACTACGGACCTCCGCTCCTTCCGTCAAAAATTAAAAATGCACTTTTTCTGCTTGGCCGGCCTAGGTTAGTCATCTGTTTATTGTTTTAATCGGGGTTTTTAAGGGTTTAGCTTTTTTAGTATTTTGGGTTTTTAGCGCAGGGATAAATTGTTTAATCTTGATTTTATCTATATTTATGTATATTTATGTTTGTATATTTTAATTCCCCTGTGCACCGCTCCAAGTCCCTTCGGGGAGAGGAAGCGGTCTATAAATTAAATATTATTATTATTATTATTATTATTATTATTATTATTATTATTATTATTATTATTATTATTATTATTATTATTATTATTATTATTATTATTATTATTATTATTATTATTATTATTGTGGGAAATTATAAAGGACACACAAGCTCACAGAACCAGCAACCACCTAAGAATTACCTAGACAACCAGGGTGAAACACACTCTTTCTGGCAAAGCTGCCTTGCACCAACCTGGCCGGCCCATAGAAAAGCAGCCACTTTGAGACACATAAACCTGGTCTGAACACTTAAAAGCAACATATTGCATCTCAAAGAAAACATTTGCAAAAAGGAATAACATTTCATGTAGTAAATATATTTTATAAACAATTTAAAAAATCCCTAAAATGTAAAAAATATATATTCTACAAATAAAAAAATCCTTAAAAACCATTGTTAACTATTCCACACACAGTAATTTAAAATGAAGCAAATTCAAGGTATTCTACCAGCAATAATTTATACTGAAACCATTTTAAGATATTCCTTGTAATAATTTAAAATGTAACCATTTTAAGGGTAGAATAACATAATAAATTGAAGTAAACCATTTTAAAAAATTCTCTACTCAATACTTTTAAGTAAAACAATTTTTAAAAATTCTATGCACAATAACTAAAATAATCTTTAAAAAACCATTAAAAGAATAAAAGAAAACAAACCCAGGTCACTTACCAGCAGGCAGAATCAGCAGCTCACCGATGCAATGGATGCAACAGGCACGCAAGAGGCAGCAGGATAGGTAAACTTACCGGACTGGAGGAAGAAGGGACAACCTAGGCAAGGCTGGAGAGAGGGGGCTTGCAAAGTGATACCCCTGGGCATGTACAGAGCGCCCACCTCCAACCCCCACCAACTTACATTTTTTTGACCATCAGCCAAGGGCCACTGATTTCCAGATAAAAAGTGATTTCCTATGCATAAATATATACCTTTAACAGTCTATTTTTAAGAAAATATATGTAGAAAAATACTCTGAAAATTTACCCGGAAAAAGTTCAACATAGTTTCTATTGAATAAATATTTTATGATTTTATAATTAATTGTGCTATCCCAAGCAACAATATTTTATTGGGCAAAGAAATATAAAATAGCATTAGAAAGGTGTTAGATTATGTATATAAAGTCATAATAAACTATAAGCCACCCAGAGTCACTGCATCAGTGAGATGGACAGCATAAATTTTTTAAAAATAATAATGTGGTATTAATATTATTAGTATTATAGTATAGTACAGTACAGTACAGTACAGTACAGTGCACAGTACAGTATAATAAAATTAAAACAAGGCAAATAGTGTATCAAAGAAAAAAAATACTCCAATTCTATTTTTGATATTAAAAGCAGTTTCCCAGATATGAAGTGCTGGAAAGTCATTATGTCTTTTATAAGCTTGCAAACAAGCATAGTACGCAGGTGAAGGATGCCAGATATTGTTATTCCTATTGGGGGGGGGGGGGGATAGCAGCGTAAAAACCAATCAATTTGCCAAAGAGGAAAGCCCTGAAACTCAGCATTTTTCATGCGAATAACTTATATGGGTAAAACTGACATACTTTTCTCATTTAATTTAATCGGTAAAAGTTCAGAGTCCCAATCCGAAGATAGGTGGCCACATAAATCATTTAAATAAACAAGCAACATCCAATTTACAAATAAGAATGCAAGAAGTTCTAAATACAGCACTTTTTTTCTACTTCTGTGAATCTTCCTATTAGTGGGCTTTGAATTAACATTACAGAGTAGCATTTTTCCTGCAGACAAGTCTATTCAGAAGTACGCACATTTATTGTCACCATTATAAAACTTACGTTTAGCATTGTAATGATCCTCAAATATTGTATTTAATATTTAAACGATGGCTTGGAACACGGAGCGGGGGTGTGGACACACGTGTCCTGGGTGCCCCTTCGCATCACCACCGGCCAGTGACTTTGGCGATTTTAACGCTGGCTGGCCTTGGGAAGTGGCACGGAAGAGCGCGGGGGGACCCATGCGAACTTCGCACGCGTCCTGGGTGCTCCTCCGCACCTGTTATCATCTCCGGCCAGTGATTTTAGCAATTGTAATCGCTGGCCTTGGGAAGGGGCACGGAAGAGCATGGGGGGGACGCGTGCGAACTTCGCACACGTCCTGGGCGCTCCTCCGTGCCCGTTCCCATCTCCGGCCAGTGATTTTAGCAATTGTAATGCTGGCTGGCCTTGGGAAGGGGCACGGAAGAGCGCGGGGGGACCCGGGCAAACTTCGCACGCGTCCTGGGCGCTCCTCCGCGCCCCTTCCCACCACCGGCCAGTGATTTTAGCGCCTCATGGCTAGCGGCAGCAGCCCCTACCCCCGCGCCATGTGCGAAGCCACCGCACATTTCGGCCACGTGGCTATGCCAACTCACGGCTTTTGGGAGGCAAGGTCTGGAAGGCCTTCCCCACCCTCCCCAATGCCACGAGCTTACCTACAGTAAGCAGCAAGCTGCTGGAAGGTGGATCAAAGTGTTGCCTGTTGGCGCCACGCTTTTAAATGGTTGCCTCCAGCCCGCTCACTGATTGGCTGGACGCCAACCAATCAGTGAGCATTGGCCAGTGATTTAGGCTAGTTTAGTGCAGACAGGCCGGGAGCGATCGAGATGCGAGGAATGGAGCGAGCCAGGCGTTCCAGAAATTACTTCCGGGTCCTCCAGTCCAACCGGATCTCTCCGGATCGGTAAATTTGACCAACCGGCTCACGTGAGCCGGTGCGAACCGGTAGCAACCCACCACTGGTGCGTGACTTCAGCACGCATGCGTGCACGACCACCACTCCCCACACACACACACACAATTTTGGTGGGCTTTTTTCACCCTCCCCAGGCTCCAGAGGCTTTCTAGGAGCCTGGGGAGGGTGAAAACAGCCCCCCCCGAGACCCTCCGGAGGCTTCAGGAGCTTCCCTGAAGCCTCTGGAGGGCAAAAAGCAGCCCTACAGTCAAACCGGAAGTCTGGGAACAGTGACTTCCGGTTTGCTCATAGGGCCATTTTGTTTGTCCCTGGAGCCTTCAGGGAAGGCTCCTGAAGGCTCCAGAGGGTGGAAAACGGCCCTACGGCCAAACCGGAAGTGACTTCTGGTTTGCTCATAGGGCTGTTTTTTGCCCTCCAAAGGCTTCAAGGAAACCTATGGAGGGTGAAAAACGGCCTTAAAGGAAGGCTGAAGTCAGCTGGCCAGCGCACGCATGCACCCTGGAGCTGAAAGGGCAACACCTCACGTGCCCTAACAAATGGCTCCGTGTGCCCCCTGTGGCATGCGTGCCATACGTTCGCCATCACAGATCTAGGGTATTAGCTATTCCTGCCAGCTTAGTATCATCCGCAAATTTGGTAAATTCCCCATCTAAGTCGTTTATGAAGATATTGAAGAGTACTGGGCCAATTCACTGATTAATTGTTCTGTCAGGAAATTTCTCCTTAGTTCTAGGTTGCTTCTCTCCTTGATTAGTTTCCATCCATTGCTTGTCTTGCCTTCTGGTACTTTGGAGAATAAGTTGACACCCTCTTCTTTGTGGAAGCCCCTGAGATATCAGAACACTCCTATCATGTCTCCCCTAGTCCATCTTTTCATTAAACTAGAGATACCCAATTCCAGCAATTATTCTTTATATGTTTTAACCTCCAGTCCCCTAATCAGCTTTGTTATTCTTCTCTGTACTCTCTCAACATCTTTTTTTACATCGTGGTGACCAAAACTGGATGCAGTATTCCAAGTGTGAACTTAACAAGGCATTATAAAGTGGTATTAACACTTCATGTGATGTTGATTCTAACCCTCTGTTTATGCAGCCTAGAATTCTGTTGGCTGCAGCACACTGCTGGCTCATATTTAAGTGATTGTCCACTAGAACGCCAAGATCCCACTCACTGCTATTGAGCCAGTTACCACCTATATTATACCTGTGCATTTGGTTTTCTTACCTAAATGTAGAACCATACATCTTTCACTATTGAATTTCATTTTGTTAGATAGCGCCCAATGTTCAAATTACATCAAAAACCTGGACACGAGGATTGTCTCACAGTTGGCATTTTATACAAGGGATGACCTGTAGCAAAGCCATATATGGCCATATATCAATGGCTGTGTATAGATTTTTATACAGATTTTGCAGTGGAGTGCGTATGCATGTGCAGTGCATGTGCATGAGTAGGACACCCGGCCCCATGCGCAGTGTACCAGTAGTGACGGGGAGCGGAACTCACCACTGATTACCTGTACAAAAATACAAAAAGCTTCTTTGCTTGAAAATAGCTGCCCTAAATACCAATCATTAGATTAGAAATACCTGCAAGTGGGAGATACAAATCAGGCAGGGTGCCAGAGCACCTTGAGGATTTAAAATAGATAAAATGCAATGATAACTATCAACAGCCAACTCTTGCTCATAAAGTGAAACCCTTTAGCAGAGAGGTCATTTAAGCTCTCCAGAAAGAGCACACCCAGGAGAAGCAAACCTTAGATCCTTTTACACCACTGAAAGATACCAGATGGTCTCACTCACCTCATAAGATATCCTAAGGAAATCATCCAGATTTAAGGAAAGATCGCATGCCCCCCAGAAAGATAGTAAAAAAAAATCAGTGCCAAGCTTGCATCCTGCCTCTTCGAAGTACACCCCAAAAGGACAGTGCCAAGAACCACTAAAGCAGTGAAGGAAGACCCCCTCCCCAGATAGGAAAAGAAACCATGAGGCAGGTAAAAATTCAAACACACTACAAATAATTAAATCACAACAGTTTAAATCCTTTTAAAACACAAGCTCATTGCCAGAGCTCACACCCCAGGGAAGCTCAAGTGTAAACACTTGAGATAAGCCTAACTACAAAGCAAGCAATTAGCACTAGAATGTACCAAAAGAGCAAACACATTAGCTGCTGCTTGTTACACCAATTACCAGAACAAATAGAAACAGGAACTAGCCAGATTTCTCAACCTGCTTCTTTTCAGGAACAGAGATTAACCTTTTTCCTTCTGTGAGATAAAAACCCAATTATTAAATCCTCACAACACAGAGACAAGTCTGGTTCACAATTCAAAAAGGTTTATTTACAGAAAACTAAAAAGTTTTTGCAAAGGCAGCCTCCAAGTCTCTTCCCAAGTGGATCGAGTACAAGGAGGGCAGTGGTGGACGCGCGCATGCATCTTAGTGCTTCTGTGAGCCTCCATGACGCTCCAGCGGCTCAGCAGAGCATCGCGCAGGTGCTGTATGTGCCATGCGCGGAAGCGCCGAAAACTGGTTCCGCCCCAGGCGCCTGATGGACCCGGACAGGTTCCAGACGGAGCTTGGGCCACTACCTGTGTCCTTGACCCCCGCCCCGACGGAGGACCTGGTGGCCGCATGGAATACTGCGGCCACAGGGGCCTTGGATCGGGTCGCGCCCTTGTGGCCTCTCCTGTGGCGACGAGCCACCCAGGCTCCTTGGTTCACCGAGGAGCTGAGGGTGATGAAACGCCACAAGAGCCGCCTAGAGAGGAGATGGAGATCCACACGGTCTGAATCTGACCAAACACAGGTGAGAGCCCAATTAAGGACTTACCTTGTGGCGTTGAGAGTGGCCAAACGTCATCATTGTGCCACTCTCATCGCATCCGCAGATAACCGCCCTGCCGCCCTGTTTAGGGTGACCCGCTCCCTCCTTCAACAGAGGAAGCGGGAAGCCCTCTTGCAGGGTAGAGCAGAGGAATTTGAGGAATATCTGCAGGATAAAATAGCTCAGATTCGGAGCGAGTTGGCCTCCACCGAAAGTGGTCCAGTGGGATGCCCCGAGGCAGGTCTTGAGACAGTTTTGTGGGAGGAGTTTGACTCTGTTACTTCCGAAGATATGGACAGGTTACGTGGGCGACTGTGAGCTACCACATGTTTATTGGACCCATGTCCCTCCTGGCTTGTACTGGCATCCTGGGAGGTTACACGAGGCTGGCTCCAGGAGGTAGTGAATGCTTCCTTGGGTGAGGGGTTCTTGCCTACCGTCTTGAAAGAGGCGATGGTGAGACCCCTCCTCAAGAAGCCTTCCCTGGACCCAGCATTGTTGGTAAATTACCATCCGGTCTCCAACCTTCACTTTTTGGCGAAGGTTGTAGAGAGTGTGGTGGCACAACAGTTCCCCCGTCATCTGGAGGGGTCGGTCCTCTCGCCTCTCCTGTTCAACACATATATGAAGCCGCTGGGCGAGATCATCCGTGGTTTTGGGGTAGAGTACCATCTCTACGCTGACGACACGCAGCTGTATATATCTACCCCAAACCACCCCAACGATGCCGTAGAGGTGATGTGCCAGTGCCTGGAAGCCGTGCGGGCCTGGATGGGAAGCAACAGATTCAGACTCAACCTGTCCAAGACCGAGTGGCTGTGGTTTCCGGCATCCCGGTACAACCAGTTGACTCCATCACTGGCCATAGGGGGTGAACATCTAACCCCTGTGGATGGGGCACGCAACTTGGGCGTCCTCCTTGATGCACGGCTGTCCATGGAAGATCAAGTGACAGCCGTGGCCAGGAGGGCGTTTTACCAGGTTCGCCTGGTACGCCAGTTGCGTCCCCTATTGGATCGAGATGCCCTCTGCACAGTCACTCATGCCCTCGTGACATCCCGACTGGACTACTGTAATGCTCTCTACATGGGGCTCCCCTTGAGGTGCACCCGAAGACTTCAGCTTGGTTAGTCATCTGTTATTGTTTTAATTGGTTTTTAAGGGGTTAGTTTTTAGCATTTTGGGTTTTTAGCGCAGGGATAACTTGTTTAATTTGATTTTTATATATTTATGATGTATTTATGGTTGTATGTTTTTTAATTCCCCTGTGCACCGCCCCGAGTCACTTTGGGGAGAGGGAGCGGTCTATAAATTAAATTTATTATTTATTATTATTATTATTAGTCACTCATGCCCTCGTGACATCCCGACTGGACTACTGCAATGCTCTCCACATGGGGCTCCCCTTGAGGTGCACCCGAAGACTTCAGCTTGTCCAGAATGCAGCCGCGCGGGCAGTTATGGGAACCTCTGGGTTTTTCCATGTAACACCGCTCCTGCGCGAGCTGCATTGGCTGCCTGTCGTCTTTCGGGTGCGCTTCAAGGTGTTGGTCATCATCTTTAAAGCGCTCCATGGCTCGGGACCTAGCTATCTGCGGGATCGCGTCCTGCCCCATACATCCCTTCGGCCGATTCGCTCCCACAGAGAGGGACTTCTCCGGGTGCCGTCCACTAGGCCATGCCAGCGGGCGACGCCCAGGGGAAGGGCCTTCTCTGTGGCGGGCCCGACCCTCTGGAACGACCTTCCCCCCGAAATTAGAACAACTACGGACCTCCGCTCCTTCCGTCAAAAACTAAAAACTCACTTCTTCTGCCTGGCCGGCTTGGCTTAATCGACCCATTTACCTCAAGCTGAATATTCAAATTGTTTTATTAGGGACTTTTAGGGGTATTCGTTTTTAGATAGTCGGGGATTTTAGCGCAGGGTCTAGGTTTAATTCATTTAAAATTTGTATTACAATGTCTGTTGGTTTTATATATGTATTTTTAATTCCCTGTGCACTGCCTCGAGTCCCTTCGGGGAGAGAGAGCGGTTTACAAATTAAATTATTATTATTATTATTATTATTTTTTTTTAAAGACCGGTAAGGGCCCTCTGGAGCAACGTACTGGAAAGGTGCTCCGAGCAGGGTACGCCCGTACCAGGCGTACCGCCTGCAACCCACCACTGAAGGAGAGCAAAGAATAGCATTCAAACAATACATTTTATACACTCTACTCCTAAGAAACTCTCCCCCTCCTGCTCATTCATTTAAGTCATTTCTTTCATTCTTCCATACTCTAAAGGGTCAACTTGACAATTTCTTGAGAGGCCCCTATCTCTTATTTGTTTTTTTCTGGTGCCTTTCATCTGAGCAGATGGCTTCCTATCTAACTTGTACGTAGGCGCCTGTAAACGGCTTAGAATAACAAAGGTTATCTTGTCCTCTTTACTGAAAACATTTTGTGGTTAGCAAAAGGACAGTAACATTACACATTTTAGGCAAGAATATAATGGCTTATACATTTAACATTGTAAAAGAATACAAAAGCAACCTTTAAGCATTTTATAAAAAAGTAACTTAATATCATTTCCTTTACTTCCAAACAAAGAAGAATAGGGAAACGTATCCCGTCAATAAACACAAGGTTAAACATCACCAAGAAAAGAATTAAACTTCACAAAACAAGAGTTTTAGACCAAAAGTCAGAAAGGGTTTGTAAACTCACATTTGAATGTCAATCTTTCTAGCTAACCAAGAAGCCTTGCTGAATGTCATTCATCCTGGTTCATTAAAAGCTTCTTTCCGGCAGCTCTGCTTTGTTATTCGATGTTTGGTTAAATGAAAATGTTTCCCCTCATACACCCTCTCAGCAACCCCCTTCCTTCCCTGCCTCGGTTTCCCCTCCCTCCCCTCCCTCTACCTACCTACCTACTGTACTTCTCCTTCTCTCCCCCTACCTACCTACCACCGGCATTTCGAGTAGCCTGGTGGGGTGGGAGGCGGAAGGAGGCAGAGGGCGCGGAAGCATTGTGAGCGCCGGGGTTTCCAGTGGCCAGGTGTGTGGGGGGGAAAGAGGCAGAGGGCGGGGGAGCGTTGCGAGCTCCGGCGTTTCCAGTGGCCAGGTGTGTGTGTGGGGGGGGGGAAGAGGTGGGGGAGCATTGCGACCGATGGCGTTTCCAGTGGCCAGGTGTTGGGGGGGGGAAGAGGTGGAGGGCGGGAGAGCGTTGCAACCGCCGGTTTTTCGAGTGGCCAGGTTGGGGGGGAGGCGGAAGGAGGCAGAGTGTGGGGGAGCGTTGCGAATGCTGGCATTTCCACTGGCCAGGTGTGTGCATGGGGGGGCAGAAAGAGGCGGAGGGCATGGGGGAGTTGTGAGCGCAGGCGTTTCGAGTAGCAAGGTGGGGTGTGGGAGGAGGCGGAGGGTGGGGGAGCGCTGCGAGCTCCGGCGTTTCCAGTGGCCAGGTGGGGTGGGAGGCAGAAGGAGGCGGAGGGCGGGGGAGCGTTGCGAGCGCCAGCGTTTCCAGTGGCCAAGTGTGTAGGGTGGAGGGGAAAGAGGCAGAGGGCGGGGGAGCGTTGGGAGCTCCGGCGTTTCCAGTGGCCAGGTGTTGGGGGGAAGAGGCGGATGGCGGGGAAGCGTTGCGAGCGCCGGCGCTTCGAGTGTAGAGGTGTGGGTTGGCGGAAGGAGGCAAAGGATGGGGGAGCATTGCAAGCCAAGCGCCGGCGTTTCGAGTGAAGAGGTGGGGGGGCCAAAGGAGGCCGGTGGGGGGGGCAAGTGCGCGAGTGAGGAAAACACAGAAGAGCTGCAGTTGTACATTTGTGTGGCATTTACCTGGCACTGGTGTGCCATATCCACACAGTCTGTAGGTATCATTGGTGCTGCACTTGTAAGGAACGTTGTGTGAAAATTTGGTGGCGATTGGTGCAGCAGTTTTTGAGATTAGCGGTTTTGAACAAACTCATAGTTAATTTTTTATTTATATACTAGCTGTACCTGCCACGTGTTGCTGTGGCCAAGTTTGGTTAAATGAAAAAGTTTCCCCTCATAGACCCTCTAAGCGACCCCCTTCCTTCTCTGCCTCGGTTTCCCCTCCCTCTCCCTCCCCTCCCTCTACCTACCTACCTACCTACTGTACTTCTCCTTCTCTCCCTTTACCTACCTACCTACCTACCGCCGCCGTTTAGAGTGGTGAGGTGGGGGGGGGGTGGAAGGAGGTGGAGGGCATGGGTGCATTGCGAGTGCCGATGTTTCAAGTGGCCAGGTGTGGGGGGGAAGAGATGGAGGGCGGGGGAGCGTTGCGAGCGCCGGCGTTTCGAGTGGCTGGGTGTGGGGGAGGGAAAGAGGCAGAGGCGGGGGAGCTTTGTGACCGGCGTTTCGAGTGGCCGGGGGGGGCGCAGAAGGAGGCGGAGGGCGGGGGAGGGTTGCGAGTTCCGCCGTTTCCAGTGGCCAGGTGTGGGGGAAGGAAAGAGGCAGAGGACGGGGGAGCGTTGCGAGCTCCGGTGTTTTGAGTGGCCATGTGGGGGGGGGGGGAGGCGGAAGGAGGCGGAGGGCAGGGAAGCATTGCAAAGCCGGCGTTTTGAGTGGCCAGGTGGGGTGGGAGGTGGAAGGAGGCAGAGGGAGGGGGAGCGTTGCGTGCGCGGGCGTTTCCAGTGGCCAGGTGTGTGGGAGGGGGAAAGAGGCAGAGGGCGGGGGAGCGTTGCGAGCTCAGGCGTTTTGAGTGGCCAGGTGGGGTGGGAGTCGGAAGGAGTCGGAGGGCGGGGGAGCGTTGCGTGCACGGGCATTTCCAGTGGCCAGGTGTTGGGGGGCAGATGGAGGCGGAGGGCGAGGGAGCCTTGCGAGCTCCAGCTCTTCGAGTGGAGAGGTGGGGGGTGGAGGAAGGAGGCGGGGGGGGGGCGAGTGAGCGAGTGAGGAAAACATAGAAGAGCTGCAGTTGTACATTTGTGTGGCGTGTACCTGGCACCGGTGTGCCATATGCACACAATCTGTAGGTATCATTGGTGCTGCACTTGTAATGAACGTTGTGTGAACATTTGGTGGCGATTGGTGCAGTAGTTTTTGAGATTAGCGGTTTTGAACAAACTCATAGTTAACTTTTTATTTATATAGATTTCTTCAAAGTGCTGATCATTGCATCCCAGCTGGAAGAACTCCAACAGGGGAGTATTTCCTCCCAACAGCAGTGTAAAAAGCTTAAAACAACCCTTACCCTTTAAGAAAGTACCAGCAAAGGCAAACCCCCCCCCCACACCTGGAGTCAGTAAGTCTAGGTGTACTGCCAAGAATGTAATAAGGATTAAGGGATAGGCAGTTTCTGTAAGCAGGGCAATAAAGATTAGGCTAGAAACACCACCAGAATGTTTCTTTCCTGCCTTCCAGGGGTGAGTTGCTACCGGCATTACTGCCGGTTCGCTGCACGTGCAATTTTGCATGTGCACGCTCGCTTCACTTGCGCGCTCGCCTGACGCACATAAATAGGTCTGCACATGCATAGAACATTAAAAAATGGGGGGGGGAATCATGCCGCGGCAACCGGGGAACTGGTTTGGAGGCGTAGCAAGCCTGGGTCGGTGCTGGTTCTGGTCACCCAGGCCAGCAAACCACTACTGGTTCGGCCGAACCAGTCCAACCCAGTAGGAACCCACCTCTGCTGCCTTCCTTACATGATTAACCCTGTAAAGTGGAAAAAACCAAAAGGAGATTTCTTTTAACAACTGGTTCTCCGAACTGCTTAGAAAATGAACTACAGGTTCTAGCGAATAGGCTAGAACTGGTTGAATCCCACCTCTGCGTGGGTCATGTACTGTCTTCCTATTAGCATCAGGGTACAAGTAAACATTCTGGTCATCACTTATAAAAACCTCTTTTAGTACTGAGATATCTGCAGATCACCTTTTCTAACTTGAATCTATCTACTCAACTGAACACCCTGAGAAAAATGGATTTCACACACACACACAAACACACAGACAACCCCCCTCCTTTTGCAAGGTATGGGGAGGGAATGCTCATAGGGTTTGCTTTTCAGTAATAATCCCTATTTTGTGGAATCTGCTTCCTCTAGAAATCAGAACTTGTTTTGGTCTTCTGAAAGCTCTAACAATTTTACAAATGAAGGCAGATTTTATTTAAGATTTTATTTATTCGACTGCGAGAATCCCCTTACTCGCAGGTATGGCCCTCCGCTCTAACGAGGGCCCACCTTGATGAGGGATTATGTAATCAAGAGAGGTGGGCGAAACGCAGATGTAGGGGTTTTTTAGCTAAATGTTTGATTCGGATTTTAGGGGGTCTCAGGGAGGAGGGTGGGGTTAGTCAGGCTGGGGTTGGGAATGTTACTAGGTCGGGCGGCAGAGCGAAGAAGGAAGCGGAAGGGTCCATTAAGAGGGGGGATACACAAGTTGCTTCCACTGGGGGTCTACCCATCAAGACGGTCGTAGGGAGGGGTAGGTGCGATGGGAGGCAGTATTTTCTTTCCCGGTTGGGGGCACAAGGCCGATGCTTACAAGCGGTCAGGTGCCACAACCCCTGTAGGCTAGGTGGTCAGGGATTACAGAGCCAGGGCCCGAGGCTGATGTTCTGCAACGCCAGGTCCGTGGTCAATAAAGCCCCCCTCGTCCACGACCTTGTGTCGGAGGGGGAGCCGGACCTGGTGGGAATTGCGGAGACCTGGCTGGGCCACGAGGGAGGACTTCCCCTCGTAGAAATGTGCCCGCCAGGTTACTGCGCGTTTCATCAGCCACGGGCCCTAGACAGGGGTGGAGGGGTAGCAGTTATTGTTAGGGAAGGTCTTGAGCCGAGAGAGACCACTGTACCACAGACTACCGGTTGTGAGTCCCTCTGCGTGAAGTGGGGCCCAGGGAGGCAGTTGGGCTTGCTGATTGTATACCTGGCTCCCCGCTACGTGTCAGCAGCCCTGCCCGAGCTCCTTGAGGTGATCGCCGAGATGGCAGTTGAGATCCCCAGACTGGTAGTCATGGGGGACTTTAACCTGCCATCGGTAGGCGAATCATCAGAGGTAGCTCGGGAGTTCATGGCCTCCATGACGGCCATGGACCTGACCCAGGTAATTCGGGGGCCCACACACGAGGGAGGACACACGCTGGATTTAATTTTTGTCTCTGGTCAGTGGAGGAGTGATCTGGGTATAGGGGACGTAGCCATCATACCCCTGTCATGGTCAGACCACTCACTTCTCCGGCTCGACTTTCCAATCGCTACACCCCACCGCGGGGAGGCGGAACCTGAATCACCTAAATGGTTCCGCCCCAGGTGCCTGATGGACCCGGACAGGTTCCAGACGGAGCTTGGGCCACTACCTGTGTCCTTGACCTGCGCCCCGACAGAGGACCTGGTGGCCGCATGGAATACTGCGGCCACAGGGGCCTTGGATCGGGTCGCGCCCTTGCGGCCTCTCCTGTGGCGACGAGTCACCCAGGCTCCTTGGTTCACCGAGGAGCTGAGGGTGATGAAACGCCACAAGAGCCGCCTAGAGAGGAGATGGAGATCCACACGGTCTGAAGCTGACCGAACACAGGTGAGAGCCCAATTAAGGACTTACCTTGTGGCATTGAGTGGCCAAACGTCATCATTGTGCCACTCTCATCGCATCCGCAGATAACCGCCCTGCCGCCCTGTTTAGGGTGACCCGCTCCCTCCTTCAACAGAGAACGCGGGAAGCCCTCTTGCAGGGTAGAGCAGAGGAATTTGGGGAATATCTGCAGGATAAAATAGCTCAGATTCGGAGCGAGTTGGCCTCCACCGAAAGTGGTCCAGTGGCATGCCCCGAGGCAGGTCTTGAGACAGTTTTGTGGGAGGAGTTTGACTCGGTTACTTCCGAAGATATGGACAAGTTACGTGGGCGACTGCGAGCTACCACATGTTTATTGGACCCGTGTCCCTCCTGGCTTGTACTGGCATCCTGGGAGTGGATGGCTCCAGGAGGTAGTGAATGCTTCCTTGGGTGAGGGGTTCTTGCCTACCGCCTTCCCTAGACCCAGCATTGTTGGTAAATTACCGTCCGGTCTCCAACCTTCACTTTTTGGCGAAGGTTGTAGAGAGCGTGGTGGCACAACAGTTCCCCCGTCACCTGGAGGAAATTGATTATCTGGACCCACGCCAGTCCGGCTTCCAGCCCGGGCACAGCACCGAGACGGCATTGATCGCTGTACGTATCTACGCCAAACCACCCCAATGATGCCGTTGAGGTGATGTGCCGGTGTCTGGAAGCCGTGCGGGCCTGGATGGGAAGGAACAGACTCAGACTCAACCCATCCAAGACCGAGTGGCTGTGGTTTCCGGCATCCCGGTACAACCAGTTGACTCCATCACTGGCCATAGGGGGTGAACATCTACCCCCCGTGGATGGGGCACGCAACTTGGGCGTCCTCCTTGATGCACGGCTGTCCATGGAAGATCAAGTGATGGCCGTGGCCAGGAGGGCGTTTTACCAGGTTCGCCTGGTTCGCCAGTTGCGTCCCCTATTGGACCGGGATGCCCTTTGCACAGTCACTCATGCACTCGTGACATCCCGACTGGACTACTGCAATGCTCTCTACATGGGGCTTCCCTTGAGGTGCACCCGAAGACTGCAGCTTGTCCAGAATGCGGCCGCGCGGTTTTCCCATGTAACACCGCTCCTGCGCGAGCTGCACTGGCTGCCTGTTGTCTTTTGGGTGTGCTTCAAGGTGTTGATTATCATATTTAAAGCGCTCCATGGCTCGGGACCTAGCTATCTGCGGGATCGCATCCTGCCCCATACATCCCTTCGGCCGATTCGCTCCCACAGAGAGGGACTTCTCCGGGTGCTGTCCACTAGGCTATGCCAGCGGGCGACGCCCAGGGGAAGGGCCTTCTCTGTGGTGGGCCCGACCCTCTGGAACGACCTTCCCCCCGAAATTAGAACAACTACGGACCTCCGCTCCTTCCGTCAAAATCTAAAAACTCACTTCTGCCTGGCCGGCTTGGCTTAATCGACCCATTTACCTCAAGCTGAATATTCAAATTGTTTTATTAGGGATTTTTAGGGGTATTCGTTTTTAGATAGTCGGGGATTTTAGCGCAGGGTCTAGGTTTAATTCATTTTAAATTTGTATTACAATGTCTGTTGGTTTTATATATGTATTTTTAATTCCCTGTGCACCGCCTCGAGTCCCTTCGGGGAGAGAGAGCGGTTTACAAATTAAATTATTATTATTATTATAAAACTAGCTGTACCCGCCACGCGTTGCTGTGGCCAAGTTTGGTTAAATGAAAAAGTTTCCCCTCATAGACCCTCTTAGCAACCCCCTTTCTTCTCAGCCTTGGTTTCCCCTCCTTCTCCCTCACCTCCCTCTCTTACTCTACCTACCTACCTACCTACTGTATGTCTCCCCCCCTCTCTCTCTCTATCCCTCTATCTACCTACCTACTGTATTTCTCCCTCTTTCTATCTCTCTACCTACCTACCTACCTACCTACCTACCTACCTACCTACCTACCTACCTACCTACCTACCTACCGTATATCTCCCTCTCCCTCTCCCTCTCTATCTCCCTACCTACCTACTGTATTTTCCCTCTCTCTCTATCCCTCTACCTACCTACCTACTGTATTTCTCCCTCTATCCCTCTACCTACCTACCTACTTACCTACCTACCAACCTAGAGAGGAGAGAGCGGCCTTGTGAGGGGGGGGAGTTGGCAGAGGGGGGGGTGACGGCAGTGGAGGAGGAGGAGAGGCTGCTGACTCGGCAGCGGCCTTGTGGGGGGGGGGAGTTGGCGGAGGGGGGGCTGCGGCAGAGGAGAGGCCGCTGAGGAGGCGACTATCGCAGATATGACGCAGACCACTCCACCGCTCGTGCAAGTGACATGAGCAGAAAAGCGGCTGGGTGGGAGGGGCCATGAAGAAACACACAGAAGAGCTGCAGTTGTACATTTATGTGGCGTGTACCTGGCACCGGTGTGCCATCCACACAATCTGTATGTATCATTGATGCTACATTTGTAAGGAACGTTGTGTGAAAATTTGGTGGTGATTGGTGAAGTAGTTTTGGAGATTAGCAGTTTTGAACAAACTCATAGTTAACTGTTTATTTATTTATTTATTTATTTTATTTATTTTATCAAATTTGTATACTGCCCTATCTCCCCGAGGGGACTCAGGGCGGTGCACAGAAATATAAAAACATATACAAAACAATACACTATATAACAGTTTAAAACGGAATTAAATCAGGGTCTGTGCTAAAAATTTGAATTAGAAAAGGTTAAAATCAATTAAAACTTTACCCATTAAAATTAAGCCAGGCCGGCTTCTTGAAATAGATGTGTCTTTAATGCCCGGCGGAAGAGCCGTAGGTCTGTGATGGTATGAAGATCGGGGGGTAGGTCGTTCCAGAGGGCAGGCCCTGCCACAGAGACGGCTCTCCCCCTGAGGGCCACCCGTCGGCATTGTCCAGCGGATGGCACCCTGAGGAGGCCCACTCTATGGGAGCGGAAAGGTCTAAGGGTCTAAGGGAGGTATGTGGTAGAAGGCAGTCCCGCAAGTAGCCAGGTCCCGTGCCATGGAGCGCTTTAAAGATGGTTACTAGCACCTTGAAGCACACCCGGAAGGCCACCGGCAGCCAGTGCAGCTCGCGCAGGAGAGGTGTTACGTGGGAGTAACGAGAAACTCCCAAAATCCCCCGCGCGGCCGCATTCTGGAGTAGCTGGAGTCTCCGGGTGCACCTCAAGGGGAGCCCCATGTAGGGAGCATTGCAGTAGTCCAGGCGGGAGGTGACGAACGCTTGAGTGACTGTGCGTAAGGCATCACGATCTAGATAGGGGCGCAACTGGAGGATCAGGTGAACCTGATAAAAGCCCCCCCTGGTCACGGCTGTCACATGGTCATCCAATGACAGCCGAAAATCCAGGAGGATGCCCAGATTGCGAGCCCTATCCGTGGGGGCCAGTGACTCACCCCCGATAGCCAGAGATGGAGCCAGCTGACTATATCATGACGACGGAAACCACAGCCACTCGGTCTTGGACGGGTTGAGTCGGAGTTTGTTCCTCCCCATCCAGACTTGCACGGCCTCCAGACACTGGGACACCACTTCGACGGCATCGTTGGGGTGGTTAGGGGTAGAGAAGTACAGCTGAGTATCATCAGCGTACTGATGGAACTCTACCCCAAAACCACGGATGATCTCGCCCAGCGGCTTCATGTAGATGTTGAACAGGAGGGGCGAGAGGACTGACCCCTGAGGCACCCCACAAGTGAGGGGCCTCGACGTCGACCTCTGCCCTCCTGCCAACACAAATTGCGATCGACCGGAGAGGTAGGAGGAGAACCACCGTAAAACGGTGCCCCTCACCCCCAGCCCCTCCAGTCGATGCAATAGAATACCATGGTCGATGGTATCAAAAGCCACCGAGAGGTCTAATAGGAAGAGGATGGAGGAACAACCCCCATCTCTGGCCCTCCAGAGATCATCTACCAACGCGACCAATGCCGTCTCAGTGCTCTTTCCGGGCCGGAAGCCGGACTGGCGCGGGTCCAGATAATCAATCTCCTCCAGGTGACGGGGAAACTGTTGTGCCACCATACTCTCTACAACCTTCGCCAAAAAGTGAAGGTTGGAGACTGGACGATAATTTACTAACAATGCTGGGTTCAGGGAAGGCTTCTTGAGGAGGGGTCTCACCACCGCCTCTTTCAAGACGGTAGGCAAGGACCCCTCACTCAAGGAAGCATTCACTACTTCCTGGAGCCAGCCTTGTGTAACCTCCCATGATGCCAGTACAAGCCAGGAGGGACACGGGTCCAATAAACATGTGGTAGCTCTCAGTCGCCCACATAACTTGTCCATATCTTCGGAAGTAACAGAGTCAAACTCCTCCCACAAAGCTGTCTCAAGACCTGCCTCTGACAATCCCTCCAGACCACTTTCGGTGGAGGCCAACTTGCTCCGAATCTGAGCGATTTTATCCTGCAGATATTCTCCAAATTCCTCTGCTCTGCCCTGCAGAGGGGCTTCCCGCGGCCTCTGTTGAAGGAGGAGCGGGTCACCCCAAACAGGGCGGCAGGGCGATTATCTGCGGATGCGATAAGAGTGGCACAATAATGTCGTTTGGCCACTCTTATCGCCACAAGTTAAGTCCTCAAATGGGCTCTCACCTGTGTTCGGTCAGATTCAGACCGTGTGGATCTCCATCTCCTCTCTAGGCGTCTCTTGCGGCGTTTCATCACCCTCAGCTTCTCAGTAAACCGAGGAGCCCGGGTGGCTCGCCGCCGCAAGAGAGGCCGCAAGGGCGCGACCCGATCCAAAGCCCCAGCGGCCGCAATGCTCCATGCCGCCACTAGGTCCTCCGTCGGGGCGCGGGTCAGGGTCACAGGTAATGGCCCAAGCTCCATCTGGAACCTCTCAGGGTCCATCAGGCGCTTAGGGTGGAACCACCTAGGGATCTCTGGTTCCGCCTCCCCGCGGTGGGGTGTAGCGGTTGGAAAGTCGAGCTGGAGAAGTGAGTGATCTGACCATGGCAGGGGTATGATGGATAAATCCCCTACACCCAGATCACTCATCCACTGACCAGAGACAAAAATCAAATCCAGCGTGTGTCCTCCCTCGTGTGTGGGACCCTGAATTACCTGGGTCAGGTCCATGGCCATCATGGAGGCCATGAACTCCCGAGCTGCCTCAGATGATTCGCCTACCGATGGCAGGTTGAAATCCCCCATGACTACCAGTCTGGGGGTCTCAACCACCACCGCTACCCCCCCACCCGTGCCTAGGGCCCGGGGCTGATGAAACGCGCGGCAACGTGGCGGGCACATTTCCACGAGAGGAAGTCCTCCCTCATGGCCCAGCCAGGTCTCCGCTATTCCCACCAGGTCCGGCTCCCCCTCTGACACAAGGTCGTTAATGAGGGGGGCTTTGTTGGCCACGGACCTGGCGTTGCAAAACATCAGCCTCGGGCCCTGGCTCTGTGATCCCTGACCACCTAGACTGCGAGGGTTGGGGCGTGTGACCGCTTGTAGCCAGCGGCCACCTTCTCCCAACCGGTGATGAAAACCCTGCCTCCCATCGCACCTATCCCTCCCCACGACCGTTTTAATGGCAAAACCCTCTCCGGGAACGACTCGTGTGTCCCCCCCCTTATCGGACCCATCCGCTTCCTCGTTCTCCAGAGCTAGATAGACAGTTTCCTCCAGGTGCTGGGGGAACTGTCGTGCCACCACGCTCTCAAAAAAGCGAAGGCTATATAAATTTTGTTTATTTATTTATTTATTTTAGAAGATTTCTGCTGAGTCTTATGCTGCTCAGTTGATTGAGGTGGGGGGACTTTATGTTTTCAGGGTTTTTAAAAAAAAATTACTTATGATTTAATGAATACTTTAAAAAAAAATCTGTTCCACTTTTGAACCAAAGCTTCATGTCCAGACGTAAGATTTTCTGCAGGAAAAACATGATGTTACTATCATTTGCATTCTTAAAACTCAAAAGCAGGTCAGGCAAGCTCTTTCTTCCAGGTGGAATTAGAAACTTTTTTGATTAATGGCTTCATTGGTACTTATTGTTTTAGCAAAAATTGTGAAGACCAGATCAGCATAGTTGCAGCGTCCCCAGGGTCACATAATTGCCATTTGTGACTTCCCCAATCAGCGTCTGACAAGCAAAGTCAATGAGAGAAGCTGGATTCCTTAACAACCACCTGATTGACTAGGTAAATTACCCTAATTCAATTGGTATTTAAACATGATAGTATTAAAGGGGTTACAGAACTAATATGTTGCCCCAAAGCTCAGGTTCTTATTCAGAAATTAAAGACTTACATTCCTGCTAAGAGTCAGCAAAACTTCAAAACAGATATTTGCTTGAGGTTGTGGGCTGCTTGCATTTGGATTTTATCTGCTTCCTTACCAGAGTTTGCAGCTGCTTCAAACTGAAATGAATGTTCTGATTAGGAATTTGAAATTTAGCCCAACTACTCTGGAAGGCACCAAACTGGGAAATGTTATTCTAAAGTTAAATTGCTAATTAACATGATCTGATTAAGTGAATTAAGGTTCAAAAATACAAAAAAACAGTGAGGATTATTTTCGCGCAATATTGGAAAAATGAAGAAACACCGCAAGACGAAGGAATAATTAAGAAGATACCAGATTGTGCAGAAATGGATAGACTTACATTGAAAATCAAACATAAAGAAGACACAGAATATTATCAAACATAGAATTTACGGTATTTTACAAGTGGTTGGAAAAAATGGGTGGAGATTGACCATTGACTTACCTGAATGGTCCTTCTATGGGCGCTGCGAAGGGAATCCAATCACGGGTTAACTTTGTCCATTAGCCTATCGAGACTGAGTTAATTAACACTGGCCATGCCTCCTCTGACTGGACTCACCCTCAGATTCGTACGAAGTTCAGCCAGTGTAAGAGGCGTAGCAGTTTCCGTAATAAGATGACAAGTCTGGTAAATAAGTCCACGAATCAGGCCTGGCCCAGTCAGCCGAAGCCGAGGGCGGGTTTGGATTCCCTTCGCAGCGCCCATAGAAGGACTGTTCAGGTAAGTCAACGGTCATTCTCCTGGGCGCTGCGAAGAGAATCCAATCACGGGACATGCCAGAGCAATGAAGTTAGGGGCGGGGGCGAGGCTGGCCAGATGGATCAGAACAAGGGACCACCTGTTGCAACACCCGTCTCCCAAATGACGCATCTGCCGATGCGAACTTGTCCACTCTGTAATGCCGGATAAGCGCCGATGACCACGTCGTGGCCCTGCAAATATCTTCAACCGAGGCCTACGTGGCCCAAGCCGCCGAAGTAGCCGCACTTCTGGTGGAATGGGGCAATATCCTCCTGGGTGCCCGGCACGACTGACTGTCATAGGCAAGGGCAATGCACGCTTTTATCCACTGGCCAATGGTGTTCGCCGATGCTCTATGGCCCATGGTGGCCGGCTGAAAGGACACAAAGAGTGCTTCTGTCCTCCGGAAAGTTTCAGTGCGTTTGACATAGCAGCGAAGAGTACGCCAACCATCGAGATGATGCCAATCTCGCTCCTGAGGATGCGAAGGGTGCGGGCAGAAGTCAGGGAGGACGAGTTCCTGCGACCTGTGGAATAGCGAATTGATCTTGGGAGTGAAGGTCGGGTCCAAACGTAGCACGACCCGGTCAGGATGGAAAATGCAAAGGTCGCTACGCAACGAGAGCGCCGCTAACTCCGACACCCGGCGTGCGGAGGTGATGGCCACGAGGAACACAGTTTTGAAAGTCAAAAGCCAGAGAGAAATGTCACGAATGGGCTCAAATGGAGAGGCTGTTAGAGCCTGGAGCACCAGAGGCAGGTCCCAAGTAGGATAACGGTGGACCATTGGAGGGCACAGGTTGGTTGCACCCTTCAAGAAGGCACGAACTCCCGGATGGTGGGAAAGGGAATGACCCTGCCCATCCCCGATGACGGTAGAGAGTGCCGCGATCTGTTGCCAGAGGGTGTTGGGAAGTAACCCACGATCCATCCCCGCTTGGAGGAAGTCCAAAACCAACGGTACAGATGCGGCAAGGGGGTCAGCACCAGACGACCTACACCATCTGCAGAAGGTATGCAAAGTCGCCTCATAGATGCGCATCGTAGAAGGCCTGCGGGCGGCTTGAATGGTAGAAATGACCTTGTCCGAAAAATGCAGTTGAGTTAACAAAGCCCGCTCATGTGCCACATGGCTAGTTGCAATGGCTGCAGGTTTGGGTGCACGAGAGCGCCCTGGGAGAGGCGGATGCGATCGTCCGGTATCCTCCATGGGCGTGCAATCGACAGGTGCACTAGGTCTGCGAACCAAGGACGGCGCGGCCACATAGGGGCGACAAGCAGAACCTCCGCCCGCTCTGACAAGATCTTCTGGATGACCAGTGGAAGAATCGGCAAGGACGGAAAGGCGTATAGGAGACCCCGTGGCCAGGGGCTGCGGAAAGCGTCTGTCCCCTCTGCCCCCACAACACGGTACCTGGTGAAGAAGCGCGGAAGGTGTGTGTTGGAGGGATGAGCGAACAGGTCTACCTGCGGGCGGCCGAACCGTCGTGAGAGGTCCCGAAACAGATCCGGATGCAGTCTCCACTCCGCTTGATCCACTGTGGCTCGGCTCAACCAATCCGCCTGGGTGTTTGCCGTGCCCGAGATGTGCTCCGCCCGAAGAGATGCCAGGTGAGCTTCGGCCCAGTACATGAGCCTCTCCGCCTCCACCATCAGGCCCCTGGATCGAGTGCCTCCCTGGTGGTTGACATGCGCCTTGGAGGCCACGTTGTCCGTGAGAATAAGGACGTGGGTGGAACTCACCAGACGCCTGAATTTGCGTAGGGCTAGGCGAATGGCACGGAGCTCCAGCCAGTTTATGCTGTTGGACAGTTCCTGAGCGATCCAGCGACCCTGAGCTACCTGGTCCAGGGCGTGGGCTCCCCAGCCGAATTGGCTGGCATCGGTGGTCACAACCAACCGCTTCGGTTCCTTGAAGAGACATCCCTGGAGAAGCCGAGAGGATAGCCACCAGCGGAGAGACTGGGACACTCTGGGTGGCAAGCGGATCCTGATATGGGAGTGGCTGGAGTGGGAGTGTTGGTAAGGCAGAAGGAACCACTGAAGGGAATGGGCATGGAACCTCGCCCAAGGCACCACACCGATGCAGGAAATCATCTTGCCCAGGAGTGTGGACAGACTGGCGAGCGATGGAGATCGTTGCTGGAGCACCTGCCGGACGAGAGACTGAAGACTCCGTCGACGGTCCGAGGACAGGAAAACCATGCACCTCTCTGAATCGATGACCGTCCCAAGATGAAGCAGAGACGTCGTTGGATCCAGATGGCTCTTGGGAAAATTCAGTACAAAGCCGTGTATATGAAGCGTGTCGATGGTCAGCTGAAGGTCGCTGAAGGCGAGACCGCGGGAAGAGGACAAGACTAAGATGCCGTCTAGATAACAATTCACATTGACCGGAACCGCCCTCAGGGAGGCTGCAATGATGGCCAGTAGCTTGGTGAATGTCCCTGGGGCCGAAGAGAGGCCGAAGGGCAGGGCGCGGTATTGATAGTGCTGCCCTGCGAAGTGGAACCGCAGGAACTTCCGATGGGCTGGATGTATCGGAATGTGCAGGTAGGCCTCCTTGATGTCGATGGAGGTGAGCATATCACCCCTGCGGATGCACGTGAGTATGCTTTTGAGCGACTGCATTTTGAACTTTTTGTATTTGAGGTAGAAGTTGAACCTTTTTAAATCTAAAATTGCTCGCCATCCGCCTGAGGATTTTGGGACTAGGAATAGGATGGAATAAAATCCTAGGCTCGCTTGCCCTTTGGGAACCAACTCTATGGCATTGATGGAGATGAGATGGTGAATCTCCGCGTCCATCAGGCGCCTTTTTATTTGGCACCTGGGAACAGGGCATCTGACAAATCTCCTCAGGGGGATAGAGAGAAATTCCAGAGTAAGACCCAGGCGCACGGTCTGCAGCGCCCAGGCGTCTGATGTGGTGGCCTCCCATTGGTGGACAAAGGCTGACAGACGTCCACCAATGGGGCCTGTCACAGCCGAGTCAGCGGTATCTACGAAAGGAACGGTTGCCAGAACCACGAAAGGACCTGCGTGGCTGGGCCTGTTGTTGGGCATGTTGCCTGTTCCTATCCCTGTTGGCCAACCGATCAGGGGCCCTGTCCTGGGCCTGCTGAAATGGTCTGTTGTATTGGGGAGTGTAAGGTGCCGCCGTGAACCCGGAATCCCCGGCCCGAAAGGGATGACGACTACAGTAAGGCTGGCGGCGCCGATCCGAGCGCCTAGCCACGGAGGGAAGAACCTTGCGTTTGTCCCTGGTCTCAATCAAGATCGGATCCAGAGCTGGTCCGAAGAGGGGCCCCCCTTTAAAGGGGGTGGAGGCCAGGCGCCACTTAGACTTCAGGTCTGCTTGCCAATGGCGTAGCCACAAGCGGCGAGAAGCTACATTGGATGCCACCGCCCTAGCGGAAAACTTAGCAGCGTTGAGCGTGGCATCCGAAGAAAACTCCAACACAGCCACCAGTTTGTTGACATCCTGGTGGAGGCGGAAGTCCTCCGGTCCCAACCTATCCTGAAGTTGCCTAAGCCAAACTAGGGAAGTTCTGTTAAAGAAGGATGCCGCTGTGGTGGCACGCAAGGCCCAGGCAGCCAGCTGGTGCGTCTTACGTATGACAAGCTCCGCCTTGTGGTCCTCAGCCTTCAGGCCCTCCGAAATCTCAGATGGAATCAGCACGGGCAATGCCAAGGCCGCAATTGGCGGGTCCACCGTTGGAAACTGGAGCAGCGTGTCCAGATCCGGTGCAGAGGTGTAAAGCTTTCTGTCGCCATTGCTGGGTGGAGTCACAGCTGTGGGCTGTGCCCACTGCTTTTGCACCACATTCAGGAACAGTTTAGGAGAAGGAATGGCTTCCTGTTCCTGCACCTGCTCAGCAAACAAACGTTCAGTAGGATCTAGGCCTACTGCAGTGCTGGCCTGAGTAGCAGCCCCCCCCCCCCATATTGGTAGTGGCCTTAGCCTTAAACAATAAGGATTTGAACAGGGCCTGATTAAATAGGCCCGATGAGGAAGGAGGATCCTGGTTTAGACCTTCATCATCAGATAGTTCCAAGTCCATGATCTCTCCTTCCTCCACAAGGACAGAACCCTCGCTATAGGCCAAGAGGGAAGGAGAGGGCGAAGTAGCCCTGGGGGCAGGCATTTCTCTAGCAAGTGGCAAGGCCCTTGGTCTCTGAGTCCTGCGTAGCAGCTCCTCATCAACCCCCTGGATATGGCAGCAGCCAGCATATCTCTCAGCCCAGGGGAGGGGTCAAGATCAGAAGCCTCATCCGCCCTAAGGCCTGCAGTGGTGGGGGTAAACGTGGCCGAAACCTCCCGCCTAAGGACCCCAGGAGCTGGGCTAATCTGAGGGGGGTCGGGCTGAATAGTTAGGCCCGATCCGGAGGCCACAGCAGCCTCCCCTTGGGGCATGGCCAGATCAAGAGACCACCCCTGAACCCCAGAGGGAAGAGGAGGACGATCCCCTTGGGGAAGCAGAGTGGGGGGAGGCTGGGAGGAAGCGGAGGCTTTGGAAGCCACCCTGGACTTATCTGCAAGCTTGGAAGATTTATCCCGCGAAGCTGAGGTACAACGGACCTTCTGTGCAGCGGCCCGGGTGGAGGCTCTGGCAGTCCCCGAAGTGGAAGCCGTGGCCTCGGAGGCAGGAATAGCAGGGGACGAAACCCCAACCACATCCCCAGATTTAGAGTTTTCAGCCATGACAATCGCAAAAGGCCCAACTTCTAAAATGCCCAATAACGCCAAAACGGCAGCAGAAGCTCTGAGAAGGCACACCGCGTGGTCTGAGAGAATGGCGCCGAAATGAGCTCCGTGCAGCAAGCGAGGAGACTGGAAGGCGCCAGCGTGGGCGGAAGCCACGCCCGACCTCAGCCGAAAGAGCGCGAAAGCGGGTGAGGTGGACCCAAAATGGCCACCGCCATAGCCCGACGCACAGGAAATTCAAATCCAAGACGGGGGCCTCCGCTCGCAAGTCGGAGCTCCAGCCTCTCCGTGCCGCGCGCGACCAGAGCGCTTCAAATAGCGGCGGCGGCTTCAGCAACATGTCCGCTACCCCGGGCGAACCAGGGGAGCCGCGGACAGAATCAGCGCGCCCCGCACGGAAGCGGCGGACCGCCCGTAGCCGAGGCAAAGGGAGCAGAACGCTCTACCAGGCAATCGCACGGCGCGCAGCTCATGCTGCCCGTGAAGTCCGGCTTCCAGCCGCAAAGGCTGGGAAGCTGCGAATCCAAGCTGTAAGGAGGAAAAATATAAAAACAGAAATTCACAAACCTCGACAGGAATCCAAACACAGGAAAGGAATAAAAATACAATAAAATTGTCCATTAACCTAGAGAGAAAAATGGCATGCGTCTCATTAGGCTGGACTGAGTTAAGAAACTGGGGGTGAGTCCAGTCAGAGGAGGCGTGGCCAGTGTTAATTAACTCAGTCTCGATAGGCTAATGGACAAAGTTAACCCGTGATTGGATTCCCAGAGCAGCGCCCAGGAGAATAAGAATGGAATTTGTGTTGCTAAGCAAATTAAATACCCAGACAACATGATGCTTATTAAGCACTAAGAAATGTAATTAATAAAAAATTAATAAAATATATAAAAAAGAAATACAAAATTCTGCCAAAGCAACAATGATTAGCGATTACTGTTGAAGCTTGTTCTCTATTAGCATGGGTCCATCTACCATTAACATTCTGATTGAACAGATGCTAGGATTTATAAAATTACCCATCACCAACTATGTATAGCTGCAAATACCTCACTTAATTAACATGGTATCTATAGGTAGGGAGTTTTAAAAGAATGCTTCTTAAACATATTGGTAGTCTGAAAAAGAAGAAAAAACCATAGAAAATAACAATAGTATTTGCACATAACATTGTGCCACAATTTGTTGTATAAACTGCAGCCGGATGTGTCATGCACTGCCCACACCTTCCAGTTTAGCGAAGGGGAAAACAGTGCCGATACATTACGTGATGCCATGAGGACATGAATTTGACACCCTTGCCTTAGACTCTAAGGCTTAGAGTGTGCATCATCCTAGAGTTAAGATGTGTTCTAGTTATTGCAGAGGAATAATTTTCCATAATTTTCTTGGCAAGTGGTTTACTTGTTTCTGGAATTTTGTTTTGAAGACTTCAAGGTCAGAAATAAAATATTGTCATGCTTTGGAGTACTCAAATGCATCTTTGCAGATTTGAACCTTCCCAGTTTAACTTAAAGCAAGGTTTCCTAACCTTGGAAACTTTTAAGACTGCCGGGTTGTTTGAGGAACTCGGAGTTGAAGCCTATGCATCTTAAAATTGCCAAGGTTGGGAAACTCTGGCTTACAGTCTTGGTATTCATTTTCTAGTGCAGTGATGGCGAACCTTTTCAGCACCGAGTGCCGAAAAGGGAGCACGCATGTACACTCGTCTGGGCCGCAACCCGGAAGAGGAGCTGCCCAGGGGGCATGCATGCATCAGAAAATGAACTTCTGGTTTCTGGCTCACGCATGCGCACCGGTAAGCTAGTCTTCCCATTTCTGGTTTGCATGTGATAATCAGCTGGCCGACATGCATGCTCACGCTGGAAAACGGAAGACCAGCTCTTCCAGTTTCCAGCACTGCTGCATGCACAAAGGTCAGCTGATCATTGCGCACACATGTGCACCAAAAAAAACAGAAGAGGAACGAGCAACACATGTGTCAGGTAACATGGCTCCATGTGCCACTTCGGGCACACGTGCCATAGGTTCACCATCCCGGCTCTAGTGCAACCCCATTGTTCTGTCCTCACTACACGTTAGTCTGTGTGCAGCTCGACATGCAGCTAAACCCACCTACCCTCCAATAAAACAGACCGTGTGAGTAGATCTGAATGCTTTATTGAAAGAACAGGATATGGTGAAACTGGGGAAAATAAGCATACAATGAGAACCAAATACAAGATAGACAGTATTAAGTTACTGCTGAACATAACAATTAATAAATACAAGCAATTTAAATCTGTCAAGGTACTGAGGATTTAATAGCTGCCAGCTGATGAAAGGTTATAAGCTGTAATCAGTAAGCTGATGCAATGTAATGAAGCTGATTCATTGCATCTATGGTATAACCCTTTTAAGACTCTGATAGGAGGTTCACACAAGTCTCTCTCTCTATATATATATCTACTAGCTTTACCCACCACGCGTTGCTGTGGCCAAATTTGGTTAAATGAAAGTTTCCCCTAATAGACCCTCTCAGCGACCCCCTTCCTTCTCTGCCTCGGTTTCCCCTCCCTCTCCGTCCCCTCCTTCTCTTACTCTACCTACCTACCTACCTACTGTATTTCTCCCCACCTCTCTCTATCCCTCTACCTATCTACATACCTACTGTATTTTCCCTCTCTCCCTCTACCTACCTACTTACCTGTATTTTTCCTTCTCTCTCCCCCTCTACCTACCTACTGTATTTCTCCCTCTCTCTATCCCTCTACCTACCTACCTACCTACCTACTGTATTTCTCCCTCTCCCTCTATCCCCCTACCTATCTACCTACTGTATTTCTCCCTCTATCCCTCTACCTACCTACCTACATACCTACCTACCTAACTAGAGAGAGAGGAGAGGCCGCTGACTCGGCAGCGGCCTTGTGGGGGGGGAGTTGGTGGAGGGGGTGGTGGTGGAGGAGAGGCCGCTGACTCGTCAGCAGCCTTGGGGAGGGAAGTTGACGGCAGGGGCGGCGAGAGGCTGCTGACTCGGCAGCGGCCTTGTGGAGGGGAGTTGGTGGAGGGGGGGGCAGCTCCAGAGAGAGGCCATCGCGGATATGACGCAGGCCTTTCCACCGCTTGTGCAAGTGACGTGAGCTGAAAAGCGGCCGGGTGGGAGGGGCCGCGAAGGGGAGGGAGGCGAGTGAGCGAGTGAGGGAAACACACAGACGAGCTGCAGTTTTACATTTGTGTGGTGTGTACCTGGCACCGGTGTGCCATCCACACAATCTGTATGTATCATTGGTGCTGCACTTGTAAGGAACGTTGTGTGAAAATTTGGTGGTGATTGGTGCAGTAGTTTCTGAGATTAGCGGTTTTGAACAAACTCATAGTTAACTTTTTATTTATATAGATAGGTGGTCATTAGAGGGTGTCTTTCTCTCTCATCGTGTATCTCAGTTCTCTCCTTGTGTTCGTAGCAGAGTGGTAAGGGATTTTTTATCTCTGTATGTATGTATCTGCATATATTTTGTACATAAACCACTATTAATTGTATTAAGGCTCTGTATGCATGTGTTCTGTGTTATGTTCCTGGGGTTTATCTCATAATAGTCACGCTGCCAAAACTCTGACAAAATGTCACCAGCGATGCTCTGTGTGGGATGTGGGTTTATCCTTGGATGACCATGTGCCACAGATTAAGATGGATTCTTCTTTGTGCTTCTGCCTTCTCCAAATGCTAAAGGAAATGGAGTCTGGCTTCCCAGTGTGCACTTGTTTTGAGAGTTGAGAGGCTGATGGATAATGGGGTGGGGTCAGCTTCTTTTTTAAAAAAAATTTTTTAATTTATTCTTATAAAAAACAAACATAATTTTAAACATATTTGCCGTCACAACGCGAAAGAAAACAACATATAAGTAACCATACTTAACAATAAAATCCTAATAGTAGGCATATTTAACCCCAGCATTTACGCTATATACAACCCATCTAGATAAACTACCTACTACTTCGTCAATTCTTATTCATCATTAAATTTCTTATTAATATAGTTCACCAATATCCAAATTAACCATATCCAATTCCTGTTTAAAGGAATCCCTTCAGCCTGCTGATCTTTTTTGTAACTTGAAAGTATCTGGGAATAAGGCCACCAATCCATATTATATCCTTGCGAGACTAATATTTCCCTGGTCTTCAGATTCCCCTGAGCATGTAAGATCTCCTCATATGTCAAGGTTTTCTCCCCTCTATATAGTGTTGGGTAGACAAGGGCTTCCTGAATGGAAATCCAACATGGCACCTTCAAATATATCTTCCTCCTCAACGTCTCCCAAGTATAGCCCAAAATCTTATGAACAAGATGGTCATAGAAGTGTTTGGGTCTCTCAGATCCTGGCCAAATATAATAATGCCAACCATACTGGAGGCCCCAGCCTTCAATTGTCAGAAGCCGCGTTCTTCTCAGAGTCATCCACTCTTTTAACCAAGTTAATAATGCCACCTGGTAGTAGAGCTGCCAATTCGAGACACCAAATCCTCCTCTGATTCTAGGTTCCTGCAACATTTTAAGTTTAATTCTAGGCTTTTTGCCTTGCCAGATGAATTTTGAAACAGCTCTATCCATTTCATTGAAAAAAAATTATCCAATTTTACAGGGGCCAATTGAAATAAAAATAGCCATTTGGGGAGAATACACATTTTAATAACTGCTATTTTCCCCATAAGGGAAAGTTGCAGGCTCTTCCATCTGCCGAAATCTTTAACCATCTGATTATAAAGATGAACATAATTATCTTCCTTTATGGAACTGCATCTCCCTGTCAACCATATTCCCAAGTATTTGATCTTATTTACAATCTTCAAACCCACTAGTTCTTCAAGTTGGTGTTTCTGTCTTAGGGTCATATTTTTGACAAGCATTTTAGTCTTATCTTCGTTAAGAAATAGACCTGCAACGCTCCCAAACTCCCTAATTAATTCTAACAAATGCGGTCCTGATTCTCTTGGTTCCTCTAGAATGAAAGCCAGATCATCTGCATAGGCTTGCACCTTAACCTCCTCCCGTCTAATCCTCAGTCCCTTTACCTCATTGTTCCGTCTTACTTCTCTCAATAGAGGTTCCAAAGTCAAAACAAATAAGAGCGGGGATAAGGGGCAACCCTGTCTTGTGCCTCAATATATCTCAATCTTCTCTGTTTGGTCCCCCTCAATCAATACCCTTGCTGTTTGCTTCTGGTATATGGCCTGAATTGCACCAAAAATTTTCGTACCAAAATGCATATAATGCATCTGGGAGATCATAAAGTCCCAGGAGACCCGATCAAATGCCTTTTGGGCGTCAACAAAAACTACGGCCATCTGTTTATCAGGGCAGGCCTCAAAGTATTCCAGGGTATTCATAATCATCCTCAGATTATCCTGTAGCTGTCATTTGGGATGGAAGCCATTCTGATCTGAGTGTATAAAGGTATTAAGAAAACAGGTGAGTCTTGCTGCAAAAATTTTATAGTCAAGAGTTTAGCAGCGAGATTGGCCTATAATTTCTAATAAGTGACAAATCAGCCCCTTAGGTATAATGGAAATAAACGTTTCAGACCACGATGCTGGTATCTGGGTATCCCTCATCACTCTATTAAACAACTCTGTCATATATTTACCCAATACCCCAAACATCGCCTTATATAGTTTGACCGGTAGCCCATCCATACCCGGGGTCTTCCCATTGGCTTGTTTCATCATGGCCGCTTCTACTTCCCCTTCCATTATATCAGTGTTATGAAGTTGCTTCATAGACTCGGGTACTTGTGGTAGATCAGATTTTCTCAAAAACTGTCTGATTCCTTGTGTCTCCTTTCCCCCTTTCTCGTACAGTTTAGTAAAAAATTCTTGTACCACCTTCTTTTTCCCTTCCTTAGTAGTGTGGAAGTTTCCATCCAAATCCTTCAACCCCTCTATTCTACGTTGTTCAACTTCCTTCCTTAGGCGATATGAGAGCCATCTGCCTGGCTTATTGGCATTCTCAAAATAATGTTGAGACCATTTAATTTTAGAGGCTAACTCTTCTTTATCTAGCAAGCTAATCTGGTGTCGCCAGAACGTCCTTTCCTCAACCAAATGTTCCTGCTCTTGCCCTTCCTGCACCATATTTAATCAATAAACCACTCAGAACTGCCTTGGCCATGTCCCAAATATTGTAAATTGATGTATCTTCAATTTTATTCTCTTGAATAAAAAAACTCATCTCTTTTTTAAATGTACCCATAAAGTCATCTTGCAGAGCGCCCACCCACATTCTCCATCTTCCATGTCAGCCTTATAGGACTATGATCCGCCCATTCATTAGTACCAATTTCTATTCCGGATACCATTCCCCTCAATTCCGGCGACATCCAGGTCATGTCTAAACATGACCAAGAATGGTGTCTGGGGGAGAAATAGGTGTATTGCCTTTTTCCGGGGTTATGTAATCTCCAAACATCTTGTAGACCAAATTCCTCCCTTATGAGCTTCAACATTAGTAAGTGCAGAGTGATGCACGTTGGGGCAAAAAAACCCAACTACATCTATAAACTGATGGGGTCTGAACTCCTTGCAACTAACAAGGAAAGGGACCTTGGTGTCCTGGTGGACAGCTCAATGAAGGTGTCAACCCAGTGTGCCACAGCAGTGAAAAAAGCAAACTCATTGCTAGGGATCATTAGGAAGGGTATAGAAAATAAGTCAGCAAGTGTCATTTTGCCTCTTTATAAATCTATGGTGATGCCCCATCTGGAGTATTGTGTACAGTTCTGGTCACCATACCTTCAGAAGGATATTATGGAAATGGAAAAGGTGCAGAGGAGGGCAACCAGAATGATTAGGGGGCTGGAACACCTTCCTTACCATCTGAGGCTGCAACGGCTGGGCCTCTTCACTCTAGAACGACGGCGCCTGAGAGGTGACCTGATTGAAGTCTATAAAATCATGTACGGTGTGGACAAAGTAGAAAAGGAAAAACTGTTTTCCCTATCGCACAACACTAGAACTAGGGGCCACTCCATGAAACTTTTGGAAGCTAGACCTCAAACAAATAAGAGGAAGTACTTTTTCACCCAGAGGATCACTGGTCTATGGAACTCCCTGCCAGAAGAAGTGGTGACAGCTGTCAGCCTCGACACCTTTAAGAAAGGATTAGACGAGTTCATGGAGAACAAGGGTATCCATGGCTATCATGATGGATGCCTAAGGACACCCTCCGGGTTGGAGAGATAGGCAGGATATCTCTCAATGCCATTTGCAGGGAATCATAAGCAGGTGAAGACATCTGCTTGGGAATACCCTGAAGCAAATGGTGAGCCACTGTGTGAGACAGAATGCTGGACTGGATGGGCTGTGGCCGGTTCCAGCAAGGCTATTCTTATGTTCTTATGTTATGACATATCCTTGGTAGGTTTTTTTAAATCTCTTTCAAGTCCCCTTGTTTTTTCCCCTGGATATAATCCTGAGTTTTATTCACCACCGCATTGAAATCCCGCAGTAGACAGATATGATCATATTCCACTTCCCCCAGTCTCCCATACAGATCTTCATAAAAGGCCCTTTGATTAACATTGGGGGCATATATACCAACCAAAAGGCACTTCCACTGTCCAATCTCTTATCTCTATCATTAAAATCCTTCCTTCCTGATCAGCAAATATTTGTTGGGCTTTCAAATGATGTTGCACAAAAAACACTAAACCTCTCTTTTTTTGTTCTGCCAAGGAAGTAAACATATTACCCAATTTCCGGTGTCTTAATAGATGCACATGGTCCTTTTTTATATGAGTCTCTTGTAAACAGATATCATATTTGAGCTTACTCAATTTATTCAGAATTCTATTTTCTACTCTACATGGGACTCCCCTTGAGGTGCACTCGAAAGCTACAGCTAGTCCAGAATGCGGCCGCGTGGGTGATTACGGGAGCCTCTAGATCAGAGGTTCCCAAACTTGGCAACTTTAAGACTTGTGGACTTCAACTCCCAGAATTCTCCAGCCAGCAGAGCTGGAGAGCAGAGCTGGCTGGAGATTTCTGGGAGTTGAAGTCCACAAGTCTTAAAGTTGCCAAGTTTGGGAACCTCTGCTCTAGATGCTCCCACATAACACCGCTCCTGCGTGAGCTGCACTGGCTACCTGTGGCCTTTTGGGTGCGCTTCAAGGTTTTGACCACCATCTTTAAAGCGCTCCATGGCTCGGGACCTAGTTATATGCGAGACCGTCTCCTGCCCCATACATCCCTTCGTCCGACCCGCTCCCACAGAGAGGGCCTTCTCAGGGTGCCGTCGGCCAGGCAATGCCGGTTGGCGACACCCAGGGGAAGGGCCTTCTCTGTGGCGGGCCCTACCCTTTGGAACGACTTACCCCCTGAACTACACACCATCTCAGACCTCCGCCTCTTCCGCCAGTGTCTTAAGACACACCTTTTCCATCAAGCCGGCCTAGCGTAACCTCCCGTTGTGACTGCTCTTAGTTAGTTTTAATTTGGGGGATTTTAATCGATTTTAGCACAGGGTAGGAATTTAATATGTTTTTAAATTTTGTAGTTTGTTATGTTTTAAATTTCCTGTGCGCCGCCCTGGGTCCTTTTGGAGAAGGTGCGGGGTATAAATTTAAATAAATTAAAAATTAAATTAAATTAAATTTTGTTTAGAGGGGCCATTTAAGCCATTAATATTTACCGACAATAAACATATACGTTCCCCCATTATACCTGTCCTTCCTATTCCTTACTGCCCTTTGGTTGTAGCTTTCTTGGATTGTCTTGTCTCTCTGTGTGTTGTTGCTAGCGTTAGTCCTCCTTCTCCTTGTCCTATCCCTTCAGTCTCCTCTCCTCTCCCTATATTATCTGTCCCCAAATCATCCTCTTCTTTCTATTCCTCCATACTCCTACTCTCAGTTTCTCCCTCTCCCTCTCGTTCCAAATCTGTTGGTTTAAATTGTTGCTGTACAAAGTCTCTTGCCTCCTGCAAGTTTCTAATCCTAATTCTCCTATCCCTCCATATCATTAGTAAACCCTCAGGTGGCATCCATCGATACAAAATTGCATTTCTCCTTAGTAATAAGGTTAGGAATTGATACTCCCATCTGCGTTCCCGGACACATCTCGGAACCTGCCTCAGAATCGTTATCTGTCGCCCCTTATATGTTAAAGTTTGGTTCCTAGTGCATTTGAAAAATTCCTCACATAGTGTTCTCTTATTGAAACGAACATGAATTTCTCAAGGGAGATTGTTACGCTTCACATACCCAGTAAACACCCTGAAAGCCTGAACTATATGCTGCTGCACCCGGCTCCTTTCAGTGTCCAGGGACTCTGCCACCATTCCTCCCACAATTTCCTCCAAGTTCTCATCCCTCTCTTCCACCACATTTTGAAGTCTGAGGAAGAAGGAAGATCTTTCCATTTCTAAAAAGAAGATCTCGTCCATTATCCCTTTGTTAACCGTTGATTGTTTCTGTTCCCATCGACCCATGCGTCCCTCGCATCTTTCCATTCTTATCTCCACTTCCCGAGTCTTTTCCTCCTGCTTTATCAAAGCCTGCTGAAATTCCTGCATATCTCCACGCAGCTGTTTAATTTCCTCCCTGACACCTCCCATTTCAGTTTTTACATCAGATCGTAAATCTGCAAAGTTTTTGGTCATCGAGTCTTGTATAGCCTGCATCATTCCCTGAAGGGCTTGCATAGACGGGGGTTTCCCAGATGTTGACATGTCTTCCAATGATCTAGTAGAAATCAGCGTGGGACTTGGGATTGCGGAGGGGGGGACGGGGACTTTCTTTGCTGTCTTAGTGACGATGGAAGTTGTAGACATAGCTGTATCACCCAAAGATAGCCACTAGATGGTGATATAGCTCCTCAAATCTCTTCAATTCTGAGTCCACAGCATTCACTGCTAACAGGAAGTGAAGGTTAATAATCCAATACACAAGTTATCTTGTAGTTAAATCTCTCAATCCAGGTTCAGCAAAATTCAGCAGACAGTCCAATATACTCCACCGCAGTTCCAGTTGTAGGGGAGGTCCAGAGTATTAGAACTCCAGGCAACAGGGGGGAAAAATTAAATTAACTAAAGAGAATTCAGTCACAAATCAGACACCTCCTATATGGCAGTCGAAATGACACAGCTAGCACAGCAACAAGTAAAATGGCCACTCACTCCACTCTGACAGCTGCCTCTGCTTCTCCTCAACCGGCCTTCCAGCAACAAAAAGGAAAAAGAAAATTAAGAGGCTCACCCCCGATCAGTCCATTGAAAGAGCAATTGCGTTGTGACAGCGGCTTCCCCAACTAAAAGGATCAGTCTCAGCTTCGGGGTGACCCGCGCCGCCCTCTTCCCACGGCGGTACCTTAGAGGGATTTTCAGTGTATGGGAGTTGCCACCTCCTCACACACCTCAATATCTTCTTTCTTTCGTGAGCCCCCCCCCCCCCCCCCGCGGCTCGCGATGGCGATATATCGCCGCCAGCCACGAAAAAGGGACAGCTAGAAGGAGCAGGATTTTCTCCTTCTTCTCCTATTTGCTAACACTGGTTAAGGGACCAGAGTTGTAACAATGGTTCTGAACCCAGAGTTGCTCACATTGGTTATGGGCCCAGGCTGCACAGTGTAAATACCGGTTTACAGTTATAGAGGAGTTGCTGAGCACAACAAACAAAGATGCTGGGAGAATTTAAGGAGACTCTATGTTCGTGACACTGTGGGAGCACACATACATTTAACCCAAAAACTGTTTAGGACAAAGCTCAGCAAAGAAGGAGACATGTGTGTTCATATTAACTGCATGAAGGACATGTTTCAAGATTTGCAAGAAAAGGGACTGAATTTTACAGACCAGCAACAGGTGTACATACTACTCTCATCATTGGATGAAAGCTACGACGCTGTAGTAACATCATTTGAAGTGCTGCCTCAACAAGACCTTACATTAGCCAACATCTCTTTGCGTCTGTTAGAAGAGTCAAGACGGTGAGTGGAAAGGCAACAACTTAGAGCTGAGCCAGAAACTGTTGATGTAAATGTAAATGTAAATAACCATGTATATATTGTAAAATGTTTTAATTGTGGGGAAAAGGGCCATATAGCTAAGTTTTGCAAAAGAGGTAAACCACAAAACACGGTTAGAGAGAGAAAACACAAATGTAATGTAACTACCTCTAGTAAGGCATCAGTGAACCACGATTTGTGGGTTATTGACAGTGGAGCTTCACTATGTATCACTAGAGATAGAGGGAATTTTAGAAAAATGTATTCTTCAAGTAACAAGGTTTCTTTAGCCAATGGATGGAAGTTAAAAGCAGTTGGGGAAGGAATGGCTAAATGTAAATATGTACAGGAGGAATTGCATATGTTGTATGTTCCTAAGCTGAAGTTTAATTTACTGTCTGTTAGAGTTCTGGTTAAGTTAGGATATACAGTAACATTCAAGGAGAATGAATGTTGGATAGAGAAGGGTAGAACCAAGGTTACTGGAAAGTTGAAAGATGGCTTGTATGTGTTAACTGATAATCATGTAGCAAATGCTGTATGCTCAAAAGTAAGGCCACATGATGAGTGCGTTCACCTTCTACACAGACGTTTAGGGCACATTAGTTTTCAGAAATTGAAACAGACTGCTAAATTGGTTAATGGGTTGAAGTTGAAACCATGTGACAAATATCTGAATTGTAATGTGTGTAACAAGGAAAAGAGCAAACAAACCCCTGCAAACAGGTTAGATGGGTTCAAAACAAAGAAGCCACTGGAAGTAGTGTTTGCTGATCTTATAGGCCCAATGAAGGCTAGTTTAGGGGGAGCTTGCTATGTACTTAGTATAGTGGATCATTATTCCAGGTACGGGTTTTGCTATCTGCTTAAAAACAAGACTGAAACATTTGAGAAGTTTAGGAACTGGATAAGGTTTGCCGAGAGAAAAGCAAAGGGAAAGATTAGTCACTGATAGTAGTACAGAGTTCGTGAATAACAAGGTTAAAACCATGTTAGGTACACTGGGGATAAAACATAAGTGTTCTGCTCCACAACACAAAGCACACATTGGAGAAAGGAGTCAATCTCTACAAGCCATGGTAAGAACCATGCTGGCTGATGCAGGTTTACCGATAGCTTTGTGGGGGGAGGCAATGTTATGTGCAAACAGTATTCTAAACAACGTAGTGAATTCTACTACAGGTAAAATTCCATACACATTGTGGCATGGTAGGAAACCTGATCTGAGTTATATTCACACGTTTGGGTCACCTGCATGGGTAAGACAAAAGGAGCAAAGTAGAGCACAAAAGTTAATCTTTGTTGGTTACAATGCAAACCATAAGTCATACAGGTTCTGGAAGGAAGGCACGACGAGGATGATTAACAGTAATGGTGTAAGGTTCCTGGAATATATAAACTGGGATAAACTGGAGAATGGAAAGGAAATAATATTTGAGTCAAAAACTGAAAATACTCAAGTAGAGAAAGAAAAAGCAGTAGAGACTACTCAGAAGGAGGTAGGAGAGGAAAAAGCAGTAGAGACTACTCAGAAGGAGGTAGGAGAGGAAAAAGCAGTAGAGACTACTCAGGAGGAGGTAGATAAGCAGGAATATATAAGGGTGGAGAGGTCATCCACTAGTCCTGAACTACCGAGGAGGTCGAAAAGAGAAAACAGGCCACCTGATCGTTATCAGGCGACTCTGGTCTATAAGAAAAATAAAGGTTTCAGCAACGTACACTGAGATAGCAACATACCGAGAGGACGATCGGAAGGTGTGGAGAGCTGCAAATCAGAAGGAGTTGAACTCATAGAAGAATCTGGGAGTTTGTGGGAAAGATGAAATACCAAAGGGGAAAAACATAATAGGTTCCAAGGGGATATGTAATAGGAAGACAGGTAAATCAAGAGAGGTTACATATAAAGTATGATAGATGGAACAGGAATTTAATCACTCTGTAACTGGTTATAACAAAGGGTATTTATTTATTTATTTATTTAATTAATTAAATTTGTATAACTGCGCCTCTCTCCCCAAAGGGACTCAGGGCGGTGCACAGGAAATTAAAATAGAAATATAAAACGACAATAATAAATACTAAAAAACCAATTAAATACAATACCCTGTGCTAAAATCCTTAAAACTCTTACCCCTTAAAATCCAATTAAAACAATTTAGGGTTCAGTCTATAAACTTGATTGTGGGGATTAGGCCAAGCCAGCAAGATGGAAGAAGTACGTCTTCAGATGTTGGCGGAAGGAGCGGAGGTCTGTGATAGTTCTAAGTTCGGGGGATAGGTCGTTCCAGAGGGTTGGGCCCGCCACAGAGAAGGCCCTTCCCCTGGGCGTCGCCAGCCGGCACTGCCTGGTGGACAGCACCTGGAGAAGTCCCTCTCTGTGGGAGCGAATCGGACGAAGGGATGTATGGGGCAGGATACGGTCCCGCAAATAACTAGGCCCCGTGCCATGGAGCGCTTTAAAGATGGTGATCAACACCTTGAAACGCACCCAAAAGGCCACAGGCAGCCAGTGCAGCTCGCGCAGGAGTGGTGTTACGTGGGAATGCCTTGAGGCTCCCAAAATTCGGAATTCTGAACTAGCGGCCGCATTCTGAACTAGCTGCAGCCTTCGGTTGCACCTCAAGGGGAGCCCCATGTAGAGAGCATTACAGTAATCTACAACAAGGCAACACGATCAGGGCAAGATTTGTGTGGGCAGCTAGACACAAGTATGTAATCAATCACCTGGAAATGGAGACGGCGTATCTGCATGCACTGTGAGAGCATATGATATACATGCAGAGGTTGCTGGGTAATGAAGAAGATAAACATAACTGATAGTTGTTAAGGAAGAGTAAATAAGGTTTTAGAAAATCTGGGTTTGTGAAGTGTAAATCAGTTATTGGGAGGTTTAGGTATTAAAGTAAGGTGTCCAATTACTGTATGTGAGGACAATCAAGCGGCTATACTAATGGATACAAATATAGCTGTAAAGACAAGATCGAAACACACTGATCTTAGGTATGTAAATATGAGGGAGTGTATAAAGAGTGAAATGGTAACGCTTGTTTACTGTATGTCAGAAAATAATGTGGCTGACCATTTTACGAAGGCTCAAGGAGCAATATAGCACAAGGAGTGTTGTTATGATTATGGTTTAAGGATGTGAATATATATTGATCAACCCAAGGGGGAGTATGTTAGGATATTCAGCCTTATATTGGGTTGACAATATATATGAGCCTATGTTCTTAAGGAGTTATGTAGCTTTAAGAATTGTGTTTGAATTCTGATTGGCTGTGAGTCTCCGCTCTACCATAAAGCAAGCTCAGAATCACAGTACGTTCCTTTTCGATTCCCTGTGCTGAGGAGCTGAAGCCGTGAAGAAGGAGGAGTATTTGTTTTGCATCACTGTAAGATAAAGTAACTCTATGTTTGGTGAAGGATTGTTTTGGAAGTTAGAATCACTGGTCAGAAGAAGCATTTTAGTAGCTACAAAGTAAAGACTATTTATTTTCTTACTATCAAAGTTTGTAGAGTTTGTTTGTGGTTACAGTAACGTATCTCTTTACTGTCCGGTGAATTACACTATTCCGCTGAAGTGATAACTTTCACGCCGTTATCAGGCGAGCGAGGCCCACGGATGAGGGAGGGAAGAACACGACACCAGATCTTCTCTGAACGGAATGGGACTGCGCACAGACAAAAGCCTGCAAGCCCTTTTATTAACTTTATCAGAAGGCAGAGTTAAGCATGCAACGTCATGTAAACAAATACACAAATCATGACCATAAAAGGAAATTCACACAGTAGAATAGGCGTTACATGCTCCTTGTTGATAGCACGTTGCAAGAAGGCGGGAACTTTTCTCCAAGGTGTTAAGTGTCAGAGGATGTGCTGGTAACTTTCCATGCCAGCTTCCTTGTTTGTGTCCAACCGGTCAGAACCAGTCTGCACTAACAGAAATGCTTAGCACGTGATGCAGTGTCATAATGCAACATTCCACATTTACTTCCTAACACTGGTTACGGGACCAGAGTTGTAACACTGGTTCTGAACCCAGATTGCTAACAGTCCCGTCCCCCCGCCACACACACACACACACTCATCCCGTTCATTAAATTTGTCACACCAACACTATTGAGCCAAGTCCACCTTGCACACAGTCCACCTTGCACAGTCCCCAAAACTTGTGACTAAGTTCACACAATGCACTAAGCTACAATATGTTGATGAAGATTCTCACTCATGCAGTAGGACTGTCTGGAAGTTAAGTCATGGCAACTGGACTTGTTTTCTTAGGTTTTTTAGATGTTCTGCTGCCCATCCAAGCAGCTCCTTCAATCTGAGCAAGTTGGTTAGGGGAATAATAATAATAATAAATAATAAATTTAATTTGTTGACCGCTCCCTCTCCCCGAAGGGACTCGGAGCGGTGCACAGGGCAAATAAAACAATAAATATACACACATAATAAAAACGAATTAAATAATATCCCTGCGCTAAAAATTCCCAGTTAAAAATTACTAGAATCCCCATCTAAAATTATTAACAACCCCATAGAAGGGAGACTACCCTAGGCCGGCCAAGCAGAACAAATATGTTTTTAGTTTTAGACAGAAGGAGCAGAGGTCCGTGGTTGTTCTAATGTCGGGGGGAAGGTCGTTCCAGAGGGCTGGGCCCGCCACAGAGAGAGCCCTTCCCCTGGGCGTCGCCCGCTGACAAAGTCTAGTGGACGGCACCTGGAGAAGTCCCTCTCTGTGTGAGCGAATAGGCCGTGTGGATGTATGAGGCAGGATCCGATCCCGCAAATAGCTAGGTCCCGAGCCATGGAGCGCTTTAAAGATGATAACTAAAAAAAGAATTAGTTAAAAAAAACTTAAGGTATTTAAATAGGGACTTTTTTGAATTTAGTAATAAAAATTCTAGGTTATTGGCAAAGATGGCGAAAAATAAAACTCAAAAGAGAGAAATTGGTTCTCTGATAGATGAAAAAGGTATAAGGTGCTATAAGAGATTGGAGAAATGTGAAATAGCTAGGAATTTTTTTCAAAAATTATATTTAAAGAAACCAATCGATTTAGAAAAATTGAAGAATCATCTTGGAAAATATGCTATAAAAATAGATCCAACATATAAAGACTTGATGGAAAAAGATATAACACAGGAGGAGATCAACGAAATAATACAAGAGTTAAAACTAGGGAAGACCCCAGGAGAAGATGGATTACCTGCGGAATTTTATAAAGAATTTAAAGAACTAATAACACCAAGACTGCAAAAACTATTTAATGGAATTTTACATGGTGGAGAAGTCCCGATGTCATGGAATAAGACAGTAATATCTATAATTCCTAAACCTGATAAAGATCTTGAGAGGATCGAGTCCTACCGACCCATTTCTTTAATCAACCAGGATGCAAAAATATTTACAGCTATTATAAGTAATAGATTAAATAGTTTTATAGATAAATATATAAGTTATAATCAAGTAGGTTTTGTTAAAGGTAGATATATGAGTGATATAATTAGAAGAGTATTGAACATTATAGATGTTGCTGAAAATAATGGTGATGAAATAGGTATAATATCGTTAGATATTTTTAAAGCCTTTGATTCTGTACAATGGGATACTATTAAGGTAATTATTGAGGCATTAGGCTTTGGTAATAAATTTATACATGTTATTTCAAAATTGTATCAAAAAAGTAGTGCAAAGGTAAAGGTGAATGGAACAATGACGGGAGAGATTAAATTGGAAGCAGGTACGAGACAGGGATGTCCCTTGTCCCCAACATTATTCTTGTTAGTTATGGAGGTTTTGATTAAATTGATAGAAGAAGATGAAGGATTGGAAGGGTACAAGGGATATAAGATAAATTTGTATGCGGATGATACCTTGATTATTTTGAAAGATATAGAGAAAGATTTAAAGAGGATAAATAAACATTTGATAGAATTTGAAGAAATGACAGGTTTAAAGGTAAATTGGTCAAAATCTGAACTACTAATGAATAAAGATGGTAAGGAGTGGGAAAATATGCAAGAACAATTTGGGATAAGAGTTAAGAATACATTGAAATATTTGGGGATAACACTTTCACTCAAAGTTAGAGAATTGAAAAAAATTAATTATGAGGTGATGTTGAAGGAAGTAGAGAGAAAGATAGATAAGTATAAAGAGATAAAGCTGTCTTGGTTTGGTAGAATTGCAATGTGTAAAATGATGTTGTTACCAAAGTTCAATTTTTTGTTTGAGATGCTACCACTAAATTTGATAGAGAAAGATATAGAAGAATATCAGAAGAAATTGGATAAATTCTGTAATGGTGGGAAAAAACCAAGAATAATGAAGAAAATGTGGTATCAAAATCAAAAAGAGGGTGGATTGGGAATTCCCAATCTACTTAATTATTATCGGGCGTATAATATTCGAACCGTGATAAAAATACTTAAAGGTGGAGATGGTCATTGGGGCGATCTGGAGCTAAAAGATATTAAGAGATTTGGGTCTATATGGTTTCTAGATAGAGCAAAAACAAAGGCAATTAATAGTTATTGGTTAAAGGGGCTGAGCAAAATTTGGAATAAATTTGTTAAAAAATTGATCCCGGATATAGCTTTCTTGGGGAAGACAACTGAAAGTTGGCCGATTAAAACTAATATAAGTCGGGATAAAGTAATTGAGGAGGAAAATATAGGAAATATAGTAAATTGGTTAAGAGCTCTAGGAATTGAGAGTAGGAAAAAAAAAGTAATCCAAAGATTGGAGTTGAATTGGTTCGAAAAAATACAGGTAGAAAAATGGACTATGAAAGTAAAGGGAATATGTAAAATAGATAGAAGTAAAACTAAATTTGAAAGTTTAGTATCTCAAATTATTAAAGATGAAATTGGGTTAAAAGGACTCGTTAGTAAGATATATAAGATTATAAATTTTGATGGAAATCCACAAATGGTAATGAAAAAGAACTGGGAGGAAGACCTTAAGATTAAAATATTGGATTTGGATTGGAATGAGAACTGGAAGAGTCGAATCATGAGGACTTTGTCTATAAGGATTAAAGAGCATAATTTTAAGGTTGTTTGGAAATGGTATTGGACCCCATTAAGATTATCATTGATAGATAAAAAAATGAGCGATAAATGTTGGAGATGTAATATGGAAGTGGGAACTTATGAACATATGTGGTATAAATGTGTGAAAATTAAAAAGTTTTGGCAGCAATTAGAAAAAATTATGGGTGAAATGATGAAAAGAATAATAATATTGAGATCAGAAAATATATTGTTATTGATAATTAATGAACCTGAGTTAACAAAACATGAGAAAGAATTGATTAGAATTATGATTATAATGGGTAGGATTGTAATAGCAAGATATTGGAAAATAGAGGTAAATATTAAAATAGAAGAATGGTTCTGTGAAATGTGGAAATTAGCCTTAAATGATAAAATGACGTGTGATATTAAATTCAGAGAGGGGGTTTATAAAAAAGATATCTTTTGGAAGACTTGGAAGCCATTTGTGGACTATGCACTTGGAACTTTGGATGCCTTGACGCCTGTACCTAGAGAACGTGGATTTTGGAGATCTTAAAGATAACAGAAGACACTTGAAACCAACTCTTCCTTTTGTTTTGTATAGCACTGGGTGAAATATTGTAAAATATTTAAAAAATAATAATAATAAAAAAAAAAAGATGATAACTAGAACCTTGAAGCGCACCCGGAAGACGACAGGCAGCCAGTGCAGCTCACGCAAGAGCGGTGTTACATGGGTAAACCTTGAGGTTCCCATAATTGCTCGCGCGGCTGCATTCTGGACTAGCTGAAGTCTCCGGGTGCACCTCAAGGGGAGCCCCATGTAGAGTTACAATAATCCAGTCGGGATGTCACGAGAGCATGAGTGACTGTGCGAAGGGCGTCCCGATCCAATAGGGGGCGCAACTGGCGAACCTGGTAGAACGCCCTCCTGGCCACGGCTGTCACTTGATCTTCCATGGACAGCCGGGCATCCAGGAGGACACCCAAGTTGCGCACCCCATCCACTGGGGCAAGATGTTCGCCCCCAATGGCCAGCGATGGAGTCAGCTGGTTGAATCGGGCTGCCGGAAACCACAGCCACTCGGTCTTGGTCGGGTTGAGCTTGAGTCCGTTTCTTCCCATCCAGATCCGTACGGCTTCCAGGCACTGGCACATCACCGCTACGGCATCGTTGGGGTGGTTTGGGGTAGATATATACAGCTGAGTATCATCAGCGTAGAGATGGTACTCTACCCCAAAACCACGGATGATCTCACCCAGCGGCTTCATATATGTGTTAAACAGGAGAGGCGAGAGGACCGACCCCTGAGGCACCCCACATGTGAGGGGTCTCGAGGTCGACCTCTGCTCTCCTGTCAACACAAATTGCGATCGGCCAGAGAGGTAGGAGGAGAACCACCGTAAAACGGTGCCTCCCACCCCCAACCCCCCCAGCCGATGCAATAGGATACCATGGTCGATGGTATCAAAAGCCGCCAAGAGGTCTAATAGGACCAGGATGGAGGAACAACCCCCATCTCTGGCCCTCCAGAGATCATCGACCAACGCGACCAATGCCGTCTCGGTGCTATGCCCGGGCCGAAAGCCGGACTGGCGCGGGTGTAGATAATCAACTTCCTCCAGGTGACGGGGAAACTGTTGTGCCACCACACTCTCAACAACCTTCGCCAAGAAGGGAAGGTTGGAGACAGGACGATAGTTGGTTAACAAAGCTGGATCCAAAGAGGGCTTCTTAAGGAGGGGCCTCACCATAGCCTCTTTTAGGGAAGCAGGCAAGGAACCCTCACTCAAGGATGCGTTGACAACCTCTTGGAGCCAGCCTCGTGTCACCTCCCAGGATGCCAGTACAAGCCAGGAGGGACACGGGTCCAATAAACATGTGGTGGCTCGCAGTCGCCCACGTAACCTGTCCATATCTTCGGAAGCAACGGAGTCAAACTCCTCCCAAACAAGATCTGTCTCGTGGCATCCCACTGGACCATCAATGGGGGCTAGCTCGTTCTGTATCTGAGCGATTTTCTCCTGCAGAAAAATCACAAATTCCTCTGCTCTACCCTGTAGCGGGGCTTCCCGCACCCTCTGTTGAAGGAGGGAGCGGGTCACCCTAAACAGGGCGGCAGGGCGGTTTTCTGCGGATGCTATGAGAGTGGCACAATGATGACGTTTGGCCACTCTCAGCGCCACAACGTAAGTCCGTAAATGGGCTCTTACCTGTGTCCGGTCAGATTCAGATCGAGTAGACCTCCATCTTCTCTCTAGGCATCTCTTGTGGCGTTTCATCACCCTTAGCTCCTCGGAGAACCAAGGAGCCAGGGTGGCTCGCCGCCGCAAGAGAGGCCGCAAGGGCGCGACCCGATCCAAGGCTCCCGTGGTCGCAGTATTCCATGCGACCACGAGGTCCTCCATCGGGGCGCGGGTCAGGGGTCCAGGAAGTGGCCCAAGCGCCGCCTGGAACCCATCAGGGTCCATCAGGCGCCTGGGGCGGAACCAGATTGGTGATTCAGGTTCCGCCTGAATCTGTGTAGGCAGAAAGTTGTGTAGGAAGTTAAAACCCACCCCTCTGCTACAAAACTGAAATAGCCCCCCCTTTCTTAATGGGCCATTAAAATGTCCAAGCCAGACAATTCTACATAATAAAGAGTTCCCTACCTTCAGCTCCAGGGTGATGGGATTAAGGCATGATAGTATTAGCCCTTTACCCAACTCATCACATGGCATCTGGGAACTCAGCCAAACACAGCCTAGAGAGTTGCCCTGCATGGCCCCATGGGAGTCTGACAACCAATCAAAATACATTTTCTTACACAGGAACAGGAAACAGAGAGGTGGGGCCGAACAGAGAGTATAAAGCCAGGAACTTTCAGCCCTTCTTTCTCTTTTCTTCTTCACCCAACATCTGGAAGCATGTGATCCCCTTTTCTGTTCAGGAGTTCAAGCCATGTGATCCTGTTCACCATTAAACTATCTTTCCAAGCAGCCTCCATGTTTCCAGTGTCTTTTTCCCCACTTGGAGCTGAACCCAGAAGGACATTTTTCCCAACAGTTGGAAGTACCAACTCTTAAAATTCTTAAGGCTACTTCTGCCCCAATTTCAGTTTTTTTCCACAAAGTGTGCGGCAATACATCGATGAAGATTTTCAGTCATCCAGGTAAAATTGGGTTCTACCCTTAGGGCTTCTTCCTTACAGTGCATGGTAATTCTACCTGAATTATATGTGAAACTTGATGATTATCAAGCATTATACAGATAGCCCTTGCTCACTGACCATTCATCCAGTGACTGTACAAACATACAAGGGTGCTGGAAAAAGTAACTTTATAGCTCATTTACAACCATTTATGACTTATGCAGTGTCCCTCAGTCAAATGATTGCCATTAGAGTCAACAAGAATTGTTTTGTTCTTACTGATTTCCCCCTTGCAGAACAGAGAAATTGGTAAGGGGTTTCAAGAGAGTAAGCTGCTTGCTCTTCTACACATCGAAAGCAATGTGATCCCAATCTCTCCTTTGTCTGATTCTTTCTCCCACCTCAGCAGTGGAGATTGGAGAGGAAAAGACTTCAAAAAGGAAAAATCTGTTTGTTCTTCTACATATTGATAGCCCAGCAGAAGGAAAGGGCCAGGCAAAGAAGAGATTGTCTATAGAAATCACTTGTTTTTTTTCATTCCACCCCCATCAGAGCAGAGACTGGAGAGAAAGAGATTTCAAGACCACTGTAAGCTGTTTGCACAAAACATCTGCAGCATTCAAACACCAGGCTGTGGTAAAATCACATTACTTTTGAGAAAGTAAGACGGCATTCCAGCATTTGGGGAGTGGTTAGGAGGCAAACAAAACAACACAAAGATGTGAAATTGACTTGTCTCTTTCTGGCTGAAAAGCAATTGTAGTGATGTGACTGTGGTCACCTCACTTAGGGATCACTTTGCTTAGTGGCAGAGTTGCTGGCCCCAATTAGGTCTTTAAGCGACTACTGTAAAGTAACATTTTCATTTGATTCCTTATTTGCCAATCAAGGCAGGGAAATTAGTTCAAAGCAAAAGGACACCTGACAAATATAGATTTTACCCCAAAATAAACAAGCTGCTCCCTGCCACCTTTCAGTTTATTCATTTTACTTACTATATTTTTTCTTTTAAAAAGTTCACTTTAAAAAGATAAAATGTTTCCTTTATTTTTTATACAAACTCCCCCCCCCCCCAAACAAAACACAGAACTACGTCCCATAATTAAAAAAGGGAGAGAAAAAAAACTGAAAAAAGTGGGGGCTGAGCAGTCCAACTAGTTCACAGTAGAAAATTAAATCTTAAAAGAGGAGGAGAGCAGTGGGAATAAGAGGAAGAGGACAGTCTCCCCAAAGGTGTACAGGTGAAAGTTGAAAAATTAGAATATCCTGCAAAAGTTCATTTATTTCAGTAATGCAACTTAAAAGGTGAAAACTAATATATGAGATAGACTCATTACATGCAAAGCAAGATAGTTCAAGCCGTGATTTGTCATAATTGAGATGATTATGGCTTGCAGCTCATGAAAACCCCAAATCCACAATCTCAGAAAATTAGAATATTGTGAAAAGGTGCAATATTCTAGGCTCAAAGTGTCCCACTCTAATCAGCTAATTAAGCCATAACATCTGCAAAGGGTTCCTGAGCCTTTAAATGGTCTCTCAGTCTGGTTCAGTAGGAATCACAATCATGGGAAAGACTGCTGACCTGACAGTTGTGCAGAAAACCATCATTGAGGGAAAGCCTCAAAAGGTAATTGCAAAAGAAGTTGGATGTTCCCAAAGTGCTGTATCAAAGCACATTAATAGAAAGTTATGTGGAAGGGAAGTGTGGAAGAAAAAAGTGCACAAGCAGTAGGGATGACCGCAGCCTGGAGAGGATTGTCAGGAAAAGGCCACTCAAAAGTGTTGGGGACTTTCACAAGGAATGGACTGAGGCTGGAGTCAGTGCATCAAGAGCCACCACACACAGACGGATCCTGGACATGGGCTTCAAATGTCGTATTCCTCTTGTCAAGCCGCTCCTGAACAACAAACAATGTCAGAAGCGTCTTACCTGGGCTAAAGAAAAACAGACCAGGTCTGTTGCTCAGTGGTCCAAAGTCCTCTTTTCTGATGAGAGCAACTTTTGCATCTCATTTGGAAACCAAGGACCCAAAGTATGGAGGAAGAATGGAGAGGCACACACTGCAAGATGCTTGAAGTCCAATGTGAAGTTTCCACAGTCTGTGTTGATTTGGGGAGCCATGTCATCTGCTGGTGTTGGTCCACTGTGCTTCATTAAGTCCAGGGTCAACACAGTCATCTACCAGGAGATTTTGGAGCACTTCATTCTTCCTTCCGCAGACGAGCTTTATGGGGATGTTGACTTCATTTTCCAGCAGGACTTGGCACCTGCCCACACTGCCAAAAGCACCAAAACCTGGTTCAATGACCGTGGGATTACTGTGCTTGATTGGCCAGCAAACTCGCCTGACCTGAACCCCATAGAGAATCTATGGGGCATTGCCAAGAGAAAGATGCGAGACATGAGACCGAACAATGCAGAAGAGCTGAAGACCACTATTTTTTTTTTTGTAATTTTTTTTTATTGGTTTTTAAAATATACATAGGAAAAGGGATAGGGTATATAAGAAATTTTGGTAGCTCCCATGCCAGTGTTGGTAGCCCTCCCAAACCTCACAAGTTTACAATTTTAAAAATAAAGGACAAATATAAACAGAGTTGTTGCATTGTGTACCATGTGTTCAATCATCATTTTCTATTATATCAACAATTACAATGACATTTCAAATAAAATCATTTTTGTGATCTGAGCCTTTTCGCTATTGTTTCTTCTTAATAATAATAATAATAATAATAATAATAATAATAATAATAATAATTTTAATTTTATATCCCGCTCTCTCTCCCCAAAGGGACTTGAGGCGGGGCACAGGCAATTAAAAATACAGATAAAACCACAGACAAAATACAAAATTAAAAATGAATTAAATTAGTCCTGCGCTAAAAACCCATAAACTAAACTAAAACTACCCCTAAAACCCCTAACCTTAGAAGAGACTACCCAAGGCCGGCCAGGCGAAAAAGATGTGTCTTTAATTTTAAACGGAAGGAGCGGAGGTCCGTAGTTGTCCTAATATCGGGGGGAAGGTCGTTCCAGAGGGCTGGGCCCGCCACAGAGAAGGCCCTTCCCCTGGGCGTCGCCCGCTGACAAAGTCTAGTGGACGGCACCCGGAGAAGTCCCTCTCTGTGGGAGCGAATCGGCCGTGAGGATGTGTGGGGCAGGATCCGATCCCGCAGATAACTAGGTCCCATGCCTCCTTGGTCTTCCTTGTCACCAGGTGGCGCCGTAATAATAATAATAATAATAATAATAATTTAATTTTATATCCCGCTCTCTCTCCCCAAGGGGACTCGAGGCGGGGCACAGGCAATTAAAATACAAATAAGACCACAGACAAAATACAAAATACAAAATTAAAAATGGATTAAATTGATCCTGCGCTAAAACCCATAAACTAAACTAAAAATACCCCTAAAACCCCTAACCTAAAAAGAGACTACCCAAGGCCGGCCAGGCGAAAAAAGTGTGTCTTTAATTTTAAGCGGAAGGAGCGGAGGTCCGTGGATGTCCTGATATCGGGGGGAAGGTCGTTCCAGAGGGCTGGGCCCGCCACAGAGAAGGCCCTTCCCCTGGGCGTCGCCCGCTGACAAAGTCTAGTGGACGGCACCCGGAGAAGTCCCTCTCTGTGGGAGCGAATCGGCCGTGAGGATGTATGGGGCAGGATCCGATCCCGCAGGTAGCTAGGTCCCGAGCCATGGAGCGCTTTGAAGATGGTAATTAACACCTTGAAGCGCACCCGGAAGACGACAGGTAGCCAGTGCAGCTCGCGCAAGAGCGGTGTTACGTGGGCAAACCTAGAGGTGCCCATAATTGCTCGCGCGGCTGCGTTCTGGACCAACTGAAGCCTCCGGGTACACCTCAAGGGGAGCCCCATGTAGAGAGAGTTGCAATAATCCAGTCGGGATGTCACGAGAGCATGAGTGACTGTGCGAAGGGCGTCCCGATCCAATAGGGGGTGCAACTGGCGTACCAGGCGAACCTGGTAAAACGCCCTCCTGGCCACGGCTGTCACTTGATCTTCCATGGACAGCCGGGTATCCAGGAGGACACCCAAGTTGCGCGCCCCATCCACAGGGGCAAGATGTTCGCCCCCTATGGCCAGCGATGGAGTCAGCTGGTTGAATCGGGCAGCCGGAAACCACAGCCACTCGGTCTTGGTCGGGTTGAGCCTGAGTCCGTTACTTCCCATCCAGATCCGCACGGCTTCCAGGCACTGGCACATCACCGCTACGGCATCGTTGGGGTGGTTTGGGGTAGATATATACAGCTGAGTATCATCAGCGTAGAGATGATACTCTACCCCAAAACCACGGATGATCTCGCCCAGCGGCTTCATGTATGTGTTGAACAGGAGAGGCGAGAGGACCGACCCCTGAGGCACCCCACATGTGAGGGGTCTCGGGGTCGACCTCTGCTCTCCTGCCAACACAAATTGCGATCGGCCAGAGAGGTAGGAGGAGAACCACCGCAGAACGGTGCCTCCCACCCCCAACCCCCCCAGCCGATGCAATAGGATACCATGGTCGATGGTATCGAAAGCCGCCGAGAGGTCTAACAGAACCAGGATGGAGGAGCAACCCCCATCTCTGGCCCTCCAGAGATTATCCACCAACGCGACCAATGCCGTCTCGGTGCTATGCCCGGGTCGAAAGCCGGACTGGCGCGGGTCTAGATAATCAATTTCCTCCAGATGACGGGGAAACTGTTGTGCCACCACACTCTCAACAACCTTCGCCAGGAAGGGAAGGTTGGAGACTGGACGATAGTTGGTTAATAAAGCTGGATCCAAAGAGGGCTTCTTGAGGAGGGGCCTCACCATGGCCTCTTTTAGGGAGGCAGGCAAGGAACCCTCACTCAAGGATGCGTTGATAACCTCTTGGAGCCAGCCTCGTGTCACCTCCCAGGATGCCAGTACAAGCCAGGAGGGACACGGGTCCAATAAACATGTGGTGGCTCGCAGTCGCCCACGTAACCTGTCCATATCCTCGGAAGTAACGGAGTCAAACTCCTCCCAAACAAGATCACCCTCGTGGCAATCCACTGGACCAGCAATGGGGGCTAACTCATTCTGTATCTGAGCAATTTTCTCCTGCAGATAAGACACAAATTCCTCTGCTCTACCCTGTAAGGGGGCTTCCCGCACCCTCTGTTGAAGGAGGGTACGGGTCACCCTAAACAGGGCGGCAGGGCGGTTATCTGCGGATGCTATGAGAGTGGCGCAATGATGGCGTTTGGCCACTCTCAGCGCCACAATGTAAGTCCGTAAATGGGCTCTTACCGTAGCTCCCTTCGGTAGCTCCCTTCGTTCCCATATCTTGTGTAATGTTGTCCTTTTCCCCGCCCCCACTATCTCTGTCCTCTAGGAGGGAAGAATGTTTTTAGTTAGTTAGTTAGTTTAGTTTATTTGATTTATATACCGCCCTTCTCCCTTTTGGGACTCAGGGCGGTGTACAGCCACAATAAAATAAACGGTACAAAATCTAAAACAACGTTAAAAAGATATTAAATAAATGGCCTACATTTTAAAACCCCATACTAAAATCACTATACAATCCCTTTAAAAACTACCTTTAAAAACTACGACAGGCCGGCAGCGCAGAATAAATGCGTCTTCAGGGCCCGACAGAAGAGATGTAGGTCTGAGATCGTCCTTAGTCCAGGGGGTAGGTCATTCCAGAGGGCAGGAGCTGCCACAGAGAAGGCTCTCCCCCTGGGGGTCACCAACCGGCATTGTTTAGCCGACGGCACCCTGAGGAGGCCCTCTCTGTGGGAGCGAACTGGTCGGAGGGAGGTATTTGGCAACAGGAGGCGGTCTTGCAGGTAACCAGGTCCCTTGCCATGGAGCGCTTTAAAGGTGGTCACTAGCACCTTGAAGCGCACCCGGAAAGCCACAGGCAGCCAGTGTAGCTCACGCAGGAGAGGTGTCACATGGGAGCATCTAGAAGCTCCCAGAATCCCCCGCGCGGCCGCATTCTGAACTAACTGTAGCCTCCGGGTGCACCTCAAGGGAAGCCCCATGTAGAGAGCGTTGCAATAGTCCAGACGGGAGGTGACGAGGGCTTGGGTGACCGTGCGTAAGGCGTCACGATCCAGAAAGGGGCGCAAATGGCGTATCAGGCGGACCTGATAGAAAGCCCCCCTGGCCACAGCTGTCATGTGTTCTTCTAGAGACAGCCGAGAGTCCAGGAGGACGCCCAAATTGCGAGCCCTCTCTGTGGGAGCCAGTGTCTCGCCCCCAATAGTCAGAGATGGCATCAACTGACTATACCGTTTTGAAGAAAGGCATTTGCTTCATTTAATGTTTTAATTCTTATTCTACCCCCCTCCCAGAAGATCGGCATCCCCTCTGGCAATAACCATTTAAACCAAACTCCTTTATTATATAATTTCTTCGACAGGAAGGAATATTTCCTTCTTGTTTCTCTGATTTTTTTCAGAATTTGTTTCAGTATGGTTATTTCTTTATCTTGATATTTTAAAGGTTCCCCTTTTTGAGCCCCCAGTATCTCATCCCTCGTGGATCTGAGAAATTTAACATGAACCTCTCTTGGGACATTGTGGATTCTAGCATAAGTTGAATTAATTCTATAAACCAGGTCCATAACCCACCAGAGTTGTTCTTTATCTCTTTTAAGGTATTCTGCTAATATTGTACTCATAACATATTTAAGATCTTCATTTTCTGTCTCTGGTATGTTCTGGAACCTGAGAAAAAAAGACATTATTTCAAATTCTATTTTAGACATATAAGTTTCTAATTCTAAATTTTCCTTTCGCATTTCTTTAACCTTTTTCCCCATCTCGGTTGCCCCACCCTCCAACGCCGTAATTCTTTGTTTATTTTCCGTTGCATTTTGCTGCGTTTCTCTGAGTCCTATTTTAAAGTCTGTCATCTCTTTCCACAATTCATTCATATTTCTCATAAGTTCCTGAAACATTTGAGCAACCGACAGTTCCTGCGAGCTCTCTCCAGAAGTTTCTTTCTGCAATAGTTAAGTAATTTTTGACTGTTGCATGCTTGGGCTGGAAGCTGCTGAAGAGGGGGTAGATATTGATTTCCCCGTGGGTGGTTTTCTGGAAACCATTGTCTCAGTTCAAAGATGGTAAAAGAAATGGTGTCAAAGGAGCAGACGTCCGGGACGGTTCGAGGTATCAAGAAAGTCCAAATAAAGAGCTAGTTCTCCTTCACTGTCTCAAGTCTCAGAAATACATCAAAAAAATCCCAAATAGAACCATATAATCCACATCCAGGAATTCCACGTAACAGGAGAGACTAAGAGAGCCTTCGGGGGAGATATTAAAAAATATCAGGAGTCCTTCGGAGGCGGTTACCGAGGGCAAACTTCATAAGTATAAAGAAGCTATGAGGAGAGAACAAAGGGGAGCCATCTTGCCCCACCCTTTCACAGGGAGAGAAGAAAAGTTAAAGTTAAAGTTGCAAATTGCTTTTTAGAAAGGGCTCCGCGAAACATTGTTGCCACTGCAATACTCTCTCTCATAGTTAATTCAAACAGCAAGTTAGTCCCTTTTCTCTCTCCATTTTGGAGAGAGATCGTTTGAATGCCGCTTCTTCTGAGGGTGGGTTAAAAGAAGAAAACTCCCCCCTCTAATCTCCGTTTGAATTGATTGAACTAGAACTCACAATACTCTGTCGATTGTCCTCCATCAGTGATCCAGAAGATTAGGAAGAGCCCTCCAGCACCGGCATTTTCGCTACTCTTTCAATTTGGTTTGTTTCTCCCGGGATCCGTCCGGCGAAGAGGCAAGATTGCCCCCCCCCCCTTCTGCTTCCCGGCTCCTAGGGCGTGGTTGGGAGCATCCCACCAGCTGCCGCCAAGTTGGGGGCTCCCAACGAGCCGCCCTTATGTCAGGGGGTCCCTCCAGGACCACCCTGTGCTCCTGAGGGAGCCCACCAGGAAAGCAAGCGGCGGACGAAACACGTCCGTCGCCTTCGGAAACCGGAAGTCAAGTTCCCTGAAGGCCACTATTGAAGCATTCTTGTCTTCCATAACATCTCAGCAGTGCCACAGGCTGATAGCTTCCATGCCATGCTGCATTGAGGCAGTAATTACTGCAAAAGGGACCCAAACCAAGTACTGAGTACATATGCATGCTTACACTTTTCAGAGGTCCGATATTGTTCTACTAGCTGTACCCGCCACGCGTTGCTGTGGCCAAGTTTGCTTAAATGAAAAAGTTTCCCCTCATAGACCCTCCTTCCCCCTCCCCTCCCTCTCTTACTCTACCTACCTACCTACCTACTGTATTTCTCCCCCCCCCCTCTCTCTATCCCTCTACCTATCTACCTACCTACTGTATTTTCCCTCTCTCCCTCTACCTACCTACTTGCCTACCTACCTACTGGTTGGCGGAGGGGGGGGGGGGCGCAGCGAAGGAGAGGCCGCTGACTCGGCAGCAGCCTTGTGGGGGGGGAGTTAGTGGAGGGGGGGTGGCGGAGGAGGCAGCAGCGGAGGAGAGGCCACTGACTTGGCAGCGGCCTTGTGTGTGTGGGGGGGGGGAGTTGGCGGAGGGGGGGCGGAGGCAGCAGCGGAGGAGAGGCCGCTGACTCGACAGCGGCCTTGTATGGGGGAGTTGGCGGGGGGGGGGTGGCGGCGGCAGCAGCGGAGGAGAGGCCGCTGACTCAGCAGCAGCCTTGTGTGGGGGGGGGGGAGTTGATGGAGGGGGGGCGGCGGCGGCGGAGAGTGAGGCCACTGAGGAGGCGACCGTCGCAGATATGACGCAGGCCGCTTCACCTTTCATGCAAGTGACCTGAGCTGAAAAGCGGCTGGGTGGGAGGGGCCGCGAAGGGGAGGGGGGCGAGTGAGCGAGTGAGGGAAACACACAGAAGAGCTGCAGTTTTACATATGTGTGGCGTGTACCTGGCACCAGTGTGCCATCCACACAATCTGTAGGTATCATTGGTGCTGCACTTGTAAGGAACGTTGTGGGATAATTTGGTGGCGATTGGTGTAGTAGTTTCTGAGATTAGCGGTTTTGAACAAACTCATAGTTAACTTTTTATTTATATAGATGTACAATCCTTGTTTTATTGATTGCATGTAATATTCTAATTTTCTGAGATTGTGGATTTGGGGTTTTCATGAGCTGTACGCCATAATCATCTCAATTATGACAAATCACGGCTTGAACTATCTTGCTTTGCATGTAATGAGTCTATCTCATATATTAGTTTCACCTTTTAAGTTGCATTACTGAAATAAATGAACTTTTGCACAATATTCTAATTTTTCGAGTTTCACCTATATTTCATAGCATGATACATTTCCCTGGGGTGTATGTAGACTGTTTAATAAGTGACCAGTTCCCATGATCTGGGGGGAAGGAAGCAGAAAAAAAGAAAACAGAATATATGTTTGAATTGGGGAAAAAGCAGCCAACTTTCCCCCACAAGAGGAAACTGGGAGGGGAAAGGATTACATTCATACATTCACCAAGAAAGGCAGGGGTACAAATGATGGAAGTCAACATTTATCCTGGAGCTATAACCACTCCCATTTCTTCCAGGTAGTGTTTGTTGTGGACTATCCAACTGCAGAGACTTGAAGAAAAAGAGGGGGCATGAGGAAGAAGAGGAGGAAATGAGAGGAAAAGGACAGGCCAATTTCTCAACAAACCAAAAAGAACCAAAGTAGTGCAGACTGAGTGGTTGAAAGCTGATAGCAGAACACCAAGAGGGTCATGTACCTAGATTGAGCGGGGAGAGGGGTTAAACAAAAGTGAGGCTTGCTCCATACCCAGGGAAAAGGGGCAGGAAGAACTGAGGGGATGAGGTCCATCCCCACCTCAAAAAAATTTAAAGGAAAGTCTAGAAGCCTATTGGGTGTTCAAGCCTATCTGAGACCTATGGTCAGCATCAGATCTTCCATCTACTAATGGTTAGAGCAAAAGGGCTTTTTCTCTTATTTTTTTCGCATCACCACTGGGTTCAAACAAGAGTAGTGGTTGTTCACAGCCCTGACTCGCCCTTCTGACTCCTCTGGCAGAGGAAGGTATCCCCCGACTCTCACAGATGCTCCCTCATCCACCTCTGGCTCCATCTGAGCCTCCTCCTCCTCAGTCTGCCCCTTAGACTCCAGCAATCCATGGTCCAGAGGAGCATGAGGTGGCTGGGCTGGAGGGAGAGGAGGTAGCAGTGGCAGGTTACGAGGGATGCTCAGCTCTGTGGAGGGAGAGAAGAGACAGATGGACAGACAGAGAGATAGGATGGTCTGGGGTTAAGGCAGGAAGAGGGAGTAAACACTGAGAACCAGTATTATTTCAGCAAGATACTCTCCATGAGCAGTTTCAGCATCAACTATGTTACGGTATTTATTTATTTTATTTATTTATTTATTTGATTTATATCCCGCCCTTCTCCAAAAGGACCCAGGGCGGCGCACAGGAATTTAAAATACATACAAAATAATACAAAAAATTTAAAAAACCTATTAAATATCAGTCCTGCACTAAAACCAATTGAAATCCCCAATTAAAACTATCTACATTAGTCCCAGCGGAGGTTATGTTAGGCCGGCTTGATGAAAGAGGTGTGTTTTTAAACACTGGCGGAAGAGGCGGAGGTCAGTGATGGTACGGAGTTCTGGGGGTAGGTCGTTCCATAGGGCAGGGCCCGCCACAGAGAAGGCCCTTCCCCTGGGTGTCGCCAGTCGGCATTGTCCGGCCGACGGCACCCTGAGAAGGCCCTCTCTGTGGGAGCGTATCGGTCTGAGGGATGTATGGGGCAGGAGACGGTCTCGCATATAACTAGGTCCCGAGCCATGGAGCGCTTTGAAGATGGTCGTCAAAACCTTGAAGCGCACCCGAAAGACCACAGGAAGCCAGTGCAGCTCACGCAGGATCGGTGTAATATGGGAGTGCCTCGAAGCTCCCATAATCACCCGCGCGGCTGCATTCTGAACTAACTGTAGCTTTCGAGTGCACCTCAAGGGAAGCCCCATGTAGAGAGCATCGCAGTAGTCGAGTCGGGATGTCACGAGTGCCTGAGTGACTGTGCGAAGGGCAGCCCAGTCCAGTAAGGGGCGCAATTGGCGCATCAGGCGTACCTGATGAAACGCCCCCCTGGCCACGGCCGCCACATGGACCTCCATGGACAGCCGGGCATCCAGGAGGACACCCAAATTGCGCGCCTTCTCCACGGGGGCCGGTGTTTCACCCCCAATGGCCAGAGTTGGAGTAATCTGGCTGAACCGGGGTGTCGGAAACCACAGCCATTCGGTCTTGGACGGGTTGAGCTTGAGTTACTACCCATCCAGATCTGTACGGCCTCCAAACACCGGGACATCACCTCGACGGCATCGTTGGGGTGGTCTGGGGTGGATATGTACAGCTGAGTATCATCAGCGTACAGATGATATCCCACCCCAAAACCACGGATGATCTCACCCAGCGGCTTCATATATGTGTTGAATAGGAGGGGCGAGAGGACCGACCCCTGGGGAACCCCACATAAGAGGGGTCTCGAGGTCGACCTCTGCCCCCCTGCCAACACATATTGCAACCGACGAGAGAGGTAGGACGAGAACCACCGTAAAACGGTGCCTCCCAGCCCCAACCCCCCCAGTCGGTGCAATAAGATACCATGGTCGATGGTATCAAAAGCCGCTGAGAGGTCTAACAGGACTAGGATAGAGGAATGTCCTCTATCCCGCGCCCTCCAGAGATCATCCACCAACGCGACCAATGCCGTCTCGGTGCTGTGACCGGGTCGGAAGCCGGACTGGCGCGGGTCTAGATAATCAATTTCCTCCAGGTGTCGCGGAAACTGTTGTGCCACCACACTCTCAACAACCTTCGCTAAGAAGTGAAGGTTGGAGACTGGACGGAAGTTCTCTAATAATGCTGGGTCCAGGGATGGCTTCTTGAGGAGGGGCCTTACTACCGCCTCTTTCAAGACGGCAGGCAAGGACCCCTCACTCAAAGATGCGTTGACAATGCCTTGGAGCCAGCCTCGTGTCGTCTCCCAGGATGCCAGTACAAGCCAGGAGGGACACGGGTCCAATAAACATGTGGTAGCCTTAAGTCTCTTTGACAACCTGTCCATGTCTTCGGTAGTGACAAAGTCAAACTCCTCCCAGAATGGAATCTCAAGAGTAGCCTCGGACAGTCCGACTGGACCACTCTCGATGGAGGGTAACTCATTCCGAATCCGAGTGATTTTATCCTGCAGATAAATCCCAAATTCCTCTGCTCGTCCCTGCAGAGGGGCTTCCCGCGGCCTCTGGTGAAGGAGGGAGCGGGTCACCCCAAACAAGGCGGCAGGGCGTTTATCTGCGGATGCAATAAGGGTTGCACAATACTCACGTTTGGCCACCCTTATCGCCACTAGGTAAGGCCTAATATGGGTTCTCACTAGTGTTCGGATCTCCATCTGCTCTCTAGGCGTCTCTTGTGGCGCTTCATCTCCCTCAGCTCCTTGGTGAACCAATGAGCCTGGGTGACTCGTCGCTGCAAGAGACGCCGCAAGGGCGCGACTCGGTCCAAGGCCCCCGTGGCCGCACTTAACCATGCGGCCACCAGGTCCTCGGTCGAGTCGCGGGGCAAGTCCACAGGCATTGGCCCAAGCTCCCTCTGGAACCTTACCGGGTCCATCAGGAGCCTGGGGCGGAACCATATAGGAATATTCGGCTCCGCCTCCCCACGGTGAGGTGCAGCGATTGGAAAGTCTAGCCGAAGGAGAGCGTGATCTGTCCATGACAGGGGTGTGATGGCTAGATTCCCTATTCCCAGATCACTACTCCACTGTCCCGAGATGAAGATTAAGTCCAGGGTGTGTCCACCCTCGTGGGTAGGGCCTAAAACTACCTGGGTCAGGTCCATGGCTGTCATGGAAGCCATGAACTCCCGAGCTACTCCAGAGGTCTCACCTACTGACGGCAGGTTAAAGTCCCCCATGACCAAAAGTCTGGGGGTCTCAACTGCCGCCTCGGCTATCACCTCTAGGAGCTCGGGCAGGGCTGTTGTTGCATAGCGAGGAGCCAGGTATACAACTAACACGCCCAACTGCCTCCCTAGGCCCCACTTCACAAGGAGGGACTCACACCCGGTCGTCTGAGGGATCGTGGTCTCCTTCGGCTCAAGACCTTCCCTAACCATAATCGCCACCCTCCCACCCCTTCCCAGGGCCCTAGGCTGATGGAAGGCTCGGTAGCCTGGTGGGCACATATCAACGAGGGGTAAACCCCCCTCGAGGCCCAACCAGGTTTCCATTATACCCACCAGGTCCGGGTCCCCCTCTGACACAAGGTCACGGATGAGGGGGGCTTTGTTCACCACGGACCTGGCGTTGCATAACATCAGCCTAGGGCCTTCTTTCTGTGGTCCTTGCCCACCTAGTCTGCGATGGGAGCACGGGGAGTTGGAACGCGTGACCGCCTGTAGCCAGCGGCCACGGTCTCCCAACCCAGTCCGTCTCCCACCGCCCCTGCCCCTCCCCAGAACCGAACTGATAGACAAGACCTCAGTGGAAACGACCCCCCCTCCCCTTTCTCCGTTTCCTCCCTTCCGCCGGCCGGCCTAGTACTGTCCCATCCCCTAGCTGGACTATCCCTCCCCTCCTCCTCCTCCCTGGAACCCCCTAAAAGTCGAATTAAAAATTTATTTAAAAAACCCCTCAGTTTGCGCCTTGCCCACCTCTCAGGAGCAATTAGTCCACCCTCGAGGTGGGCCCGTGTTAGACAAGGGGGCCAGGCCTGCAAGAGGGGAGACTCTCGCAGGCAACGGAGATCACGTCTAGAATACGTTTTGGAACCCCGATGGTCGTCCAGATCCGGGGGGATAGTTGCAAGTCCGCAAAGAGTCCAGGGAAAAAGCTATAAAGTGACAGATAAATAAAGTGCAATAGATGACCTTGGGGGGGGGCAGGAGGGAAAAAGTCAAATTAGTCTATTAGTCTGGGGTCCTGCATAAGGGCAGATCGCAGTTTAGTCCCTGCACGAACCCCAGCCGACTGTTCTCTTCGGCCACATAGGCCTAAGTCTGCATTTAGTGCCGCACGACTGGTTGGTCTGTCGTGTGGCCTGATGGAAAATGCTGCCATGTGCTGGCCCGGCTTACCTCCTCCTGTCCAGGGCACTCACTCTAGATCTTCCTGAGTCCTCCTGTGCCATTGTTCCACCGTTTCCAATGCTTGTCAAATGCAATCATTCAAGAATTAATAGAGGAGAATATTTGTAGCTCAGGGTTGACACGAGCTTGGTTGTTTTTGAGCTTGGTTGTTTTTTTGCAGATATTTCATTACCCAAACTAGGTAACTAGCACTAATGATTTTATCAAGTTAGGGTAATGAAACATCTGCAAGAAAACAAGCAAGTTCAGAGAACACCAAGGTGTAGTGATAACTTTCACGCCGTTATCAGGCGGGCGGGCCCACGGATAAGGGAGAAAAGAACACGACACCAGGATCTTCTCTGAACGGAATGGGACTGCGCAACGGACAAAGGTCCGCAGGCCTTTTTATTAACTTTATCAGAAGGCAGGGTTAAGCATACATCGTCATATGTAAACAATACATAAATCATGACCATATAAGGAAATTCACACAGTAGAATAGGAGTCACGTGCTCTTTGTTGATAGTTAGCACGTTGCAAGAAGGTGGGAACTTTTCTCCAAGGTGTTGAATGTCAGAGGGTGTGCTAGTAACTTTCCATGCCAGCTTCCTTGTTTATGTCCAACCGGTCAGAACCAGTCTACACTAACAGAAATGCTTAGCACGTGAAGCAATGTCATAATGCAACATCTCCTCTGTTTTTGTTTTTTCAAAAAAGATGGTCTTCGTCACCATACAGCAGTCTGAGGGGGGGTTTGATTCGGTGTTTAAAAATTACCTCTTCCTCCTCGTCACTGCCCTGGGTTAACGGTTTCTTCTCCAGGGGGTCTCCCTGGGGCTCAGGAGCATACTTCTGTTCCCACAAAGCATTGATGTGAGCTATAGCTCGTTTCTCAGCAAACAAAGATAAGCTATTAGAAATTGCACGAGCAAAAATAGGCAAAACACAAGGTAAAACAATACATCCTAAAGCAATCATACCAATTAAAGCTACAATAGCTTGCAAACCAGGTAATTTTGGAAACCATGAACCAAACATTTCTTTCAAATTTAAACCATGCCATGTTTGTACAGGCACATGAGCAATTTTTACCATTTTGTGTGATATTTCCTGAATGACTTTTCCACTATCATCAATTTCAATACAGCAATTAGTCAAATTAAATTTACCACATACTCCCCCTTCTTTTGCCAATAAGTAATCAAGAGCTAAACGATTTTGCATAATATATGTTCTAGACTTTGCACTTTCTTGAGCTAAATGTTGTAAGGCTAATACAGTTTGATTTATAATAATTTCAATTACAGCTTGAAGACGAATTATTCTATTTATCATGTATATGGGAGTACGATATTCAAATGTGCCATCCTCTGCCCATGTTGCTGGGCCGTAGACGGCAATTATGCGTTCTGGAGGCCAATCCTCGTCAGTCCAATCTCCTCGATGAATGTCTTTAGTGTCTATAATGTCTCTGCGGTCTCGCACATTACCTAGTTCTTCGTAGACTGGAACTCCCAGATCTTGTCGTTGTCGTAGTGGGAGTAGGAAGAAACCAGGGCGAATGGTGGATAGGACGCAAGACCCATACCAGTTTGCTGGTAATTTGTTGTAAGCAAAACGTCCACAAACCCAATACAGTCCATCTGGGGTGGACCAAGAAAAGTCATTGTTTTCTGGCAATGTCAAGAATTTCATGTTAGTAATTTTTTCCAAAGATTTGTTTGGGGCTTTTGTGCAGTTAGCCAGTTTTGTGGAACAGGAAAGGTGATGTTAATGGGATTGCAAGTGTGTTGATAACAGTCAAATGGTGAGAATAGTCTGGTTATGTACAATTTTCTATCTTTTTCTTGTTTTGGGATGGTGTCTGGTGGAACAGTGAGTCCTTTGGATATAAAGTCCACACATCTCCAATCTCCACAAGATGTACCAGAGCCGCAAGCGTGATGAGGATTACTGGCTCGAGCACAAATGTATTTTTCGTTGTCAGAGTATGTTCTACGCCATGAGAGAGAGCCACATTCGTTGGTGCCCTCGTCCATGGCTTCACATGCATCAAAAATGACTGATTGAGGAAGTGCCAAATTATAAAAGTCCTTGTTGATGATCAATTTTTCCCCAGCAGTGATTTGTATGGTATATCTATGAGTTGGACCTGTAGGGTCATAACACTGTTGTCGGTTCTTGTCAATACAAATTGAATAAGTAGTGCCATTGTGCGTACATGTTTGGAGTGCTTTGTTTTTACAGTTCAATTGAGTACTATATATCAAGGTATGAATGACCTTATCTTCTTGTTTTGTGATTTTGATGCAAGGTGCACAATATGTGGTATCTCCAGACAGCACATCGCGTTTGGCTTTGTGAAAATGTTTATCAAAGTCCCCTCGCAGCCTCAATGGGACTGGAGGTGTTGTAAAGTCATTATGTTGGTGTAGTGCTTTGGTACCATCTTTGGTTGATGTCTTTAGTTAGAAGTCCTTTACTGACCATGATGGTTGTCACAAGCAGCAGTTGAATCTGGAGAAGTGACAGGATCAGAAGAAGATGTATCTGCATCTTTGGTCTTTGGTGGCAGATGACAGGGACGAACGTGTCGACCAGGTATCCACAGAGTCTTTTCAGGAAGTGCAACAGCGGCGTATCCTCTTCCCCAAGTGATGAGCTCTGCTGGTCCTCGCCAGGTCAGGTCAGGTAGGCACCGGTAATAGACAAGTGGTCGCTGATGTTCAGCAGAGGGGGAAGAAGAAAAGTGACGACAAGCAGCAGACATTGCAGGTTGACCAGTCAGGTTTAGAAAATTAAGAGTATAAAGACACAAGTTAAGGGTGTCTTGCACAGCTGGGAGACCAGGGGCTGTTTTCCCCCGTGAGCCAATGTAACGGTCAAGAGCATGCTTTAAGGTTTGATTTGCTCTTTCAACCAAGGCTTATCCTTGGCTATTGTATGGAATACCAAATTTGTGAATTATGCTCCATTTTTGACAAAAGGCAGCAAATGCAGTGCTTGTATAAGCAGGCCCATTGTCAGTTTTGAGTTCGTTTGGGCGTCCCAGCGATGCAAAAGTACGAATGCAATGATTAATTACATGTTTTGTGGCTTCGCCCCTTGGAGGGGTAGCCATGATGAAACCTGAATATGTGTCAATTGACACATGAATGTACTTCCATGGAGCAAAGGAAGCATATTGAGTAACATCCATTTGCCAAATTTGACAACATCCTGTTCCTCGGGGATTAACTCCCATAGGGATAGAATGCGCTTGTTTACTACAAGTAGGACACTGTTGCAATATAGCAGTTGCTTCCGCTATTGTTATACCAAATTGTTTTATCAGCGCCCTTTTGTTTTGATGAAAATAAGAGTGACTTTCCCAAGGTGTAAGGGAAGAAAGAGAATAAACAATTGATGAAGATGTAGCGTCCGATGCAGCTTGATCTGCAACGTCATTTCCTTCTTGGAGAATACCTGGAAATGGTTGATGACTTCTTATATGAGAAACATGAAAGAGATTTGTTCTTTGAGAAATTAAGTGTTGAAGAGTGAGAAAAAGTGACAAAAGTGAGGATTCAATAGAAGGTGAAAGGTAGGCTTGATAGATAGAAGAGATAATCTGTGTAACGTACAGACTATCCAAAATCAGGTTAAAAGGTTGATCAGAAAATTGTTGAAAAGCCAAAATTGAAGCATAGAGTTCTGCGCGTTGTGCAGAAGTCTGTGGTGGAATAATTTTTGTGTGCCATTGGCCTTCAGATTGCCAGGCACAAACACCATATGTCTTACTTCCATCTGCAAAAACTGTGACAGCATCTGGAATTGGAAATGAAGAAAAAGGAGTTTCCCACACGAAAGGTGTGGTTTTCAAAAGTTGTAGTCTTGGGTCAGGAGGATGATGACAAGAGACAGAACCAGGCCAATCAGCAAGAGCATACTGCAATGCCTCGCTGGAGGCCAAAAGAGTTTCCCAAGTAGCAAGAGAAGAAGGAACATAGATTGTAATTGGTTCCTGTCCAGCAAGTGCTTTAGCACGATGGCGACCCTTAGTAATAAGGAGTGCCATTTGAGCTGGCTTTGTAGTTAAAGTAGAACGAGGTGTATGTGAAAGGTGTAACTTGTACAATTGCAGCTGTAGGTAACTGTAATGTGTTGATTAACAAAAGTGCAAGAGGAAAACCATCCAGCAAACGATCTACCCATTTTGTTTTTAACGCCTGATTTACTAATTGCATCGTTTCAAAATGTTCTTTTTGCAATGGGATTTTGTCTGCTGGTTGCTTTCCTTTAGTTAAGGCATTAAAAAGAGGTGAAAGTTGAACAGTAGTAAGACCTAAATATTGAAAAGGAGGAAAAGTTTGAAATTTGTCAGATGCTATCTTTTAAATCAATAATCATCATGTCATAATGTTGAGGAATGAGATGTGGATTAGGTAATCCACATTGTAGCGCCCCCATTGGTTGTAAAATCTGCCATGGGGCGTGAGGTGAAGAGGCTTCTGGGAGCAAAATCATAGTGGCAACCAATTCCCCCCCCCCCTTTTTTTTAAACGGAGAATTAATCGTCATGGCAAAAGTGAGGTCTGAAAAGCTGTCAAAACTCAAAATTAAAAGACAATTCAGATGAAAGGAAATTTTCCAAAGGCAGATATCAGAAACAAACAAACAAATGACATAGGATGGGGTACTCTAAATCTGACATCAAAAAAAAAGACGTGAGAAAAATCAGCTTCATTGTTATGGAAGCTAGGTAACTCTCATTAAGTATGTCAAAACATTTTCAAATGCAGGCAAAATAGCAGAAAATCATTCCTGGTTATAGATTAAAATAAACGTAAAACTCAAAAAATGTCCAAAAGAAAAATCAAAATTGTTGGCAAAACTGAAAAAGAAATATCATACAGCTCATTAAAATGGTTATAATAATTGATTTGCATGAAAAAAGAGTGAAATGGGATTATTTGAAGGTAAATGTGGGTATGTTGATGTAAATGTACTTTGACTCCCCTTAAAGATGTGTGTGTGTGTGTGTGTGTGTTATGTCTGGCCTGTGTGATTTCACCCCTCCCTCTGTCCTCCTCTTCCCTCTGTGTTATTCTTCAGAGAGACGCAGGCAAGAGGGGGGGAAGTGGGCAAAAGGATGTGTGGGTGTCTGCTTGTTTTGACTGTGTGTGAGTGAAAAGGGAGAGAGTGATGCTCCAGTGAGAGCATTCCCTCCCACTTTCCCATTAAGGGGGGCTGCAGTTTTTCTGCTCATTTTAAAAAGTTTTTTGCAACATGAGCAAAAGGTGGGCTCCTCCCTCACCCCCACCTGGAGGACGGCACTAGTAAAATGGCCAGGCCTCCCACAAGTAAAGCAAATTCCGGTGGTGCACAAAAAAGAAGCAGGAAGTGGGTGATTTATTTGCAACGCAACAACCAGAGCGTCCATTTTTGCAGACTCTGGGTCTGGTCTGACCACTCCCTTACAATTAAAAAGTTTCACGTTTATTCCAACAGACACACACCTTTCAATGCAATCCTTTCTGGCTGATCTTACTCAAAACACAGATTCACGTCGGGGTCACCAAATGTAGTGATAACTTTCACGCCGTTATCAGGTGGGCGGGCCCACGGATAAGGGAGAAAAGAACACGACACCAGGATCTTCTCTGAACGGAATGGGACTGTGCAACGGACAAAGGTCCGCAGGCCTTTTTATTAACTTTATCAGAAGGCAGGGTTAAGCATACATCGTCATATGTAAACAATACATAAATCATGACCATATAAGGAAATTCACACAGTAGAATAGGAGTCACGTGCTCTTTGTTGATAGTTAGCACGTTGCAAGAAGGTGGGAACTTTTCTCCAAGGTGTTGAATGTCAGAGGGTGTGCTAGTAACTTTCCATGCCAGCTTCCTTGTTTATGTCCAACCGGTCAGAACCAGTCTACACTAACAGAAATGCTTAGCACGTGATGCAATGTCATAATGCAACACCAAGGACCCCTCATTCAAAAATTGTCTGGAAATGGTTTTATTGTTTTGATTTGGTTTCCAAAACCTGTTTTCTGTAGTAGCCCCTGAATGAAATCAAGTTACTATTTGTTGAAAGACTGTATAAAGACAGGGGCTGATTATTATGCCTTGGGGCTGTGCTCCACATTTAAAACAAGCAACACCAAAATAAGTGTTTTCTATAAGCCATTATAATATGCAAAATTGGTGTAAAGCATTGTGCTTCTGCATAAAGTGAGCTTAAATCATTTGTAGGCAAACCTTTGGTTAGTTGGTGGGCCAGAAATTGTTTGAACTAAATTATTATGAGGACTATCACCTACTGAAAACAATCTTACCTATTTAATTTTAGGTGTTTTTACTGTCAGTCTACAGTTAGTGCATTTTAAGGACATAAAGTTCTTTGAACTATCATTCAACAAGGTGAAATCCTAAGCTTTTGTAATGTTTTAGGTTTTTTTCTTATTTGAGAGATGCCATTCAGAGACTGTGATTCCAAATATTAATAGAAAAAGGTTGATAATTATGGAGAGATGGAAGGCATGATAAATGTAGCATTGAAATTCCTATCCATTACTCTATACCAGTGTGTCTCAACCTCAGCAACTTTAAGCAGTGTGGGCTTCGACTCCCATAATTCCATAACTGTCTGGCTGAGGAATTCTGGGAGTTGCAGTCCATACATCCTAAAGTTGATAAAAGTTGAGAAACACTGCTCTGTACAATTCTCACAGAATATTGGCAACATACTGTGCAATATGAGAATTAGAACATGATTTTCCAAAGAGAATTTCAAATACTTCTAAAATTTGAAGGGATTCTTCATGTATTTTATGCTGGCAATATTAGATAATTCATTCACTAAACTACTTTAAGAAATTGCTACATATACCAAGTGAAACCATAATATGATTTGTTTTGTCCTAGTGTACTATGAAACTCCAACCTACATAATTAATGCTGAATATTCTACTGTTTAAAGCTGGACAAACTGACAATTTTAAAGAGCATAAATGTTAAGAGCATAAATGTCTGTTACAAATGTCATGTGCTATTTCAGAAATACCGGTATGTTGTACCTTTCTTTGTCTCCTCTATAAGATAATACCTATGCAATATACAGTACCTACCTTATTTCTATAACATATTTAGGAGCTATAAGACTTTTCAGCTATGGACACCTTCCTGTGCTTCATAGTGGGGACAAAAGTTAAGGCAGTCATGCGGCCCATTTTTTCACTCTCAATGACCCTAGTAAACTTTTTTCCAACCCAGAATTAATTAGATGTTTTGGATTATAACTCTCATTAACACCAACCAAATGGGGAAGACAGTCTAACCCAAACCATCTTGAAGGATCTGTTTGGTGGAAAACTGGTTTAATAAATAGTATTCTTCATGTTGTTATAAGTATGTGTGTGTGAGAGAGAGAGACAGAGACACAGAGAGAGAGAGAGAGAGAGACAGAGAGAAATATCACCAAATTCAAGATTGTTTCAGCCACCTGAGTTAGTAAATTTCTAGAAGCCAGGAGTAAAAGAGGCAGCAGTACTATTATTTGGAGTTTGGGTAGATAATCTTTAACTTTGTGTTCTCCATCACAAGTGAGGCTTTTCTGCAGAGTTCTGCTATATCTAATACAATTAAATTATAGAAGGAGTTGCCCGAATTATAATTGAAACAATCGTTCTAAGATCTCTCTGCAGAACACTACAAGCTGCCTTATGCCAAACCAGACTATGGTTCCGTTCAGCTGGGGAAATTATTAGTGACTCTTCAGAGTTCTGTACAGAAGCCTTTCTTAGTCCTTCCTGGAAATGCCAGAAGAAGCCCCTGAAATTTCTTCCCTGCCTCCTGGTGTCAGACACAGTGGATGGTGTAGACACTGCATTCACATGACCCATGGATAGCGATGGCTATGGCGTGCGGGCTGTGACACACACACACACACACACGGTCATATCCCTGCCTTCCTCCTGTGGTAGCTATTGCACACTTACACGCAGTCACCCACGGAGTCAGCAGCAAGGATGGAGATGAGGTTGGGGGACGAGTCGGAGTCCCCACTGAACCCAGAAACTGGTGCCCGGCTCCCAGCCCGGTCCCAGCCTGTGACAGAGATGCCCACATCAGAAATAGGGATTGGGGGCAAGGAAGAGAGGCAGCAGTGAACATGAGGGTGAACGGGTTTATCCTCCCTCCTGCTACATGCATGCTGCATAGGGCTGGAAGAGAAGACAGGATGGACAAGGAGTGGGGCAACAAAGGAGGGGCAGACTGGAATGACAATGGAAAAAGATGGAGGGAGATGGAGCATGGTATGGACTAGCAATAGTGTCTATGCTCTTTCCACCCTGCAGCCCCACTTCATCCTATACTCACCATGCAGCCTTTGTGAAGCAACCACGTAGCTGACAAGTGTCACATCACTGGAGCCCCCTGATTCGAGGGGGATGGGGTGGACCTGGAAGTGCTCCAGCATGTCAAAAATAGTCTGGAACCAGAGATGCTGAACACGGCACTGCCCTTCTTCATTCAGGGAGAGGCGCAGATGCTAGGGGTAGGAAAAGGAGGCTGGGTGTGAAACTACTCCTGAACCAGATTCCAGCCTATCCTGCCCCAAAGCCTCTAAGTCTTGAGGCGAGATGGGAGGCAAATAAATCTAATAAATAAATAAAATAAGCACCATTTGATAGATTCCCCCCACTACACTCACCTTGGCTTTCCCCTGGAAGTTAAAGGTCAGGACGTATTCACCCCGCCGTGTCTCACTTTGACGCACTAGGAAGACACCGTGGCTGCTTGCTCCTCCTGCCAACACCAACTGGGCGGCTTTGAGACGGGACAGGGTACCATGGAACCATGGGTATTCAGAGAGTGGGTGCTCAGTGTCACCAAGACTACCCCCGCCCGGGTCGGGTTCCCCTTGGAAGAGGAAGGAACCTGAGCAAGGAGAAAAGCAACGGAAGACAGCCAAACCTCACTCAGAGGAATCTGGAACTCATTTCCACAACATTCAACCCAAGAAGACGCTGAAGTTGAGTGGGCCAAGGGAAACCTTGACCAGATGCCATACAATTTCAGAGGTTATCTTAGAAGAAGAAAGTTCAGGCTAAGTGATACAAACCCTGCCCACTTTGGGCTTGTCTGTAGGGATTGCCGACTATTGTTTTTCCATTATGCCATTCCCAATAGGAATTCCAGCAGGGGGAAAAAAAGATTCCTCTGGTCCTCCTCAAATCTAGACCAAGCACCAACTCATCCCACTTCGACACATTACCTGTGGTTTCAGGGGGTTGGGGGAAAGTTGTATGGAGGAAGCCAGTGGAAAATTGCCCTTCATTGACTGGCACCCGAGGCAGCAGCTGAGGAGGCAGCAGCTGAGGAGGCAGCTCCATTGAATCAAAGTGTGAGGCAGCAATAGAGACTGAGCTGGGAGACATGGAGGCTGAGGGGCATTCCATCAGTCCACCATAGGCACCTGGAAAGGAAATGTTACAAGCTGGGCTCAGCTGGAAAATCAAAATCATCAAAAGCTCACTTCCCATTGTTCAGGATACTGCTTATAAGCGCTGTGTACTTAGAGCTCAAAGCATTGTTAGAGATGCCACACACCCACTTCATGGTCAGTTTCTGTTGCTCCCCTCTGATAGGAGGTTACAAAATATCTATAGCAGGACTGCTAGATTCTATAACAGCTTCATTCCTTATGCCGCCCATCTTGTAAACTCACAGGATTCTTTTTTTCCCACCATGTATATGTATACATCTGAACTTCTCTGCGTCATATATGTGTGTGTATGTGGGTATATGTATAATGGTTTATCTTTTGAGAGCTGAATGCAATGAAATTTCATTTTAATGTATACTGATTAGTGTTAATTTAAAGTGACAATAAAGATTCTACTCTACTCTACTCTTCCTGTTCCATCTTCTAAAAACCAGGTCACTTCCTCTTCCAAAGGTTCATAACTGCACTTTGTACCTATAACCCAAAGAGAGGAGGTGTCTTTGCCATCTCCTCAAGAGAGCAAACTTTGTGCTTATTTCCTTTTTTCTTAAATCTACAGAAAACAGCAGCACCTAGTTGACCTTGGCAGATTCTGAAAAAAGTTAAGAAAAGCCAGAGCCGTTATTATTATTTGGGTGGGAGACCATCAGGAAACTCTACAGCTGTAGGCTTGATTGAGCATACACTGCAGATCACAACCATGGAAAAGCACTTCTATATTGCTGTCAATAAGCTTGATTTCAGATATGTTTTTTTAAAATCTCTACCTATTTTTCTTGGGAATTTAGTAGCATTTTACCAAAGTTTTATTTGACCCCCCCCCCCCCCCCAATATCAAATCCTAGATTGATTTGCATTTTTCTTATGTGCTTATCGTGAATGTGTCGTTTGTGCCTGAAAGCTGTTTTTGGTATAATGTGTAAAAAAAAAAAAAATCATACTAAATAAATCTTACTGGTAAACAGGTATTGCTGGATTGTCACAGCATCCTATAAGGTGCACAGATTCAACTGACTCAAGGTCACACAATATGCTTATCTGCCTGGAATTTGAACTCTGGTCTCCCCAGTCCTGCTTTCACAATCATGCTCACTATGACAGCGCCACCTACTTTTTTTTTTATGAGAAAAAAGTTTTATTGGTTTTTACAAAATTTTAAAATAGGAAAAAGGTATAAGGTATTAAAGAGATATTTTGAGGACATCTATGTCGGAGGTGTCGGCCCCCTCCGAGGCTTCATACAAAAAAAAAGTTAATACAATACATTTTTCATTTCCCTACAAAGTGGAAAGAGATACAGATATATCATTTTATATATTCATGCAATCAATCATTGTTTCTATAAACATCCAGATAAAGGTTACACTATATAGAAAAAAGTCATTTGTGAGATCTGAGTCTTTTAGCAATTGTATCTTCCTCTCCCTGACCTCCAGTGGGTGGAGCTGTGGCCCCTCCCGTTCCCTCATTTTCATCCTCCAGGATTGGGGAGTGTTTTTTAAGAAAGGCTTCCGCCTCTGCAATTGTTTTAATTCTTCCTCTCCCCCCCTCCCAGAACACTAACATTCCCTCGGGCATCAACCACTTGAACCACACCCCCTTTTTATATAATCTTTTTGATAAGAAGGAATATTTCCTTCTTATTTCTCTAATCTTTTTCGGGATCTGTTTCAAAATGGCAATCTCAGTCTGTTGATATATCAAGGGACCGTCTCTCTGTGCTCTCAGGATCCCATCCCTCGTTGACCTTCTTACAAATTTAATATGTATCTCTCTGGGTACGTCATTTATTCTGGCATATGCTGAGTTAATTCTATAAATCAGATCGATGTCCCCCCAAATATCTTCTTTGCTCCTTTTAGTATAATCTGCTAACATCGTACACATTAAATCTTTTAAATTCTCAGAGCTTAATTCAGGAACATTTTGAAACCTTAAAAAGTAAGACATCCTTTCAAAATCCATCCTAGACATATGACCAGCTAAATCCACAATTTCTCTTTGAGAATTTTTTATCTCTCCCTTCATCTCAGCCGTCCCCCCCTCCAGTCCATCAATTCTTTGTTTGTTTTCCATTAGTGTTTTCTGTGTCTCCAAAAGTTCCAATTTTGAACTAACATTGTCTTTCCGGATTTCTTTTATTTCTTTCATGATGTTTTGAAGAGTTTCCTCTATTGCTGATAACTGTGTAGCTTCCACCTCTGTTTCTTTGGATAACATTGAAGTAAACTTAGGTTGGTGTGGCTGCTTTTTTGAAGCCATAATGAAAGTGTTAAGTTCTTGTCACTAATATGGCGTCTGTTGGAGAGGTAGTCCGTGAGGCAAGGAGAGAGTAAAAGTCAATATCCAAATTCAAAGTTCAATCCAGAGAGAGAACAATTTTTAAAAACAATCAGATAAGGAAAAAAAAAAGAAGGCACATCTGGGAAAGGTCCTAATAATCAGTTACATTAATCCACTGGTAAAAAATTCAGTCCCGAAGACGAGGGAGTGTCAGCAAATTTCAAAGAGAAGTATTTCTTGCTGAGAACAAAGGAACGCCATCTTCCCCGCCCCTCTGGAAGCCGCGGAGAGCTAGTGAAAGTCCATATCAGTTGTTGCAAGACAGAGATACAAAGTATCGTTGAGAATCTTAAAGTGAAAGACTTTCATTTGTAGTTTAAAAGTCGGATGTTGATTTCTCCAACTCCCCAAGCCTGGGGAACATTTCAAAACGCTGCTTTTTTTTTTCCTTTCCGAGGAGGGGTTTTACAAACTCCCTCCTCCTTCTTCTTTTAAAGTGAAAGTTGAAAGCATTAATTTAAAATCACTCACAATCCACTCTGTAGCCATGAGCCTCGGTGTTGCCTTCAGCCCCGGCTTTTCAGCCCGTCTTTAATTGAAGCAGCTGTTCCGGCTCTCCATCGGCGAAGGGGACGAAAGAGGAACTCCCCCCCCCCGCAACTCGTTCTCCGGTGCCTAGGACGAGGCGGGAGCCACCCCCCCGACCGCCGTCGAGGTGCGGGGGACTCACCGCGAGCCGTCCGTGCGGTGGGGGCTCTTTAGCAAGAGCCCCCTGCCCCCGAAGGCGCCGCCGGAGCAACCAAGCGGCGGACGAGTCCAGGACCCGACCGTCGCCTCCGGCTAACCGGAAGGAAGTCCAGCTCCACCTACTTTTTAAACAATCTAGAAAATTCTTCTTGGTTAAAAAAATATGAAGCTTTTAATTTCTTTTAAAAATCCATACAATATTTAAATGGCTTAGAAGAAATATCTACGAGCTGGTATCTTTGCTTATTGTAGCTGGTAAACTGTTCTAGACAGAAGCTTCAGAAGGCTACTATAATACTTTACTTCCTCTCCTTAAGACAATCTACAGCTTCATATTAGTCAATCATTGATATGTCATTTTTCTATCAATGTTCACTGTTATTTTAATTTAATCAACCCCAGAAAGCAAAGACAGGTAAAGGAATGAAAAAAAAAACTAGTTTCATCTATATAAATAAAAAGTTAACTATGAGTTTGTTCAAAACCGCTAATCTCAGAAACTACTGCACCCCCCCCCAAAGCGGCTGCCGAGTCAGCGGCCTCTCGGTACCCCGCCGCCAACTCTCCCCCCAACAAGGCCACTGCCCAGTCAGCAGCCTCTCCTCCTCCTCCACTGCTGTCCTGCCCATGCCAACTCACCCCCCAAGGCCGCTGCCGAGTCAGCGGCCTCTCTCTCCTCTCTCTAGGTAGGTAGGTAGGTACGTAGGTAGGTACGTAGAGGGATAGAGGGAGAAATACAGTAGATAGGTAGGTAGAGGGATAGAGAGAGAGCGGGAGAAATACAGTAGGTAGGTAGGCAGGTAGGTAGAGAGATAGAGATGGAAAATACACTAGGTAGGTAGGTAGGTAGGTAGGGGAATAGAGAGGGAGAAATACAGTAGGTAGGTAGAGGGAGAGAGAAAGAGAGGGAGAAATACAGTAGGTAGGTAGGTAGGTAGGTAGGTAGAGGGAGAGAGAGAAATACAGTAGGTAGGTAGAGGGGGAGAGAGAGAGAAGGAAAAATACAGTAGGTAGGTAGGTAGAGGGATAGAGAGAGAGGAGGAGAAATACAGTAGGTAGGTAGGTAGGTAGGTAGGTAGGTAGGTAGGTAGGTAGGTAGGTAGGTAGGTAGGTAGGTAGGTAGGTAGGTAGGTAGGTAGGTAGAGTAAGAAAGGGAGGGGACGGAGAGGGAGGGGAAACCGAGGCAGAGAAGGAAGGGGGTCGCTGAGAGGGTCTATGAGGAGAAACTTTCATTTAACCAAACTTGGCCACAGCAACGCGTGGCGGCTACAGCTAGTCTATATAAATAAAAAGTTAACTAGGAGTTTGTTCAAAACATCAATCTCAGAAACTACTGCACCAATCGCCACCAAATTTTCACACAATGTTCCTTACAATTGCAGCACCAATGATAAGTACAGATTGTGTGGATGGCACACCGGTGCCAGGTACATGACACACAAATGTAAAACTGCAACTTTTCTGTGTGTTTCCCTCACTCACTCAATCGCCCCCCTCCCCTTCGCGGCCCCTCCCACCTGGCCGCTTTTCAGCTCACGTCACAACTGCGACAGTCGCCTCCTCAGTGGCCTCTCTCTTCTGCCCCCCCCGCCAACTCCCCCCCACAAGGATGCTGCCGAGTCAGAGACCTCTCCGCCGCTGCCCCCCTCTGCCAACTCCCCCCCCAAAAGGCCGCTGCCAAGACAGCGGCCTCTCTCTCTTCTCTCTCTAGGTAGGTAAGTAGGTAGGTAGAGGGATAGAGGGAGAAATATAGGCCTCTCCTCCTCCGTCGCCACCGCTCTCCCCCAACTCCCCCCCCCAACAAGGACGCTGCCAAGACAGCGGCCTCTCTCTCCTCTCTCTCTAGATAGGTAAGTAGGTAGGTAGAGGGATAGAGGGAGAAATATAGTAGGTAGGTAGGTAGGTAGGTAGCTAGGTAGGTAGAGGGATAGAGGGAGAGGGAGAAATACAGTAGGTAGATAGGTAGGTAGGTAGGTAGGTAGGTAGGTAGGTAGGTAGAGGGATAGAGGGAGAAATACAGTAGGTAGGTAGGTAGGTAGGGGGATAGAGAGAGGGAGAGGGAGAAATACAGTATGTAGGTAGGTAGGTAGGTAGAGAGATAGAGAGAGAGGGAGAAATACAGTAGGTAGGTAGGTAGGTAGGTAGAGGGATAGAGAAAGAGAGGGAAAATACACTAGGTAGGTAGGTAGGGGGATAGAGAGGGAGAAATACAGTAGGTAGGTAGGAAGATAGAGAGAGAGAGGGAGAAATACAGTAGGTAGGTAGGGAGAGAAAGAGTAGGTAGGTAGGTAGGGGGAGAGAGAGAGAGAGAGAGAGACAGAGAGAAATACAGTAGGGAGGGAGGGAGACAGAGAGTAGATAGGTAGGTAGAGGGATAGAGAGAGAAAAATAGAGAGAAATAGAGAAACACAGTAGATAGGTAGGGAGAGAGAGGGTAGGTAGGTAGTTAGGTAGGTAGGTACAGTTGCAAGAAAAAGTATGTGAACCCCTTGGGATTACGTGGAGTTTTGCATGAATTGGTCCTAAAATGTGCTCTGAACTTCATCTAAGTCACAACAATAACAAAACACAATTAAACCATGGCAACATCTAATGGTTGTGTAGTATTACTTTAAGCAGACTGTTTTGTTATTGTTGTGACTTAGATGAAGTTCAGAGCACTTTTTAGGACCAATTCATGCAAAACTCCACGTAATCCCAAGGGGTTCACATACTTTTTCTTGCAACTGTACCTACCTACCTTCTGTATTTCTCCCTCTCCCTCTCTATCCCCCTAACTACCTACCTACTGTATTTCTCCCTCTCTCTCTCTCTCTACTTACCTACCTACCTACTGTATTTCCCCCTCTCCCTCTCCCTACCTACCTACCTACTGTATTTTCCCTCTCCCTCTCCCTACCTACTGTATTTTTCCTTCTCTCTCTCTCTCTCTCTACCTACCTACCTACTGTATTTCTCGATCTCCCTCTCTATCCTCCTCCCTACCTACTGTATTTCTTCCTCTCTATCCCCCTACCTACCTACCTACCTACCTACCTACCTACCTACCTACCTACCTACCTACCTACCGTATTTCTCCCTCTACCTACCTACCTACCTACCTACCTACCTACCTACCTACCTACCTACCTACCTACGTACCTACCTACTGTATTTCTCCCTCTCCCTCTCTCCCTCTCCCTACCTACCTACCTACCTACCTACCTACCTACCTACCTACCTACTGTATTTCTCCCTCTCTCCCTCTACCTACCTACTGTATTTCTCCCTCTCCCTCTACCTACCTACCTACTGTATTTCTCCCTCTCTCCCTCTACCTACCTACTGTATTTCTCCCTCCCTCTCTATCCCTCTACCTACCTACCTACTGTATTTCTCCCTCTCTCTACCTACCTACCTACTGCATTTCTCCCTCTCCCTCTCTATCCCCCTACCTACCTACAGTGTATTTTCCCTCTATCTCTCTACCTACCTATTTACCTACCTACCTACCTACTGTATTTCTCTCTCTCTATCTCTCTCTCTATCCCTCTACCTACCTACCTACCTACCTACCTTACCTACTGTATTTCTCCCTCTATCCCTCTACCTACCTACCTACTTACCTACCTACCTAGAGAGAGAGGAGAGGGAGGCTGCGGACTCAGCAGCGGCCTTGTGGGGGGTGGGGAGTTGGCGGAGGGGGGGCGGTGTTGGTGTTGGAGAGGCCGCTGACTCGGCAGCGCTCTTGTGGTGGGGGAGTTAGTATAGGGGGAGGTGGCGGTGGAGGAGAGGCTGCTTACTCAGCAGCGGCCTTGTGGGGGGGAGAGTTGGCGAAGGGGGGGTGGCGGAAGAGGAGAGAGAGGCGGCTGAGGAGGCGACCGTCGCGGATATGATGCAGACCGCTCCACTGCTCGTGCAAGTGACGTGAGCTGAAAAGCGGCCGGGTGGGAGGGGCCCCGAAGGGGAGGGGGGCGAGTGAGCGCGTCAGGGAAACACACAGAAGAGCTGCAGTTTTGCATTTGTGTGGTGTGTACCTGGCACCGGTGTGCCATCCACACAATCTGTACGTATCATTGGTGCTGCACTTGTAAGGAACGTTGTGTGAAAATTTGGTGGCGAATAGTAGTTTCTGAGATTAGCGGTTTTGAACAAACTCATAGTCAACTTTTTATTTATATAGACTAGCTGTAGCCGCCACGTGTTGCTGTGGCCAAGTTTGGTTAAATGAAAAAGTTTCCCCTCATAGACCCTCTCAGCGACCCCCTTCCTTCTCTGCCTCGGTTTCCCCTCCCTCTCCCTTCTCTTCCTCTGCCTGCCTGCCTGCCTGCCTGCCTGCCTACCTACCTACCTACCTACCTACGGTATTTCTCCCTCTCTCCCTCTCCCTCTATCTACATACCTACCTACCATATTTCTCCTTCTCTCCCTCTACCTACCTACCGCCGGCGTTTAGAGTGTTGAGGTGGGGGGGGTGGAAGGAGGCGGAGGGCATGGGGGCGTTGCGAGCGCCCGCTTTTCAAGTGGCCAGGTGGGGTGGGAGGCGGAAGGAGTCGCAGGGCGGGGGAGCATTGCGTGCACGGGCGTTTCCAGTGGCCAGGTGTGTGGGGTGGGAAAGAGGCAGACGGCGTGGGAGCGTTGCGAGCTCCGGCGTTTCCAGTGGCCAGGTGTTGGGGGGGGAAGAGGGGGAGGGCAGGGGGGTGTTGGGGGGGGAAGAGGGGGAGGGCAGGGGAGCATTGCGAGCGCCGGCGTTTCCAGTGGCCAGGTGTGTGTGGGGGGGGGGAAAGAGGAGGAGGGCGGTGGAGCGTTGCAAACGCCGGTGTTTCGAGTGGCGAGGTGGGGGGGAGGCAGAAAAAGGCAGTGGGCGGGGGAGTGTTGCGAGCTCCGGCGTTTCCAGTGGAGAGGTGGGGGGGGCAGATGGAGGCGGAGGGTGGGGGAGCGTTGCGAGTGCCGGCGCTTTGAGTGGAGAGGTGGGGGGTGGCAGGAAAGAGGCAAAAGGACGGGGGAGTGTTGCGAGCGCCAGCGTTTCCAGTGGAGAGGTGGGGGGGGGGGAAGGAGGCGGGGGGGCGAGAGTGAGCGAGTGAGGAAAACACAGTAGAGCTGCAGTTTTACATTTGTGTGGCGTGTACCTGGCATCGGTGTGCCATCCACACAATCTGTACGTATCATTGGTGCTGCACTTGTAAGCAACGTTGTGTGAAAATATGGTGGCGATTGGTACAGTAGTTTTTGAGATTAGCAGTTTTGAACAAACTCATAGTTAACTTTTTATTTATATAGACTAGCTGCCTCCCATCTATCTCTTACTCTACCTACCTACCTACCTACCTACCTACCAGGCGGCGTGCATGCACAACATCCCCCCCTTTTGGCGTCATATCCCAAAACAGCGCTGGGGGGAGGGAAAGCCTCCTATCCCAAAACAGTTCTGGGGAGGGGAAAAAAGCCTCCCATCCCAAAACAGAAGTACCCTGCAGTACTGCATTCTAACCACTGTGCCACAACAGCTCTTTAGTATATATAGTAGCACTTTTATGCCTGCTGGTTAAGATGTAGCATGGTAGAGCTTTTCAGAGAATGTCATCCTTGCGAGAAGCATTGTACAGCATGTTCTAATACAAACAGACTGCCTGCACACAAAGTCATCATTGGAAAGACTCTATGTCCTTACCAAGAGATCAAGAAGGCATAACAGTGGGGTATACATTGTGCCAAATACACACCTTGGCTCAGCTGTCCATTGCTCTCACTCGGCACCATGGGAAGTTCCCTGCTGGGCATTCTATCTGAGTGGTTCATGCATGGCTGCTCCAGGCTATCAGTGCTTTCTCTGTGGAGACAAGTATCATTAGCAATATTTCCATAGTCCAAGACCACATATATCTAGCCATTTGATGTTGGCCACAGCAAATAAAGGTTCTAACTCTTGTCATATCAATCAAGCCACTCTATGCACCTGATAAGTGAGCTGAAGCTCACAAATGCTTATGCCTTTTAATACAGGTAGTCCTCAAGTTACAACCACAATTGAGCCCAAAGTTTATGTTGCGAAGTAAAACATTTTTAAGCGAGTTTGCCCCATTTTACAACTTTTCTTCGCACAACTGTTAAATGAATCATTGCATTTGTTAAGTTAGTCACATGGTTAAGTGAATCTGGATTCCCCATTGACTTTGCTGGTCAGAAGGTAGCAAAGATCACATAACCCTGGGACACTGTAACTATCATAGATATGAACCTTGCATCTGAATTTTGATCATGTGACCATGAGGATGCTGCAATGGTCGTAAGTGTGAAAAATGGTCATAAGTCACTTTTTAAAGTGCTGTTGTAACTTTGAACAGTCACTAAATGAACTGTTGTAAGTAGAGGACTACCTGTAATAGGTGTTAGAAAAGGGGCCACCAGACAACTTTTGATTTTTGCCAACACACAGCACTTGCCACACAACATGTTTCCTACACTATTAAGCCCCATTTGTGAGTTTTCCAGAGGCATTAGCTTCTACTGTTGGAAGCAAAAAGCCAAAATAACCTGGAGCTCTTCTCAGATTGCTTGTTTAAAGGAGTAAGTATCTTGTACCTGTTCACAGCCATCCAAACCTCAGGATTACACCACTGTTCAATTAAGGTATAGTAAGAACATTATTGTTAACACCTGCATATCTGTTCTCTCTCTTATCCTAATTTTCCTTCTACAAGCTCTCATGAAAACCTGCTTTATATAAAACTGGGTAATGAATCATAGTTTGTTATTATATCCCCGGTCTGTGCAGAAAAGACCAAGCCAGGATTGCCAATAATGAGAGATGATACAGCTGTTGTCTAAACATCTGAACAGTTACACATTTTCCACACCTGGTCTATTTTATAGAACCAGCAACTCTACAGAGGGAAAGTCTCAGTTCCCCGTCAAGTTTCTGTTAGGCTATATAACTCTTCTCTCTTTACTTGTTGACTGAATCTGGGACTTTAAACTTGTATACTATATATTCCACCACTGAGCTGTGGCCTTTCTTGATGCTTAGGGCAACTTACCCCAGGCCCATGCATTCCTGAATGTCAGTCAACCATGATCGCATCTGCAGTGAGTCAACAGTCTCAAGGATGTACTCCAAGGAACTTGACAGCTTGGAGGAAAGAGAAAAATAATAAATATGCAACACTATAGGATGGGTTCTATTCTAAAGCCCCGTTTCCCTCTGAAATGATGAACTCGTATCAGTGAGGGTAAACCCCAACCTCAGTTGATATTATGAAGTTTATGGCAAACATATCCAAAATTGGAAAACATTCAATTGAAATGAATTGCATAAAGATGTGATCCCCATCCCATACATTTCTTAGCTGTCTCTGTTTTGACTTTAGTACAGCTTTTAATAATATTTCAATCTGTGTAGTTTTAATGTTTTAATATTTTAATTATTTTTACTTGCTTTATACTTTACAAATCACCCAGAGTCACTTTTCAGGGGAGACAGGTGGCATAAAAATGTAACAAACAAATTAAAATCTATATAAATAAAAAGTTAACTATGAGTTTGTTCAAAACCGCTAATCTCAGAAATTACTGCACCATTCGCCACCAAATTTTCACACAACGTTCCTTACAAGTGCAGCACCAATGATACGTACAGATTGTGTGGATGGCACACCGGTGCCAGGTACACGCCACACAAATGTAAAACTGCAGCTCTTCTATGTGTTTCCCTCACTCGCCCCCTCCCCTTCGGGGCCCCTCCCACCCGGCCGCTTTTCAGCTCACATCACTTGCACGAGCGGTGGAGCAGTCTGCGTCATATACGCAACGGTCGCCTCCTCAGCAACCTCTCTCTCATCTGTCACCGCCCCCCCTCCACCAACTCCCCCCCCACAAGGCCGCTGTCTAGTCAGCGGCCTCTCTCGCCGCCCCTGCTGCCAGCGCCAACTCCCCCACCCCAGAAGGCCGCTGCCAAGTCAGCAGCCTCTCCTCCTCTGCTGCCACCCCCCTCTGCCAACTCCCCCCCACAAGGCCACTGCCGAGTCAGCAGCCTTTCCTCCTCCGCCCCTCCGCCAACTCCCCCCCCCAAGGCTGCTGCTGCGTCAGTGGCGTCTCTTCCTCCTCCGCCACCACCGCCCCCCCTACGCCAACTCCCCCCCCACAAGGTTGCTGCCGAGTCAGTGGCCTCTCTCTCCTCTCTCTCTAGGTAGGTAGGTAGGTAGGGAGGGAGGGAGGGAGGGAGGGAGGGAGATAGAGAGAGAGAGAGGGAAATACACTAGGTAGGTAGGTAGGGGGATAGAGAGGGAGAAATACAGTAGGTAGGTAGGTAGGTGTATAGAGAGGGAGAAATACAGTAGGTAGGTAGGTAGAGGGATAGAGAGAGAAATACGGTAGGTAGGTAGGTAGGTAGGTAGGTAGGTAGGTAGGTAGGTAGGTAGGTAGGGAAACCAAGGCATAGAAGGAAGGGAGTTGCTGAGAGGGTCTATGAGGGGAAACGTTTTCATTTAACCAAACTTGACCACAGCAACGCGTGGCAGCTACAGCTAGTCTATATAAATAAAAAGTTGACTGAGTTTGTTCAAAACCGCTAATCTCAGAAACTATTCACCACCAAATTTTCACACAACGTTCCTTACAAGTGCAGCACCAATGATACGTACAGATTGTGTGGATGGCACACCGGTGCCAGGTACACACCACACAAATGTAAAACTACAGCTCTTCTGTGTGTTTCCCTGACGCGCTCACTCGCCCCCCTCCCACCCGGCCGCTTTTCAGCTCACGTCACTTGCACGAGCAGTGGAGCGGTCTGCGTCATATCCGCGACGGTCGCCTCCTCAGCCGCCTCTCTCTCCTCTTCCGCCACCCCCCCCTTCGCCAACTCTCCCCCCCACAAGGCCGCTGCTGAGTAAGCAGCCTCTCCTCCTCCTCTGCTGCCACCCCCCTCTGCCAACTCCCCCCCACAAGGCCACTGCCGAGTCAGCAGCCTCTCGTCCTCCGCCCCTCCGCCAACTCCCCCCCCAACAAGGCTGCTGCTGAGTCAGTGGCGTCTCTTCCTCCTCCGCCGCCACCGCCCCCCCTATGTCAACTCCCCCACCCCAGAAGGCCGCTGCCAAGCCAGCAGCCTCTCCTCCTCCACCCCTACGCCCCCCCCCACAAGGTTGCTGCCGAGTCAGTGGCGTCTCTCTCCTCTCTCTCTAGGTAGGTAGGTAGGTAAGGAGAGAGAGAGAGAGAGAGAGAGAGAGAGAGAGAGGGAAATACACTAGGTAGGTAGGTAGTGGGATAGAGAGGGAGAAATACACTAGGTAGGTAGGTAGGTAGGTAGGTAGGTGTATAGAGAGGGAGAAATACAGTAGGTAGGTAGGTAGGTAGGTAGAGGGATAGAGAAATACGGTAGGTAGGTAGGTAGCTAGGTAGGTGGGTGGGTAGGTAGGTAGAAGAAGAGAGGGGAAATACAGTAGGTAGATAGGTAGAGGGCTAGAGAGAAGGGGGGGAGAAATACAGTAGGTAGGTAGGTAGAGTAGAGAGGGAGGGGAGGGAGAGGGAGGGGAAACCGAGGCAGAGAATTAAGGGGGCCGCTGAGAGGTCTATGAGGGGAAACTTTTTCATTTAACCAAACTTGGCCACAGCAACGCGTGGCGGGTACAGCTAGTAAATAAATAAAATGTCAAGAATCTTCCATGCACATAAGCACAATTCAAATCCAAGGACTTAATCCAAAACATGTGTATTATTATTAGAATTATATAACTTGTCAAATATAACTAAGATGAACATTGTTTTATTTGTTTTAAAATGTGATTAGAAAGGGGATATTTTTTCAACATAACAGTGGTGTAATTAAAAATTAGAAAGGGGAACAAGGGAAGATTAGAATTCAATATAAATCTGTGTATTATTACTAGAATTATATAAGTCTGTTAAACATAACAAATATGATTACTGGTATTTTATCTGTAGTAAAAGGAATATCATCAAGAATATGGAGACTGGCATAAAACATATACTGAAATATGGAATAATTAAGGAAAGATTATAATTCAATAAAATATGTGTATTACTACTAAAAGTTTATAAGATTGTTAATTGTGTTAAATATGAAGAGGATTGTTTTATTTGTACTAAAATGTAACTCTGGTTCCACACTGTTCACACAATGATATGTTTGTAGAATCTATATAAATAAAAAGTTAACTGTGAGTTTGTTCAAAACCGCTAATCTCAAAAGCTACTGCACCAATCGCCACCAAATTTTCACACAACGTTCCTTACAAGTGCAGCACCAATGATACCTACAGATTATGTGGAAGGCACACCGGTGCCAGGTACATGCCACACAAATGTACAACTGCAGCTCTTCTGTGTTTTCCTCACTCGCTCACTGCCCCCATCACCTCCTTTCGTCCCCCACCACCACCTGGCCACTCGAAACGCCGGTGCTCGCAACGGTCCCCCGCCCTCCGCCTCCCACCCCACCTGGCCACTGAAAACGCTGCCGCTCGCAACGCTCCCCCGCCCTCCGCCTCTTCCCACCCCCAAACCTGGCCACTTGAAACGCCAGCGCTTGCAACACTCCCATGCCCTCCGCCTCCTTCCGCCCCACCACCACCACCTCGCCACTCGAAACGGTGGCGGTAGGTAGGTAGGTAGAGGGAGAGAAGGAGAAATACGGTAGGTAGGTAGGTAGGGAGAGAGAGAGAGGGAGAAATACAGTAGGTAGGTAGGTAGGTAGGTAGGTAGGTAGGTAGGTAGGTAGGTAGGTAGGTAGAGGGAGGGGAAACCGAGGCAGAGAAGGAAGGGGGTCGCTGAGATGGTCTATGAAGGGAAACTTTTTCATTTAACAGCGGGTACAGCTAGTGAAAAATAAAAAACTTTTTTCTGTTATGAAAATGCAACAGGCAAGAAGCAGACAACTGCTAAAAAGAAACTCCAGCCAGAGGTTAGTGATGGATTCTGATTCAATGAACAGAAGAGGAAATTCAGTTCTATGCATCCCTTGGCTAGAGATACATCAATACTAATGTTTCAGTTATTACCAAATCTGAACTGTACCCCATCAATCTTTTTCTGACCTTCAGCACAAAGGTGTTCTCTTTGTCTGGCATCTCCAGTGGAGTTGTTGTTTGCACATCCATTACACAGGAACAAGCAATGCTGACCCGTGGCTTTGTTGCCTGATGGTTGGGGTAGAAAAAAAAAAGACTGTTATAACATTATTCTCAAGGCCTAAATTAGGAACACCAAGCTTTTGACTTTTCCCCATGACTTTTCTCTTGCCTGAACACAATGACTCATCACTCACCTTTGGTGGGATGTAGAACTCCAACAGGTAACCTTCCCCTTCTCCCTTCCCTGCTTTGCGCAGGAGAAGACGGCATTTCTGCCAGTGTGTCCTACTGCCCACTCCTGACCCATCATCAGCCACAATGTAGTTCAGAAGGCCTTCACGGCGCACACCAGCCAGTTCGACCCTGAGAGTGGCTGGGGAGGCTTTGTTGAGCCGAAGACGTTCAAATCGGTGAGTCCAACGCTCTGAGTCACCACCCACCAAAGAATTGGGATTATTGTTGACTCCAGTGGGCGTCCCGTCTCTATCACCAGAGGATGATTCAGCTGAGGTCTTCCACTGTAGAATGCCACATACGCTACCTCGGACACTGAGGCTAACACTGCGCAAAGAAAAGCGCTTCTTTAGCTTTGGCTTCGTAGTGGTAATGGCTGCCATAGCAGAAACATCTTCAGAACTGCGGGACTGGCTGCTAGAGTGGCCAGAAAGTGGACCCAATGGAGGCTCAACAGGGGAAGCCACTGAGGAGTCACTGCAGGTCTCAGAGAGGTCCTGTGCAGAAGAACAACCAGTGAAAGGGGCAATGTCACAGCACGGTGGCGAGTCACTGGTGTAAGCCCGGCTCACCTCAGCCTCAAAATGTTCTAGGAAGTGCTCTGCAAAACGGTGTGAGAAAGCAGCTTCGACTCCTGGGGTGGCAAACTGGGGGTTCTCACCAAGGAAGGTCTGGAAACGACAGGCAAAATCAACTGCAACAGCACGAGCATGGACTTGGCAGAATTCCCGCCAACCCAAGGAGGGGAGAGAGGCGGGTTCCCCCACCATTCCTCCCCCAACTGGTGACAATGGCACTGCGCTTCCGTTCATGACCACCCAGGTGGGGCTAGGTAACAATACATCCAGTGCCAGGATTGGGATGCTATTAGTATCAGTGGTTTTGTGACCTGAAGAGGGACAAACAGAAGATTTATTATAAGCTAGAGCTTGCACATTTTGGGGTAGCAGAAGGAATGCTGTCTAGATAATTGGGCTAGCTAAAAATAAGCACTATTCCTTAGCGAAAGTAAAGCTAAACATTTTTTGGATAAAATAAATTCTCAGACTGAATCAGTAAGCCAAGTAATACCCCATATTGTATGGATGTGGGGATGATTAGGTCACAATGGTGTGATAAATCTTACCATCAGACTGAACTACCATATTTCTGTATAATTAATATGGTCTTGGGAAAAACAAAGATAGGTAAAATATAAACTGCAGTACATTGGCAAGTTTCCATTAGATGAACAATCCCTTGCTGGATTTTGAGACTTCCAAAGAATGCTGGGACCAAGTACATTATATGGTGACCTTAATTTGCAAGACACTATATTTTTGACTAGCTGTACCTGCCATGCGTTGCTGTGGCCAAGTTTGGTTAAATGAAAGTTTCCCCTCATAGACCCTGTCAGTGACCCTCTTCCTTCTCTGCCTCGGTTTCCCCTCCCTCTCTTACTCTACCTACCTACCTACCTACCTACCTACTGTATTTCTCCCTCCATCCCTCTACCTACCTAACTTACCTACCTAGAGAGAGAGAAGAGGCTGCTGACTCGGCAGCGGCCTTGTGGGGGGAGAGTTGGCGAAGGGGGGGTGGCGGAAGAGGAGAGAGAGGCGGCTGAGGAGGCGACCGTCGCGGATATGACGCAGACCGCTCCACTGCTCGTGCAAGTGACGTGAGCTGAAAAGCGGCCGGGTGGGAGGGGCCCCGAAGGGGAGGGGGGCGAGTGAGCGCGTCAGGGAAACACACAGAAGAGCTGCAGTTTTACATTTGTGTGGTGTGTACCTGGCACCGGTGTGCCATCCACACAATCTGTACGTATCATTGGTGCTGCACTTGTAAGGAACGTTGTGTGAAAATTTGGTGGCGAATGGTGCAGTAGGAGTCGGAGGGCGGGGGAGCGTTGCGAGCTCCGGCGTTTCCAGTGGAGAGGTGGGGGGGGGCAGATGGAGGCGGAGGGCGGGGGAGCGTTGCGAGCGCCGGCGCTTTGAGTGGAGAGGTGGGGGTGGCGGGAAAGAGGCAAAAGGACGGGGGAGTGTTGCGAGCGCCAGCGTTTCGAGTGGAGAGGTGGGGGGGCGGAAGGAGGCGGGGGGAGAGTGAGCGAGTGAGGAAAACACAGTAGAGCTGCAGTTTTACATTTGTGTGGCGTGTACCTGGCACCGGTGTGCCATCCACACAATCTGTACGTACAGTTGTGTTCAAAATTATTCAACCCCCACTGAAATTGAGTGTTTTGGCCAGTTTGACATTGATTTTGATCATTCAGTCATCTTGCTTACATTTAAATCAAAGAGGCACTTGTAGGTCAGACAAATATAACATAACATTTATAATGAAATAACCACAAATGTCTTTTCTGTGCTCACATCATTATCAGTTTTATTCAACCCCCAAGTGACATTCAATCTTAGTACTTAGTACAACATCCTTTTACAGTTATAACAGCTTTTAAACGTGAAGCATAGCTTGACACAAGTGTCTTGCAGTGATCTACGGGTATCTTCGCCCATTCTTCATGGGCAAAAGCCTCCAGTTCAGTCACATTCTTAGGCTTGCGCACTGCAACTGCTTTCTTTAAGTCCCACCAGAGGTTCTCAATCGGATTTAAGTCTGGTGACTGCCATGGCCACTCCAAAATGTTCCAGCCTTTACTCTGCAACCATGCTCTAGTGGACTTGGAGGTATGCTTGGGATCATTGTCCTGTTGAAAGGTCCAACGTCTCCCAAGCCTCAGGTTTGTGACGGACTGCATCACATTTTCATCCAATATCTCCTGGTACTGAAGAGAATTCATGGTACCTTGCACACGCTGAAGCTTCCCTGTACCTGCAGAAGCAAAACAGCCCCAAAGCATGATTGACCCTCCGCCATGCTTCACAGTAGGCAAGGTGTTCTTTTCTTCATAGGCCTTGTTCTTCCTCCTCCAAACATAGCGTTTTGCTCTGTGGCACTAAGACCCAAGCAGTCATATCTCCCTGCTAATTCCATGGGGCAGGGGCATCCCCCTCAGGCAATTTCCTCACTTGAAGAGTAGCAGAAAAGAGTAGCAGAAAAGAGATCTCCAAGCCCTGACTGTGACTCATAAATGATGCTGCCCAGTTGCCCAGTAAAGCAGAATATGTTGCACTGGTGGTCTCATGAGTAGGAGTCCCAGGGCTCATTGTGTGTAATTTTAGGAATACTAAATGACTAACCTCAATTTGGCCTCACAAAACTAAGAGCTAGGACAGGTTCAAGAAACAACCCTTGGAAATGGGCAGCCTGTAATTTAAAGCAAAACCATGGCTGTGAAGAATTTTGGGACTTGTGTTTGCTTGAAACCTGACTGGAAGCTCACAGAAAGTGATATCTGACATCTGAAATTAATTGGCATGGAAAATTGGGTACTGTAAATTTCTTTCCAGAACTTTTGCCTTGGCTGCTAGACCTTTATGGTTGTGTAGGAAGGTACCGGAAAACTCATTTTAGAAATTAATACATACGGGCAAGAGCCATAGCCAGGAGAAAACCATACAGGTAGCCAAAAGGGGTTGAGTGTAATCACAAAAGGAAACATAGTATAAAGAATTAAGAATAACCAAAGCACAGGAAAACCCCGAGTCTGGCAATAACCACTAGACATAGAATCTAATCTATGGCAAGACAAACATCATAACCATTTACATAAAGCTGACACCGACTCACAGGCATCCACACAGGAACACCCTTCCTTGCCTTCTGACAGGATTAACCCCAAGGACAAGACAACAGAGGAAAAGAATCAACATCAGAGCAATCATCTATATAAATAAAAAGTTAACTAGGAGTTTGTTCAAAACTGCTAATCTCAGAAACTACTGCACCAATCGCCACCAAATTTTCACACAACTTACAAGTTACTTACAAGTGCAGCACCAATGATACGTACAGACTGTGTGGATGGCACACCGGTGCCAGGTACACACCACACAAATGTAAAACTGCAGCTCTTCTGTGTGTTTCCCTGACGCGCTCACTCGCCTCCCTCCCCTTCACGGCCCCTCCCACCCGGCCGCTTTTCAGCTCACGTCACGTACATGAGCGGTGGAGCGGTCTGCGTCATATCCACGACGGTCGCCTCAACAGCCTCTCTGCTGCCACCCCCCCTGCGAACTCCCCAAGGCCGCTGCCGAGTCAGCGGCCTCTCGCCACCTGCGCCAACTCCCCCCCCCCGCACTGCCTGCGCGGGGGGTGCAGGCAGTGAGAGAGGCCGCTGACTCAGCAGTGGCCTTGTGGGGGGGAGTTGGCAGGGAGGGTACTTTTTCAACCAGTTTGCCTTCGCCAAGTCCACTTAGTGGACTTATCTGGATTTCCAAAAAGGGTGATTATATGTGAAAAAGTACAATTAATGGACTCAATAATATGTTTTCCCCATCAAACAAAAGCTCTCCAGGCACTGGTACTTCCACCAAACATATCTCTTCTTTCACACAAAAAAGCTTAATTTGCATTAAATCCAAAAAGGATAGTCCCTTCCTTTTTTCTTGGATCTATCAATATCGACTTATCACTTACAGGCTTCAAAGGTCCAACTGCATTCCTCCTTCGCCTACCTAGGTTTTCAAGTATAGGGAAGCAATTTAACATACCCAATTGCATACCTTCCCTTTCACATATAAGCAAAACTATTAGGCCTAGACCCCCACACAGAACCATAAGCTTCAAGTGAGCTTTGCCTTCATTATAAGGAAAAATAAGGCTTCCTCAATGGTTTTAAATCCTCCATATGAAGGGGTACAATTTCTATATAGCTCTATGCATTGCTCATATATGGATTCTATCTTATAAGATAGCTCAGCATTTCTTGTAATGATGTTAGGTTCAGCTGCTCCTTGGCACACCTTCCGCAAAGGTCAATCTGATGTAAATAGCATCATCATCAGTGATTTCAATGAGTGATAATTGTGCCTGCACTTGTGAATCTACATTATCAAGCTCAGAATGGAACAGCAGTATTTAAACAGACTTCACTCTTACCTGATAATCATCCAAAAAGATAATCATTGTGAATTTAATTGTCCCAATGCCTCTCCCTCGTTTGAGGTATATATGCACCTTCCCCTTAAACTTCCAGGGTCTGTGCTGGCTGTACATTCATTGGACATACCATAGATATCAACCACTCTGCGAATTATTTTCTGAGCAAAAGCAAAGCACGATAATGAAATTTATTACCCCCAGCCAATAAGCAATAATAATTGCAATAAGCAATTCCCACTCCCAGTGTTCCATAAGCAAAGCTAACGCTGGTCTTCAAGAAGCTTGCTTCAATGGTAAATCAGTTCATCTCTAGGGCGCCTCCACTGGTCTTTTCACTCAGGGGTAGCGGACCCTCTTGTGCACAAAGCCAACTCAGTTGCCAACAGTACTTGAAACAGGCCTCCTCACACTGGCCACAACGTCATCTCCGCCAAAGATGTAATCAGAACCCAGTCATCACTTCTGTAACTGCCACTGGGCTTCCTGAAGTCAGTATAATCTGAGGGTAGCAGAGATACTTGATCCTGAAGCAGTGTCACATCAATGCTTCATATAGATATATATGATGGAGGCAGAGGTTACTAGCACATGCCTCCCTGTTGAGCAGAACTTCAAATTTCTTTGTTGCAATCAAATTATTGAAGATGAAAAATTAACATCTTGCATCATCTTACATCTGGACAGTGAGCTGCAGTGTCCTCACTGCAGTGTCACAGGCCATCAAGATTTAGCAGGACCAGTCCCACTGGACTAGATGTTCTTCTCATTCATTAGCTTACAATCAGGATTCACTTGCTAGATTTCAGTTTATAGACAGCAAATTTAAGAGGTCATCTCAAGAAACAGCAAACCTCTTCTCCTAAAATAGGATTAAACATAGGAAAACCAAGTATACAGTTCTTTTACAAAAACATCTCATGTGCCACATATGGAGTCTCCCAGTGTTGTAACCCAACTTCATCTTATAATAAAACAATTTTATTTAATAAGATGTAAAAGAGACAAAGGCAATCTTTCATTCATTCATTCAAGGAACCAACTCAAAGTTTTGATTCCACTGAACAAATCTTGTTTCTACTTTGTTTATTGTCAATCAATTCCCAATTGTCCCATTATCTGCTATACAGCATAAACATGTATTGCTATTAATGGCTTCAATTAATTTCCATCGGGTATTACCCTCTTCAACATAATCTTGACAGTCATTTGAACATTCACTCTTACATAATTCACTCTTCAGCCAAACATTCAGTCAAATGACCCACTGAATAAATCAATCATCTAAAATATTTCCCCGCTGCTGGAACTTCAGTGTAATCCTTTTGGATTCCACTTAGAAAGGCCATGCAGCCTACTCCTCCAGCAACCTATTATGTCACATTGAAATACTTTGAAATGTAGTTCCGTTTACAAAAGCAACCAAAACTACCAAAACTTACATTCCCTACTGACATCCCTCATGTATTTCCTCATGATTAATTTATTCACTATCCACAGTCCATCCCTTATAATCCTCCTATAAGGATCTACAATACAATAGCAGAGTTGGAAGGGACCTTAGAGGTCTTCCAGTCCAACCCCCTATCCAAGCATACCATTGCAGACAAATGGCTCTCCAACCAACGTCTTCCTAAAGACTCGCATCCAAAACCTGGATAACTGTTTCCCACTTCCTGCTTCATTATTCATCATTCAACAATATTAAAGCTTATGCTAAAGAAACACGTCACACATTAGCATTAACCAACTCACTTCCAAGAGGCTCACATCAGCCAATTAGATCAATCAACTTCCCGGCTTTTAAAAACCTTCTCAAATGCATCCCTATTAACCACTACATATATCCACCAAGAAACAAATTACCCACCCTGGTATCATATTGTATATCATATACTGAATACTGGCATCCCTCCAATATTCAGAGCTCTCCTCATAATACCTATACATACAAAAAATCCAAAACCAACAGTTCTATTTGGGGGGGGGGGGGGGGGATGCCACAGCATTTGAGCTGAATGCTTCTCCAAGAAACAGTCAGAACAGAAAGAAATAGCCTTTCACCTTTTCATGAAACTCATGAAATTCATGAAAGCTTTCCCACATCAGACAAAGCTAAGCACGGGACCATCCCTGATCCTTCGCACTCTGCAAAAACCAACTCAACCCAGCCTAAGCAAGGGTTGTATGACTACCCATTTCACCCCTTCAGATATATTCTCCTAGCATCCAGATTGATTAAGTAACCTAAATACTTAACCTCATTCTAGGGTCATCTTCAACACTTCCAAACCCTAGCCATAAAAAACAACAACAACCCATCAGTTGTATTGTTCTCAACCCCAGCCTCAGACAGTTACAAATTATCTTCCTATCTTGGTAAACAGCTTCAACACCCTTTCCACATTTGCAATTTAACAAATGCAGACTTCCTGAAAAACCTTATGGGTGAACCTCTAAAATGTTTACCATATGCATATACATATACCATATACATTCAAACAGAATCTAATCAAAAGTAAAAATGCAAGACAGAAAAACTTTCAAACCTACCACACTGAAAAAATCAAAAATCCATGCCTTTGTTTGCGTAAAAATCATCATTCAGCATTGCAGTTCAAGTTTAAAAACGTCAGCATTCAAAAATGCTCAGTTTTAAAAACATAAATGAGGGTGTTAAACTAACTGCCCCCAAAAGGTAACAAAAAAAAACCTTAAATGAGATATCTCGAATCTCCACTTCTAAAAGTTTAGAAGCTTTTTAAACTTTTAAACTGTTTAAACTTAACACCTTAAAAGTTCCAGGAAAAACAAATCAAAATTGCTATTCAACAAGCCATTTAGCTGTTCAGCCACCCTTGCCCCCCCCTCTCTCTCAAAGAGGGGGGGAAAATGTGTAAACGGACAGCCTACTCGACCGCCCCCCCATCCCCCTCAGCACCCCCCTCCTGCTGCTTCACAGCGTCCAAAGGAGGAAACAAAGAAACGCATGAGAGGGAAGGGAAAAAACCAAACTTTAACAAAGCATTTAAAACAAAACTTTTTGAACTCACTGCCATCTCTCACCATCAAGAGATCTGTCCCAGTTCCTTGGTCTTCCCAACACCAACTATCATCGTTATTGTCACAATAACAACCTCTCCACAATATATATTGTCAGCAGACCAACCACATTTACAGGTCCCAAAATCACTTCTCCAATTATTCCTGTAAACTAACAAACTAACAAACTACTCCAAATCAAATCATCAACACCCCATAGGCCGAGCCTACAAACAACGGAAAACTGTCAGGCATGGCGTGCAATCAAAAATCACAATCACAATTCTAATCATAAAGCAAGGAATGTACCTAATCTGCCAGATTACACATATCATAACTTCAAGCACAAAAATGCATTCTGAACACAATTAACAACCATAGCACATTAACGAAAACAAAGACTTATTCATTTTAGATGAATTTGACTTCACTCCAATTAGTCTAATAGCTGTAATTAACACTTCGAAGTCTCCTCCTGTTAAAAGGAATGTCTTTCTGGGTTCGGGTCCAAGTGGGGAAAAAGACACTGGAGACATGGAGGCTGCTTGGAAAGATGGTTTAATGGTGGACAGGACCACAGGAGTCCTGAACAGAAAAGGTGCTCACATGCTTCAATGTTGGTGGACAGGGAGAGAAGGACTGAGGAAGGGGCTTGCAGGGCTTTTTATCAACTGTTCGGCCCCACCTATCTGTTTCTTGTTCCTGTGTAAGAACTGTACTCTGATTGGTTGCCAGGCTCCCATGGGCTGAGTCCAAATTTGGTAAGGCCAGTCCTACCTTAATCCCATGACTCTGGAGCTGAAGAGGAGAACTCTTTATTATGTAAAGTGGACTAGCTCAGGCTGCTTAATGGCCCATTGACAAAGAGGGTGGGGGCAGGAGGCTGCAGGAGACAAAACATGTTTCTTCCTTTTCACATCCAGGGAAATGTAATATTCTGCCTTTTCAACATTTCCTAGGATATTTCATTTTTCTGGGAGAGGGATGGGTGAGAACTTTCCACAATCCCTACTTTTTTTTTTCAAAACATGTGAGTGGAACGCACATGTTCTTTTTTTTTTTATATTGAAAAAGTTTTATTGGTTTTACATTTTTTCTATAGGATGGGGTAAGGGATACAAAGAAATTTTGAGAACATTCACGTCGAAGTCGTCGGCTCTTCCGGGACCTCAAAATACATTAATAACAATTTTAAAAAAAACATTTTTCATCACACTACAAAGTGAAAGCGTGTACATATATCTAAATTCTCATTTCTATACTGTCAGTCCTTTACAAAAAATCCAAATACAAATATTATGCAAAGTTGTTCAAAAGAAAAGTCAAGGCAAAGTTATTTTTTTGATCTAAGTCTCTTGGCAATTGAATCTTCTTTTTCTCCTTCCAGGCCCCCAGTAGGCGGGGCCATGGCCCCCTCCGTCCCCCCTGGATCTTCCCCCAGGATAGAGGAATGTTTTTTAAGAAAGGCTTCCGCCTCAGCAACTGTTTTAATCCTCACTCTTCCTCCTTCCCAGAACACCAGCATCCCTTCGGGTGTCACCCACTTGAACCAAATCCCATGATCAAACAATGTTTTAGACAAGAAGGAAAATTTCCTTCTTGCATCTCTAATCTTTCTAGGGATCTGCTTCAAGATAGCAACCGTTTTTTGTTGATAGATTAATGGACTTTCTCTCTGCTGTTTCAGGATTTCCTCTCTGGTTGACCTTCTAACAAATTTCACATGTATCTCTCTAGGCACTTCATTTATCCTGGCATATGCTGAGTTAATTCTATAGGCTAGGTCAATGTCCCCCCTGATCTCATCCTTAGGTTTTTGTAAATAGTCTGCTAAAATCGTGCTCATAAGATCAGGGAGGCATTCACCAGATTCCTCAGGAACATTCTGAAATCTCAAAAAATATGTCATTCTTTCCATATCAATCCTAGACACCTGCCCATTTGTTTCCCCAACCTCTTTAGTAACATTTTTAATCTCTCCCTTAACCCCCGCCAACCCCCCTTCCAATTCTTCATTCTTCTGTGTATTCTCGAGCACTTGCTTCCGTGTGTCCAATAACTCCTTCTTGAAGTTGATGTTTTCTGCCCTCTGGGCCTGAATTTCTTGTACCAAAGTTTGTATAACAGTTTCAAGAGAAGCCATCCTTTGTTCTAAACTTGTCAGTGCTGTTTCCTGAGCCATGACTAACTGTTAAAGTCAGTGCCACTAAAATGGCGTTTTCAGGGTGGGGTTGGTGAGGCTGACCGGGAGCCAAAAGTTCTGATCAAGGTTGTAACGTTGTAAAATTCAGGAACCAAGAGAGAAACAATTTTCCAACTCAATAGGTGTGATAGCGAAGGTACTCCAGAAAAGAAATCACAAATCCAAAAGAAAAAAATTCTTCATTAGAAGCCAGAGATAGTCCAGATTGCAAAGAGACGCTGAAATTTTTCCATAAACAAAATAGTCAATCAGGAACAAAGAGAGGCCATTTTCCACCGCCCAGCTCAGAGCCCGCAGGAGAAAGTAGTGAGAGAAATTGTGTCAGCCAGACCTAGAAACATTGTTGCAAGCAAGCCGCAATCCACTTTCCCTTAACGCAAACAGTCAGGATTAAAGATTTCCGCTCCTCGCCGCGAGGAACCATTTCCAAGTGCCGCTTAAGTCCGAGGGTTTTTTTTAAAAAACAAACACCCCCCTCCCAGTCCTTTCAGCCCGGCTGACAGTAAGAAAAACAAGTTTTTGAACACTCACTCTCCCCTTGCAGCTGAAGCCTCGGAAAGCCTTCCGACATCGACGTTTAGCCCTCTACATGGATGTGAATGGCGCCGTCCTCCTTTGGCGAAGGGAGAACCCCCCGCAGCATGTTCTCCTTCACCTAAGCCGAAGACAAGGGTCGCTTCCCCCACCGCCGTGGGGGGGAGCGTCCCAGGCAAGCCGGCTTTACGGGAGACCCCCAAAAAAGGGGCGTCTCGCCCCCGTGGGGGGGCAGAAAAAGCAACAAAACGGCGAGCGAGTGCTAGGCTCGCCCGTCGCCGCTGGAGCCGGAACCGGAAGCCACATGTTCTTGACAAAAGATTAAAATTGGTCAGATCAGGGAGACTTAATTTTTTTCTAATGGAAAGGCATTGAGAGAGACAGAAGGATTCCTTCAGTGACCCCCAGGGAGCTTTCAACCATGAAGGTCTAGCAGCCGGGGCACAAGTTCTGGAAAGAAATTTACAGTACCCAATTTTCCATACCAATTAATATCAGATATGACTTTCTGTGAGCTTCCAGACAGGTTTTAAGCAAGCAGAAATCCCAAAATTCTTCACAGCCATGGTTTTGCCTTTAACTGACTACAGGCTGCCCATTTCCAAGGGATGGTTCTTGAACCTGCCCTAGCTCTTATTTTAGTGAGGCCAAATTGAGTTTAGCAAATGTGCAATCCAGGCCAATCCATATATTTTCTTTTAATTACACACAATGAGCCCTGGGACTCCTACTCATGAGACCACCAGTGCCACATATCCTGCTTTACTTGGCAACATCATTTGCCAATCAGTCAGGGTTTGGGTTTTGGAGATCCTTTCTGCTCTTCTTCAAGTGGGGGAATTGCCTGAGGGGAATTGACCCTCCCCCTAAGCTTAGGCTTTCGTGGCAGGGCAAAATCATCCTAGAGAAGCTTTGTGTTGAGACAAATAGAGTTAGTTTTAATCTAATTCTAAATGGAGTCTCTCTCTCTCTCTCTCTCTCTCTCTCTCTCTCTGTGTGTGTGTGTGTATGTACACAATACAGAAAATAGACATTTTTGGACAAATTTCCCTCCCACTAGACAGACATCTAAGATGTTCGGAACTTGCTGTGCTAGCCATTCTCAAATACAATTCTTACATTAATACAATTAAAACTGATTACAATATAAATGAGACAAGAAAGAAAACCTTACAATGAATTTCTGTGAAGGAAGCAAAGAAAGAAAACTTTACAATCAATTTCCACCCTCCCTCAGTCTTTACAGCTGTCTTCTAGGAATTGAAAAGAGTCTTTTGGTCTTTACTTCTTCATCTCAGGATCACCTTTTTTTTTTAATGTCTGCCGGATGGCATTAGCTTGGCTTGCTGGTAAGAGTGGTCAATCAAACTTGGTAGAGTCTGTCCCAGGCTTGGCTAAGTTTTTCCTGTAAGGTTTTATCAGGAGGCAATCACCAGCAGCAAGTCTGAGAGTTATGGTTTGAGTTAGCAGTCCTTTGTTTCTGAGGTAAAGAAGAGGAGAGGCCAAGTATACAGTTCTTTACAGACAGATCTTTAGTCTCATGTTGTGGAATTTTCCCCAATACTGTCCAAGCATGGAAATCCAAACATTATTTCAGAAGGCAGATGATATAAATTTCATGGAACATGACATTCCCACTGCCTCTATGATTGAAACACTTGCAGTAAAATGAGTACATTTCCAAAAAGGAAAACAACTTGTGTTGCAAACAAAAAAAACAAAATATCATAGGGTAGAGCACCTTGACTCATAAGCATTTAAAAATGCACTCAGGCGTAAAAGGGGAAGACTTAAAAAAAATAAAAAATAAAACTAGCAAACATAAAAAAAGGTACTTTGAGTCAACACTCCAAAATATCAGATTCCATTCAGATGGAAGCAAAGTCTCATTCAGTATGTTAAAACATTTACAAATGTAAGCAAAATATCTCAAAATCATTTCTTTTGGTAGGTTTAATTAAGCATTTTAAACCTCAAAAATTTCTAGAAGAAAAAAAAATCAAAATTATCTTCAGAGCAGAAAAGGAAATGTAACTGCATAGCTTTTATATACAGATGAAAAAGATCACAATGGTGAAAGGTAAAGGTGCAGGAGCAGGTCACTCATTTACCCCAAATTTCTCAGAAGAGGGAAGACAAAATGGTCACAGTGAGCAGAAAAACCCACAGCCGCTTTTAATGTCCTAGAAGAAAGGAGGGAGAAAAAAAAGGGGGGGCAGATGCACAGAGGCATTCACAGGTATCACTGGGGGCATCTCACACACGCACTCATGGTTAAAATGAGCAGACAATCACACTTCTCCCCTTTCCTGCTTCCCTTCAAAGGATGACCCAGAAGGAGAGGGGGGGGGGGATATCAGGCAATCGCAGGTCTCTGGATCCCTTCACTTATCAATCCCTCAGGGCATTGGGGACACACACGCACATTCATACTGTAATCATACCTTCATGCTTGCTCATGCCAACCAATCATTATAAGTATTTCAGGGAGCTTTTTCACAAGCCACTGAGCTCCATTTTGTATTATTAGAGGATCTCACCCTCCCTTCAGGTTTGCAAATGGTAACACACATACACACACAGAGAGAGATACCATTTAAAAAAATCTTGCAACTGTTTCTTTATATGGAAGGGAATCAAAGTACATTCACACCAACTTTTACCATCAACATACTCACATTTGCACTGCAATCAGACTGCTTGTGTAAATTACTTTCACACACAAAAATTCTATTTCATTCTTTCTTCATGCACAGCAATCATTACAATTTTTTCAGGGAGCTGTACTTAAGCCAGTGAGCTTCATTTTCTATTATTAAAGGATCTCAACTTTCCTCCAGGTCTGGAAATGATTACACACATACACATGCACACACATACCATGGGACAACACCTTCAGACCTGGGGAAGTTCTGTCCCTTTAAATCTTCAATATTTATTCCCTTGGGGAGCATGTAGCTCATTCTCCAAGCAGTGGGAAAACTCAGAGAGCAGTTTAAATCCTAACTAGTCTATCCTAACTTGGTCCCCACAGGTCCAAGCCCAAGCTGATAAACTTACTTATTTTGCCAGCTGGTCAAACATATCATAATCAATTCAATCCCATTCAATTCTACATGCTAACAGTATAGATGCACAGCTAAGAATTTATCAGACATTACATCAAATTAATCAAGCCCAATTACCTAGGTCTTCCATTCAGACAGGCTTTACCTCTTTATTACCTGCTAAATTTCTTACTTTTGCTCGAAGTTACGCCCCGTTGTTCCATCTCCTTAAGCACTAGATTGCTAATACCTGTCTCTGCCCTGTGGTGTTTCTAATTTGGATCTGCCAGTAGACGCGGGCTAATTTTTAAAGATCCAAGTTTTTCTATATCCATCTTGACCTCCCAGCCCACGCTGGCATATTTTTAAAGGTCAGATGTATAGAGACAATGTATAGCAGTGGTTCCCAAAGTGGGCGTTAACGCCCCCCAGGGGGTGGTGGGATTGCTCAGGGGGGCGGTGAGAGGCAAGGAGCTGGCAGGGGGGCAGTGAGAGGCAAGGCGTGGGCGGCAGAGGAATTCTGGAGAGCCATTTAAATAAGAACAATTTCACTCGCTCTCCCCTGCCATCTGGAAGCCTTTCCATTGCTCACTCCCCGCCCCCGCCCATCTCATGCTTGCCCTGCCCACTACTGAGTGATTGGCTGGTTCACCAATCACCCCGCCCGCCTGTAAACCTATTTAACTCTTTTCATGCTTGGATTTATTTCATTATATTGCGGCCTGCTGACGCCGACTAGGTAAGTAAGCTGCTACTAAGGGAGGGGTGGGGGCGGGGGAGAAGTTACCTTGCTATCAAGCCCTCTCAAATGGAGTTTTTTTCCTGTGCCTGGGGAGCGGGGGGGGGGAAAGTTACCTTGCTATCAAGCCCCCTCAAACAGTTTTTTTCCTGTGCCTGGGGGGCGGGGGGGGAGAAGTTACCTTGCTATCAAGCCCCCTCAAACGGAGTTTTTTTCCTGTGCCTGGGGGGCGGGGGGGGAGAAGTTACCTTGCTATCAAGCCCTCTCAAACGGAGTTTTTTTCCTGTGCCTGGGGGGCGGGGGGGGAGGAGACGAAGGTAGCTTTTTTCCAGTTTTTTTTAAAATAAATATTCTTGAAAGGGTAAAGAGGAATGACTTGTGTGAGAATCACCAAATGTAATCCATCATTATTTCCAATTTGTTCTGCATGTCCATAACTGTGTTTGTCTATTAAATTTATATACCTCACATCTCACTAGCTTAACAGGTGAGATTTTGGTGAATTTTTGTTTTTAAAAGGACCCAGATTTTTTAAATATTTATTTAAAAAACAAACTGAAAAAAAAGCTACCCTGGTCTCCTCCCCCCAATCCCCCCATGCCCAGAAAAAAATTCAGTTGTGGAAGAGAGCAGAAAGGTAACTTCGTCTCCTCCCCCTGCCCCCCCATGCCCAGAAAAAAAAGTCACCTGTTTTTTGAATGTGGGTTTCCCTGAAATCAGAGAGAATTAAGTGGCACTTTTTTTTTATTGAAAAAGTTTTCCACCAACAAATTTTTCTCCCCCTTTCCCCCCCCCTTCCCCCAACATAAAAAAACATAAATCAGGTACAAATATTATATCCCTTTACCCCCCCCCAACATAAACTACATAAATCAGGACCAGATATTATACCCTTTCCCCCCCCCTCTTTCAACCTGGAATACATAAAACAAGTATCAGTATAATTCCCTCCCATATCCTCCCTAACCCTCCCCAACCTCCCCTTCCCCCCCCAACCCTGTGACTTCCGCTATATGCAACCCTAGTAATTCCAAACACGATATATGTTATTCATTCCCTTCATATTCTACCCCCTGCTGACTACCTTATTCATCTAATCTCCATCAGCTAAAAGCTACACAATATTTTCTAGTCTGATACTTGTTTTGTATATAATCAATCCACTTTTTCCACTCCTGTGTATAAGTCTCTAGCATCTGGTCCTTTAAAAAAGCTGAAATTTTCGCCATTTTAGCAAATCCAGCCATCTTCTGCGTCCATTGGTCTATAGTAGGCAAAACATCTTTCTTCCAGTGCTGGGCAACCAGCAGTCTAGCTGCTGTCACCATATACAAAATCAATTTTGTTTCACCCAATGTAAAATCCCTAACTATACCCAATAAAAACAGTTGTGGAGTAAATTGTATTTTTTTCTTCAAGACATTTTGCATAACCCACCAAATTTTTATCCAGAAAGCCTTAACTTTCTTGCAAGTCCACCATATGTGATAATATGTAGCATCTAAACACTCACATCTCCAACATTTTGGTTGAACATTAGGGTACATACATGATAATTTCTTAGGATCTAAATGCCATCTGTAAAACATTTTATAAAAATTTTCCCGCAAATTCTGTGACTGTGTAAATTTAACATTCTGAACCCATATTTTTTCCCACGTATCCATCATAACTGGTTCAGTAAAATTCTGGGCCCATTTAATCATACAATCTTTAACCAGTTCAGTTTCTGAATCCCTTTCTAGCAAGACATTATAAACTCTCTTAATATGCATTGGGCTAGTGTCCTTTATCTGTCTGACGAGTTCTAGTTCATGTTCCATTAAACCAGTTTTTTGATCTTCTTTCCATCTCATCTGTAATTGGTTATACTGTAACCAAGTTAAATTAATCCCTTCTGCCAACAGTGTGTCCAAAGTCTTCAGCTGCCATCTGCCCCTTTCAGCAAAAAGCACATCTTTGTATAAAAAACCCCCGAGTGACTTAATATTTGTATTCCACATGGTATCCGCAAGATCCAGCCAAAGCGGAATCTTATAATCCCACTTACATCGGTGCTTCTTCCAAATTCTCATCAAGGCACTTCTAAGTATATGACTATTAAACACTTTATCCACTTTATGTTCATAGAATAAGTATGCATGCCAACCCAAATCAAGATCGTGGCTTTCTATATTCAACAGTTCAGTTTTTGTTTTTCCAAACCAATCAGTTATTTGTGTCAATGCAGCTGCTTCATAATACAATCGAAGGTTTGGAAGTTTAAGCCCACCTCTTTCGCGAGTATCTTGCATAATTTTCAATTTCACTCTCGGTTTTTTCTCATTCCAAACAAATTTAATCGTTTTTTGCCATTCTAACAGTTGCTTGTCAGATTTAAGCACCAGTATCATTTGAAACAAAAAGATAAATTTAGGTAAGACATTCATTTTAATTGCTGATATTCTTCCAAGTAGAGATGACTGTAATTTTTTCCAGGTTTGCAAATCTTTTTGTATCTTTTGCCACAGCACCTCGTAGTTATTTTGGAATAATTTTATATTTGAGTCTGCGACTTGTATTCCTAAATATTTAACCTTTGATACTATTTCAAAACCTGCCACCCTTTCAAGTTTCTTTTTTTGAATATCTGTTAGGTTTTTAGCAAGCATTTTAGTCTTTTTATAATTCAGTCTGAATCCGGATACCAAGCCATATTGGTATTCCTCTATAATGTCTTTCATCTGGATTATTGATTTCATCGGTCGTGTTAGGGTAACAACCAGATCATCTGCAAATGCCCTAGTTCTGTATTCCTCTTGCCTTATAGCTATTCCACTCAAGAAATTCGAGTCCCGTATTGTATTCAACAAGACTTCCAAAGTTAAGATAAATAACAATGGGGATAATGGACAACCCTGTCTTGTACCTTTATGTATGTTAAAGTTCTTTGACAAACTTCCATTAATAATAAGTTGTGCAGATTGTTCTTGATATATTGCTCCAATCGCCTGTATAAACCGAGCAACCAAATCCATTTTTTCCAAAGCCTTGATTATAAAATTCCAATTCACTCGATCAAAGGCCTTTTCCGCATCCAGAAAAACCAGCACTGCAGGGATCTGTTTATTCTTATCTAGATAGTCCAATAAATCTATAATTTGCCTGACATTCTCCTTCATGTATCTTCCTTCGATAAATCCTGCTTGGTCGTGATGAATTACCTCTTGAATAACTGGCATCAATCTGTTGGCTAATAATAAAAATAATAATAATTTTTATTTCTAACCCGCTCTCTCTCCCCGAAGGGACTCGAGGCGGGTCACAGGGAATTAAAAACAACTAAAATCAACAAAGTACAAAATTAAAAATACAAATATAAATAAATGACTAAACTAAATAAAAATAGATTAAACAAATAACCCTGCGCTAAAATCCCTTATAATATCCCCTAACCTTAAAAGAGACTACCCTAGGCCGGCCAAGCGAAAAAGATGTGTTTTTAGTTTTAGGCGGAAGGAGCGGAGGTCCGTGGTTGTTCTAATGTCGGGGGGAAGGTCGTTCCAGAGGGCAGGGCCCGCCACAGAGAGCCCTTCCCCTGGGCGTCGCCCGCTGACAAAGTCTAGTGGACGGCACCCGGAGAAGTCCCTCTCTGTGGGAGCGAATCGGCCGTGAGGATGTATGGGGCAGGATCCGATCCCGCAGATAACTAGGTCCCGAGCCATGGAGCGCTTTGAAGATGATAACTAACACCTTGAAGCGCACCCGAAAGACGACAGGTAGCCAGTGCAGCTTGCGCAAGAGCGGTGTAACGTGGGTAAACCTAGGGGTTCCCATTATTGCTCGCGCGGCTGCGTTCTGGACCAACTGAAGTCTCCGGATGCACCTCAAGGGGAGCCCCATGTAGAGAGAGTTGCAATAGTCCAGTCGGGATGTCACGAGAGCATGAGTGACTGTGCGAAGGGCGTCCCGATCCAATAGGGGGCGCAACTGGCGTACCAGGCGAACCTGGTAAAACGCCCTCCTGGCCACGGCTGTCACTTGATCTTCCATGGACAGCCGGGTATCCAAGAGGACACCCAAGTTGCGTGCCCCATCCACAGGGGCAAGATGTTCGCCCCCTATGGCCAGAGATGGAATCAGCTGGTTGAATCGGGCAGCAGGAAACCACAGCCACTCGGTCTTGGTCGGGTTGAGCTTGAGTCCGTTACTTCCCATCCAGATCCGCACGGCTTCCAGGCACTGGCACATCACCGCTACGGCATCGTTGGGGTGGTTTGGGGTAGATATATACAGCTGAGTATCATCAGCGTAGAGATGATACTCTACCCCAAAACCACGGATGATCTCACCCAGTGGCTTCACATATGTGTTGAACAGGAGAGGCGAGAGGACCAACCCCTGAGGCACCCCACATGTGAGGGGTCTCGAGGTCGACCTCTGCTCTCCTGTCAACACAAATTGCGATCGGCCAGAGAGGTAGGAGGAGAACCACCGTAAAACGGTGCCTCCCACCCCCAACCCCCCCATACTACTTTTGCAAAAATTTTATAATCCGTATTTACAAGAGATATTGGTCTGTAATCTTCTGGTTTCTTAGAGCCTGCTTCTTCTTTCGGTATCAATGATACAAAAGCCGCTTTCCATGAGGAAGGTATTTTACCACCTTGCTGTATATTACAAAATAAATCTTTAAGATGTTCAATCATTTCTGCTTGTAAAGTTTTATAATAAACTGCAGTTAAACCATCGGTCCCTGGAGCTTTAGCTGGTTTCAATTGCTTTATAGCAAAGCTAATCTCCTCGATAGTTATTAATTGATCCAGGTTTGCCTTTTGGTCCAAGGAGACTTTTGTAAGCCTTTTTCCTTCTAAATATTTATCTATAAGATTATTTTGTATGTTATCCTTAGCATATAGCTTAGTATAATAATCCAAAAAAGCCTTTTTGATTAATTCTTGTTGATAAACTTCCTTCTCAGCATGCTGAATACTATTGATAGTTCTTGTATTCAATTGCTTTCTCAATGTATAAGCCAACCATCTGCCCGGCTTGTTAGCATTAGCAAAAGTATTGTGTTTTGCAAATTGCAAATTGGTTGCTGTTTGTTCCGCTATAAGCATTTGAAATTGATCCTTCAAAAGATTTATAATTGCTGTTAACTTCCTATCTGTTGGATTTTTTATCAGTAGCTGTTCTTTGTTCTTTATCTCTTTTTCCAACTCTATTCTCTTTTTCTGTCTATTTTGTTTGTGTTTAAAATTCATTTGTATCAGGACTCCTCGCATATATGCTTTGCCTGCATCCCAAACTATTTCAATAGGAGTACCTTTATTTAAATTCAATTAAAAAAATTCCTCGAAAAATGATAGCGACTTCCGGTTCCGGCTCCTGCGGCGACGAGCGAGCCTAGCGCTCGCTCGCCGTTTTGTTGCTTCTTCTGCCCCCCCACGGGGACGAGACGCCCCTTTTTTGGGGGTCTCCCGTAGGGCCGGCTCGGCAGGGACGCCCCCCCTCACGGCGGTGGGGGAGGCGACCCTTTTGCCGCGGCCTAGGTGAAGGAGAACATGCTGCGGGGGGTTCTCCCTTCGCCAACGGCTGTCGGCGCCATTCACTTTAATGAAGAGGGCTGAGCGGAAGAGATCGGAAGGTCTGCCGAGGCTTCAGCTGCGAGGGAGAGTGAGTTTAAAAAAAGACTTTTTTTCCTTGCTGCCAGCCAGGCTGAATGGACTGGGAGGGGGGTGTTTGTTTTCAAAAACCCCCCCTCGGACTTAAGCGGCACTTAAAAATGGCTTCTCTGGAAGAGAAAGCGGAAATCTTAAATCCGGACTGTCTTTAACAAGGGAAAGTGGAATGCGGCTATTTGCAACATTGTTTCTAGGTCTGGCTGGTTAAAAAAAATTTTTTATTTTACTACTCTCTCCTCTGGGCTCTGAGATGGGCGGTGAAAAGTGGCTTCTCTTTGTCCCTGCCTGACTATTTTAACTATGGAAAATTCCCAGCGTCTCTTTATAAGTGGGACTCTCTCTGGATATTAATGAAGAATTTTTTTCTGTTGGATTTGTGGTTCCTTTCTGGATTACCTTCGTTATTATAACTATTGAGTTGGAAAATTGGCTCTCTCTTGGTTCCTGAATTTTACAACGTTCCAACCTTGATCTGAACTTTTGGCTCCCGGTTAGTCTCACCAACCCCACCCTGAAAACGCCATTTTGGTGGCACTGACTTGAACAGTTAATCATGGCTCAAGAAACAGCACTGGCAAGTTTAGAACAACGGATGGCTTCTCTTGAAACTGTTATACAAACTTTGGTAAACGAAATTCAGGCCCAGAGGGCTGAAAACATCAATTTCAAGAAGGAGCTATTGGACATAAGGAAGCAAACGCTGGAAATTACACAGAAGACTGAAGAATTGGAAGGGGGGTTGGTGGGGGTTAAGGGAGAGATTAAAAATGTTACTAAAGAGGTTGAGGAAACAAGTGGGCATGTGTCTAGGATTGATATGGAAAGAATGACATATTTTTTGAGATTTCAGAATGTTTTTGAGCAACCTGGTGAATGCCTCCCTGATCTTATGAGCACAATTTTAGCAGACTATTTACATAAACCTAAGGATGAGATCAGGGGGGACATTGACCTAGCCTATAGAATTAACTCAGCATATGCCAGGATAAATGAAGTGCCTAGAGAGATACATGTGAAATTTGTTAGAAGGTCAACCAGAGAGGAAATTTTGAAGGCGCAGAGAGGGAACCCCTTAATTTACCAACAAAAAACGGTCACTATCTTGAAGCAGATTCCTAGAAAGATTCGAGAAGCAAGACGGAAATTTTCCTTCTTGTCTAAAATTTTATTTGATCATGGGATTTGGTTCAAGTGGGTGACACCCGAAGGGATGCTGGTGTTCTGGGAAGGAGGAAGAGTGAGGTTTAAAACAGTTGTTGAGGCGGAAGCCTTTCTTAAAAAACATTCCTCTATTCTGGGGGAAGATCCAGGGGGGACAGAGGGGGCCACGGCCCCGCCCGCTCAGGGCCAGGGAGGAGAAAAAGAAGATACAATAGCCAAGAGACTTAGATCTAAAAAATAACTTTGCCTTGACTTTCCTGAACAATTTTGCATAATATTTTCTGGATTTTTTGTAAATGTCTGACAGCATGGAATTGAGAATTTAGGTATATGTACTTGCTTTTACCTTGTAGTGTTATGAAAAATGTTTTTTTTTTTTGTTATTTTTTTATTGTGTATTTTGAGGTCTCGGAAGGGCCGACGACTCTGACGTGAATGCTCTCAAAATTTCTTTGTATCCCTTACCCTACCCTATAGAAAAAATGTAAAACCAATAAAACTTTTTCAATATAAAAAAAAAAAAATTCCTTTATATGCTTTTTAAGTTCGCTTACATTTTTTTCGTATCTAAATAAATTTTCGTTTAGCCTCCAGGATCTTCTTTCTCTCTTCCCCATCTCAATTTCCATCCACACCGGGCTATGATCAGTTAACGTCCTAGGAAATATCTTTGTTTTCTTTATTTTAGGAAGTAAGTCAACTGTTGTCAAAACAAAATCTATCCTAGAAAAAGATTTATGCCTATCTGAGTAAAAAGTGAAATCCAACTCATTTGGATTGTGCACTCTCCAAATATCTTTCATTTCCAAATCCTCTTGCATTTCAAAAAAAGCTTGTGGTAACTTGCCGCCTAATTTGGCCAAACTCTTTTTATCCATTCTCGGTTGAATTACTCCATTCCAGTCTCCCATAATTAAAATACTTGAAAAATCCCACTCTAGGATTTTCAAATGGAGCATCTTATAAAAACTTTCTTGTTGCTGGTTTGGGGCATATATTCCTACCACCAAAATGGGGCCATTCTCTGTATAAAGTTCAATTGCTATGTATCTTCCACAGTCATCCGCTTCTATAATTTTAGCTGATAGCCTTTTATTTATATATATCACCACCCCATTCTTCTTCTCCGAATTTGAAGCCACAAATTGCATTCCCAATCTTGAATTTATCAAATATTTCTGGTCTTGTGTCAGCCTTCGCTAGTTCTGCTTAGCTGCCATGGCAACGGGGAGGGTGGGGCGCTGGGATTCAATTGTTCTGCTGGTGGAAGATGTTGACGGCTGGTGTTATCTCTCGACTAACGGTCTCGCATTCCAGGCTAGTGATGACCTGCCCACCTGATGTTGGAGAAGAAAGTATATTGGACAATGCTAAGGGGGGGGTTAGGGATTGGGATGGGCTTAAGCTTTAATACTCTATGTTCGCGCCTAAACTATTCACTCTCTGCTTTACCTGGTCTGTTCACTGTCGTTACTTAGTAAAAGTAGCCTTATTCATTTCAAATAATGTTTAAGTGTGGTCTTTCTTGAGTACTCGAAGAAACAGGCCTGACATCTTGCACCTTAATATGGGTTTCTTGCAAACAAATAACATCATTATTAAATTGTTTCAGATAATAAAATACTTTTTTCCTCTTTTGTGGAGAGTTCAGGCCATTCACATTCCAAGACAAAAATTTAAGCATCATTTGAACTAGTCTGAAGTGTTAAGAGCAATTGCTGAAGGTCCCGTTCTGGAGAAGTGGTCTTCGGCTTTGCTCGTCCCATGTCTTCAGCTTGCTCCTTTCCCTTGACCTTCTTAGCTCATTGTGGGTAAGATCTTCCCTGTTGCTGTGCTTCCTGAATTTGCTTAGAGACGGATCTAGTTATACGTTGCTCCTCCGGTTTGCTTGTTCGCAGTTCGACAACGAGCGCCTCTTCTGCAACAGTCTTTAATGTTTCATCCAAAAAAGAGACTGGCGATGGCTCAAAAGGATCAACCACAATACCACCTACAGCTCCCTGGGCCGCCCTTTCTTTTTGCATCTGTCTTATTTGTTCCTCAGTTTCCTGGTCAAACAGCCTCTGTGCTTCAGCCTCCTTGTCTACTGGTGAAGATGTACGTGGAGATGTAGAACCCACTTTTAGAACATTATAATAGAACTCTTCTGCCTTTGCTATGGTATTTAGACGGTATCTCACTCCTTGAAACCTCAATATTATACCGGCTGGAGCATCCCACCGATATTGAATTTGCCGCTTTTGCAATTCTGCCACCAGAAATCCAAAATCTTTTCTATCCTTTAACATTTTGGGTGGCAACTCCTTATAGACTCCAATCTCAGTTCCATCAATTTGAACAGCAGAAAGAAATGACCTTTGCAAGATATCATTTCTTATTCTCCTATCAGTAAAATATATTACCACATGTCTAGGTAATTGTCTTTGTAGTGCCACACGGGAATTGACTCTGTAAGCCTTGTCAATTTTATAAAAAATCTCATCAGAATCTTCACATTTCAATAACACCGCCAGAGCATCAGCACAGACTTTTCTTAGATCTTCCCTGGGATTCTCTCTTATTCCCCTGAGCCTAATAGCAAATTCCATAGATCTGAATTGCATCATTGTAATCTCATTATCCAGCTTTTGAATTTTTCCATCGGCTTCTGTAAATTTTAAATCAGTTCCCTTAAATTTGGTCTCAACGTCTGAAGCAAGCTTTTCAACTTTTTTATCCACCTTCAAAATTACATCAGAGAGGCCCTTTACCACTGTTTGAATATCTTTATTAACTAATTCAAATTTTTCTTGAACAATTCCCTTAATTTCTTTTTCAGATCTTTTGATCTCTTTGCCTATAAAGTCTTTTAAATCCTGGAAGTCTTCTGCCTTTGTCTGAGCTTGCAGGGGTGTGGCTGCTTGTTTTGTTGACATCTTGGCACGTGCAGAGCCTGCTAACTTTTCTCAAAGGATTGTCCAAATCAGGTTTTTGTTTTTTTTCCCCCTAGTCTCCAGCAGGTTTTGTTACTTTATAACGTGTTAGAATACACAAACCAAGTTGGTACCGTCTTCAGTTAGTTAAGCACTAAAGCAAGCGCCATTTTTTTTTCCTTTTCTCACTTGAAAGTCATTCTAACTTCAACGCTGTAATTACTTCAATACTTCGATAGTCAACAGAGAATAAGAATACTTGCTATTTGGTGTTAGATGGTAAGAATGTTGGCCGCGAATGCCTAGTCCTGCTGATAAGCAGAAGATCCCAAACACCCGGAGGTCTGGCAGCTTGTAAAGGGAGTCATGCCCTGTTAGCTTCCCAGAGGCATAAATACCTTCTGGGGTCACTCAGGGGTGCTCAACCGACAGCTGCCTACTCAGCTCACAAGATCTTCAAAGACTTGGAGATTTACGAGACGTTTCCCATATCCGAAAATGCCTCTTTACAGGCAGCTGGGTTGGCGGTCTTCAAAGAGACCGTCAGCGGCAGAACGCGGCACAACCGGAAGTCCCAAGTGGCACTTTTAACAGGGCAGAAATAATGTCATTAACAGGATGCAATCCAGTTTTGAAATCAGCGTGTCTTGTTTGGGCCCCTTTGAAGTGAAGATTGCAACAAAATTCACTTAGCCAATGTCTCACTTAGCAACAGAATTTTTGGGTTCAATTGTGGTCGTAGGTATGGCTACCGTGTACTACATTGTGGGAGCTTCATCACTGGAAGCTTCCAAGAAGAGACTGGACTGCCATCTGTCAAAAATGGTGTAGGCAGCGTCTGCTTGTGTGTGTGTGTAGGGGGGGGGGGGGTTGGACTAGAATAGATGACCTACAAAGGTCCCTTCCAACTCTGTTAATCTGATGTCTGAAATGCACACCACAAAGCTCCAGAACCAAACCAAAACCGTCTTCAAGTCTGGCATGAAAATAATGCTTCCTCATTCATACCACGCTCAAAGGTCTTGACTTTACGCCGGGATTTCTAGCTGCCTCTTAAATTACGTGCTCCCAAAACTGTCCACCGATTCCCAAAGGGTTACTTGACAGCTTTAAGACTTGCGTGCTTCAAATGCCAGAGTTCCTGAGCCAACATTTTGGTTGCTAAGCAGGAGCGTTGTTAAGTGATACTGATATTATGTAACACTTTTAATTAAGTGGGTACCTTGAATAAACATAACTTTGAGTTTCAAATAATACTGATTTTGTTGTTGTCTTAGGTGACATCTGTGAATTGTTGATTTTCAGAGCAGAAATGGCAGAAGCAGGAAAATCTAAGAAGAAATGTAGACTCTGGAATATCTGAGGTTTGGATTTATACCAGAACCATCAAACCAGCAGCTACCACGGTGTCTACTATGCGACAGAATATTTTCCAATGAGGCAATGTAGCCTTCCAGATTAAATGAACATTTGACGAAGGTACATCCTGAAAAAGCAGACAGGAGCCTAACTTTTTTTCGGTCACTTCGTGAGAAATTCCAAAAGTGCCCAATGCTGTCACGTATGTTTTGCAATGCTTCCCAACAAACCACTAATGGTTTGCGTGCTTCATACAACATTGTGTGAAGTTGTGAATGCCCCAACCCTGGAAGTCTTTAAAAAGATGTTAGATAGCCATTTGTCTGAAATGGTATAAGGTTCCTGCCCACGCAGGGGGTTGGACTAGAAGACCTACAAGGTCCCTTCCAACTCTGCTATTGTATTTCGTTACTGATTGCAAAGTCTGGAAAGCCACATACAATTGGTGAGGAACTCATCCTACCAGCTGTTAGTGAGATTCTGAGTACTGTTTTACACAAGTCACCACATGACATAATTAAAACAATTCCTCTCAGCAACAATTCTGTGCAAAGATGCATAGATGAAATGGCTGAGAATGTGGAAGACGTACTGTGCAACATACTAAGGACAACAGAATTTGCATTACAGCTGGATGAATCAACTTTGCCAGGCAATGAATCTTTGCTTCTTGCTTATGTGCGTTTTATTAAAGATGAAGGTTTGACTCAAGAGTTGTTATTTGAAAGGCAACTAAAAACAGATACTAAAGGGGAGTCAATAATATAATAATAATAATAATAATAAATTGGGATTTATTAACCGCACCCTCTCCCCACAGGGACCCGGGGCGGTGCACAGGCATAATTAAAAACAATATACAATAATACAAATATTTCTTAAAATCGAATTAAATAAATCTACCCGTGCTAAAAACATAAATTAAAACCCATTTAAAATTTATAATTAAAAGACAGAGAGAACTATTCAAGGCCGGCCAGTCGAAAGAGATGGGTCTTCAATTTTACACGGAAGGAGCGGAGGTCGGTGGTCGTTCTAATATCAGGGGGAAGGTCGTTCCAGAGGGCCGGGCCCGCCACAGAGAGCGCCCTTCCCCTGGGCGTCGCCCGCTGACAAAGTCTAGTGGACGGCACCCGGAGAAGCCCCTCTCTGTGGGAGCGAATCGGTCGTGAGGATGTGTGGGGCAGGATCCGATCTCGCAGATAGCTAGGTCCCGAGCCATGGAGCGCTTTGAAGATGATAACTAACACCTTGAAGCGCACCCGGAAGACGACAGGTAGCCAGTGCAGCTCGCGCAAGAGCGGTGTTACGTGGGCAAACCTAGAGGTGCCCATAATTGCTCGCGCGGCCGCATTCTGAACTAACTGAAGCCTCCGGGTGCACCTCAAGGGGAGCCCCATGTAGAGAGAGTTACAATAGTCCAGTCGGGATGTCACGAGGGCATGAGTGGCTGTGCGAAGGGCGTCCCGATCCAATAGGGGGCGCAATTGGCGAACCAGGCGAACCTGGTAAAACGCCCTCCTGGCCACGGCTGTCACTTGCTCTTCCATAGACAGCCGGGTATCCAGGAGGACACCCAAATTGCGCGCCCCATCCACAGGGGCAAGATGTTCGCCCCCTATGGCCAGCGTTGGAGAAAGCTGGTTGAATCGGGCAGCCGGAAACCACAGCCACTCGGTCTTGGTCGGGTTGAGCCTAAGTCCGTTACTTCCCATCCAGATCCGCACGGCTTCCAGGCACTGGCACATCACCGCTACGGCATCGTTGGGGTGGTTTGGGGTAGATATGTACAGCTGGGTGTCATCAGCGTACAGATGGTACTCTACCCCAAAACCACGGATGATCTCACCCAACGGCTTCATATATGCATTAAACAGGAGAGGCGAGAGGACCGACCCCTGAGGCACCCCGCATGTGAGGGGTCTCGGGGTCGACCTCTGCTCTCCTGCCCGCACAAATTGCGATCGGCCAGAGAGGAAGGAGGAGAACCACCGCAAAACAGTGCCTCCCACCCCCAACCCCCCCAGCCGATGCAATAGGATACCATGGTCGATGGTATCGAAAGCCGCTGAGAGGTCTAATAGGACCAGGATGGAGGAACATCCCCCATCTCTGGCCCTCCAGAGATCATCTACCAACGCGACCAATGCCGTCTCGGTGCTATGCCCGGGCCGAAAGCCGGACTGGCGCGGATCTAGATAGTCAACTTCCTCCAGGTGACGGGGAAACTGTTGTGCCACCACACTCTCAACAACCTTCGCCAAGAAGGGAAGGTTGGAGACTGGACGGTAGTTGTTCAAAATAGCTGGGTCCAAAGAGGGCTTCTTGAGGAGGGGCCTCACCATAGCCTCTTTTAGGGAGGCAGGCAAGGAACCCTCACTCAAGGATGCGTTGATAACCTCTTGGAGCCAGCCTCGTGTCACCTCCCAGGATGCCAGTACAAGCCAGGAGGGGCACGGGTCCAATGAACATGTGGTGGCTCGCAGTCGCCCACGTAACCTGTCCATATCCTCGGAAGTAACGGGGTCAAACTCCTCCCAAACAAGATCTCCCTCGTGGCATCCCACTGGGCCATGAATGGGGGCTAGCTCACTCTGTATCTGGGCGGTTTTCTCCTGCAGAAAAATCACAAATTCCTCTGCCCTACCCTCTAACGGGGCTTCCCGCTCCCTCTGTTGGAGGAGGGAACGGGTCACCCTAAACAGGGCGGCAGGGCGGTTTTCTGCGGATGCTATGAGGGTGGCACAATGATGACGTTTGGCCACCCTCAGCGCCACAATGTAAGTCCGTAAATGGGCTCTTACCTGTGTCCGGTCAGATTCAGAGCGGCTAGCCCTCCATCTTCTCTCTAGGCATCTCTTGCGGCGTTTCATCACCCGCAGCCCCTCAGTAAACCAAGGAGCCAGGGTGGTTCGCCGCCGCGAGAGAGGCCGCAAGGGCGCGACCCGATCCAAGGCTCCCACGGCCGCACTATTCCATGCGGCCGTGAGGTCCTCCATCGGGGCGCGGGTCAGGGATACAGGAAATGGCCCAAGCGCTGTCTGGAACCCATCCGGGTCCATCAAGCGCCTGGGGCGGTACCAGATTGGTAACTCTGGTTCCGCCTCCCCGCGGAGGGGAGCAGCGGTCGGAAAGTCGAGTCGGAGAAGTGAGTGGTCTGACCATGACAAGGGTATGATGTCTATGTCCCCTGTACCCAGATCACTCTTCCATTGGCCCGAGACGAAGATGAGGTCCGGCGTATGTCCACCCTCATGGGTGGGGCCATGAATTACTTGGGTCAGGTCCATGGCCGTCATGGAAGCCATGAACTCCCGAGCTACCACGGATGATTCGCCCAACGATGGCAGGTTAAAGTCCCCCATAACTATAAGTCTGGGGGTCTCCACTGCCACCGTAGCGATCACCTCCAGGAGCTCGGGCAGGGCTGCTGCTACATAGCGGGGAGCCAGGTATACAACCAGCAAGCCCAACTGCCTCCCTAGGCCCCACTTCATGCAGAGGGACTCACAGCCAGAGGTCTGCGGCACAATGGTCTCTCTCGGCTCCAGGCCTTCCTTGATAATGACCGCTACCCCACCACCCCTGCCTAGGGCCCGCGGCTGATGAAATGCGCGGTAACCTGGTGGGCACATTTCAACGAGGGGATGACCTCCCTCGTGGCCCAACCAGGTCTCCGCTATTCCTACCAGGTCCGGCTCCCCCTCTGACACAAGGTCACTAATGAGGGGGGCTTTGTTGACAACGGACCTGGCGTTGCAAAACATCAGCCGCAGACCCTGGCTCTGTATTCCCTGGCCACCTAGCCTGCGAGGGTTGTGGCACCCGACCGTCTGTAACCAACGGCTGCGTGCCACCAACCGGGAGGATGAAAATTGTCTCCCCTCGGTCCTGCCCCTCCCCACGACCCTCTGAATTGGTATGCCCTCCTGAGGAACGACTCGAATATCCCCCTGCCTTTCGCCTTCCGCTTCCCGCCGTCGACTGCTATCCTGGCCCTTACTACTAATTGCTGTTTCCATCTCCATCTGTCTATATCTACCCACCCCAGGACCCCTTAAAAACCGAATTAAAAATTTGCATAAAAACCCCCTTAGTTTGCGCCTCGCCCACCTCTCAGGATCTATCAATCCATCCTCGAGGTGGGCCCGTGTTAGATGAGGGGGCCAGACCTGCGAGAGGGGAAACTCTCGCAAGCCAAGGAGCTCTGTTCTGGAGTACGACAATAGCATAGTAACGGCACTGGTTCTAAGAAAGGGGGGGGGGAATCGTCTACGATGTTACAATGCAAGTCGGAATTAATACAGCAAGCTAAAACTTAAAAGCGTAAGGTAAGGTGGATGAAAAAGTGCGGCAGGTAGTCCAGGTGGGGTGGAAAAGTCACTCCAGCGTGGGGGGTGGGGGGGTAGTAGATGGCAGAAATAATCTTCCCCCAGATAGTTCTCTCATCCCGCCTAGATGATAAAGTGCGGCAGGTAGTCCAGGTGGGGTGGAAAAAGTCTCTCCAGCGGGGGTGGGGGGGTAGTAGATGGCAGAAATAGTCTTCCCCCAGATAGTTCTCTCATCCCGCCTTTCCACTCCTCGGCCCATTTGATCATCAGTCCATCCTTGCCTCGTCCCTAGCTCCCAAACCGGCCCAAATCAAGATGGATTGGGCAGGGACTGCACAGGCCGGGTGGAGGCCGCGCGGCTTGCTGTCATTACCGCGCGGCCTGATCTTTCATGTTGTTGAGCAGTTTTTCAAAGACAAGGAAATTCCACTTACCAACATACTAGTTTGTGCAACTGATGGAGCACCATCAATGACTGGTCGCTACTGTGGGTGCGTTGCTTATTTGAAGAAAGCAGTGCCAAATGTCTTTACCATTCACTGTGTCATTCATCGCCAACACCTGGTTGCAAAAAACCTCAGTGATCGCTTGCACAAGTCATTACAAGACACACTGTCATTACTGCAGTTAACAAAATTAAAGTACATGCTCTCAATGATCGTCTTTTCAGAGAGCTCTGTGTTGAGAATGATGAAGATTTTGATTGTTTGCTGCTTCATACAGAAGTTCGTTGGCTATCAAAAGGCAACTGTGTGAGACGCTTTTACAATCTTTTTGACACTTGTTGAGTTCTTTGAAGACAGGAATGCTGTGCTCAGTGGTGAACTCAAAGGGATCAGGCATGACATTGCGTATTTATCAGAACTATTTTCTAAGTTCAATGAATTGAATTTGCAGTTGCAAGGAAATGAGGTAAATCTTATTAAGGCCAAATCTGTCATCTGTACATTTATTTCAAAACTAACACTCTTCAAGCGCAATATAGGCCATTGCAAGCTATACCAATTTCCGAGCTTCTCTGAGCTAGAAGAGAAAGGTGGGATACAAGACGATGATCTTCAAGTGTTTTGTGACCATTTGGACATGCTGCATAAAGATATGTCTGAGCGATATCAGGATCTTCTTTTGATGGAAATTCCAGATTGGGTGATAAATCCATTTTCAGATATTGAGGAAGATGGGATAGTGGAGGAACAACTCATAGAACTGCAAAATGACATTGAGCTGAATGACCATTGTCTTACCTGAAGGGTCCTTCTAGGTGCACAGCGATGAGTGTCCATGCAAGGGTTAACTCAGCTCCGCTACCCATTGGACTGAATTAAAATACTGAGTCCCGCCTTCCTTTCCCATGATCCTTCAGTTTCTTAATGAAGTTCTGTCCTCTTGAGGCTGTGTTCGCCACGCGATTCATCCCCTGTGAATACATCAGACAAGCAACTAGAGAGATTAGGGGGGGAATGGACACTCATCGCTGTGCACCTAGAAGGACCCTTCAGGTAAGACAATGGTCATTCTCAGGTGCACAGCTCTGAGTGTCCATGCAAGGGACATGCCCAAGCAAAATGTCACTAGGGAGGGTGCCCGAATGGGCTCAGTGTGACTACTCGACTTGAGCAACTACGCTTTGCAAGACCCGACGGCCGAAGGCAGCGTCAGCGGAAGCGTATTTGTCCAATTTGTAATGGCGAACAAAGAGGGAAGGTGACGCCCATGTGGCTGCTCTGCATATCTCCTCGATGGGAGCCTGGGAGGCCCAGGCCGCTGTGGTGGCCGCACTTCTGGTTGAGTGGGCCGTGAGCCCCTGGGGCCTGGACCGGCCCTGATGTTCGTATGCGAGGGCGATGCAGGCCTTGAGCCAGCGAGCGATGGTGGACGAGGAGACCCCACGACCCATGGTCGCCGGTTGGAACGAGAGGAACAGGGTCTCTGATCGCCGAAAGGCCGACGTGTGCTTGAGGTATTGCTTGAGCGCTCGACGGACGTCTAGGGTGTGCCATCGACGCTCCCTGGGATGGGAGGGCTTGGGGCAGAAATTCGGGAGAACGATCTCCTGTGCTCTGTGGAACCAAGAATTGACTTTAGGCACAAACGATGGGTCGAGACGGAGTACTACTCTGTCGCTGAGGAAGCGGCAGAGGTCTTCCCTAGTCGAGAGCGCCGCTAGCTCTGACACCCGTCGTGCTGAGGTAATTGCGACTAGAAAGGCTGTCTTGAATGATAGTAGCCGTAGGGAACTCGAGCGTAGGGGCTCGAATGGTGGTTCCGAGAGACCTCTGAGGACCGTGGTCAGGTCCCACGTGGGGTAGCGGTGGATGACCTGTGGCCGGAGATTGGTTGCTCCTTTGAGGAAAGACCGCACACTGGGATGACGGCTGAGAGGCTGGAGGTAGCCGGCTGACAGGACCGTGGCCAGGGCTGCAACCTGGCGACGGAGGGTGGCTGGGGCGAGGCCCCTCTCAAAGCCCTCCTGAAGGAAATCCAAAATGTGCGGAAGAGAGACAGAGAGCGGTGTTAATTGATGCTGGGAGCACCAATTTGAGAAGGCTTGCCAGGTCGCTCCGTAGATCCTGGTGGTGGAGGGTCGGCGGGCCGCCTGAATGGTGTGGATGACCGGGTCCGAAAAGTGGGCCCGAGTTAGCAGATCCCTTTCAAGTGCCAGATGGTTAGATTGAGCCATTGAGGCTCTGGGTGTAGGACAGCCCCCTGGCAGAGAGAGACCTCGTGTGGTGGAATCCTCCAAGGTGAATTGATGGAGAGGCTGGAAAGGTCCGCGAACCAGGTCCGACGTGGCCAATATGGGGCCACTAGGATGACTTCCGCTCCCTCCCTCAGGATCTTCCTGATGACCCGTGGTAGCAGGGGCACTGGTGGGAATGCGTACAGGAGGCCGGTCGGCCACGGAGAGGTGAGAGCGTCCATTCCCTCCGCCAACGGCGACTGGTACCGAGTGAAGAAGCGTGGGAGCTGGGCGTTCCGTGGGGAGGCAAATAGGTCGAGGAGAGGGGATCCGAACCTGTGGCAGATCTGTTGGAACAGGTCTGGGTGGAGCTGCCACTCTGATGGATCCAGGGTGGCCCTGCTCAGCCAATCCGCCCGAACGTTGTCCACTCCGGAGATGTGCTCGGCCCGAATGGAGCTCAGGTGACGTTCGGCCCATCTGCCCAGAGCATCGGCCTCCCTCATCAGTGCTGTGGATCTGGTGCCGCCCTGGCGGTTGATGTGCGCCTTCGTCGCTACGTTGTCCGTCCGGACTAGGAGGTGTTGGCCTTGTACTTCCGACCGTAGCTGACGTAAAGCGAGACGAACCGCCCTCAACTCTAGCCAGTTGACGTTGTGCTTCAGGTCCTGAGGTGACCATCTGCCCTGCACCATGGATACGGTGAGGTGTGCTCCCCACCCGAAGAGACTTGCGTCTGTGGTGAGGACTAGCCTGTCGGGTTCCTGGAAGAGGGAGCCCTTCTCCAGTGCTGGCGAGAGCCACCACTGCAGAGAGCGACGAACCTTGGGAGGCAGTCTGACCTTGGCTCTGGAGTTGCTGGAGTTGGTTCTCTGGGATGGGAGAAGGAACCACTGTAACTCTCTTGCGTGTAGTCTCGCCCAGGGAACGATGGCTAGACAAGATATCATCTTGCCTAGGAGCTGGGACAGGAGTATCACCGGGACGTTCGTGGAGGCTTGCACCCGTCGGATCATGGATCTGAGGCTGTCGATGCGGTCCGGGGACAGGGAGACAAGTCCCGTGGACGTGTTGATCACCGCCCCCAGATGTAACACCTCCGTCGCAGGGGTCAGGTGGCTCTTGTCGGTGTTGATGGTGAAGCCGAGTTCTTGTAGGGTGGCTATGGTCGTGCGCAGGTCTCTTAGGGCCTGTTGTCGCGACGATGCTTGTAACAGGATGTCGTCCAGGTAAATTTGGAGCCGAATGGGCCGCCACCTGAGGTCTGCTGCCACCGCGGCCAGTATCTTGGTGAACACCCTCGGGGCGGAGGAGAGCCCGAATGGGAGGGCTCGATACTGGTAGTGCTGTCCGGCAAAGTAGAACCGGAGAAATCTGCGGTGCTCCTGTCGAATGGGAACATGGAGGTAGGCTTCCTTCAGGTCGATAGATGTCATCATGTCCCCTGGCCGGAGGCAACCTAGGATGGACTGGAGAGACTGCATCTTGAACTTTTTGTAGGCGATGTGATAGTTGAGTGCCTTCAAATCTAAGATGGCTCTGACTCCTCCTGTGCTCTTGGGGACCAAGAAGAGGATCGAGTAATACCCCCCCCCTCCTGGCCTTGGGGAACTACCTCTATGGCCCTGATGTCTAGAAGGTGGCGGATCTCCGCCTCCATGAGGTTTCTCTTGTTGGGACACCTGGGGGTGGGACATAGGATAAAACGATGGGGAGGGGGCGAAACGAACTCTAGGGTGAGGCCGAGACGAACTGTTTGCAATATCCACGCATCTGTCGTGGTCGCCTCCCAGCGATCGGCAAACAGCTGGAGACGGCCCCCTATGGGGAGGGAGGGGTGATGGTCACTTATTGCGGTGGAAAGGCCTGTTGGCCTGACCCCCACGAAAGGGCCGCCTGGCGTAGGGCTGGTACCTGTTCCTGTCCCGGAAGGGTTGCCTACCCTGGGGGCGGGTGTTACCCTGGGGATAGCCACGCTGGAAAGACGTGGAGGGGTTAGCGGGAGGCTGAGCCTCCGGTGCCCTGTAATTTTGTCTACGGAAGGATGAAGGTCTCCTATCAGTCTTACGAGAAACAAAGGGTAGGACTTTCTTCTTGTCCTTATTTTCCACTAGGACCGAATCTAGAGCTTCCCCAAACAGCTTTTGTCCCTTGAAGGGGGCAGACGCTAGCTTCCATTTGGAGCGCATGTCGGCGTTCCAATGGCGCAACCATAAGAGGCGGCGCGAAGTAATATTGGATGCCATGGCCCGGGAAGCGAATTTTGCTGCGTTAAGTGAGGCATCCGCAGTGTATTCTGCTGCCAGCATGATCTTGTTAACATCATGACGGAGTCTGGCATCTCCCTGGGGAAGACGTTTTGAGCAGTTGGCGCAACCAGGCTATGGATGCCCTGCTAAAGAATGAGGCCGAGGTAGATGCCTTAATGGCCCAGGCCGCCGCCTGGTGTGTCTTGTGACATGCGCGCTCGGTCCGCTTGTCCTCTGCCTTAAGGCCTTCTAGTAGGTCTGGTGGGAGTACTGAATTGGATGTTAGAGCAGCGACCGGAGGGTCGACCTCCGGAAGTTTAAGTAGCTCCTCCATGCTGGGATCTACAGAATAGAGCTTTTTGTCGTTGGTACCCGGGGCAGTCCACGAAGCGGGCTGAACCCATTGGCGCTGAACTACGTCCCTAAATAGTTGGGGAGCAGGGATCAGGTCCTGGGGAGTGACTGATTCCTCAAAGAGGCCCCCGCTGGGGTCCTCAGGATCTGTAGGGGCCTGGGGATCTGAGGTCGCCTGAGAGGAAGAGGATGTGACCGACATGCGCGTGATGGTCTTTGCCTTATGAAGGATAGACTTAAAATAAGAAGGTTGGAACAAGCCCGAAAATGCGGGCTTGTCCGGGGTCACGCCCTCATCCTCAGAGAGCTCAGGCTCCGCCAGGTCATCTATCTCATTGATGGATTCGGCGCTAATCACCGAAGGGTGGGGTGAGGAGGCCCTGGCATAGCGTGGCCTACTTCTGGGGCCCTGTGGTTGTGCATCTGCCTGGTCTTTGAGCCCCTGAGCAATGCCCTGGGAAATGGCTGCATTAATCACCTGTCTCATCTCAGCCGAGAGAGACGGGCCCTGGTCCTCTAAGGGCCCCCCCCCACCCCTTCTGAAATTGCTGCAGAAGGTTCCTGTATTACAGGCTGGATGGGGTTGGCTATCCCCTCATCCCCCTCCATCTCACAATTGAATAGGTCAGTCCCACCCCCCATGGAGTGGGAAGGAGATTGGGAGATAAGGGAAGAATGATCTAGGGATAAATCTCTGAGATCCCTCTCATAGATGGGGTTGGCCCTAGCCTGGGTCTCACTCCTCCCCCCAGGGGGCTCGGGAGAGGCCTCCCTGTGGGCCTGTGTTATGGCAATGGTTTGCCTTTGGGCCCTATCAAACTGGCGGTCTAGGGCCTTGTGGCGTCTGGCCTCTGCCCTATCCTGGCCCCCTCATCTCTCTTGGGGTAGGGGCCCCTGCTAAGGTCCTTAATGGCCTCCCTGGAGACCCTGCCCGCCTTCCTAGTGAGGGGCCTCTCCTCCCAGGTGGCATCCCCCTGTTCAGGCCCCTCAACTATAGGTTGGTGCTCCATGGCAAGGCTTTAATGCCTGGGCGATGGAATGGGCGGGGGGGGGGGGCGCGCGAGGGATATGACCTGATCGATGAGTTGCAGAGCGCGCTGGGAGCCGAATCACAAAATTCCTGGCCTCCTCGGAGCTGGCTGTGGCCGCTGTTGAGGGTGATGGCCGCTCCTTGCCTCAAACGCTGCTGCTTGCTGCTGCCGCCGCTGTTCTCCTCAAACGAAAAAAGGAAGTGGCAAAAAAACTCCGTTTAAAATGGAGCCGGCTTGCTTCTGATTGGTCCCCCGACGAATCCAAGATGGCCGCGCCCAGTCCACTACACGTGGAATGCAGCGCGGAGCTTTCCGGCTCTCTGGGGCTGCAGCTGGCTTAGGCAGCTCTCCCGGGTGCCGGACAGACCGCCGAGGCTTCGGACGGCCCCGCCGGTGTAGAGCAGGCTAAGGGCGATGCTTCCTGGGGGCTCCAAAGGCTCCACTCACCCCCCCTGCGGGAGAACGAGAAGCGCGCCGCTCTGGTGAGCGTTCTGGCTTCTCCGGCAAGACAAAGGCTCCTGCTGGCTCTGCTTGTTGCTGTCGGTGGAAAGGAAGGCTTGGAAGGAAAACTAAAGTAAAAAACTAATGCTTAACTTTTAAATTTGCTAAGCTCAAAAGAAATGCATCCGAAGGGCTTGGACTGAATTAAGAAACTGAAGGATCATGGGAAAGGAAGGCGGGACTCAGTATTTTAATTCAGTCCAATGGGCAGCGGAGCTGAGTTAACCCTTGCATGGACACTCAGAGCTGTGCACCTGAGAAGCCAAAGTTCAAGAAATCACACCAAGAGTTTTGGTTACAGAAATAAATTTCTGATCGCTGTCCTGCATTATGGACAGTGGTTAAGAAGCTCCTTGTTGCATTTCCAACATCATATTTGGTGGAACGTGGCTTCAGTGTGGTCATTCAACTTCTCTCCAAGCAAAGAAATAGACTCCATGTTACTGAACGTGGTGATTTAAGACTCCTGCTAAGTGACTTAAAACTAGACATTGGGAAATTGGTATCACTTCATCAAGCCCATCCATCACATTAAGAATTTACTGAACAGTGAAGTAGTTAACTAAATTTTATTGAGTTTACTAAGTTACTAGTTAGTAAGGTTCTTGATAAATGACTATCAGACTTTGAAAACCTGGTATCACTGGATCATCTTCAACAATTTTGTAGAATTAACATTAGCTACAAAGGTTTTTAAATTGGATTTTGAATAAATGTGCAATTAATTGTTAAAGTTTTGAATTTTACTGTTATCTGCCTTCCGTCGTGCAAACCGCCCAGTCACATGACCCCCTAGCCACGCCCACCAAGCCACGCCCACAAAACCGGTTGCAAAAAAAATTGAATTCTGGGTGGGGGGCACTGAGGATCAGTTTGTAGCACCAAGGGGGCGGTGGACTGAAAAAGTTTGGGAACCACTGATGTATAGAGATGTTTGTCCACACATTGTTTGCATTCAGCCAGGGTTCTGGTTGGACCTCCCAGCAGGCGCTGGCATATTTTTAAAGATCCAGATTTATGGAGACTTTCATTAACACATCATTTGCATCTGGGTGGGGCTCTTGAGCTTTACTTTTCTTTTTAAAGGCAACTATTACTGCTGCAACACCTTTTTTTAGTTATCCCTGTGGACTCTTTCTGTACAGAATGATTTCCAGAGCTTAGGGTATGAACTTAGTTGCACAGGTTGTAGGCTTATCTTTTCAGAGGTTTTACCCATATATAAGAAACAAAAAGGGAAGGGCCAACGTGTAGCAGAGTTTAATGTGGCTAAAGGAGTGGTGTAAAGGGAAGGCTTTGGTTTTAGTCATGATGTCTGCAGCTGGTCATGATGTCTGCAGCTGGTCCAATGAAAACTGTACAAAAGAGATGGTGTGCACCCATCCAAGAAAGGGACTGAGTTACTTAGCATTACGTTCACAGATTGCCAAACCCTGTGCATGAACCATAGAAGTGGCAAGAAAATAGGGACAGTCAGGCATAACACAGTTTATGCAGATAGTAAACACAGGGTCAATCAGAATGGACTCAAATGTCTATACACCAATGCACAGAGTATGAGGAGTAAACAGGGTGAATTAGAAATTCAAGTGAACGAGGACAGATAGGATATTGTTGCCATTAAAGAAACTTGGTGGGATGAAACCCACAAATGGAACATACAGCTAGAAGGATTTAAATTATTTAATAGAAATAGACCAAATAAACGAGGAGAAAGAGTTGCAGTATATATAAGAAATATCTACATCTCTACAGAAATAGAGCACAACAATGATGAGAACTATCTTGAATGCATTTAGGTCAATATTAAAAGTTGGTGGGGGATGACATTGCCATAGGTATATACTACAGGCCACAGAACCAATCAGAGGAAATAGATGAACTTTTTTTTTTCTAGCCAGCTAACTAAGATATGTAGGAAGCACACCACAATAGTAATGGGGGATTTTAACTACCCAGACATCAACTGGGAAACAAAACTGTGGGAAGGGAACATCACCAGGACAGTGTTGTATTAGGAAGGCCAATACAGCCCATAACCAAACTGGAAGTCATTAGAATAACAAAGCCAGCATACATTCTAAACAAAACTTCCTGAGAGTAATTACCAGGATATCAGGGCCATTAGAAATAGTTGCAGAGTACAAAATAATACAAAAGACCCAGGAAGCATAGGAAGAAGTTACCTCTAAAATAGCAAAAGGTCGGAGTGACAACAAAGACTCATTAGCTTGGGGCGAAAATGCAAAAATAGGAAATACAATAGGACAGGGGTCCCCAACCTTTTTTGCACCAGGGACCGGTTTCATTTTAAAGAAAACTCTGCGGACCGGCTGAGTGGCTCAGCAGTCATGTGACTGGGTGGGCGTGGCCAATTTGGAAAATGTGAAACTCACTTAACAACGGTCTTGGTTAGCAACCAAACTTTTGGGCTCAATTGTGGTCATAAGTTCTCTCTCTCTCTCTTTCTTTTTCTTTCTTTCCTTCTGTCTTTCTTTCTCTCTTTCTCTCTCTTTCTGTCTCTTTCTTTCCTTCCCTCTTTCTTTCTCTTTCTCTCTCTATTTCTTTCTCTTTCTCTCTTTCTTTCTCTCTTTCTCTTTCTTTCCCTATTTCTTTCTTTCTCTCTCATTTTTTCTTTCTTTCCCTCTTTCTCTCTCCCTCTCTCTCTTTCTGTCTCTTTCTTTCTTTCCCTCTCTTTCTCTCTTTCTTTTTCTCTCTCTTTCTTTCCTTTGTCTCTTTCTTTCTCTTTTTCTCTGTCTGTCTTTCTTTCTCTCCCACTTTCTTTTTCTTTCTTTCCCTTTCTCTCTTTTTCTTTCTGTCTCTCTCTCCTTCGTCCGCCCATCTCTGTCACTCTGTGTGTGTGTGTGTCTGTCTGTCTTGCATTCAGGCACTTAATCATTCATTCTGTGTCTCTGTCTATCTTTCTCTCCCTCCCGCTCTGTGTGTGTGTGTGTGTGTGTGTGTCACTCTCTCTGATTCCCTCCCTCCCCGTCTCTCTCTGTGTCTATGCCTCTCTCTGTTGGTCTGTCGTCGTCCCGTCCCGTTCCCCCCCCCCACCGCGGAGTCTCCTCAGCCCGGCTCAACTCGTTCACTTGCCTTAGCCTGCCCCACCCGGGCGGCCACCGCTGCGCTTGGTCGCTCGTGCACTCGGTCAGGCTCCTTCCAGGAGCTGAGAAGGCTCCGTGGGGAGGGGGGGGGGGGAGAAACCTCCGCAGCCTCTGGAAGAAGACGAGTAGCTGGCATGCCGGTTGGGGAAGCTCTGTGGGGGCAGGGAGGAAGGGAATCCGCGGCCGGTAGGGAGGACTGCTGCGGAGTCCCTTTCTCCCTGCCCCCCCAGGAGTCCCACCGTCGACAAGGGTGGAAGAAGAGGTGCACTTCAAGCACGCGAACAGCCCCGCCTGCGTTCTCCCGCGCGCTTTGCCCAGGGGGCTGCCCCCTCCTCCCTCCTCCTCCTCTACGGCCCTGCGGCCCGGCTCCCACCCAGCCATGGACCGGCACCGGTCCGCGGCCCGGGGGTTGGGGACCCCTGCAATAGAAGACACTAGGGCTCATCTCTGCCCCACGGGAAGTACTTTAGGGCAGAAGAATAAGAAAGCACAAGATGGGATTAGAACCATTAGCAAAGTCACACACAAAAAGTGATAAAACAATAGCACAAAGAAAACAAAAGGACTTCAAAGAGGAAAATGGTATAAAAACGTACATTTACTATATGTCAGGGGTCAGCTCACCCAGGAAGTCTGGAAAATTTTGAAAAATTATAAAAGCTCAGTATAGCACGATACCAATGAAGAAGAAAAATAACAGTTCCCAAAAGAAACCAGCATGGCTGCATAAAGAACACTCTGACAAATTGAAAGACACAAAAGGTATAAAAAAGTGGAAAGTGGAAACTAAGGCAAAATATCAACAAATAGCTCAAGTCTGCAAAGATGAAGTGAGGAAAGCTAAGGCTTACAATGAAGAAAGTACTTTGCCACAAAAGTAAAAATTAACAAAAAAAGCTTCTTCCAACATGTTAAAAACAAGAAAAAAGTTAAGGAAAGAATTGGTCCACTGCTGGGAGAAAGGGGCAAGAAGGTGACAAGAAACAGGGAGAAAGCAGAACAATTTAACTCCTTTTTTTTTGTATCTGTCTTTACACAAAGGGATAAACAGTCCAACCTATTCAAAACAGCACCACAAAAATTAGATTAGGAACTCAAATTGAAATAGGGAAGAAAATGGTAAGAGAGCACCTGTTCTACCTTAGGACTAAGAGTAGTCCCTTCGGGGAGAGGGGGCAGTCTAGAAGTCCAATAAATAATAATAATAATAATAATAAAAAGTTGGCCAGATAGATGTGCAGAGTTTTTACTCAGGTTGAAGGCAAACCTCTAGTAGCACACACAAGGCTACACTCCTCCTCCTCCTCCTTAAAGGGAAAAAAAATTCTCTACTCACCTCGCAGGATACACTCTTCCAGGGCTGAAAGACATGATAACAAGGTTCCCTCCCCCACAGAAAAGGCATTGTTGGAGGATTAAGAGGGGGGGAGGGGCTTGCAGGCAGTTTGAAAAGTAAAACCTTCAGTTAATAAATAGATAAACTGGTAACATGAGGATCTCACAGATGAGAAATAGGACCTGGATTCAGTAAAATCATTTAAACACACAATAAATTCAAGGACAAAACTTTTCTTGTAAATGAACTTAAACATTTTCTGGGTTGTTACTTAAAGGTACAAGGAAGGAAGAATATTTCTTTACTCTGTTTCTGTTGGCCATACAGATGCAAAATAAAGACTCCCCTCCCCCTTCACTCAGTTTTCTGGGCCCCGACAAACTCAGCAAAGGCAATTTCTACCAGTTTACTCTTTTCTTTCTTTCAACAATTTAAAATTCCTGTCCTTTTGGATTGGAGACATTTTATAGTTACAATTACCTCAAGGATGCACAAAGACTTAGGCACACATATACATAAGGACAAGGACAAAATAAGAAGGGAAAAGGAACTCTCAGGTTTACACACCCTAGTCATTGCCAGCACAAATCTGTTAAATTAGGGAAGGCACAAATCTTAACAAATAAACCACGTGGTTACATAGAAGACAGAGAAAGAGACAAACAGACAAGAGAAAAAAAAAGAAACCCCAACATTTTCCCCTTTTCTTTTAAGTACCCTTATGTAGCCAAATTAGTTTTCCTGTATCATCTTTCAGCAAAGCCCATTTCTCACACAATTTCCTTGCTCTCAGCCAAAATCTCGGCATCTAAGGAAATCTCCGAGGGCATCTCTGGCACCCGCGAGCTAATGCTTCCCATGACCCTTTACATGTAGGGCTCACTTTGGCCTAGCCGGGTGACCACACACCTTAAGTTTCAGAAGAAGAAAAAAGATTCTGGGAAGGACTTCAATTCCCACTAAGTATTTCGGCACTTCACTCGGGAATCACCTGGGTTTTGCGGATCAAAAAGGTAATCCGTGAGGACCTCTGCAGTTAGTACCAGGCACCTCTACTCTTTTCACTCTTTTCTACTCTTCTGGGCCTTTGCCTTTTTGCTTTCACAGGACAAAAGCGGCAACAACAACAAAAAAAATCACTCACTTTTCCATCCGTTTTCACACACTCTCTCTTTTCCCTAACAGAAGGTCCTGTGCTCTGGCCTGACCCTAATACTTTCCAGGCTCTCTTGGTAAAACATACAGAGGAACTAAGATCCAGCTGTGATTGGGAGAAAGATTTCATCACTCACACACATGCAGGCATACACACATTTCCCATTTTAAACTTAAATTTTAGAGAATTAAAATTTAGAGGTACTCACCTTCTTTCCAGGCAGCCTTTGAGCTCAAACTCAAAACCCCTTTAAAACCTAGATCCAAATGGCTAAAGACCAGGCAAAAGTCCACCCACAGCCTCAATGAGGTCTGCGCCGGCATGGGTTTCTTTTTTTTACCTGGGCCACAGCCATTGGTTAGGCTAGTTCGGAGTCCCATCTGGGTCGCCAATTGTTAAAAGGAATGTCCTTCTGGGTTCGGCTCCAAGTGGGGAAAAAGACAATGGAGACATGGAGGCTGCTTGGAAAGATGGTTTAATGGTGGACAGGACCACATGGCTGGAGTCCTGAACAGAAAAGGTGCTCACATGCTTCAATGTTGGTGGACAGGAAGAGAAGGGCTGAGCAAGGGGCTTGCAGGGCTTTTTATCAACTGTTCGGCCCCACCTATCTGTTTCTTGTTCCTGTGTAAGAACTGTACTCTGATTGGTTGCCAGGCTCCCATGGGCTGAGTCCAAATTTGGTAAGGCCAGACCTACCTTAATCCCATGACTCTGGAGCTGAAGAGGAGAACTCTTTATTATGTAAAGTGGACTAGCTCAGGCTGCTTAATGGCCCATTGACAAAGGGGGTGGGGGCAGGAGGCTGCAGGAGACAAAACATGTTTCTTCCTTTTCACATCCAGGGAAATGTAATATTCTGCCTTTTCAACATTTCCTAGGATATTTCATTTTTCTGGGAGAGGGATGGGTGAGAACTTTCCACAGTCCCTTTCAACACTGGACCATCCCCCCAGGAGATGTCCTCTCCAAACACCTTCTAGGCGTTCTTCAACTCAGCTTTAGGAACCTAAATTCCAGCCAAATCTCAGTCTCTCCCTGCAGCAATATCATATTATTACTCAGTACCCCCACCCTTCTATAAGAGGGGGAAAAAGGGACATAACTAAACGGGCCCCATAGCATACATGAGAGCTTAAAACAATACCTTCTTGAAGCATTCATCTGCATAACCTCCAGCCCACATAGCTGAGAGTCTCAGCAAGCTGGAGGACAGCTCAAACCACACCTCACCGACACTCAAGACAGGTATTCAGCCACCCAGCCATTCATATGTAGCCTTTTGCATACATTACCTGGGTCAGACGCATCACTCTCGGAATTGGCTCATGCTGGTCCATTGCCAAAGCCTCCGCAGGAGCAATCTCCCCAGAGAGGAATTCTGACACCCACCTTCAGAACACTTCAAAATGCAAGTGAGGCCGGCCTCCACAGGTATATCAGACCTCCTCCCCTGAACAGAAGTCCTTAAAATCCCGGGCGAGCCCCCAAATTGTGAGAAAAATATCCCAGATATTTTCTTCAGCATATAAAAATAATCATGGAGACTTATAGCAAAAGAAAACAGCAGTTTATTTACATGAACGTTGGCACCAACGGATTCTCTAATGGAAAGAGAATGTTCTCCATGTACAGAGTTCCACTTTATATATCTGAAATTACGTATTTCAGGCGTCATGAAAAAAACCAACATTGCGTGCAAGGAATACAATGTCTCCCACAATGTTGTGTGAAAAGTACATGGAACCAACACACCTGTTCAGAAACCCCAAAAGACCTTCCATCACTGTTCCCAGAACCTTAACAATAAGATCATTACCGGCTTCCTGCAAAACATTTCCTGTTACAGAGGGAACCTATTTTCTCATCAGGTCACTATAACCTTCTGATTCCGCTCCAGCCTGTGATTTTCCAGAAAGACTCACTTTCTGATCAAATATGGAGTCTATCAGGTTCCTCAAAGAACCTACATTATCCAAATAAAAATTCAGGATTATTATTATTATTCTCTCACCCCTCTTGGGGAATTGTTGGGGGCCTGGGAAGAGAAGCAGATGCCTGTCCTGGCCGGTATGAAAAAAGGGAAAGAAAAAAAAAGTATGTGAGAAATGGGCTTTACTCAAAGGACAAAACCGGGAGACCAATTTGGCCAAAAAGCAGTAGATACAGGAAAACTAATTTGGCTACATAAAGGTACTTAAAAGAAAAGGGAAAATGTTGGGGTTTCTTTTTTTTTCTCTTGTCTGTTTGTCTCTTTCTCTGTCTTCTATGTAACCACGTGGTTTATTTGTTAAGATTTGTGCCTTCCCTAATTTAACAGATTTGTGCTGGGAATGACTTCCTTTTCCCTTATTTTCTCCTTGTCCTTGTGTATAAGTGTGTCTAAGTCTTTGTGCACCCTCAAGGTAATTGTAACGACAAAATGTCTCTCACCCCCCCCACCCCCCAAAAAGAACCTTTGCTCTGTTTGTTTGGCCAACACACAGAGTAAAGAGAAACATGCTTTCTTCCCTCTTTCCTTGTACCTTAAAGTAACAACCCAGGAAATGTTTTAAGTTCATTTCCAAGAAAAGTTTCATCCTTGCATTTATTGTGTGTTTAAATGATTTTACCTGTTCATCCCTTTCCTGAAGCATGTGAATCCAGATCCCATCTTTCATCTGTGATATCCCCATAATGTTACCAGTTTATCTGTTTAATAACTGATGGTTTTATTTTTCAAAACTCTGTCTGCAAACTATCTACCCCCCCCCCCATACCTCCCCCTTACCACTAATCCTCCAACAATGCCTTTCTGTGGGGGAGGGGACCTTGTTCTCATGTCTTTCAGCCCTGGAACACTGTATCCTGAGAGGTGAGTAGAGAAATTTTTTTTCCCTTTTGGGGGGAGGAGGAGAGTGTTGCCTTGTGTGTGCATGTATAATTTCTGTCAAGGACATAAATGGATTTTAGATTTAGGGAATTTTAGCTTAGGAGGGTTCCTATTTTAATATTTTTAAATTCTAGTACAGGTAATTTAATTCGTTTTTAGCTTTGTTATATATTGTCTGTTTATATGGTTTTTAATTTTTTTACCCTGTACACCGCCCCGAGTCCCTTCGGGGAGAGGGGGCGGTTTATAACTCTAATTAAAAAAAAAAATGTATGAGGCGAAGGAAATTCCTACTGGAGGTTTCCCTTCCACCTGAGTAAAAACCCTCTGCACATCTATCTGGCCAACTACTCTATTAGCCTGGCATCCAGAAGGCAGTTTTGATTTAGATTTTTGTCAACAAATTTGCTGATTTTCTGGCTACCATCAGACAAACTGAAGAGGAGGTCTACCTGAGTTTCTTCCCCAAAGTGACTTTGTAATCTATATAAATAAAAAGTTAACTATGAGTATGTTCAAAACCGCTAATCTCCAAAACTACTGCACCAATCGCCACCAAATTTTCACACAACGTTCCTTACAAGTGCAGCACCAAAGATACTTACAGATTGTGTGGATATGGCACACCGGTGCCAGGTAAATGCCACACAAATGTACAACTGCAGCTCTTCTGTGTTTTCCTCACTCGATCACTCGCCCCCCCGCCTCCTTTCGCCCCTCCCACCTGGCCACTCGAAACGCAGTCGCAACGCTCGCCTGCCTCCTTCCACCACCACCCTCCACCTCTCCACTGGAAACGCCGGCGCTTGCAACGCTCCCCCATCCTTTGCCTCCTTCCGCCCCCCCCCACCTCTCCACTTGAAGTGCCAGCGCTCACAATGCTCCCTTGCCCTCTGCCTCCATCCGCCCCCCCCCCACCTCTCCACTAGAAACGCCGGAGTTCGCAATGCTCACCCGTCCTCTGCCTCTTTTCCCCCACACACACACCTGGCCACTGGAAACGCCGGCGCTTGCCCACCTTGCCGCTTCCACTGCCTTCTGATCAACATCTGATCAACTACAGCCGCTCTCTTGCTCCCCCCCCCCAAAGATCTACTGTTAACTTAAAGGTATTTATACTGATATAGGTATTTCATTAGATAGGTAGGTACTTAGGTACAGGGACACATACAAAGGGAGTAGTTATTTAGGTAGGTAGAGAGATATAGACAGAAATATAGTAGGTAGGTAATTACAGGAATTCAAAGACATAGAGGGAGGAATGCGGTAGGTAGGTAGGTAGGTAGGTAGGTAGGTAGGGTGAGGGAGAAATACAGTAGGGAGGTAGGGAGGGAGAGGGAGAGAGAGAGAGGGAGAAATACAGTAGGTAGGTAGGTAGGTAGGTAGAGGGAGAGAGAGGGAGAAATACAATATGTAGGTAGGGGGATAGAGAGAGAGGAAGAAATACAGTAGGTAGGTAGGTAGATAGGTAGAGGGATAGAGAGGGAGGGAGAAATACAGTAGGTAGGTAGGTAGAGTAAGCGAGGGAGGAGAGGGAGGGGAAACCGAGGCAGAGAAGGAAGGGGGTCGCTGAGAGGGTCTATGAGGGGAAACTTTTTCATTCAACCAAACATGGCCACAGCAACGTGTGGCAGGTACAGCTAGTTCTACATAAGAAAGATCTACCCCTTCAGCTCCAGGGTGATGGGATTAATACATGGCCCTCAGGACATGATGGGATTAGCACTCTACCCATCAAGCAACAGAATTCACCACATGGCACCTGGCATACAAAGTTAGTTAAGACCCCTGCCCCCTGGGAGTCTGACAGTCAATGGGATACATTTCTTGTACAGGAACAGGAAACTCTAAGGAGGGTCCCAGAGAGGGCATAAAACCAGGGCACTCTCAGCATCTCTTCCCTTTTTCTTCAAGATCTGCAAGGCATGTGATCCCCTTTTCCCCAGGACCTCAAACCACGTGGTCCTGTCCACCATTCCAGTGTTTCTCTTCCCATTTGGAACTGAACCCAGAAGGATATTTCTACCAAAAATGGTTTTTAATATTTCTATGAAGCCTCAATCATCCCTTCTTAAGACACACTGCCCTTGAGGTCACAGAGGCCAAAGCGATCATACTGAGAATGAGGTCAACCGGGTAACCAACATCCTGGCATTTTGGTCTGTTGGCGATTCTCGTCTCCCGCACATGCGCATTCAGTCAACCTACCATTTGTACGTTTCCTTTCCCATCGTTTCGCACATGCGCAGACCGATCCGAGGGCAACGACAGGCGCAAGCCTTTGTTTCCTCTTACGCATGTGCACCGGTCTTAGCCATTACCGGAGGAACGCCCCACTCTTCCCCAAAGCTCTGTCAAGGAATTGAAGGGGGTTCGCTTTCGTTCCTCAGTTGGTTAACGCGAAGAGTGTGCGCACGCGGCGGCCGGCAGAAGCCACTACCGAACGTGCGCTGCAGGAGGGCGCGCGAAGAGCGCAGGCGCAGAGCTAGGCCCCACCCTCCCCAGGGATTCATTGTGCAGCAACCGGATTGACTTCTCGTGCGCGCGGGCCAGCGGGATCCGTGTGGCCCTTCCCACCCTCTTCTTCACAAGCAAGCGCGAGCCTGATAGGGGACAGAGCCGTCCACTTCCGCCGGCAGGAAGGGGTTTGAGACCGCTCGCGTCGCGGCCCTGAGCGCCAACATCACAACCGCCCCCTCCCTCTCCCCCCCCTCTGTTGCGGCCTCGCTCTCTTCCATCTTCTTTCCTCCTCCTCTGCGAGCTTGCTATTCCCCTCTCGGCGCCTGCGAAGCTCGAGATTTCCCCTTCTTCTTTCCCGAGGAGCCAGCTTTAACGGAGGGGAAGCAAAAGCGGCCAAACGGTGCGCGTCCTCCCGGAAGACACATCCCGCAGCAGCAGCAGGTGGGATCGAGGCCCACGTTGTAGGCGTTTGTCTTACTGACGCGCGCAGGCGAAACGTGTCCGCCTGCTATCCACCACCCCACCCTTTCCGCACCATTTAATCCTCCATTTCCGCGACTGCCGGCCTGGCCGCCTTGCAGGCCGGTAGGAGCGGATAGCGGAGTTAAAAGTCTAAAACAGCCGGGTTTCTTGGCTTGCCGCGGCTTGGCTTGATTGATCGGCCCCTGCCCCCCCCCCCCCGCTCGCCTGCCTTTTTTTTTAACTCGACGCTTTAGAGGCAGCCTATACAGGCAAAGCCCGGGAGGCGCGCGCGCACGGGGCAAGGGTCTCGGTTGCCCTGCCTCCTCCGCTCCGCTCTATTTTCCCGCCCTCCTTTCACTCGACGGCCTTGAACGCGTGCTGAGGAGCAGGGCCATCTCTCCGCCGCCAGCGCCATGTTTAAACAACCGCTGCCGCCGCCCTCCCCTCAACCTGCTGCGCCTTCCTCGGGCCCCCCTCCGCCGCCGCCGCCGCCTCCGGCCGCTAATACCGCCGCCAAAGCCAACCCACCCCCGGCCAGCCCCAACGGGAACCTTAGCCCCGGGGCCGTGGGCGGACCTAGAGACACAATGGTGGCTCCCCCGGTTAGCGGCGGAGGAGCCCCCCCTGGAGGAAGCGGCACCAGGTAAGGCTTGACCGAAGTGCACTGGTTTGTATGAGCGAAGGAAAGGAAGGGATCCTGGCGGCAAAGACCGAAAGGGAAGGTACTGTTTCGTTCCCACCGCAAAAGGGTTGACGGGAGAACTCGGCGGGGTGGGAGGGGGGGAATATGTGTAGACCCGATTAGCGGAGTTGGGCTACTTTGCCACTGATTGGGTGCCGCTCTTCTCAGCGTATTCCCTGCTGAGACCGGAAGGCGGATACAGTTAGACTCCCCCCCCCCCCCCCCCCCCGCGCTTAGAATCTTCCCCAGCCATCTATCTCTGGCGTGTGTGATTGCGGAAGGGATGTGTGTGGCTCGTCTCTTCTCCATGCTTCCGCCTCAGTTTGTAATTTTAAATTATATGATTAGGTTTTAAGGTTAAGTTTTAATTTTTATAAATTTGTACAGGGGATTATTTAATTCGATTTTAGTTTATATGTAATGTTGATGTCACTTTTTAATTTTTTACCTGTACACCGCCCCGAGTCCCTTCGGGGAGAGGGGGCGGTCTAGAAATCTAATCTAATCAAATCAAATCTCTGTCTGGTGGGGCGAGGGGGTGGGAACCACGATCCCTCCTGGGCTGAGTTGCACTCCTTGTCGTGGAGTAGACTTCAGGATTAATTTCGGATGCCAATTGAGCATCGGAACGATGTTTTCTCGGAAGTAAATTCGGTTAACTTAATTGCACGCTAATGTACAATCCAATATAATAAAAGACATCAGAAAAACCATGGATCCAACAGAGCTACTTTCAGACATTGCAGCGTCTTGGTCTGCTGTTAATTAATAGAACTTCCTTATACAGGTAGTCCCCAACATATGACCACAACTGAGCCCAAAATTTATGTTGCTAAGTGAGAAATTTGTTAAGTGACTCGTCCCATTTTACGACTTTTCTGGTCACATTCGTTAGGTGAATCACTGCAGTTAACTTAGTAACACGGTTGTTAAGTGAATCTGGTTTCCCCATTGACTCTGCTTGTCAGAAGGTTACAAAAGGTGATCACATGACCCTGGGACATTGCAACCATGATAAATGTGAGCTACTTGTCAAGTAGCTGAATGTAAATCATGTGACAATGTGGATGCTTTAACAGTCATAAGTGTGAAAAATGGTCATAAGTCACTTTTTTCAGTGTCATTATAACTTTGAGCAGTCACTAAGCAAATGGTTGTAAGTTGAGGACGACCTGTATATATAAGTGGTGATGCCTTCCAGAAATGAGTTTTGCCCAGTGTGCTCCTTAAAGGTGGTTGTTTTATTTTTTTATTTTATTTCATAGCCTAGCATAAATCTCTGATTTAAGAAAGAGCAGGACTAAATAACATCATCTGAGCCATGCATCAATTTTTTAAGGTTGAACAAGATCATGGTTTCTGTCTGTCTTGTGTTCTCAGGGGTTGTGTATTTTTTTATGATCATTCTGGTTATGACAGAAAGCAAAGCATAGCAATGAAGGAGCTCATTGGGATATTTAATACTAGACGTACCCGCCACACGTTGCTGTGGTCAAGTTTGGTTAAATGAAAAAGTTTCCCCTCATACACCCTCTCAGCGACCCCCTTCTTTCCCTGCCTTGGTTTCCTCTCCCTCCCCTCCCTCTCTTACTCTACCTACCTACCTACTGTATTTCGCCCCCCCCTCCCTCTCTACCTATCTACCTACCTACTGTATTTTTCCTTCTCTCTCTCTCTATCCCTCTACCTACCTACTGTATTTCTCCCTCTACCTACCTACCTACTTACCTACCTACCTACCTAGAGAGAGAGGAGAGAGAGGCCGCTGACTCGGCAGTGGCCTTGTGGGGGGGGAGTTGGCAGAGGGGTGGCGGAGGAGGAGAGGCTGCTGACTCGGCAGCGGCCTTGGGGGGTGGCGGAGGAGGAGGAGAGGCTGCTGATTCGGCAGCGGCCTTGGGTGGGGGAGTTGGTGGAGGGGGGGCAGCAGAGGAGAGAGAGGCCGCTGCGGAGGCGACCACGGATGTGACGCAGACTGCTGCACTGCTCGTGTAAGTGACGTGAGCTGAAAAGCAGCTGGGTGGGAGGGGCCGCGAAGGGGAGGGGGGCGAGTGAGGGAAACACACAGAAGAGCTGCAGTTTTACATTTGTGTGGTGTGTACCTGGCACTGGTGTGCCATCCACACAATCTGTACGTATCATTGATGCTGCACTTGTAAGGAACGTGTGAAAATGTGGTGACGATTGGTGCAGTAGTTTCTGAGATTAGCGGTTTTGAACAAACTCAGTTACATTTTTATTTATATAGATAAGCGCCTTTTGCTAGTCTGATTGAATTGTCACCTAGTTATCTCCCACGTATTTTAAATTGGCTGGGAAATTTTGATGAATTGTGCAAAATGTTATTCCAAATTTATATAAAGTAATGTAGAAAGCTCAGAAAACATGGCTTTGAGGCAAAACCAATCCATTCTACGCTTCTTTTCATACACATAAAATTCTTGGGTGCATCTGCCTGTAACACTTTGTGTCCATTGAAGCAACATCTACTTTTATGCTTGTAGAGGAGTACATGCACTGCTTTGTCAGAAAGTTGTGTCGGTGGAAAGGAAGGTATGTCTGTCTTAGCTGAATTAGAAAGTCTGTTTACTGTAATTATTTTGGTAGGTAGTAAAGTATGGCGTTCTTGTTAGTGGTGAAAACTCATATGAATTGGATTCATAAGGAATGATGAATTTATGCACCAAATGTACCCTATTGGTTTAAAGAGTTTACATTTTGCATTATTAATTACATTTGTGCCTGATTTATTTTCAGGGGTCAGAGTACAGGCAAAGGACCTCCACAAACTCCTGTAAGTTGTACTAGAAACCATTTGGAATTGTCATATCAAATCGCCGCCCTGGGTCCTTTTTGGAGAAGGTGCGGGGTATAAATTTGAATTTGAATAAACAAATCATCTGTGTGATTTGTGTAACTTGTAGAGATTTGAGGTTTCTACTACCAGTCTTTGCCAATAAATATATCTGCTAGTAGGCTTCAGTTCTTATGGCTATAAATGTACCCCTAACCTAAGAATTTTTTGAGTTATGCCATATATATCTGCTATGACTACAGTTAAAACCATTTCTGTGTCTTTGGGTTAATTTGCATTATATTTCTTTTAATTGCAATTCCTATAACAGTAGCAAAGTATAAATACTATCTGGAATAAAATAATTTCATGTAATAGATTTAGTTCACATTTGTAATGCTAAATTACCTCTAGATTTTCAGCATGTCATTTGACTTGCTCAGGTGCAGCAAATTATGCTTATAATTATTATTTTTTTCTAAATTTGCAACTTCATTAAGATTAGTGGAGTTAAATCACTGAAAGGCACAATTTTTGTTTTGAAAAAGAAAAGTGTACTTTTCATATCGACCTGTATCATAAACCACATTATTTTGATTTATTTTGTGACAAATACTTGAATGCTTCAATTTTAGATACTGAATTGTGAAAATCCCAATATAATGTTCATTTTCAACTATAGACCCTCTATCCAAACTCTATGAGAAGTAATACAGTTTGAACCTGTGCCAAGCCTCCTATATATTAAGATTCATGAAGGACGCTCCTTACTGAGAAAACAAATGACATAATAGTTTTTTATGCCTATATTTGTTACAACAGGTATATGCATTTTCTGGAATCTTTCAGTTGCCCACCTAATTATTGGGAATGTAGCATTGCGTAATGAATGCTTGGTGACACTTATTTTTCCATTCCTCACAGAGTTTTGAGGGTGTTTATAACAATTCTCGAATGCTGCACTTTCTAACAGCAGTTGTGGTGAGTCTCCTGGTGATAAATTAAGAATGTAGGAAAGATAGACATACAGGTGCATGTTTATAGGGTGGAAGGTACATGATGGCATTTCTTTCAATACTTTGATTTCATGTGGTTGTCCTGCAGGAAGAGTTGAGCATTTGTTTTATATAGGCATTGCTCACATGATATACTGATTCATGTTACTCCAACTCTGGCCATTGGGGGCGAAACACCGGCCCCCGTGGAGAGGGCGCGTAATCTGGGTGTCCTGGATTCCCGGCTGTCCATGGAAGACCATGTGGCAGCCGTGGCCAGGGGGGGCGTTTCATCAGGTACGCCTGATGCGCCAATTGCGCCCCTTACTGGACCGGGCTGCCCTTCGCACAGTCACTCAGGCCCTCGTGACATCCCGACTCGACTACTGTAATGCTCTCTACATGGGGCTTCCCTTGAGGTGCACTCGAAAGCTACAGTTAGTGCAGAATGCAGCCGCGCGTGTGATTACGGGAGCCTCTAGATGCTCCCATATAACACCGATCCTGCGCGAGCTGCACTGGCTTCCTGTGGTCTTTCGGGTGCGCTTCAAGGTCCTGACGACCATCTTCAAAGCGCTCCATGGCTCGGGACCTAGTTACATGCGAGACCGTCTCCTGCCCCATACATCCCTTAGACCGATACGCTCCCACAGAGAGGGCCTTCTCAGGGTGCCGTCAGCTGGACAATGCCGACTGGCGACACCCAGGGGAAGGGCCTTCTCTGTGGCGGGCCCTGCCCTGTGGAACAACCTACCCCCTGAACTCCGTACCATTACTGACCTCCGCCTCTTCCGCCAGTGTTTAAAAACACATCTGTTTCATCAAGCCGGCCTTACATAGCCTAGTATAGATAGTTTTAAAATGGGGGGTTTTAATTGGTTTTAGCGCAGGATTTCATATTTAATAGGTTTTTAAATTTTTGTATTTTGTATTGCTTTGTATGTTATTTTAATTTTCTTGTGCGCCGCCCTGGGTCCTTTTGGAGAAGGGCGGGATACAAATTGAATAAAATAAATAAAAATAAATAAAATAAATGTTGTAATTTGATTTACATTATTCTTTGAACTCAGATCCTCACGTTAAGAATTTTAGTCCCAGCTATTTTGGGTTGATTTTAAAATGGTAGGCAATGCAAAAATTGCAAGGTTCTCAACCAAAGGAAGCTGGGATGCCTGCAATTTGCTGTTTCCCCTTCCGGGTCTCATGGCTATGTGCCTTAAGAATGGTTTGTGCTAAGCATTGTGCAAATGAGTCAGGGTTTTCTCTTGAATTTCTTCAGTTTATTTTGCTTTATTTTAACAGCCTTCCAAATAAATTGGTTATCGGTGTGTTGGGGGGAGATGCTTTGATTTGCAATTTGAAGTATCCCGTATCCTTTTAAAAAAGTATTCCTTCCCTTTGGTTCTCTTCCCAGGGATCAACATGTGATGTGAAAGTGAAAAGTGGAAGCACATTTGAAGGAATTTTTAAGACCCTGAGTTCTAAGGTAAAATACTTTTTTTGCTGACTAGTTTTCTTAGAATGTTAGCTAACAGTTTCAATGAAGTTTTTTCCTTAATTGTACTTAAGTATTTAGCTTTATTTTATATTGGAACATTGGATACAGGAAGCATCCTTTCTCCCCAAACTTCACAAAGCTTGCTTAAGCAGCCTGTCACTATGAGATGACAAGGGTGAATATCTGGAAATAGTGCTTAGGGACCAATAGATTGTGATATGGCATGTTTTCAGATTGTATGTGGTTTTCTATAGTACGAATAGGCAGCCTTTATTAAGATTTTTTTTTTACAGTTTGAGCTGGCTGTGGATGCTGTGCACAAGAAGGTGCCCAATCAGCCAGTAGGGCCAAAGAGGGAGGATATTGTAGACACTATGGTTTTCAAGCCTGCTGATGTCATGTTAGTGCACTTCCGCAATGTTGATTTTAACTACGCCACCAAAGGTAATACAGCCTTAAAATAACAGAATTGAGATGTGATGGGAGGAGGCATGAGGGAGAACTTGAATCCTTTCTATCCTGACCTTTCTTTCTGTCCTGTGTCTTAGATAAGTTCACAGATTCTGCCATTGCCATGAATTCTAAAGTAAATGGAGAGCACAAAGAGAAAGTACTACAACGCTGGGAAGGGGGAGATAGCAACAATGATGATTATGACTTAGAATCAGATATGGTGAGTAACTGATAAGGTTTGAGTCCTCAAAATAGATTCACTTAGAGCTGCTTCACTAAGCTTTGTTACAGCAAAGGTGCTAAAGCATTTATCTGTGATTTCAGTCTAATGGCTGGGACCCAAATGAGATGTTCAAATTCAACGAGGAAAATTATGGTGTGAAGACAACGTATGATAGCAGTCTCTCATCATATACGTAAGTTAATGATTTAGCCATATATATGTCTGCATATATGTGTGTGAAGGTTGGGGGGGGTAGAGCAGTTGATGACAAGGATATCATTTGGTAGGTTATTAAATTAGAGTCTAGGTTGTTTTTCTTTCTTTTTCACTTAATAAATGAGAGTTGGTTAACATACCAGGACTTGTAAGGCTTTGATTAGTTGGCAGAAATCAGTGGATAAAGAAGAGTAGACTGATTGTCAAGACAATTCAAAGGTAATCATCTCAACCTTTTGTCAGTATTTGTGAATAGTTTCATCCTTTCTCTATCCTCAATTCCACCTGTTTATTACAGGCTGTTGCTCTTGCTTTCTTTGTCTCTGTGCATCAATGTACCATATTTTTCGGATTATAAGACACACTTTTTTGTCTCCCAAAAGGGGGTTAAAATGTCTGTGCGCCTTGTAGACCAAATATTGCTGAAGCCCCACCCACCCACCAACCATTTCTAAAAATGGGTCCAAAAAAGCCTCAAAAACAGGCCCCAAAAAGCCTCAAAATGGGTAGTAAAAACGGCTGGGAAAGGGCCCCAAAAAGGGGTGAAAATGTGGCACGTGGAGGCCAAAAACCTTTTTTTCGATTGTTGTTTTCCTCTTCTAAATTTAGGTGTGTCTTATAGTCAGGTGCGTCTTATAATCCGAAAAATATGGTATATATTCCCTTTGGTTTTTTTTAAAATTCTCCCCTCTGTTTTTTAGATAATCACAAATACAGGGCATTACTTTCTCATTTCTCCCCTATAACTATTCACTCTTACTTTATATATGTATTTATTAGATGCTCATTCATTCTCTCTATATAGTTAAGCCACCTCAATGTACTACTTTCATACTGATTTCTGATTTTTGTATTAAGTCTGCTCCTTCATTCTTGACCCTATCTTTTTTTGCTTTACTACATTCAAATATCTGCATGCAAAGAGCCTTAGCACAGTGATTAGAATGCAGTATTGCAGACTACTACTGCTGCCAGGTGTTCAGCATTCAATTTTGACTGGCTCAAGGTTGACTCAGCCTTCCATCCTTCTGAAGTTGCTAAAATGAGGAACCAAATTGTTGGCAATAGGCTGACTCTGTAAACTGCTTAGAGAGGGTTGTAAAGCACTATGAAGCAGTATATAAGTCTAAGTTGCTATCTTTCAATAAACATGTATTCCTCTTAGCAGATGTAGTAGACCAAGGGTGTCAAACTCAATTTCATTGAGGGCCGCATCAGGGTTGTGTTTGACCTCGGAAGGCCAGGAGGTGGGCATGGCCATGGTGGGCATGACACAGGACCGCACCTCCACACATGGTTCTATACACTTATAAAAATAGGTGTACATTTCTGTGATTTTGTTTTTTTAATAATTAGTTGATCTCCTTGATCACCTTAAGAGAGAGAGACCAGATCAAGAAACTGACTCCATAGGAAGACTAGAACTATAAATTTTTGACATAGGCTATAGTAGCAGAACCCTGCAAGCCTGAAAGGTAAAATGTTTTACCTTTTGTCCTTTTTATAACCACCTGAGTCAAGGACGACCTCCTGCAGCACTCCGGAGACCCCGTTTTGGGCCTGGACGGCCTGCAGCACTCTGGTGGCCAAAACTGGTTGGGGGGGGGGGAGCATGCACCCATTTTTACTAGCAGAGGCACCGCGGGCCGGTCCTTTGCTATTTCTAGGCTGGCCCCATGGGCAAGATCTAAGCACCCTGCGGGCCAGATTTGGCCTGCGGGGCCTTGAGTTTGACACCACTGTAGTAGACTATATATTACCCATCATTTTATCAGCATTTATAAATTTCAGTGTTTTCCTATATACTCCTAAAGTGTACAGTATTATCTCCTGGCTGTAATATTTTGCCATTTATGTGTAACGGGCAGTGGTCATTCAATTTTTCCTTTAGAGTCTCAGACTACAAAATGGCACTGTCTACGATCAAAGTACATGTACATTCATATCTCCAACCAACCCTAGCTGATCATTTCAGTTTCACTTTTGACTGATGTCATTCCCATTTAAATTTTTAAGTACTCTTTCCAAAACTCATTAACTTTGTTTTATGTTAATACAGCACCAATTCATAGTGGTTGACATATTAGTTCTTTTCTTCATAATTAAATATACATCTTCACTTCATACACACATCCATCAACACCTCACAGAATCAGATCAGTTACATTATTCCCCCCCCCCCTTTTTTTTTTGTTTCACAAATACAGCATACCTATTTTTCTTCCTTTGGTTAATTTATTTTCCTCTTATATTCCAAATCAGAATCTTCATGTTTCATGGTCAGCTAATGACCTCATATACCTGTTATGCCTTTCATCATTTAAAACTTTCAGATAACACTTTTTTATTGAAAGAAGGAGCAAATCATGTTACCATCTGTTGTCTCTGTTAATGGTAAGAACTCTACTGGTCAGTTTGGGCACATTTTGGGCAGTATGTTACCAATACCTGCAGTAGCATGTCACCAACAAAATTGAATTTTACCCAAAATGCAATGTGTGGATTTATGTAATAAGTAATAAACATCCAGAACTTTATTGGAATTAGTTCTGGATCTCAAATTTGCAAGCTCTAGGAAGTTCAATCAAAAACTTTGAACTGTTAGGATCTGAGATGTTTTTTACCATTTTACAAATTAAGAGGTGTTGGTGCATCTACAATAAAACAAGTTCATTTTGTTGTTTTGGATAGATCAGTAGAATTTATTCGCTGTATTTCCTTTTCTCCCCTCTTCCAATGGCCCAATTTTTCATGATAAGAGTCCCTCTTGAAAAAGATAACACAGAGGCTTTTCGGCAACGAGAGGCCAGAGCTGCACAGCTGGCACGAGAAATTGAGTCAAGCCCACAGTATAGACTGCGTATTGCAATGGAAAATGATGATGGGCGCACAGAAGAAGAGAAGCACAGTTCAGTGCAAAGACAGATGTCTGGAAGAGACAGCCCTAGTTTGGCTTCCAGGTAAGTTTGCAGCATTGGTGAAATGAATGCAAATATGTATTTAAATCTATTCTAATACCAATGATATCAATTATTTTATAATTGGTATATTAGCTATTCTGCATAGCTCAGGCAGCATTTGTTAGGGTGATTCAAAACTAACACAAAATAACCTTTGGATAGACATATGCCTCTATTATAAAACAAGTACCGTGTTTCCCCCAAAATAAGACAGGGTCTTATTCTCTTTTGACCCCCCCCCCCCCCTGAAATAAGCACTTGGCGTTATTTTCGGGGAGGTCTTATTATTTTTGAGGTGCAGGAGGCAACAAGCGTGTTCACTTCATCGCTGCTGCTGTGTTACAATATTTTCAGGGAGGGCTTATTTTAGTACATGCACTCAAAAGCCCGATTGGGTTTATTATCCACGGAAGTCTTATTTTCAGGGAAACGGTACTAATTGTGGCTAGTTTACCCTATGTATTTGGGGAGGAAATAACCTTTTTTTTTAAAGTTTTTTTTTCTACAAACATCGTAGTGTGAACAGTGTGGAACCAGAGTTACATTTTAGTACAAATCAAACAATACTCTTCATATTTAACACAATTAACAATCTTACAGACTTTTAGTAGTAATACACACATTTTGTTGAATTATAATCTTTCCTTAATTATCCTTAATGAGTCTTATCTTATATATTAGTTTCACCTTTTAAGTTGCATTACTGAAATAAATGAACTTTTGCACGATATTCTAATTTTTTGAGTTTCACCTGTATAATTTTGGATAACTCAAAAGAAATCAAAATATATATCCTATTGCTGTTAGTGCAATCTTGCCAGCTTCTATCAACTTAGAGTTCACTACAGAGAAGCAATTTCCTACAATTAATAACTTTATTTTGGATTTGCTATCGTATTCAATGAGAAAGAAAGAAAAAGAAAGAGGGAAAGGGAAGGAAACGAAGAGAAACAGAGAGAAAAAATAAAGAAAAACAGAAATGAGAGGAAGGGGGAGAGGACCCTATTCCCACAGATTAACGGTTTTGAACAAACTCAGTTATATTTTTATCTATATAAATAAAAAGTTAACTGAGTTTGTCCAAAACCGCTAATCTCAGAAACTGCTGCACCAATCGCCACCGAAATTTTCACACAACGTTCCTTACAAGTGCAGCACCAATGATGCCTACAGATTGTGTGGATAAGGTAAATGGTAAATGCCACACAAATGTAAAACTGCAGCTCTTCTGTGTGTTTCCCTCACTCGCCCCCTTCCCCTTCGCGGCCCCTCCCACCCGGCCACTTTTCAGCTCACGTCACTTGCACGAGCGGTGGAGCGGTCGCCTCCTCAGCGGCCTCTCTCTCCTCCACCACTGCCGCCCCCGCCTCCCCTCGGCCAACTCCCCCCCCACAAGGCCGCTGCCAAGTCAGCGGCCTCTCCTCCGCTGCAGCTGCCCGCGCCGCCAACTCCCCCCCCCCACAAGGCTGCTGCCGAGTCAGCAGCCTCTCCTCTCTAGGTAGGTAGGTAAGTAGGTAGGTAGGTAGATAGAGGGAGAAATACAGTAGGTAGGTAGGTTGGGAGGGAGAGGGAGAAATACAGTAGGTAGGTAGAGGGATAGAGAGAGAGAGGGAGAAATACAGTAGGTAGGTAGAGGGATAGAGAGAAGGAAAAATACAGTAGGTAGGTAGGTAGAGGCAGAAACCTAGGGGAAACTTTCATTTAACCAAACTTGGCCACAGCAACGCGTGGCGGGTACAGCTAGTCTATATAAATAAAAAGTTAACTATGAGTTTGTACCAATCGCCACCAAATTTTCACACAACTTCTCCTGTGTGCTGCTCTGGGAATCCAATCACGGATTAACTTTGTCCATTAGCCTATAGAGACAAGAGTTAATTAATACTGGCCACGCCTCCTCTGACTGGACTCACCTCAGTTTCTTAACTCAGTCCAGCCTGATGAGACGTATGCCATTTTCCTCTACAGGTTAATGGACTAATTCCTTTAATTTCTGAGTTTGGATTCTTGAGGTTTGTGTTATTTTTTATTTCTTTCCTTTTGCAGCCTAGATTTGTAGCCTCCCTGGTCTTGCGGCAAGAGGCTTGGATTCACAGGCGGCATGGGCTTTGGCTGTTGCCTGCTGAGCACTGCCGCGTTCCTTGCCTCGGCCACGGGCGGTCCGCCGCTTCCGTGCTGCGCGCGCTATTTAAGTCCGAGGCTCCTCCGTCTCCGCCGGGGGTAGCGGACATACCGCGGGGCTGCCGCCGCTACCAGGACCGCTGGGGTCGAGCGGAGAACAGTGGCGGCATTGCATGATTGCTGGCCGGCTGGAGCTCCGACTTGCGAGGGGAGGCTCCCGGCCCGATTTGAATCTCCCGCGCTTGGGCTATGGCGGTGGCCATTTTGGGTCCACCTCGCCCGTTTCTTCGCGCGCTTTTGGCTGCGTTCGGGCGGGGCCCTTCCTCCTTCACCCACGCTGGCGCCTTTCGGTCTCCTCGCCTGCCGCACGGAGCTCACTTCGCGCCTTTCCTTCGGACCGCGCAGGTGTCTTTCGAGCTTCTGCTGCCGTTTTGGGCCTGATTGGGCATTTCTGAAATTGAGCCTTTCAATATTGCCATGGCTGAGACCGCTAGAGCTGGAGATGTTGCAGGGGTTTCGTCCCCTTCTATTCCTTCTTCCGAGGCCACGGCTTCCACTTCGGGGATTGCCAGAGCCCCCACCCGGGCCGCTGCGCAGAAGGTCCGGTCTACCTCAGCTTCGCGGGAGAAATCTTCCAAGCGTGCAGATAAGTCCAGGGTGGCTTCCAAAGCCTCCACTTCCTCCCGGCCTCCCCCTACTCTGCTTCCCCAAGGGGATCGGCCTACTCTGCCCTCTGGGATTCAGGGGTGGTCTCCTGATCTGGCCTTGTCCCAAGGAGAGGCTGCTGTGGCCTCCGGATCGGGTCTAACTGCTCAGCCCGACCCTCCTCAAATTAGTCCAGCTCCTGGGGTTCTTAGACGCGAGGTCTCTGCTACATTCACCCCCACTGCTGCAGGCCTGAGGGCGGAGGAGGCTTCGGAGCTTGACCTCTCCCCTGGGCTGAGAGATATGCTGGCTGCTGCCATATCCAGGGGGGTTGATGAGCTGCTACGCAGAACTCAGAGACCAAGGGCCTTGCCACTTGCTAGGGAATTGCCTGCCCCCAGGGCTACTTCACCCTCTCCTTCCCTCTCGGCCTATAGCGAAGGTTCTGTCCTTGTGGAGGAGAGCGAGATCATGGACTTGGAACTATCTGATGATGAAGGTGTAAATCAGGATCCTCCTTCCTCGTCAGGCCTATTTAATCAGGCCCTGTTCAAGTCCTTGTTGTTTAAGGCTAAGGCCACTACCAATATGGGGGGGGGGGGCTGCTACTCAGGCCAGCACTGATCCTACTGAGCGTTTATTTGCTGAGCAGGTGCAGGAACAGGAAGCTATTCCTTCCCCCAAGCTGTTTCTGGATGTGGTGCAAAAGCAGTGGGCCCAGCCCACGGCTGTGACTCCACCCAGCAATGGTGACAGGAGGCTCTACACTTCCGCACCGGATCTGGACACGTTGCTCCAATTTCCGACGGTGGACCCGCCAATTGCGGCTTTGGCATCGCCCGCACTGATTCCATCTGAGATTTCGGAGGGCCTGAAGGCTGAGGACCGCTAGGCAGAGCTTGTTATACGTAAGACGCACCAGGCGGCGGCCTGGCCCTTGCGTGCCGCCACGGCGGCGTTATTCTTTAACAGGACTTCCCTGGTCTGGCTCAGGCAGCTTCAGGATAGATCGGGACCAGAGGATTTCTGCCTCCACCAGGATGTCAACAAGCTGGTGGCTGTGCTGGAATTTTCCTCAGATGCCACGCTCAATGCTGCAAATTTTCAGCCAGAGCAGTGGCGTCTAATGTGGCTTCTCGCCGCTTGTTGTGGTTGCGCCATTGGCAAGCTGACCTAAAATCCAAGTGGCGTTTGGCTTCCACCCCATTCAAGGGGGGGGGGGGGCACTCTTCGGGCCAGCTCTGGATCCAATCTTGATTGAGACCAGGGACAAGCGCAAGGTTCTTCCTTTGGTGACTAGGCGCTCTGATCGCCGCCGCCAGCCTTATTGTAGTCGTCACTCCTTTCGTGCAGGGGATTCTGGGTACACAGCAGTTCCCTACACCCCCCAGTACAATAGGTCCTTTCAGCAGGCCCAGGACAGAGCTCCTGATCGGTCAGCCAATAGGGATAGGAACAGACAACAGGCCCAGCCGCGCAGATCCTTTCGTGGGGCGGGCAACCGCTCCTTTCGTAGATACCGGTGACTCAGCCGTGGCGGGCCCCATTGGCGGACGCCTGTCAGCCTTCATCCACCAATGGGAAGCCATCACCTCGGATGCCTGGGCGCTACAGATAGTGCGCCTAGGCCTTAACCTAGAATTTCTCTCCATTCCCCGAGGAGGTTTGTCAGATGCCCGGTTCCCAGATGCCGGATAAAACGGCGCCTGATGGATACGGAGATTCAACACCTTATCTCCATCGAAGCCATAGAACTGGTTCCCACAGGGCAAGCGGGTCTCGGATTTTATTCCATCCTTTTCCTAGTCCCAAATCCTCGGGCGGATGGAGAGCAATTTTAGATTTAAAAAGGCTCAATTTCTATCTCAAATATCAGAAATTCAAAATGCAGTCGCTCAAAAGCATACTTGCGTGCATCCGCAGAAGCGATTTGCTCACCTCCATCGATATCAAGGAGGCTTACCTGCACATTCCGATACATCCAGCCCATCGGAAGTTCCTGCGGTTTCACTACGCAGGGCAGCATTATCAATACCGCGCCCTGCCCTTCGGCCAATCTTCGGCTCCGCGGACATTCACCAAACTACTGGCCGTCATAGCGGCCTCCTTGAGGGCGGTTCTGGTCCGCGTAAATTGTTATCTAGACGACATCTTGGTATTGTCCTCTTCCCGGAGTCTAGCCTTCAATGACCTTCAGCTGACCATAGACACCCTTCAGCTCCACGGGTTTGTGTTGAACTTTCCCAAGAGTCATCTAGACCCAACGACGTCCCTGCTTCACCTTGGGACGGTCATAGACTCGGAGAGGTGCATGGTTTTCCTGTCCTTGGACCATCGGCGGAGTCTTCAACATCTCGTCCGTCAGATAGTCCAGCAACGGTCTCCCTCACTCGCCAGTCTGTCCACGCTCCTAGGCAAGATGATTTTCTGCATAGGCGTAGTGCCGTGGGCAAGATTCCACGCACGTTCCCTTCAGTGGTTCCTTCTACCATTTCAACCCTCCCATTCCAGCCACTCCCATGTCAGGGTCCGCTTGCCGCCCAGAGTGTCCCGGTCTCTCCGCTGGTGGCTTTCCTCTCGCCTTCTCAAGGGATGTCTCTTCAAGGAACCGGAACGGCTGATCGTAACCACAGATGCAAGCCAATTCGGCTAGGGAGCCCACACCCTGGACCAGGTGGCTCAAGGTCGCTGGAGCACTCAGGAGTTGTCGAACAGCATAAACTGCCTGGAGCTCCGCGCAATTCGCTTAGCCCTTCGCGAATTCAGGGCACATGTCAACCGCCAAGGAGGCACGCGGTCCAAGGCCCTGATGGCGGAGGCAGAGCGACTTATGCACTGGACTGAAGTTCACCTGGCATCATTTCAGGCGGAGCACATCTCGGGAGAAGCAAACACCCAGGCGGACTGGCTGAGCCGAGCCACTGTGGATCAGGCGGAGTGGAGACTACATTCGGATCTGTTTCAGGAGCTCTCTCGACGGTTCGGCCGCCCACAGGTAGACATGTTCGCCCACCCCTCCAACACGCACCTTCCGCGCTTCTTCACCAGATACCGTGTTGTGGGGGCGGAGGGGACGGACGGACTCCGCAGCCCCTGGCCACGAGCCCTCCATTTGGGAGACGAGTGTTGCAGCAGGTGGTCCTTTCTTCTGAGCCATCTGGCCAGCCTCGTCCCCGTCCCTAACTTCATTGCTTTGGCATGTCCCGTGATTGGATTCCCAGAGCAGCACACAGGAGAATGACCGTTGACTTACCTGAACGGTCCTTCTATGTGTGCTGCGAAGGGAATCCAAACCTGGCTTCGGCTGACTGGGCCAGGACTGACTCATGGATTGACTTACCGGACTTGTCATTGAATTATTACGGAAACTGCTACGCCTCTTGTACCGGCTGGAATTCGTACGAAACTGAGGTGAGTCCAGTCAGAGGAGGCGTGGCCAGTATTAATTAACTCAGTCTCAATAGGCTAATGGACAAAGTTAACCCGTGATTGGATTCCCTTCGCAGCACACATAGAAGGACCGTTCAGGTAAATCAACGGTCAGTTCCTTACAAGTGCAGCACCAATGATACGTACAGATTGTGTGGATGGCACACCGGCGCCATGTACACGCCACACAAATGTAAAACTGCAGCTCTTCTGTGTGTTTCCCTCACTCGCCCCCCTCCCCTTCACGGCCCCTCCCACCAGGCCATTTTTCAGCTCACATCACTTGCACAAGCGGTGGAGAGATCTGCGTCATATCCGAAACGATCGCCTCCTTGGAGGCGTCTCTCTGCCGCTGCCCACACCAACTCCCCCCCGCCAAGGCTGCTGCCGAGTCAGCGGCCTCTCCTCTCACACCCCCACTCTGCCAAATCCCCCCCACAAGGCCGCTGCCGAGTCAGCAGCCTCTCTCTCCTTTCTCTCTAGGTAGGTAGGTAAGTAGGTAGGTAGGTAGAGGGATAGAAGGAGAAATACAGTAGGGAGGGAGGGAGAGGGAGAGAAATACAGTAGGTAGGTAGGGAGAGGGAGAAATACAGTAGGGAGGGAGAGGGAGAAATACAGTAGGGAGGTAGGTAGGGAGGTAGGTAGAGTAAGAGAGGGAGGGGAAACCGAGGAAGAGAAGGAAGGGGGTCGCTGAGAGGGTCTATGAGGGGAAACCTTTTCATTTAACCAATCTTGGCCACAGCAACGCGTGACGGGTACAGCTAGTACAGTTATATAAAGTTATATATTTAAAATGCCTATCCAACGCCAACTCCTGTCCATTTCAAAAATCCAAGCTTCTGTATTTTAACTTTTTTTTTCCTTTAATTCTTTTGTCTTATATTTCGAAGTTCTAAAGTTTTGCTCAAAGTAGCTAGGTCGGCACCATATTAAAAATAATTATTAGTCTTTCTTTCCTGAATATTCTTTTGGGGTTACACTTTGAATTAAAAAGGATTCTTCTCACCCAGTTCCAAACACTGTTCACCAAATCCACACCAGCACTCTTCTTGGATGTTCAGCTGTCTCTGGCTTTGTGACAGCCATCTTAAGCTGTCTCTTCTCTCAATGTGGCATAGAGGAAAAAAGCCCCTGGGCTCTGCAGGAGAGTTGTGATCTCTCCTGGAACCTCACACGACAGGGAGGAAATAACCTTAAGGTCCCACTGTGACTTAGAAACTGGCTCTTTGCTTCATATGCTCCCTTGAATTTTGCATTCAGCTTCTTGGATGAGGAAAGTTGTTGTGGTTTCTTCCTTTATTCTTAGAAATTACCCAGCTGTTTTTTGTTTTGTTTTTTACAGAGAGGGAAAATATATTCCACTTCCCCAACGTGTCAGAGAAAGCTCCAGAGGAGGCATACGTTGCAATAGTTCTAGAGGAGGGAGGCCAGGCATGGGCTCCTTGCCACCCCGTGGGAGTTCACATCATTCAGAAAGCAACACTGGCTCTGCTCCAGAGCAACGAGGTATCAATGGTGGAGGTAAGGCTGAGGATCTCAGGCTTAAAAGGGAAATACTAGAATGGTTTGAAACGGTAACTTTAACAGGCAGAAAAGCTTTGGTGAAGGTTGGCCCATGTCACTGGAAGTTCGCATCGCTCTCCCCCCCCCCCCCCCCCCCCAATCCTGTCTGTATTATGATTTAATTTTAAGTGGTCATGGGTAGGATGAAAAATCACAGTAAGGAAGTTTGTTCTGCTTTACTTTTTCCTCTAAAGCCGTGTTTCTTAAACTTTTCTCTCTCAAGGATCTTTTCACATTTTAAAAAATTGTGGAGAACTTCAAAAGAGCTTTTCTTTGTGCAGGTTATATTTACAATATTAAAAATTAATGCTGATACATTTGCTACAGCTGTGATTATTCATGATTGATGGGATTTTAATATTGTATTTTTCAACATAGGCTTGGCAAATAATTTTGATTTCAAGGAAACCTGACAAGGATCTTGGGGGACCCCCAGGGGTTTTAAGAGTACACTTTAAGAAACACTGCTGTAAGGGAAGTGCATTTTGAAATGAGATTGAGAAAGTTGAAGAGAGTACTTGTAGAAGATGACAGCAAAATAGAAAATCATGTGATAGCCAAAACTGACATAGGCAACCTGAGGGAAAACACTGGTAAATCATACAAATGGATGACAGCAGTAAAAAGTCAATTGGGGAAGAGTTGGGTTGAAGGGGTTCTTCAGAAACCATTGGCTAATGGTACAGAGATCCTATGAAGAGATAAGAGATTTTTCTACATACTGTGCAAAAATTCTTACATTCTCCACAAGAGCACAAGATTTTAAATTATTTAGAAAGAAATGAAGTACTAGTAACAATTACAAGCAGTCCTCCCTTAACCTTAATTGGGACTTGAATTTTTGTTGATAACCAAAAGTCACGTAACTGCATTAATTAGCAATCACAGTTCTGGTAGTCCCAGTTGTAGTCATTAGACAAAGACCTCAAGCTTCTGCCCTGTTGTGCTTTCCTTCCCTTCAACTCCTCTTCATCTCTGCCCTTTAGCGCTTCAGTAGCAGCAGGGGGAAGATGATGGCAAAGGTCAGCTGAGGAGACTAGAGAGGGGGAGGGGGGTGCAGGGCAGCAAAATGGGCAGAGAGTTTTGGGGTAAGGCCTGTGGGTGAAGTTGAAGTGCATGGTGCAGTGGTAAATGCATTTGAGCTGCCAAGCACCCAAATTTTGATCATATGACTGTGGGGGGCACTTAAATAACCATAACCTTAAAAGACTGGTCGTAACTACCACTCATTCAGTGCTGTTGTAACTTTGAGTGGTTGCTGAGAAAATGGTCATAAAGCAAGGACTACTTGCACCACTGATGCAAATTAGGTTTAGGGAGGGGGTTACTTGCTTGAATGAGGAAATGACTATCTTCTGTCTTCATTGCGATATCAATCTGGTTCAAGCTACCAAGATAGAAAGCTACTGTAAGTTGATGAGTAGAAGGGCGGGGTGGGATGAATGGTATGGACAGGTTGAAATCACAAAGTGTATCAGACCATCACTAGGAGAAAAATTGGAAGGATGAGGTTTGCATGTTCTCTGGAGAACAATAACAATGAAAGGAAGGGTAGTAGCAATGAAAGGTAAAGAAAACATAACTAAAGTTGAAGTGACACAGTTTATAGTGTATGGCAGGGATCCTCAAACTTTTTGAACGGGGCCACTTCATGGTCCCTCAGACTGTTGGGGGCCGGACTGGCTAGGTGGGCATAGGTGAGTGGCCATGTGACTGTATGGGCATGGCCAATTTAGCAGTCCATTAAATAATACACACAAATTAAACATTAATTTGTTTTCCCCCTGGGGTTGTTTTATTTGCTTTTGTTTGACTTTTCTTTCTACTAGATCATTCTTTAAGTTGTTTACGAGTCTAGTGGTCCACTTCAGAAAATTCAGTTTTGCAGCAATTCTTCTCAGCCTCAAGGAGGTTACAATCAACATGTGCCCATCCCCCCCCCCCTCAAGAAAATTATGCTAGAAGAGCAAATGGGGGTGGGGAAGAGAAACCTTGCTGAATTCCATTCCATTTTCTCTCGCTCATCTTTCTGTCAGGAAAGAAAAGTCTCATAGGGTTAGAGTTTGTGGGCGCAGTAGTCAAAGGCAGAGGCACAGGGGAGAAGAATGCGGTCCTGTGGGCTGGATGCGTTGGGCAACCACGTGCCTTGTCCCAACCACATGGGATGGAGCAGGCGCATGATCCGCTTCATGTGCCTCACCCGCCTGCTGCCAATGCAAGTGCTGCCGCTGCCATGCCTATTTCTTGGAGGGAGTCCCTGGCTGTCCCGGGGGGGGGGGGGTGCTGAATCCCACCACTGCACGGGCTGGATACATTGTGTCGCTGGGCCAAATCTGTCTCACACTATTATTATTATTATTATTTTTTTATTGAAAAAGTTTTATACAAACCAAATTTTTCCCCTTTCCCCCCCAATACATATAATATAAATCAAATACATCAAATACTATACCCCCCTCCCACCCATCAAAATACAAGTTTCTCATAGAATAACCATATCCCATTGTCTCCATCTTTTAAACTAATTGTACAAATATATTTCCCCCCCCCCTCCACCCTAACCCTCCCCGTCCTCCCGTTACCGCCCACCCCCCTGACTTCCACTATACACCTCTCTAGTAATTCCAAACAATCCATATATTATTTACTCTGTTGACATTATACCCCTTGACTGTCAGCTTATCAGTCTAGACACTCTTACCTAAAAGCTACATGATACTTCCTAGTCTGATATTTAATCTGTATATAATCAATCCATTTTGCCCAATCCTGTATATAATTCTCCTGCTTCTGATCTTTTAGGAAAGCTGAGATTTTTGCCATTTCCGCAAACCCCGCCACCTTCTGAATCCATTGATCAATCGTAGGTGGAAAATCTTTTTTCCAATGCTGAGCAATCAGCAACCTAGCTGCTGTAACCATATACAAAAACAATTTGGTTTCCCCCTTTGATAAGTCCTTGATTATACCCAATAGAAACATTTGCGGAGTAAATTGTAATCTTTTCTTAAATACATTTTGCATAACCCACCATATTTTTATCCAGAAAGCTTTAACCTTATTACAAGTCCACCATACATGAAAAAAGGTAGCGTCTAAACACCCACACCTCCAAATTTTGGTTGAACATTAGGATACATACATGATAATTTTTTAGGATCTAAATACCATCTATAAAACATTTTATAAAAATTCTCCCTTAAGTTCTGTGACTGTGTAAATTTAACGTTCTGAACCCATATTTTTTCCCATGTCTCCAACATAACTGGTTCATCAAAATTCTGAGCCCATTTAATCATACAATCCTTTACCAATTCACTTTCTGAATCCCTTTGTAACAATACATTATATATTCTTTTAATATGTTTTGGGCCAGTCTCTCTTATCTGCTTGATCAAGTCCTCTTCATTGTCCATGAAACCAGCTCTTTGGTCTTGTTCCCATCTCTTCTGTAGCTGTTTATAATGTAACCAATTTAAAATAATTCCTTCTTCCAACAGTTGTTCCAAAGTTTTCAACTGTCATCTACCCCCATCAGCAAAAAGCACATCTTTATATAAACACCCCCCGAGTGACTTAGTATTTATAATCCACATGGTATCTGCTAGATCCAACCAAAGCGGTATCTTGTAATCCCAATTAAGCTTTGGTGATTGGTGAATATGGTGCTTCTTCCATATTCCATATAGGATACTCCTATATGGTTCCGCCCCAGGCTTCTAATGGACCCGGAAAGGTTCCAGAGGGAGCTTGGGCCAATTCCTGTGACCCTGCCTCGCGACTCGACTGAGGACCTAGTGGCCGCATGGTTAAGTGCGGCCGCAGGGGCCTTGGACCGAGTCGCGCCCTTGCGGCCTCTCTTGCGGCGACGAATCACCCAGGCTCCCTGGTTTACTGAGGAGCTTCGGGGGATGAAGCGCCGCAAGAGACACCTAGAGAGCAGATGGAGATCCTCTCGCTCCGAAGCCGACCGAACACTAGTGAGAACCCATATTAGGGCTTACTTAGTGGCGATAAGGGTGGCCAAGCGTGAGTATTGTGCCACCCTTATTGCATCCGCAGATAACCGCCCTGCCGCCCTGTTTGGGGTGACCCGCTCCCTCCTTCATCAGAGGCCGCGGGAAGCCCCTTTGCAAGGGCGAGCAGAGGAATTTGGGATTTATCTGCAGGAGAAAATCACTCGGATTCGGAATGAGCTACCCTCCATCAACAGTGGTCCTGTGGGACTGTCCGAGACTAGTCTTGAGGCTCCTTCTTGGGAGGAGTTTGACTTTGTTACCACCGAGGATATGGACAGGTTGTCAAGGAAACTTAGGGCGACCACATGTTTATTGGACCCGTGTCCCTCCTGGCTTGTACTGGCATCCTGGGAGACAACACGAGGCTGGCTCCAGGGCATTGTCAACGCATCTTTGAGTGAGGGGTCCTTACCTGCCGTCTTGAAAGAGGCGGTAGTGAGGCCCCTCCTCAAGAAGCCGTCCCTGGACCCAGCATTATTAGAGAACTATCGTCCGGTCTCCAACCTTCACTTTTTGGTGAAGGTTGTCGAGAGTGTGGTAGCCCAACAGTTTCCGCGACACCTGGAGGAAGTTGATTATCTAGACCCGCGCCAGTCCGGCTTCCGACCCGGTCACAGCACCGAGACGGCATTGGTCGCGTTGGTTGATGATCTCTGGAGGGCGTGGGATAGAGGTTATTCCTCTATCCTAGTCCTATTAGACCTCTCGGCGGCTTTTGATACCATCGACCATGGTATCCTATTGCACCGACTGGGGGGGTTGGGGCTGGGAGTCACCGTTCTGCGGTGGTTCTCGTCCTACCTCTCTGGTCGGTCGCAATATGTGTTGACGGGAGGGCAGAGGTTGACCTCGAGGCCTCTCTTATGTGGGGTTCCTCAGGGGTCGGTCCTCTCGCCCCTCCTTTTCAACACATATATGAAGCCGCTGGGTGAGATCATCCGTGGTTTTGGGGTGGAGTACCACCTGTACGCTGATGACACCCAGCTGTACATATCCACCCCAAACCACCCCAACGATGCCGTCGAAGTGCTGTCCCGGTGTTTGGAAGCCGTACGGATCTGGATGGGTGGTAACAAACTCAAGCTCAACCCTGCCAAGACTGAGTGGCTGTGGTTTCCGGCACCCCGGTTCAGCCAGATTACTCCAACTCTGGCCATTGGGGGCGAAACACTGGCCCCCGTGGAGAGGGCGTGCAATTTGGGTGTCCTCCTGGATTCCCGGCTGTCCATGGAGGACCATGTGGCGGCCGTGGCCAGGGGGGCGTTTCATCAGGTACGCCTGATGCGCCAATTGCGCCCCTTACTGGACCGGGCTGCACTTCGCACAGTCACTCAAGCTCTCGTGACGTCCCGACTCGACTACTGTAATGCTCTCTACATGGGGCTTCCCTTGAGGTGCACTTGAAAGCTACAGCTAGTCCAAAACGCAGCCGCGCGGGTGATTATGGGAGCCACTAGATGCTCCCACATAACACCTCTCCTGCGCGAGCTGCATTGGCTTCCTGTGGCCTTTCGGGTGCGCTTCAAGGTTTTGACGACCATCTTTAAAGCGCTCCATAGCTCGGGGCCTAGTTATATGCGAGACCGCCTCCTGCCCCATACATCCCTTAGACCGATACGCTCCCACAGAGAGGGCCTCCTCAGGGTGCCGTCGGCCGGACAATGCCGACTGGCGACACCCAGGGGAAGAGCCTTCTCTGTGGCGGGTCCAGCCCTCTGGAATGACCTACCCCCTGAACTACGTACCATCACCGACCTCCGCCTCTTCCGCCAATGTCTTAAGACATATTTGTTTCAACAAGCCGGCCTAGCCTAACCTCCCATGGGGACTTTTAGGTAGTTTTAAATTGGGTTTTAAAATTTGGTTTTAGCGCAGGATAGGATTATTTAATAGTTTTTAAAATTATATTTATTGTATTTTGTATGCTTTTTAATTTCCTGTGCGCCGCCCTGGGTCCTCTGTGGAGAAGGGCGGGATATAAATTTAAATAAATAAATAAAATAAATAAAAATATTCTCATCAAGGCATTCCGAAAAATATGACTATTAAACACCTTGTCCACCCTGTCTTCATAAAAGAGGTATGCATGCCATCCCGAAACAAGGTCGTGACCTTCTATGTTCATCAATTCAGTTTTTGTTTTCCCCAACCATTCTGCTATATGTGTCAGTACCGCTGCTTCATAGTACAGTCGAAGGTTTGGGAGTCTAAGGCCACCTCTTTCACGAGAATCTTGCATAATCTTCAACTTTACTCTTGGTTTTTTCTCATTCCAAACAAATTTATTCAGTGTTGCTTGCCATTCTGACAAAATTTTATCTGATTTAAGCACCGGTATCATCTGGAATAAAAAAATAAATCTAGGTAGAATGTTCATTTTAATTGCTGAAATTCTTCCAAGCAAAGATAATTGTAGCTTTTTCCATACTTGTAGGTCTTTCTGTATCTTTTTCCACAACACCTCATAATTATTTTGAAAAAGTTTTGTATTTGAATCTGTAATTTGTATACCTAAATACTTTGTTTTGAAAAAGTTTTATTGGGTTTTATAAATTTTTTACAAATAGGGTAAAGGGTAAGGTGTAAAAAGACATTTTGAGAACTTGCACGTCGAAGTCGTCGACTCCTTCCGAGACTTCATAACAGAATATAGATAATACATTTAACTTTCATTTGTACTACAAAGTGGAGAGAAATGCAAATATATCATTGTAAAAAACTATGCTAGCAAACATGTATAAACATCCAAACAATTATTATGTTATATTGAAATAAAGTCACTTTTGAGATCTAAGTCTTTTGGCAATTGTATCTTCTTCTCCCTGGCCCCCAGCGGGCGGGGCCGCGGCACCCTCTGCTCCCCCATTTTCATCCTCCAGGATTGAGGAATGTTTTTTGAGAAAGGCTTCCGCCTCTGCAATTGTTTTAATTCTTACTCTTCCTCCCTCCCAGAACACCAACATTCCCTCTGGCATCACCCACTTAAACCAGACCCCCTGTTTAAATAATCTTTTAGATAAGAAGGAATGTATACCTAAATACTTGACCTGGGAAGCTGTTTCAAAACCTGCCAAACTTACAAGTCTCTTTTTTTGAGTCTCTGACATATTTTTAACAATCATTTTCGGTTTTTTTTTAAATTAATTCTAAAACCAGATACCATGCCAAATTCTTCTATGATTCTTTTCGTCTGGATTATTGAATTCAGAGGACGTGAAAGGGTAACAACCAGATCATCCGCAAATGCTCTAATTCTGTATTCCTTTTGCCTTATAGCTATACCATTTAAGGAATTCGAATCGCGAATTGTATTCAACAAGACTTCTAAAGTAAGAATAAACAACAATGGAGACAATGGACATCCTTGTCTTGTGCCTTTTTGTATCTCAAAGTTCATAGACAAGTTTCCATTAATAATAAGTAGTGCATTTTGTTGTTGATATATTGCTCCTATCGCCTGTAAGAACCGTGTCCCCATATCCATCTTTTCCAAAGTCTTGATTAGAAAGTTCCAGTTCACTCGATCAAAGGCCTTTTCCGCATCCAAGAAAACCAGCACTGCCGAGATCTGCTTATTTTTATCCAGATAGTCAATTAAATCTATGAGTTGCCTGACATTCTCCTTCATATGTCTACCTTCGATAAATCCTGCTTGATCATGATGAATAACCTCTTGAATAACTGGCATCAGTCTGTTGGCTAGTACTTTAGCAAAAATTTTGTAGTCTGTATTTAGAAGAGATATCGGTCTATAATCCTCTGGCTTCTTAGGACCATCTTTGTCTTTAGGTATTAGCGATATAAAAGCCGCCTTCCATGAGGAGGGTATTTTGCCTCCTTGCTGTATATTACAAAATAACTCTGTAAGATGTTCAATCATCTCCATTTGTAAGGTTTTATAATAAATTAAAGCCAGGCCATCAGTCCCTGGAGCCTTAGCTAATTTAAGTTGCTTTATAGCTAGGCTAATCTCATCGGCAGTTATCAAACGTTCCAAATTTGCCTTTTGAAGCAGGGATATTTTAGTAATCCTTTTTCCTTCCAAATATTCATCTACGAGCTTATTTTATTTATTCAATTTATACCCCGCCCTTTTGTATATTATCCTTTGCATATAATTTAGCATAGTAATCCACAAAAGATTTTTTAATCAGATCTTGTTGATAAACCATTTTTCCTCCATACTGAATTCTATCAATAATTCTGTTATTCGTATTCTTTCTCAAGTTGTAAGCCAACCACCTTCCAGGTTTGTTAGCATTAGCAAAAGTGTTATGTTTAGCAAATTGCAAATTAGTTGCCGTTTGTTCTGATATAAGCATTTGAAATTGATCTTTCAACAGCTTTATAGCCGTCTGAAGTACACTATAAGTAACTTTTCCTTTTTCTTGATTTCTTCTTCCAATTCTATTCTTTTCTTCTGTCTACTTTGTTTATGTTTAAAATTCATATGTATCAGGACCCCCCGCATATAAGCTTTACTTGCATCCCAAACTGTTTCAATAGGAGTACCCTTATTCATATTAAAACTAAAAAATTCCTTCATATGTTTTTTAAGTTCGTCAACATTTTTTTCATATCTAAATAAATTTTCGTTTACTCTCCATGACCTTCTTGGCCTCTTCCCTAATTCAATCTCTAACCACACCGGGCTATGGTCTGTTAATGTCCTGGGAAATATCTTTGTTTTCTTAGCTTTAGGAAGTAAATCAGATGTTATCAAAAAGAAATCAATCCTTGAGAAAGATTTGTGTCTATCTGAATAAAAAGTAAAATCCAGCTCATTTGGATTATGTATTCTCCAAATATCTTTGAGTTCCAAATCTTGTTGTAATTCAAAAAAGGCCTGTGGAAGTTTAATAGTGGATTTGTTCATCGTTTTTTTATCTGTCCTTGGAGAAATCACTCCATTCCAATCTCCCATAATTAAAATGCTCTTAAAGTTCCAATCCAAAATTTTTGAATGAAGCATCTTGTAGAAACTTCCCTGATTTGGTGCATATATTCCTACCACCAAAATAGGACCGTAATCTGTATAAAGTTCAATTGCTATATATCTGCCACAATCATCCACTTCTATGGTTTTAGCTGAAAGTCTTTTATTTATATATATCACCACACCATTTTTCTTTTCCAAACTAAAGGCTGCAAAATGTGTTCCCAATCTTGAATTCGTTAAATACTTCTGATCTTGCAGCCTAATATGAGTTTCCTGAAGACATATAACATCATTATTAAATTGCTTCAAATAGTGAAATATTTTTTTCCTTTTTTGTGGAGAGTTCAAACCATTCACATTCCAGGATAGAAATTTTAAGCATCTTTTGGTTTAATCTGAAGCGTTGAGAGCATTTGCTGAAGTTCTTTCTCTACGAGACTTATCTTCGACTCTGCTCCTCCCATGGCTTCAACTGGCTTCTTGCCTTTGTCCTTCTTGGATCGTTGCTCTTGGGGTTTCCCTTGCTTCTGGCTTTGTTGAATTTGTCTTGTAGTAGATCTGGTCACACGCTGCTCAACTGCTTTAAGTAGTGGCATTTCAGCAATTCCCTCTATGACAGTTTTGGATGGTTCCTCCAAAAAAGAACTTAAAAGCGGTCCAAAAGGATCCGCCTGAAGACCACCTGCAGCACCCTGGGTTTCCTTTTCAAACTGCCTCTGCTCTATAGTCTCAATATCTGTTGGTGTGGATGTGCGTGGTGATGTAGTGCTTGCCTTCAATATTTCAGAATAAAATTCTCTTGCCTTATCTAAAGTATTCAAGCGATACCTCACTCCCTCATAACTTAGTATAACACCCATTGGAGCATCCCACCTATACTGTATTTGTCTATGCTTCAACTCCGCTACCAAAAATCCAAAATCCTTTCTAGACTTTAACATCGCTGGTGGTAACTCCTTAAAAACACCAATCTGAGTTCCATCTATTTGAAGAGCAGAGTAAAAAGACTTCTGCAAAATATCATTTCTAAGGTATCTATCATTAAAATATATGACCACATCTCTTGGTAGCTGTCTTTGTAAAGCTGCACATGAATTTACTCTGTAAATTTTGTCAATTTTGAAAAAAATCTCATCAGGATCATCCAGTTTAAGTAACGTAGCCAAAGCTTCAGCACAAACCCTTCTAATGTCTTCTCTCGGGTTTTCTCTTATGCCCCTTAATCTGATCGCATGTTCCATTGACCTAAATTGCATCATAATAATTTCATTATCCATCCTTTGCATTCTCCCCTCAACTTCCAGGAATTTCAAATCAGTTTCTTTCGTTTTAATTTCCAAATCCGAAACCAGTTGCTCAACCTTATTACCCACCTTAAGAACAACTTCAGACAAACCCGTGGCTATTGCTTGCATGTTTTTATCAAGCTGATCATGCTTTTTTATGGTATCCTGGACCATTCCTTTAACCTCATTAATTTCTTTACCTATAAAAGCAATTTCTTTACCAATAAAGTTCTTCAAATCCTGGAGATTTATTGCAGCAGCTGGGGGAGCCCCCCCTTGTTCCGTTGCCATGCTTAACAAAAAAAAACTTCTTCCCAACTTTCTCACAAAATGCTCTTCCATGTAGATCAGGTTATATATTAGCTAACTTTATAGTTGTTTCAGCCTTTCCGCCTTTAACTGTCAGTCAGGATTAGATACAAGCCAAAATACACAAAACAACTAACTTTCATTTCCTTTCAGCTTTCAGCTGGTGATTAACGCCATCTTAAGTCCTTTGTTCTAAAAGCTTTGTTCTTAAATCTGCTGTTATTTAGTAAATTCACAGACTTTAAATACTTGCGATTAAGATGATTAGCACAAGGAATTTTCTTTGAAGTGTGGAGTTTGTTTGGAATGTGGATTGAAAGTTGAGAATGATGCCTTGCTCCGCTATTTTGTAGCGAAATTTCCTCAGACGTCCGGAGCAGATAGCTGCCTGAAGGGGGGTCCCACCTTGCTCGCTCCCCAGAGGAAAATAAACCCTCTGAGGGGCTCCGCAAGGGACTCTACCCAAACAGCGCTAGCTCTCTCACAAGCTCCTTAGGAGCTTGGAGTTTCCGAGGCGTTTTTGATGGTTTAAAAAAACGCCTCAACAGGCGACTGGGATGGCAGGCTTGAAAAAACCTGCTGGCGGCAACCGCAGCTCAACCGGAAGGCCCCGTCTCACACTATTGATCTCTCGTGGTCTCATGGTACTTTAGGACTCTTCTCTGCAAACGGAATCCTGGACAAGATCAAAAGGCTTTGCAAAAGGCTTTGCAAATGGAGGGAAGGCCTGAAACAGTGAAGCTTTACCATTTGCAAAGCCTTTTGCCAGCTGTGCAAAAAGCCTTTGCAGCCCAAAATGGAGTTCCGCAGCTCTGTTTTGGTGTGCACAGGCCTCATCCGGCACTTTGCAGCCCAAAATGGAGCTCTGGAGGGGTGTGTGCATCGGAGAGGCTGGAGAGGAGATAGCTTACTAGATCTTCGCATGGCAAGTGACCCAGTGTGGCAGTTTTTTTGGGGGGGAAGCATTTGTGGGGAGCATGAGGTATTTCAGTGGGTCAGGGAGGCCTTGGGTGGTTTTAAGCAGGTGGCCTGTTCCATCACTAGCGCCCCCCCCCCCCCATGGCTTTACCCACCCTGAAATACCTCATGCAGTTAACGAATTGCGCATTCAATTAGCAAATACTTGAGCAGAAAGCAGGGAGTGATCTTGTTCAAGGTACTCAATTCACTCCCACGAAGCCTCAGGTTACAAATGGAATGGGCAGGCTCCATTACATTCCTAACTCAAGGACTGCACGTAGTTTGCCTCTTGTAGATAGGTCACCATGGAACAAGGGTTCCTGTTGGTGCATTGACTTAATCACCATTCACTTATTTAAAATTTCTTGATCAATCAATTTGTAAATGCCAATTACAACTAGATGGCTGCTAATTTTCATTGGCATGATGGAATTTTCATTGTTTGCTAGTTAAGGGAGAGGCATAAATGTCAAAGGAACATTTTGGTTTTTTTGTTTGTATCTGGTTTGATTCATCACCACCTATGGCTGCTTTGTTTTAGGTCCATCTAGAACATCTCCAAAGTCTCAACGACCCAGTCGAGGGGCCAAGAATATGTCTTCCCCAACCAGTCGACCCATGGAAGTCTCTGCTACATCTCCTACAGGTATAAGAAAGAATAAGCAGCAAATGTGATGTCTTTTTTTGTGAGAGCCTTGATTTTAAAAAATCTCCACATATTAGCCCTAATCTAATGCATCTTTGCTCTTACTGTGCTGTATAGTGGGCCGTCTCTATGCTCCTCGTTCACTGAAGTCTGCTTCAACTGTTCCACTCTCTTCCCAAGATCCCCCTGTGGGACCAGCTATCCCTATTTCTCCTGCATCACTTTCTGAGTCAAGGACTACCATGGAATCGAGTGCTTCACCGACCCCACCTTCACCTAAAGTCCCAGCATCCATCCCAGTAGTTGCTGTCGAAGGTAAGTACTTAAACTGGGAATAAAGCAGGTTTGGTTGATTGCCAATCAACAAAGAAGGAACTAAGGATGGACCTAAAACAAAGCAACCTATAGGTTTAGCTGGCCAGAGAATCCCAGATGTGCTGCACAAAACCTCAAAAATGTTGACTTTGTTTAGATTTTTGAAGCTTGCTGCCTGGAAAGATTGCTGACTTGTAAACTTCTCTGTTTTTTTCTTCCCTCCTGTTTTACCCTAGTAAGAAGAATATTTGAGATTTTACAGTTTTTAAATACTTGATAGGTTTGATCACTTGAAAACATTTTAAGATAGTAAACAAATTCTTGTCTGTCTGAAGGAGAGTAGGGGATTTGAATAAACGGTGAGGTTCTTTGGGAAGTTGCCATATTTTCCAGGTGCATTTCAAGCTTTTGTTCCTCTTTCCTTGCCAGGTATCTGGATGTAAAACGTAGCATACATTTTGCCTCCTAACCCTTTCCTTCCTCTTCCAGTTAAAGAGGTGCCTAGCTCTCCCACCAAAGAAGCTGGCAGGAGTGTAGAACCTATGGGGCCCTCAGACTTGGTCAAACAGACTAGCAAAGGTTTGTTTCTTTTGACTCCTTGAGATTTTGCTTGTTACTCTAAATGTCAGATTGGAGTTGCTTTGCATATTTTATACTAGCTGTAGCCGCCACGCATTGCTGTGGCCAAGTTTGGTTAAATGAAAAAGTTTCCCCCTCATACACCCTCTCAGCGACCCCCTTCCTTCTCTGCCTCGGTTTCCCCTCCCTCTCTTACTCTACCTACCTACCTACCTACCTACCTACTGTATTTCTCCCCCCCCTCTCTATCCCTCTACCTATCTACCTACCTACCTCCTGTATTTCTCCCTCTCCCTCTCTATCCCTCTACCTACCTACCTACATACCTAGCTACTGTATTTCTTCCTCTACCTACCTACTGTATTTCTCCCTCTCCCTGTCTCCCTCTACCTACCTACCTACCTACCTACCTAGTGACCTGCCCCCCGACCTTCGTACAATCACAGACCTTCGCCTCTTTTGTCGGGCATTAAAAACATATTTTTTCCATTTGGCCGGCCTGGCATAGTTTCTGTTGCCGATTTTAGTTGGGGTTTTTATCTATGTATTTTAGCACGGGGTTTGAAATTGATTTAATTCTTTTTAACCATTTCTGATTGTATTTATTGTTCTTTGTTTTTATCCTTTCCTGTGCACCGCCCTGAGTCCTGTCAGGGAGAGAGGGCGATATAGAAATATGAAATAAAGTAAAGTAAAGAGAGAGGCCGCTGACTCGGCAGCGGCCTTGTGGGGGGCGGACTTGGCGGAGGGGGGGCGGAGGAGGAGACGCCGCTGACTCGGCAGCAGTCTTGTGGGGGGGAGTTGGCACGGGCGGCAAGAGAGGCCGCTGACTCGGCAGCGGCCTTGGTGGGGGGGGGGAGTTGGCGCGGGCGGCGGAGGAGAGAGAGCCCTCTGAGGAGGTGACCCATCGTGGATATGACGCAGACCTCTCCACCGTTCGTGCAAGTGGCGTGAGCTGAAAAACGGCTGGGTGGGCGGGGCTGTGAAGGGGAGGGGGGCGAGTGAGGGAAACACACAGAAGAGCTGCAGTTTTACATTTGTGTGGCATGTACCTGGCACCGGTGTGCCATCCACACAATCTCTACGTATCATTGATGCTGCGCTTGTAAGGAACGTTGTGCGAAAATTTGGTGGTGATTGGTACAGTAGTTTCTGAGATTAGCGGTTTTGAACAAACTCATAGTTACATTTTTATTTATATAGAGAAAAAGATGTAATGAATTAAATAATTAACAAATTTTGAGCCACCTCCATCTCAGTGTAACTTACAGGATTGTTCTGTGCATATAATTTAGTTCGCCTGGCAATATTACGGAGACCTGGTTGGGCCAGGAAGGGGGGGGGGGGGTTCCCCTCATGGAACTGTGCCCACCAGGCTTCCGCGCGTTTCATCAGCCTAGGGCTCAGGGTGGGGGGGGGGGGTGGCAGTCATTATAAAGGAGGGTCTCTGCCCAAGGGAGGCCACTGTACCTCAGACAGTAGGATGTGAGTCCCTCCTTGTGAAGTGGGGTCGTTGGGTACAGATGGGCTTGCTGACCACGTACCTGGCTCCTGGCTGCGTTTATGGTTTACGGTTTATTGGATTCATATACCGCTCCTGTCTCCAGATGGACTCAGGGCGGTGCACAGGGAATTAAAATACCACAATAACAACAATGCATACCATACAATAATTAAATTAAATTAAATTAATCCTGTGCTAAAAATTAAGCTAAAAATATTAAAATCTCAACCAATCCTCTAAAATCTAAGCTAAAATATAGGCAGAAACTAACTCTAAGCAAGGCCAGCGAGATGGAACAAGTGTGTTTTTAATGAGCGGCGGAAAAGGCGAAGGTCCGTGATGATACGAAGTTCGGGGGGTAGGTCATTCCAGAGGGTTGGACCCGCCACAGAGAAGGCTCTTCCCCTGGGCGTCGCCAGCCGGCATTGACCAGCTGACGGCACCCTGAAGAGGCCCTCTCTGTGGAAGCGGACGGGTCGAAGGGAGGTATGTGGTAGGAGACGGTCCTGCAAATAACTAGGCCCTATGCCATGGAGCGTCTTAAAGATGGTCACCAACACCTTGAAGCGCACCCGGAAGGCTACCGGCAGCCAGTGCAGCTCGCGCAGGAGAGGTGTTACGTGGGAGCACCATGAGGCTCCCAAAATCCCCCGCGCGGCCGCGTTCTGGACCAGCTGGAGCCTCCAGGTGCACCTCAAGGGGAGCCCCATGTAGAGAGCATTACAATAGTCTAGGCGGGACGTAACGAGTGCTTGAGTGACTGTGCGGAGGGCGTCCCGGTCAAGCAAAGGACGCAACTGGCGGACCAGGCGAACCTCGTAAAAAGCCCCCCTGGTCACGGCCGTCACATGGTCATCCAAGGAGAGCCGTGAATCCAGGAGGACGCCTAAGTTGCGCGCCCTCTCCACGGGGGCTAATGACTCGCCCCCGATGGCCAGCGTTGGAGTCAGCTGGCTGTGCCGGGGCGCCGGAAACCACAGCCACTCGGTCTTGGACGGGTTGAGTCTGAGTTTGTTACTCCCCATCCAGACCCGCACGGCCTCCAAACACCGGGTCATCACTTCAACGGCATCACTGGGATGGTTGGGGGTGGATATGTGTAGCTGAGTATCATCAGCATACAGATGGTACTCCACCCCACAACCGCGGATGATCTCGCCCAGCGGCTTCATATAGGTGTTAAACAGGAGGGGCGAGAGGACCGACCCCTGGGGCATCCCACAGGTGAGGGGCCTCGACGTCGACCTCTGCCCCCCTGCCAACACAAATTGCGACCGGCCGGAGAGGAAGGAGGAGAACCACCGCAACACGGTGCCTCCCACTCCTAACCCCTCCAGTCGGCGCAATAGGATACCATGGTCGATGGTATCGAAAGCCGCTGAGAGATCTAACAGGACCAGGATAGAGGAGCAACCTCTATCCCGAGCCCTCCAGAGATCATCCACCAGCACGACCAATGCCGTCTCCGTGCTGTGCCTGGGCTGGAAGCCGGACTGGTGCGGGTCCAGATAGACAGATTCCTCCAGGTGTCGAGGGAACTGTTGGGCTACCACACTCTCAACAACCTTCGCCAGGAAGTGAAGGTTGGAGACCGGACAATAATTTAACAACAATGCTTGGTCCAGGGAAGGCTTCTTGAGGAGGGGTCTCACGACCGCCTCTTTCAAGGCGGCCGGCAGAAACCCCTCACTCAAGGAAGCGTTCACTTGCCTGGAGCCAGCCTCGTGTAACCTCCCAGGAGGCCAGTACCAACCAGGAGGGACACGGGTCCAATAAACATGTGGTAGCATTCAGCCGCCTCAGCAACCTGTCCATGTCTTCAGGAGCAACAAAGTCAAACTCGTCCCATAATATGGTCTCAAGACCTGCCTAGGACGGTCCACCCAGACCTGTCTCATCGGAGGCCAACTCATCCCGGATCCGAGCGACTTTATCCTGCAGATACTCTCCAAATTCCTCTGCTCTACCCTGCAAAGGAGCTTCCCACGGCCTCTGTTGAAGGAGGGAGCAGGTCACTCTAAACAGGGCGGCAGGGCGGTTATCTGCAGATGCGATAAGAGTGGCGAGATGGTTCCGTTTCGCTACTCTTATCGCCACTAAGTAGGTCCTTAATTAGGACCTTACCCGTGTTCGATCGGATTCGGAGCGGGTGGACCTCCAAGTTCTCTCTAGGCGTCTCTTGCGGCGCTTCATCTCCCATAGCTCCTCAGAAAACCAAGGAGCCAGGGTGGATCTGCGCTGCGTGAGAGGCCGCAAAGGCACGACCAGGTCCAAGGCCCCCGTGGCCGCATTATTCCATGCGGCCACCAGGTCCTCAGTCGAATCGCGGGTCAGGGTCACAGGGATTGGCCCAAGCTCCCTTAGGAATCTCTCAGGATCCATCAGGCGCCTGGGGCGGAACCATCTTGGTGTCTCTGGTTCCGCCTCCCCACGGTGGGGTGTAGCGGTTGGAAAGTCAAGCCGCAGGAGAGAGTGATCTGACCATGACGGGTTCGATGACAAAATCCCCTATTCCTAGATTACTTAACCACTGGCCGGAGGCGAAAATTAAGTCTAGTGTGTGTCCCCCGGTGTGAGGGGGCCCCAGAACTACTTGGGTCAGGTCCATGGCCGTCATGGAGGCCATGAACTCCGAGCCACCTCTGATGCCTCGCCTACCGATGGCAGGTTGAAATCCCCCATGACTAAAAGTCTGGGGGTATCAACTGCCACCTCGGCGATCACCTCGAGCAGCTCGGGCAGGGCTGTTGATGCGTAGCGGGGAGCCAGGTACACCACCAGCAAGCCCAACTGCCTCCCAAGACCCCACTTAACACAAAGGGACTCGCAACCGACTACCTGGGGCACAGTGGTCTCCCTTGGCTTAAGACCTTCCTTAATAACAACCGCCACCCCCCCACCCCTGCCCTGGGCCCTCGGCTGATGGAGTGCCAGGTAACCTGGGGGGCACATTTCCACGAGGGGAGTTCCTCCCTCATGGCCCAGCCAGGTTTCCGTAATACCCACCAGGTCCGGCTCCCCATCCGACACAAGGTCATAAATGAGAGGGGCTTTGTTGACCACGGACCTGGCGTTGCACAGCATCAGCCTAGGGCCCTGGCTCTGTGAGTCCCGACCACCCAGGTTGCAGGACCGCTTGTAAGCAGCGGATACGCCCCCCGCCCCCCCGACGATTGATGTGGCCCCCAGCTCCCGTCATACCTACCCCTCCCCAGGACCGTCCTGATGGGAAGGCCCTCTATTGGAACAACCCCTGTCCCCCCTCTTATGTCGGACCCTCTAGCCTTCGCATCGCCGCCGTCAACTGGCCTAGCAGTATTGCCTATTTAGCTAATATTAGAAAACACACCCACCACCCTGGAACCCCTTAAAACCCGATTTTAAAAACTACTTAAAAATCCCCTTAACTTGCGCTTTGCCCACCTCTCCGGGTTAATCAACCCGTCCTCGAGGTGGGCCCTCGTTAAATTTGAGGGCCAAACCTGTGAGAGGGGGGACTCTCGCAGGGCGAGGAGGACAGCCCTTGAATACATGGAGGGCAGAATAGCATTGCAAAAAGGAAGGTCTACTGGTCATGACGGGGAAATACATTCAAGGTCTCTAAAAACAGCAAGACTAGATGGTTCAAATGTCCAACAATGTTCGTCGATTCAACAGTTAGGAGAGGAGAGTGTAGGTGAGATGGTAAGATAGTTCTAAGATTCTCAGGACAGGAGAGTAAAAAAAGGGGGGGGGGGGTTTGGCAGTTTGGTGTGGAGGCCAGCCGTGTGGTTAATCGTGGAAGCCCCCAATTTAGGGGCCTCCAAGTCCTCTGCTCCTCTACTCCTCCGTTCTTAAGGCAGCAGAGGAGCGGCCTGGCAAGTGTAAATAGGGCCAGGGCCGGTGTCAGGCCTCGATGATGGTAAGGTGGCCTGATGTCGTCGTCCTCTCCGCGGGCTCCAGTGTCACAAATGGCGGTCTTCCTCCCAGCTCGGGTGATTGTAACCACGCTCGCCTCGTCTAGCCAGGTCTCACACCCCCAGCCCCGACGAGGTCTGCTGCTCCGCCATGGGTATCTCTGGGAAGCCGCCCTCTGTTCTACCCCGGAGGCCCTCCTCAACAGCGCCGCCACCACAGCCGCCATTAGGCCGCTGATAGGCCAGGAGACCACTCTAAAACCCCCAAATAAGGCCAGGCAGGGGGACCGCTCTACGGCTGTTGTTAGTGTTCGATCTTCTCACCGGCATTCGCTCCTCGCTCTCCAGCCGGCATTCAGGCCGAGGCGGGGCGGGGCGCGGGCCAAAACGCTCGCCAAGTTCTTCTCGCTGCCAACGGCCACTCTTCGACCGGCATTCGGGCCAGGCCGGTGCAGGGCGGGGTGGGGCGGACCGCAATGCCAAAGGCGGCTGCCGGGATGGTTATGCCGCCGCGTGGTCTCGTCGCTCACCCTCGCCGCTCCGTCGTCCATCTCCAATCCCCTCCATCACCCCCGGTAGCACTGTCCTGCCACCCGTATTCCCGGCGGCCGGCCGGCGGCCTACCTGGTGGATTCGTCGCCGCTCGATCTCTTCAGCGGGCCTCTCCGTCTCTCCGGCTGTTTTACCCTCCCCCGCGTCACCCCCGCCGGGCCAAAAAGCCCCAACGGGGCGCTTGCTGTGCCTAGCCATTAAAGAAAGATTTTGGCTAGGCAACATCCCTCACAGCCAGAAAAGGCCTACCCGAGCCTCGCCGTGCTCAAGGGTTCGCCTCCATCTTCGCGCATGCGCACAGGCGGCGGCCCTGCCCAAGCTGCTCAACGTGATTGCCAGGGTGGCGGTTAGTACGGCCAGTACGGTCCCATAGAGAGGGTCTCCTCATGGTGCCGTCAGCTAAACAATGTCGACTGGCGACACCCAGGGGGAGAGCCTTCTCTGGGAGCACCTGTCCTCTGGAACGAATTGCCCCCGGAATTAAGAACTATCCCTGACTTACGCACCTTCCGCCGTGCTCTCAAAACCTTTTTTTTTCCAACAAGCCAGGCTGGCATAAAAATGAATTTTAAATTACGAATTTTTATTAATTTTAATCGGGGTTTGTTTGGTTTTTTAATTTTGAGGCCAAATTGTTTAATATGTTTTTTAAAAACTTTTTAAACTTTTATATATCTGTTTTACTTTGGCTGTACACCGCCCTGAGTCCTTCGGGAGTAGGGCGGTATAAAAAACTAATAAAACCTGAAACCAATACCATCTGAATTTATAGTAGTACAGCTCCCATAATCCTCAGATAATTACTCCCATTAAATGTTAGTACCAGATTTGAGAAGATTTAACAGAACTTGGAGATTGATACTAGATTGTGGCAATTTCACTACTCTAGGTCTCCAAAATGAGCAGAAGACAAATCAGTTTGAGGAGTTGAAGAAGTTTGGAGCCCAGTTTAAGGTGAGCACATTCTCTTATTCCCCTTTGTTTAAAAAGGAGGAAAACATTGAGCTCTTTTAAAATAGAAACATAAAATAAAAGCAGTTTTTTTGACCACAGTTGCTTACCTCATGTCTCTTCCTAGTTACAGCCCAGCTCCTCTCCAGAGGCCACCCATGACCCTTTCCAGCCAAAGGAGTCGCTTGAAGGGAAAGTAAAAGACAAACTGCCAGAGATGTTGGTTGGGATAGGCAGCTCGTGTGAAGTGTCTGAAGAGTCTCCCAAACCCAGCCTAGATTTCTGTGAAGGCAGCCACAAGGAAGAGAAAGGATCCTCTGAGGGCATGGAATGCCAGACCCAGACAGCCAGTTCTCTGGGTAAAGGGGAAGCAGAGGACAAGGAAGATGGTCCTGTGTCAGAGTGAGTCTGTGGGAAACCGGAGTACAGGTGTAATCCTCGACTTATATGACCTCAATTGAGCCTGAAATTTCTGTTAAGTGAAACATTTGTTAAGTGAATTTTGCTCCATTTTACAACCTTTCTTGCCCCAGTTGTTAAACAAATCAATATAGTTGTTAAGTTAGTAACACGTTTCTTAAACGAATCTGGTTTTCCCATTGACTTTGCTTGTCAGAAGGTCTCAAAAGGTGATCACATGACCCTGGGACACTTCAATTGTCATAAATATGAATCAGTTGCCAAGTGTCTGAATTTTGATCACGTGCCCATGAGGATGCTGCAAGTTGTAAGTGTGAAAGACTGTTATGTCACTTTTTTCAGTGCCATTGTAACTTTGAAAGGTCACTAAATGAACTATTGTAAGTCAAGGACTACCTCTAGATAAGACTGCTGCATGTTTGTCTGTGTTCCTGTCTCATTTACATTGTACTCCCATCCAGGCAAGTGAAGAAATCAACATTGAATCCTAATGCAAAAGAATTCAACCCCTTAAAGACGCTTCTTTCTGTGGTGCGTAACTAGCTCTGGGGCTAGTGTGCATTCACGGGGTGGGTTTTTGGATAACAACACGTTCAGTAATCTCTTAACTTGCTTTTTTCCCAGAACAAATCAACAAGTACACCTACATCACCGGGGCCACGCACCCATTCTACACCCTCCATCCCAGTGATTACCCCAGGGCAAAGTGGCATTTATACCACACAATATATTTCTTACATCCCACAGATTCACATGAGCCCAACTGTGCAGGTGAGGTGGAAGGAATGATACCTGAATGGCCCTATCTTTGCACTGCAAATTACTGGTTCTTTACAAAGCATATCAGGCATAGTAGTAAGGATACCATTATAATTAATTTGTTTGCTACTATTCTCTGCAGGCACCTCAGATGTACCCTTACCCTGTTTCCAATTCTGTGCCTGGACAGCAGGGGAAATACCGAGCTAAAGGTAAGGAGATTCTTGGCCAGAGGCTCGTTAATCATGGAAAGTTTGCTTGGAAGGCTCAACAGTTCTGCCACTTGGAGAAAAAACAAGCATATAAATGGCTTTTCTTAACCCATTTCTTTTTCCTGAATAGGGTCTCTACCTCCCCAGCGTTCAGACCAGCATCAGCCCACCTCAGCTCCTCCCATTATGCAAGCAGCAGCGGCTGCAGGGCCCCCTCTGGTAGCTGCTACTCCATACTCTTCATACATCTCCTACAATGCCCAGCAGTTCACAGGACAGCCTACTATGATGCAGCCCATGGCCCACTATCCCTCGCAGGTGGGTACAATAACTATTCAAGGGAAAACAGGTATGTGTGTTTATCAGTTTTACTCATGTTTTCTCTTTTTCCTTCCCTCTAGCCTGTGTTTGCCCCCATGCTGCAAAGTAACCCCCGTATGATGACATCTGGCAGTCACCCTCAAGCTATTGTCTCATCATCTACTCCACAGTATCCCCCGGCAGAACAACCTACGCCCCAAACGCTTTATGGTACTTTTATTGTTAGCTGAAGTCTGAGCCTTCCTTCCTTCCTGTTGCCTTGTTAACTGCTGCTTGCTGCTTCTCTCCCCAGCCACAGTGCATCAGTCGTATTCCCATCATGCCACACAGCTGCATCCGCATCAGCCTCAACCAGCTACCACACCCACGGGCAACCAGCAGCAAACACAACATGCCGCCCCCAGTCCTGTGCAGGTACTTGGAGGGAGGGGGAGGAACCAAGTATGAGGTTACTGTATAGGAGGCACTTAATGCTTGTCTTGGCACTCAACACCTTTGCTATTTGATTTTATGTTTGAAGTTGGTCCTAGAGCACCATGATCCTTAAAGCTCTAGAAATTCTAGGTGGCATGAAAAGGAATATTGCTTTTAAAGTGATGTTCTGTCTATCTCGGTTCCTGAAACTGCTGTTACGGAATTGAAGCACCAGGGACAAACGTATTAATCCTTGCATGCTTTATTTGGGGGGAAGGCGATCTAGGAATTAAACAAGATGCTGCTTTGCAACTGCTCTTGATTTGGATATTAATATAAGTCAAATTGGGGGGGGGGGGGAATGTTTTCTGCAATGGAAATGCAGAACTGAGGACAGGTGGGTGGTTGGAACCTACCCACCATAACTGACATGTAGCTTTTTTGGTATGATATCTAAATAAATGTACTTTCTCTGGGAACTTATGTTCAAAATGTGAATAATTTGAATCTATGACAACATGATCAATGAGTCAGTGTCAATGTGTTATATAAAGGAGATAAGAGAACCAGAGGCTAATTTAATAAAAAGAATGTAATGCCATGAAAACAAATTTAATAAAATGAGTCATTCCCCATTCTTCCCACAGATAAATGTACACTAACCTGAGTTTCAAATCTTGCTTTTCTCTATAAAATACCAAACGTGTTCTTTGGCAATAATATAAGAAGAAAAAATGCAAACTGGTAGTTGAAGTGTGACTCTTCTTTCTACTGTAGCACCAAGCTGGACAGCCCCCTCATTTGGCCAGCGCTCAGCAGCAGCAGAACCTGTACCACACAGCTACACTGACAGCTACACCACCATCCATAACCCCGGGACCCAGCACTCAGTCTCCACAGAGCGGTTTCTCACAGCCGGCAGTTTATGCCATTCATGCCCATCAGCAGCTACAGCACGGATACACCAACATGGCTCATGTCACTCAGGCAAGTATGCCTGACTGTGGGAAGGGAAAAGGGGCAGCGGTCTTGACCATGGAAGACATTTCAGAGTGTCTGTCCTCATAAATATTCAGAGTGGTGTTTGACAACCCAGGAGATGGATAATGACCAGTAACATTTTTTGCGGCAATTGATGTATGAAAAAAATGTCAGGGTAATGATTTTGTCTACTAGGATTGCTTGGACAAACATTTAAAAGTCATCAACAGGATGCTACATACGTTTGAGCAAAGATTGTATCAATATTAGTACCAAGAACAGCAATTGTTTCATGAATTATTTACTTAATACTATTTCATTATTAAATATTGTTTGAACAATACTTGGAATTAGGTTAAGTGCCTTGTCTAAATTTCAGTGGCATGAGTTACATCAGTTGCTAAATATATGTTCTTAAATTAGAAAATTTGGCATTTTCTCTGGTGGCCTAGTGATAAATTGGTGTATCATTTATTAAAATCCTCAAAACTATTCTTGTCTACCACAGGCCCATGTCCAGACTGGAATTGCAGCTGCCCCACCACCTCACCCTGGAGCTCCCCAAGTAATGTTACTGCATCCCTCACAGGCTCATGGTGGACCCCCTCAAGGAGGTGTGCCCCAGAGTGGTGTGCCCACCCTTTCCGCCTCCACACAATCCCCCTACACATACATAGGGCACCACCAAGGTAAGTCTGTTATTTAAAGCAAGGGGTGGAGAGAAGGTGGATTAATAGGAAAGATGAGCCCTCTGGCGTACCATACTCTTATCCCCATCTAGCATGTCCATATGGGTGGAAATTAAAGATTTTGTAATCAGCATTTCTGATCAGAATGAATTAGCTACTCTGAAGAATAGATTGAGCGTTGATGGCAATTGGGCAGGGCTTGCCCTGCAGATAACAGATTATACTGTTTTGGATTTTGGTGTGCCTTTGTGGTCCTCACTGCCTCTTTCTTCTCTTTCCAGTTCAGTCTCATCCCTCCCAGCAGCTTCCATTCCATACCCCTGGGAATTGATGTCCATGCTTCTCCCTGTGACCTGAGACCCAAGCCAGCTATGGCTCTGTTGCTGAAACACCCCCCCCCCCCCCCCCAAGCCTGGGCCATCACTTGTGTCCAAGGCAGAGGCCTTTAAAGGGATGCAGTCTGGCCCAGCCCCTCTTGGCAAGCACCTTCCTTTCCGTTGGTTTAGTAAAGCTTTCCCAGGGTATTGTTGACCAGTGGGATGGAGCAAGACCCCTTTCCATTGCCCAGAGGAGGCCACGGTTTATTTTCTGTTATTTATAATTCCATTGGGGTTCCTAGAACAAATGCCACTTTCCCACATTAACTTGACAAGGAAATGACCATATGGACAAATCTTGACTTTTTATTAAGTAAAAATATTTAAAAAGTTAAAATAAAAATTTAAACTAATGTTGGGCTTGGGGTGAATGTGTGGGAGGGCCAGTTTGTAAGCAACACACCTTACTTGTGGTTCTGCAGCATCAGAGAGGAAAACGTTGTGACCTGTCCAACATACATAGCTCAACCAGACTTGAAGAATTGTTTTGGAATTCAGCATTATTGTCTAGCAGCATAATTTTCCTCTGAAAATAGATCACCAAGGATTAGTAGTTTGAGTGACAGTGAAACAGATTGTAAAGCAGTAGTTTTTAGTGCTGGGGTTATCCTGTGAATGCAGTTGCACACCAAATTAAAATTTTAATTGATGCTTTTATTGGAATCAATGACACATTAAATTTAAGGACTTTGGGGATGGGCAAACAGTACATTTGTGCCATAATTCAATTTGGCCTCTTCAGGAGTCTTAGTTACTATTGTTTTTTCAGTTATAAAAAAAGAAAACAAGGATAACATTGTGACTGGAGATGTTAAATCTTTATTTGCAGAGACCATTTTGAATCACTTAAAAGTCCCGGGTTTTGTGCCTCAGCTAGTCATCCCATCTGAGAATTCTTTTAAAATAAGCACAGGTTGAGTGTTGTGAGCTTTTATTGCTCTTCAATGAAATTCAGTTTTCATTTGTCAACCTGCTTACATTGTCATAGTCTTACTTTGATCCTGGCTAGTCAATCTGAGGTATAAAGAATCTTGCATATATATAATAATAATAATAATAATAAATTTAATTTATAGACCGCTCCCTCTCCCCGAAGGGAAGGTGCACAGGGGAATTAAAAAACGTACAAACATAAATACACAATAAATATATAAAATCACATTAAACAATTTATCCCTGCGCTAAAAAACCTAAAATCCTAAAAACTAAATCCCTTGAAAGCCAATTAAAACAATTTATATATTCAGACTAAAAAGGCTGGAGGTGGTTAGGCCAGGCCGGCCTGCTGAAAGAGATGGGTCTTGAGCTTTTGACGGAAGGCGCAGAGGTCCTGGGTTGTTCTAAGCTCGGGGGGTAGGTCATTCCATAGCACTGGGCCCGCCACAGAGAAGGCCCTTCCCCTGGGCGTCGCCCGCTGGCATTGCCTAGTGGACGGCACCCGGAGAAATCCCTCTCTGTGGGAGCGAATCGGTCGAAGGGATGTATGGGGCAGGATGCGATCTCGCAGATAGCTAGGTCCCGTGCCATGGAGCGCTTTAAAGATGGTGATCAGCACCTTGAAGCGCACCCGAAAGACCACAGGCAGCCAGTGCAGCCCGCGTGGCCGCATTCTAGACTAGCTGTAGTCTTCGGGTGCACCTCAAGGGCAGCCCCATGTAAAGAGCATTACAGTAGTCTAGACGGGATGTCACAAGGGCATGAGTGACCGTGCGAAGGGCATCCCGGTCCAATAGGGGACGCAACTGGTGTACCAGGCGAACCTGGTAGAACGCCCCCCTGGCCACGGCCGTCACTTGATCTTCCATGGACAGCCGGGTATCCAGGAGGACGCCCAGATTGCGTGCCCCATCCACAGGGGCTAGATGGCCAGTGATGGAATGAACTGGTTGTACCGGGACGCCGGAAGCCACAGCCACTCAGTCTTGGACGGGTTGAGTCTGAGTCTGTTCCTTCCCATCCAGATCTGCACGGCTTCCAGACACGCATCGTTGGGGTGGTTCGGGGTAGATATATACAGCTGCGTATCGTCAGCGTAGAGATGGTACTCTATCCCAAAACCACAGATGATCTCACCCAGCGGCTTCATATATGTGTTGAACAGGAGCAGCGAGAGGACCGACCCCTGAGGCACCCCACATGTGAGGGGGTCTCGGGGCCGACCTCTGCCCTCCTGCCAACACAAATTGCGATCAACCAGAGAGGTAGGAGGAGAACCACCGTAAAACGGTGCCCCTCACCCCCAACCCCTCCAGCCGATGCAATAGGATACCATGGTCGATGGTATCAAAAGCCGCCGAGAGGTCTAATAGGACCAGGATGGAGGAACAACCCCCATCTCTGGCCCTCCAGAGATCATCCACCAACGCGACCAATGCCGTCTCAGTGCTGTGTCCGGGCCGAAAGCCGGACTGGCGCGGGTCCAGATAATCAATCTCCTCCAGGTGACGGGGAAACTGTTGTGCCACCACACTCTACAACCTTCGCCAGAAAGTGAAGGTTGGAGACCAGACGATAATTTACTAACAATGCTGGGTCCAGGGAAGGCTTCTTGAGGAGGGGTCTCACCACCGCCTCTTTCAAGACGGTAGGCAAGATCCCCTCGCTCAAAGAAGCATTCACTACTTCCTGGAGCCAGCCTCGTGTAACCTCCCAGGATGCCAGTACAAGCGAGGAGGGACACGGGTCCAATAAACATGTGGTGGCTCTCAGTCGCCCACATAACCTGTCCATATCTTCGGAAGTAACAGAGTCAAACTCCTCCCACAAAACTCTCAAGACCTGCCTCAGATCTTCCCTCTAGACTACTTTCGGTGGAGGCCAACTCGCTTTGAATCTGAGCGATTTTATCCTGCAGATAGACTCCAAATTCCTCTGCTCTGCCCTGTAAAGGGGCTTCCCGCGGCCTCTGTTGAAGGAGGGAGCGGGTCACCCCAAACAGGGCGGCAGGGCGGTTATCTGCAGATGCGATAAGAGTGGCACAATAGGATCGTTTGGCCACTCTTATCGCCACAAGATAAGTCCTCAAATGGGCTCTCACCTGTGTTCGGTCGGATTCAGAGCGTGTGGATCTCCATCTCCTCTCTAGACGTCTCTTGCGGCGTTTCATCGCCCTCAGCTCCTCAGTAAACCAAGGAGCCCGGGTGACTCGGCGCCGCAGGAGAGGCCGCAAGGGCGCGACCTGATCCAGGGCCCCGGCGGCCGCAGTGCTCCATGCTGCCACCAGGCCCTCAGTCGGGGCACGGGTCAGGGTCACAGGTAATGGGCCAAGCTCCATCTGGAACCTCTCAGGGTCCATCAGGCGCCTAGGAACCACCTAGGAATCACTGGTTCCGCCTCCCCGCGGTGGGGTGTAGCGATTGGAAAGTCGAGCCGGAGAAGTGAGTGGTCACACCCAGATCACTCATCCACTGACCAGAGACAAAAATCAAGTCCAGCATGTGTCCACCCTCGTGTGTGGGACCCTGAATTACCTGGGTCAGGTCCATGGCCGTCATGGAGGCCATGAACACCCGAGCTGCCTCAGACGACTCACCCACCGATGGCAAGTTGAAATCCCCCATGACGACCAGTCTGGGGGTCTCAACTGCCACCGCAGCGATCGTCTCAAGGAGCTTGGGCAGGGCTGCTGTCACGTAGCGGGGAGCCAGGTACACGATCAGCACGCCCAACTGCCTCCTTGGGCCCCACTTCACATAGAGGGACTCACAGCCGGTGGTCTGTGGTACAGTGGTCTCTCGGCTCAAGACCTTCCCTAACAATAACCGCTACCCCACCCCCACCCCTGCCTAGGGCCCGGGGCTGATGAAACGCGCGGTAACCTGGCGGGCACATATCCACGAGAGGAAGTCCTCCCTCGTGGCCCAGCCAGGTCTCCGTAATCCCTACCAGGTCCCGCTCCCCCTCTGACACAAGGTCATTAATAAGGGGGGCTTTGTTGACCACGGACCTGGCGTTGCATAACATCAGCCTAGGGCCCTGGCTCTGTGAACCCGGACCACCTAGCTCACGGGGGGAGCTCGGGGTTGGTGCGCGTGACCTCTTGTAACCAACGGCCACGCGCCTCCACCCCATGGTGACCTTCCTGTCTCCCATCGCATATATATATATATGTTAGTTTTATGATTTATATATATATATATATATATATCTGTGTTGGTGAACCTATAGAACTCGTGGCCTTTCTGGCTCCTCTTTCATATTTATGTGGTTGTGTGGGCATGAATACCGAAACCTGAAAGAGCAGCATTCCATTGCATATGCACACGTCGGCACCTGAACTTGCAGGTTTTGGGTGCACAAATGCACGACAACCAGCTGTTGGGCGTGCCAGAAACCGGACATTTGAGTGCTGGTGCGCATATGCGTGACAGAACACTGGTCTTCCGGGTTTCAGCACTCCCGCACATGCAGAGGCCAGCGAGGTCGCATGTTCCAGGCAGGATCCTTTTGTGTGCCATTTGTGGCACACAGGTGGGCACTTGGTGACGTAAAAGGTTAGCCTTCACTGTCCTTAAAAAAAAGGAGTTTTTTTTAAACAGGAAAAAAACATTAAGTATAGAAGAAAACAAACTTTAGAATTAAGGATAATATTAATTCCTTCTCAACTATTATAACTCTGCTGGTCATAATTGTGAAACAGGTTGGCAATGCTTAATCGGGCTAAAAACTTGTACATTAAATTTTATCAAACTGTTAGTGATTCATGTAATTAGTTGCAAAAATAAGGCTGTGTATGGTTGATAGTATTTAACATCACCTTTTTAAAAAAAAGTCTTTGTCAATGCATAGTTAAAATACTGCTGGGGAACAGATAAAAAGTGATGCATTTCACTCCTTCCAATGAGCACTTTAGCTAGTTTCCAAATCATATTTCTTTCCAATCAAAACAGTAGTAATAATTCCCATCTCCACTTTTTAAATGCAGATATTTTTCTTACATTTTCAATACTTTGTGATTTCATGTTTCCTTTCAGCTATGCATGGCAGCACAAAAACATAACTAATATGCTTCTTTTATTATTATTATTATTATTATTAGTCAAATTTATATAACCGCACCCTCTCCCCGAAGGGACCCGGGGCGGTGCACAGGAAGTTAAAACAAACAGTATAAAATATAAATAGTTAATATCGAATTAAATAGGTTATCCCTGTGCTAAAATTTAAAAAGTTAAAACATAATCCATTTAAAAACCCAATTAAAACAATTTATAATACAGACTGAAGGCTAGGTAAATAACTTAGGCCAAACCGGCCTGATGGAACAGAAGTGTCTTTAATTTTTGGCGGAAGGTGCGGAGGTCCGTGGTTGTTCTGAGGTCGGGGGGTAGGTCGTTCCAGAGGGTTGGGCCCACCACAGAGAAGGCCCTTCCCCTGGGCGTCGCCCGCTGGCATTGCCTGGTGGACGGCACCCGGAGAAGTCCCTCTCTGTGGGAGCGAATCGGCCGCAGGGATGTATGAGGTAGGATGCGGTCTCGCAGGTAGCTTGGTCCCGTGCCATGGAGCGCTTTAAAGATGGTGATCAACACCTTGAAGCACACCCGAAAGACCACAGGCAACCAGTGCAGCTCGCGCAGGAGCGGTGTTACATGGGAGTATCTAGACGTTCCCAAGATCACCCGCGCGGCCGCATTCTGGACCAGCTGCAGTCTTCGGGTGCACGCCAAGGGGAGCCCCATGTAGAGAGCATTACAGTAGTCTAGCCGGGATGTCACAAGCGCATGAGTGACTGTGCGAAGGGCGTCCCGGTCCAATAAGGGACGCAACTGCCGCACCAGGCGTACCTGGTGGAAAGCCCCCCTGGCCACGGCTGTCACGTGATCTTGCATAGACAGCCGGGTATCCAGGAGGACACCTAGGTTGCGTGCCCGATCCACGGGGGCTAGATGTTCGCCCCCTATGGCCAGTGATGGAATCAACTGGTTGAACCGGGACGCCGGAAACCACAGCCACTCGGTCTTGGACGGGTTGAGTTTGAGTCTGTTGCTTCCCATCCAGATCCGTACGGCTTCCAGACATCGGGACATCACTTCAATGGCATCGTTGGGGTGGTTTGGGGTAGAAAAGTACAGCTGCGTGTCATCAGCGTAGATGTGATACTCTACCCCAAAGCCACGGATGATCTCACCCAGCGGCTTCATGTATGCGTTGAACAGGAGCGGCGAGAGGACCGACCCCTGAGGCACCCCACAAGTGAGGGGTCTAGAGGTCGACCTCTGCCCTCCTGCCAACACAAATTGCGATCGGCCGGAGAGGTAGGAGGAGAACCACCGTAAAACAGTGCCCCTCACCCCCAACCCCTCCAGCCGATGCAATAGGATACCATGGTCGATGGTATCAAAAGCCGCCGAGAGATCTAACAGGACCAGGATGGAGGAACAACCCCCATCTCTGGCCCTCCAGAGATCATCCACCAACGCGACCAATGCCGTCTCAGTGCTGTGCCCGGGCCGGAAGCCGGACTGGCGCGGGTCCAGATAATCAACTTCCTCCAGGTGACGGGGAAACTGTTGTGCCACCACACTCTCAACAACCTTCGATAGAAAATGAAGGTTGGAGACTGGACGATAGTTTTCCAACAAAGCTGGGTCCAGGGAAGGCTTCTTGAGGAGGGGTCTCACCATCGCCTCTTTAAGGGAGGCCGGCAAGAACCCCTCACTCAGAGAAGCGTTGACTAACTCCTGGAGCCAGCCTCGTGTCACCTCCCAGGATGACAGTACAAGCGAGGAGGGACACGGGTCCAATAAACATGTGGTGGCTCTCAGTCGCCCACGTAACCTGTCCATATCTTCGGAAGCAACAGAGTCAAACTCCTTCCAGAATGGTATCTCAAGACCCGCTTCCGACAATCCCTCTAGGCCACTCTCGGTGGAGATCAGCTCGCTCCGAATCTGAGCGATTTTATCCTGCAGATAAACACCAAATTCCTCTGCTCGACCCTGCAGAGGGGCTTCCCGCGGCCTCTGTTGAAGGAGGGAGCGGGTCACCCCAAACAGGGCGGCAGGGCGGTTCTCTGCGGATGCGATAAGAGTGGCACAGTATTGACGCTTGGCCACTCTCATCGCCACAATGTAAGTCCGTAAATGGGCTCTCACCTGTGTTCGGTCAGATTCAGAGCGTGTAGATCTCCATCTACTCTCTAGGCGTCTCTTGTGGCGTTTCATCTCCCTCAGCTCCTCGGTAAACCAAGGAGCCCAGGTGACTCTTCGCCGCAAGAGAGGCTGCAAGGGCGCGACCCGATCCAAGGCTCCAGTGGCCGCGGTGTTCCATGCAGCCACTAGGTCCTCGATCGGGGCGCGGGTCAGGGTCTTAGGTAATGGCCCAAGCTCCGTCTGGAACCTCTCTGGGTCCATCAGGCGCCTGGGGCGGAACCATCTAGGGATATCTGGTTCCGCCTCCCCGCGGTGAGGTGCAGCGGTAGGATAGTCAAGCCGGAGAAGTGAGTGATCTGACCATGACAAGGGTGTAATGGCTAAATCCCCTATATCAAGATCACTTTTCCACTGGCCTGAGATGAAGATCAAATCCAGCGTATGTCCTCCCTCGTGTGTGGCACCCTCAATTACCTGGGTCAGGTCCATGGCCGTCATGGAGGCCATGAACTCCCGGGCTACCTCGGTTGATCCGCCGAGTGATGGCAGGTTGAAGTCCCCCACCACCTCAGCTATCACCTCGAGGAGCTCGGGCAGGGCTGCTGATACGTAGCGGGGAGCCAGGTACACAAGCAGCAAGCCCAGCTGCCTCCCAGGGCCCCACCTCACGTAGAGGGACTCACAGCCGGTGGTCTGTGGCACAGTGGTCTCTCTCGGCTCCAGACTTTCCCTAATAATAACCGCCACGCCCCCACCCCTGCCTTGGGCCCGCGGTTGATGAAATGCACGGTATCCTGGTGGGCACATTTCCACGAGGGGTAAGCCCCCTTCGTGGCCCAACCAGGTTTCCGTAATCCCCACCAGATCCGGGTCCCCCTCCGACACAAGGTCGTTGATGAGGGGGGCTTTGTTAACCACGGATCTGGCGTTACATAACATCAACCTAAGGCCCTGGCTCTGTAAACCCTGGCCACCAAGCTCGCGAAGGGGGGGCCGGGAGTTGGGGCAAGCGACCGCCTTAAGCCAGCAGCCGCGTCCCCTCTCCCGGTGATGGAATACCCCCCCACCGCCCCTACCCCTCCCTATGACCGTGTTGATCAAAAGACCCTCCATGGAGTCGACCCCTGCTCCCCCCGCCTTACTGGACCTATCCGCTACCATATCTACTCCGCCAGCTGACTTGACACTCACCCTAGCCTCAGACTGTCTAAACCCTCCCTCCACCCTGGAACCCCCTAAAAGCCGAATGATACAATTTGATAAAAAAAAACCTGAGTCTGCGCTTCTTCCACTTCTCTAGACTAATTAGTCCCTCATTGAAGTGTGCCCTAGATAGCACAGCGGGCCACCCCTGCGAGAGGGGGGAATCTCACAGTGAGAGGATGTTTGCCCTTGAGTATATACAAGTCATAAATAGTTAGGGGCCCCGTTGGGTACCGGTTATAAGATGTTAAATATCGGCTATAAGCTGTTAAAATTGGTGCTAATACAATAATAAAGTTCTGTGGGGTTCTTGGTGCTCCAGAATTGTTATTTGGGTAACAAAATGTCTGCAAGCAAGAACAAAGCCCAGAGCACGAAGCAGCTCACAGTTCAACCCCAAACTACATATATTATCTTCTATTGGAAATGTGCTGCTTTTGCATGCTGCTTATCTGTAATGGATTACGATTGCATAGCAGGGTTATGCGCTTGTGGTGCAGAGATGTTTTGGAGCTTCATCAGCACACCTGCATTGAGCTAGGGATGATTCTGGAGGGGGATAAAAACCTCATGCTCACTTTTTAATTATTTTTATTTAAACAACTTTCACCCTTGCCCCCACCCCTTGGTGGAACCCTGTTCTTTGAGCCAAGACTGCCACGTTCATCTACTGTGCAGACCTGGATGCAGTGTCATCAGTTTTCTAGGAAGTATTCATATCCAATTCCAGCTGCTGTAACTTAATTATCCTGGAGCTAGTGGCAGTATCTTTGTGACTACTCCAGTGCTCATGGTTTGAGATCCATCCCTCAGAGTGAACCGTTGTCCTTGTTCCAAGGCCATGGGGTATTGCAATATGAGCTTAAGGCAGACATTCTCGCCTGGCATCACCATTTCCTACAGCAAAGAAGAGGAAAGGTATGAAGAGATGGCAACCTACACTTAGACCTCCACAACTGCAAGAAATGTAGCAATCTAGAAATATTGAGATAATATCTGCTATAAACCCCCCTACTCAACAGTGATCACACACAAGAAATTGGTGGGGGGAAAGTGATACAAACCTTTCCCTCAGATAATTCTATGCGACAAATCATATTCCAGGTCAGCGAGAGCGTAATTGGCATGAACTTAGACACAAAAGATGCTTGACGGCCACCTTCTTTGGTCACGATATAAACCTATAAAAGCAAAGCAATTTTTCTTGTCTCAATTTTACAGGGTAACAGAGCAGGTGGGGGGTACTAGCCTAGCCATTCCCTACTAACATGTTAACGTGTTCCAGAGTTTTATGGATGTCTCTATTTCCCAGTCCTCTATAGGATGTGAAACAGCATCCTAGTATTCTGCCTTCCCACATTTCCCTCCCTCACCTGAGCCTCAACCTTCTGATGTGGCTGGATGGAGCCAGGCTTACACATGACCAATCCTCCTCCTATATCTTCTCACTTCACAGACCGGATCAAAGCGCCCAAATTGTCTCCAGCCTGTGCCTGATCCAACTGTTTGTGGAACATCTCGACACCTGAAGCCAATTAGACACATTTCTGCAAATTTTGTACAGCCTCCCCAGTTCCACAAAAATACAGGTAGTCCTCAACTTAAAACAGTTCAAAGTTACTGAAAAAAATTACTTATGATCCTTTTTCATACTTAACGGCCATTGCAGCATCCCCATTATCACATTTATATTTGGATGCTTGACAACTGACGTTTATGACAGTTGCCTCATTCTGGGGTCACGTGATCCCATTTTGCAACCTTCCCACAAACAAAGTCACACTAGCACAATGTAATGAGTGGTTATATGGTAAGATGTATAATCTACCTTTTGAATGGTATCACCAATTTACTGTATTCTCTAAAGAAATTCATTATTCATTGCTCCAGTGAGTCAAAGGGTAATGAGTGTATGCTACAACTCAAAAATAATGGGAGTCCCTGACTTAACAACCATTCATTTAGTGTCTGTTCACACCCACCATGGCCACGCTCACCCCGGCCCTCTGAGGTCAAACACAACCTCCAATGTGGCCCTCAATGAAATCAACTTTGACACCCCTGAACTAAGCTAAAAATACACTGGAAGACCAATCTTGAAAAAAAAGGGGGGGGGATTCTACTTACCAATCACATGTTGTAAATTTGCATTCTTCCCCTGTGAATACCATGTTCAAGGGTACCTGCTACAACAGTTCCGTGACCTAGAACAAATTAAAGCCAGTTTAAATAATGAAGTACAAAATAGCTATCTCCTACGGTTAATGGATCCCCATCTAATGTGAAAGTTTGGTACCTGGAATGGAGTAAGTATGCTCTACAGCAGGGGTCTCCAACCTTTGCAACTTTAAGTCTGAAGGACTTCAGCTCCCAGACTTCTCCAGCCAGCTTTTGCAAAGCTGGCTGGAGAAGTCTGGGAGCTGAAGTCCTTCAGACTTAAAGTTGCAAAGGTTGGAGACCCCTGCTCTACAGGAAGCAGAAAAGGTTGATCAAGGTCATGTTTTGGCACAGGGATGTTTGAATCCACTATTCAGAAGCTTTATGACAGAATTCAAGCCCAGTTCTGGATTTTGGTTCTACAAAAAAAGAACCACAGGAATTAGTAATGCATCTTAATAAAGGGGAGAAATAAAAGGAGCAGAGTTGGTGCAACATAATAGTGACCTCTAAAGCATATAGAGCAGACCCTATAATTACAGGAGCTGCTTCCCCATCATAGCCCAACTCTGAGTAGCTCACAGATCTCCAGCTCCACTAGTTCCAACATTTCTTTATCAACTGCATCAGCTTTGTTGAGGAACACAACCACATGTTTTAGTCCAATCTAGAATAGTGTGAGGGGATAAAGACGAGAAGGGAAAATTGCTTAAAATTGCCCTATCTGAGGAAATGTATCAGATGATCACTAGCTGTGTCTCTTAGACCACAACCAACCTGTTTAGCAAGCAGAAGGTGCGCTCTAGTCTGGCATTTGTCTGTTGCAGTCACCACCAGGATAGTCAATGGTGCTGTCCCAGTGATCATGTTCTATAGAGAAAAGAATGGGAAATGTGTCTCCCAGCACTTTTCTAAGCTTAGAAAAACATCCTTTCATATTACTGTGGTTGGCATAAAAATATCTCAAATGGGAAAGATACTTGCTTTTTTTTCTTAAATTATCCATTTAAATATTGCAAGTACAATCATTAACTAACTTCTGCCAGGGATTCTAAAATAGGAATATTGGAATTCTTGGCATACTAGTTCCCCAAGCCAACCTTGATGTAGTCAGCATGTCCAAGACAATCTGTGTGACCATAATGGCGATTGGCTGTTAAATATTCTACATCGGAGGCATTAATTGTAATCCCCCAGACCTTCTCTTCTGGTGCATTATCAATCTCTTCATATTTCTTGTCCTGGGCACTATCAGTCTCTGAAAGAACTGGAAGAAAAAGGTAAATGTGAACATGGCATCACACATGTGTTTAAACTGAAATATTTGAAGGGCTGGCACAGTGGTGTATTTAACCATTAAGCAGACTAAGCACGTGCTTAGGGCACCAGGCCCAAAGCGGGCACCACAAAATTGAGGGGGAAAAACCCCAATGAAGATTGGTACAGTATGTAAACAGGAGGGGGGCACCAAGATTTGTCAGTGCTTAGGGCACCAGTGGAGAAGGAAATGGCAACCCACTCCAGTATCTTTGCCATGAAAACCCTATGGACAGTACTAACAGGCAAGTTGTCCATGGGGTCACGAGGGGTCAGACACAACTTCTCAACTAACAACAAGGGCATCAGTAAGTCTTAATCCGCCACTGGGCTGGCAATATTCCTTGTCTAAGGGGACAAGTCAGCCAAACAATGCTTAAAGGTTCTTTTATTCCTTTTCTGGACTTTTGAATTACCAAAAAGAATGTTTATGTATCTTAGCCTTTTTTCTCTTATGCGATTATAAGAGGTGTTAATAGAAAGAAAACAGCATCAAAGTCTTTCTCACAGTTGATAAAAGTGGGGGAGAACACTGTTTAATTCTTCACCATCCTGTTTACCTATAGCTCTGGTTCAGTCTAGTCAATTGGTCCAATACTTTAATGGTGGTTCTTTAAATCAATGGCCCTCTAGCAAATAAAAAGGGAGGTGGTCAAGATAACCACCTTTCCTCCTTTCGTTATTTGGTCTCTTAACAACTGCGCCCATCTCTCCCCAACTCTCACTTTTAATGCTGTTAATGTGGTCTTGCTGTGATCAAATCATTCATTCATTCATTCATTCATTCATCAACATGCCCAATTGTTCCAATGTTGACATGTGGTTTGTCCCTTTCAAATACTTTTTTTGCTTCAACTACAAAACATCAAGTTGGGAATTCTTGTCCACAGAATCTTGTGTCATGTACTAGTAGCTGCAAAAAGACAAATAGCAATATTAAAATCTCTATGAATTTCTGCTTCTAACTTGTATCAACACATTTGTCTTTTCTACTCCCTGAAGTAAAATGTTTCTTACCTTGAATAGTACAGGTGAAACTCGAAAAATTAGAATGTTGTGCAAAAATTCATTTATTTCAGTAATGCAACTTAAAAGGTGAAACTAATATATGAGATAGACTCATTGCATGCAAAGCAAGATAGTTCAAGCCGTGATTTGTCAAGATAGCTTGAACTATCTTGCTTTGTAATGAGTCTATCTCATATATTCGTTTTCACCTTTTAAGTTGCATTACTGAAATAAATGAACTTTTGCATGATATTCTAATTTTTTGAATTTCACCTGTACATTTTGCAAGTACTGAGACAGGCAGCCACGTAGGCCTACAAGACACAAATACAATGATTGTGATAGAAATCTCATTAGCTTACGGCAGTGATGGCGAACCTTTTCAGCACTGAGTGCCCAAACCGGAAGGTGCGTGCATGGGGGTGCATGTGCGCGTGCCGGAGCACTGGAAAGCCAAAGACCAGCTGGCCGGTGCACAAATTCCTGTTTTTTGGCTGTTTGGGCCGTTTTAAGGCTGTTTTGGAGCTGTTTTCAGGTCATTTTCTGGTCCAAAAAGTGGCCTGAACAGGGCCCCAAAAATGGCCTGAAAATGACCCTAAAACGGCCCATTTTTTGGCCACTTTTAAGACTGTTTTGTGGAGCTCCCGTGCCCATGAAGACCAGCTGGCTGGTGTGCTAAAACAGCCCAAAAACTGCTTGAAAAACAGCCCAAAAAACTATCTTGTTTTTTGGGTGTTTTTCAGGCCATTTTCTGGCACTCAGGCACCCACGAAACTAGCTGGCCAGAAACCAGAAGAACAGCTGGCAACGGCATGCGTGCCCACAGAGAGGGCTTTGTGTGTCACCTCTGGCACCCATGCCATAGGCTCGCCATCACGGGCTTATGGTATTCTGCTATTATGCACTACACTGCTTCACATTCAAACATCCAATTATATTTCACATAGTCCACTAAAATTGTTATACTTCCAACCAAACCATTATGAGCCTTGGTGGCTCAGTGGTTAGAGTGCAGTACTGCAGGCTACTTCTGCTGACTGTCAGCTGCCTGCAATTTGGCAGTTTAAATCCCACCAGGCTTAAGGTTGACTCAACCTTTCATCCTTCCAAGGTGGGTAAAATGAGGACCTAAATTGTTGGGTGCAATATGCTGACTCTGTAAACTGTTTAGAGGGCTATAAAGCACTGTAAAACAGTATATAAGTTTAAGTGCTATTGCTATTATCTTTGGACATTTTTGTTCTTAATTCCATTCCATTTCTTTTTGCATCATTACATACAACCCTCAGTATAGGCATTTAACAATAACAAAAAACATACCATATTTTTCGGAGTATAAGACACACCTTTTCCCCCCCAAAACAAGGGTGAAAATTTGGGTGCATCTTATACACCGAAGGTAACCCCACCCACCCCCACCAGAGGCCAAAAAAACGCAAGCCATGGAGGCAGCAATGGTCTGTGGCAGTCCCTGCAGCCTGGAACAGCTGATTGGGGGTATCAGTCCGATCCACCCACCAATCAGCTGTTCTGAATCATGCTGCAATAATTGCTGAAACTGACCTGGTTGGTCAGAGTTTGCAGCAGCAATCACATTCAGAAAGCACAGTAACTGATTCAGCAGGATTCAAAATAATAATATACATTACCAAAAGCAGGTTTTTCAAGGTAGCAGTAAATACAAGCAAAACACAAGCAGTTTCACTTTCAGTTCTCTGCTAAGTCAGGCTCCTTCCTGTTTCCTTGTTGCTCACACAGCAAATTTCAGAGTCCAAATAGCCTTCATTGGTTGACTTAATTGCTATGCCTGTTCATTGACCTTGTTACCATGTGTCAGCTGAATATCATGGATGCTGGTAGGCAGGGGCCAAATTTTTAATCTTATTTTCCTCCCCAAAAACTAAGGTACGTCTTATACTCTGAAAAATATGGTACTCAGAACTTCATGTAACTTGAAAAATCTATCTAGATCAGGGCAGACGTTTTCCAAGGAGCAAGTATACATTACACAAAAATATGGTATAGCATATTTAAAATCAGCTTAGTTTGTATTTTCTCCTTTCATCTTATCGAGGTTAAAACACATTTGGGGCTCTCAATTGTTCATTTTGTGATGATATATTATAAGTAGCAGAAATTCATTCAGAATTAGCAATTAATAGGCCAAAAGTTAGCACACAAAACTTCAGAACTGTTTCTCTATTTCAGAAAGACTCTTTTCAAAAGGAATTTGTTATACAGCAAGAGGGAACACAAAATCACTGAAATGTCCCTCAGGAGAGGGAAACAAAATGTCTTTGGGGTAAAAATCTATCTCTCCCATAATCATGATTAAATCATGGTAACTGGTCACTGAGCAGTAATGTGAATGCAGAAATGGCAATCTGCTGAATTGTGTATGCATCGGGTGGGTTTCAAAACTTTTTACTGCCTATTCTGTGGGTGGGGCTTAGCGGTCATGTGACTGGGTGGGCATGGCCAACTTGATGTCACTCACCAGGAAATGTCATGGATTGGATAAAATGTGATGAAGCTCACTTAACAACACTCTTGCTTAGCAACCAAAATTTTGGGCTCAATTGTAGTCATAAGTCAAGGACTATCTGCCTTACACTGCATGGCAGTCTTGTCCTAGTAAAATACAATGGCAATTTTCCTCTCTGTTAGAGGCACCAAAATAATCCAGACAATGTAAGTTTTCCTGCTGCAGCAGGGGGTTGGACTAGATGACCTCTGAGTACCCTTCTAGCCTTAAATTGCTGTGCTGTGCTGTTCTTTCTTTCTTTCCTTTTTTTCTCCCTTCCCTCTGTGGGAAGCAACCCCCCCATCCCCCGAAAAAATAAACTGCTGAATGTCACTTTGCAAACCTGAGCAACTTTTCAATTTAAACCAGGACTCCAAAGTTTGCAGCTTTAAGACTTTTGGACTTTAACTCCCAGAATTCCACAGCCAGGCATGCTCGGTTCCGATTTAAAGTGACCATTTGTTTTTCTCCTTTGCTGAATCTCCCAGCTGAAAAGTTGAGTTAGTTTCTTTCTTTCTTTCTTTCTTTCTTTCTTTCTTTCTTTTTCCCTCCCCTCCCTCCCTCTCTCTTACTTTTTGAAGCTTTTTTTCCCCTTGCTTGAACTGCCAGGGGAAAAAAACTGTTTTAGAAAAAGCTTCTGATGAAGCTTCTGACAGGAGAACAGGTTCGGGGGTGTGGCCAAGCCACCAGTACTACTGGTCCTATCCGGTACGCCAGATTTTCACCACCTCTTCTGGCGTACCATACCAGGAGGAACCCACCTCTGGTATGTGTATATGTACACACAAATATGTGTGTGCCTGTATATATATTATATACATATATACAGTACCTGCCTCTGTGTGTGTATAAAATATACAAATACATATGTACATATATGCATATAAGATAAACTTTGTCACTTTTTACTGTGAACTGTTATACAGTATGTATGTATGTATGTATGTATGTGTGTATTTGCGTATATATATACATGTATATCTATAATTGTTCCACAACACCCTGTTAGGGCCCCAATTAAGGGAGGAGACATACTGTTTACTTTTCTGCCTTTCGGCTCATCACCAGAGACCATCTAGACAGAAAGCCATGAGTTCCGTTGTGTGATTTTTTTAATATGTGTGTTGATCAGCTCATAAAAACTAACATACATGTAGTTAATAGGAACCACCTTTGGTGGGAAGGTAACAGTGTTCCATGCTTACTCATGCCAGCCACATGACCACGGAGACGTCTTCAGACAGCGCTGGCTCTTCGTCTTTTAAACGGAGATGAGCACCACCCCCTAGAGTTGGGAACAACTAGCACATGTGTGAGGGGGACCTTTACCTTTATACACACATGCATTTATGTACACATAAACATTTTATGCCGCCCATATTTGCAAAGCGACTCAAAATTAAAATCAGCATAAATTAATATAATTATACAAATATTTTTTAAAAATTAACACTGAGACAAGAAGCGAAAGGTAAGATCGGTACAGCGGTAGCATATTCACTGGTCTTGATCAAGAGCAAGAAAACAGCACAAACAGCTTTAATAAACTGCAGTGCTGCTTCGCCCAGCCTCGGTGCTTATAGTGCTCCCGCAACCCCGAGTCTCCCACGTGTTTAGAATCGATGCTTTACGCAGGCATATAATGGGACAAAGAAGAAATTTCATGCGCATTGGGGGGGGGGGCTGTTTCTCTCCTTCCTCTCAACTGCCTCATGGCCACCTTCAGCATCCTCCATACCCAGAACTGAAAATCGGGTCAAGGCACAAAAGGTCAGTCATTTTCCGGAGAGAACTCACGAAGGATGGAAAAACATCTCGCTGCCTTTTTCCGCCTTCCATTTGGCTGTTGCAATGTGCTTCCCTCCTTCCCCTCCCCTGGTCCTCCTCGCAATGTACACTTTGACTGCTACCGTCGCACAGCCGCTCTCACACCAGCAGCTGAGAAGAGGCCGCCATCTTCCCTTCCTTATCCCAGAAAGATCATCATCAACCACTCCGGACCCGCGGAATACCCGTGAGAAGATGGAGAAAAATGGCAAGCGCCAGATCTAACTTCTGGCTACAAATGTTTTAAAGGTGATAATTTTGACTGAGAATCCCCTTTCCACTGTGCAGCCAGTTTAGATTAAATTATCCTCCGTATTGTCTGTTTTAGAGGTTTAATTTCTGATTTATTTTGTAATGCTTTTTTGAGCGGCGAAGGAAAGACTTTTTTTTTTACCTGTTGGTAGAAACACGAGAACATTGTGCTAGTTGTATTATTGGAGGAAGGACCTGTGGAGACTTGTTTCAAATCCATCTTTCGTCATTGAAGTTTAAGGTATACTGAATCTCATCTCATCCTACTACACAGGGCTGTTGCAGAGAAATATGGAATTTGTACAGACACTAAAGTAGAAGAGAGGATATTAAAAATGGCACCTGTTCTAGTAGAAAATGGGGGAAAGTGAATATTTCAGTTGATTTGTGATTAAACAGGAACATGATGTGGAAGCCAGTCCTATGAGAAACAACTAAAAGAAGTGAGTATGTTTAGTCTAAAGCAAAGTTTCTCAAACCTGGCAGCTTTAAGACGTGTGGAATTCAGTCCCCAAAATTCCCTAATCTCTGAAACATGGCATGACTACAATTTATGGGTGAAAATTGCTGGCAAGTAGATGTAGACCAGTGATTCCCAACCTTTTTTTGGCCATACTCCACCTAAGCATCTCTAAAATTCTGATTCCCACCCCCCTATAATTCTTACTTTACTCAAAAAGTGAACTCTACTCACGCGGAAGAAGCCTAGAAGGCCATTAACTTGGTTTAAACAAGGTTCAAATTGCCCCCATTAAATATCAAATTGCCCCTCTGTGGGGCGTGGGCCCTACGTTGGGAACCACTGATGTAGACTATTAAGAATTTTTTTAGCAGCAAAGTATGAATATGCCACACTAATATATAACTTGTTAAGCCTTTCTGAATGTGGCATTCACCAGATGTGGTGAGACTGCAATTCCCTCAGTCCTACATTACAACAGGACATTGGAATGTGGGAGTTTGAAGAAAACTAGAATTCTGCACATTCCAGTACTGCAGAATATGCACTCATCAGAAGATTGGACAAGATGACCTCCAGGAACCCGTTCAGGTTAATGATTCTTCTTTCCAAATGCTAAATTATAAATTACAGTGATTCCTGCTATTAGTTTGGTTTAGTATAGTGAAGGAAATCTATGCTATGCATGTCAAAAGTGACCTCACAATGTTTTAGGACACACCATCATTCACCAACACCCAACAACTATTCTCCTGGGCAACTCTTCCTGGTTGCAGCCCAGACGAGCGCTCCCTTTTCAGCACTCGGTTATAGATAACATGTCAATGGAAAGAACACAGCAAAAGAACACTTGAAGGTGAGTGGTGCACAACAGAACCTGGGGAGCACTGGACTGCAGGGATGATGGCTTCTTTCCTCAAGGCTTGCGCACCTTGGTGAATGATGTGATGTGGCCTTTCTGAGTGGCAATGATGTTATACAAAAAAACAAGACACAGGAATTCTTACAGGAGCAAAGCAATTCTTACAAAAGTGAAATAGCAGGTTGGTGGATGAGAGGTACCTATTTAGTGGGGGTCGTTTTGAGAATCATATTTGCAGGCTGTCAGCTCCAGCCAGCCCAGAGGCCTGGTGCTGCCATTCAGGGGAGAAGAGTGCGCCAGCTGCCAAGACTCACCTTCCCTCCTCTGCAAGCTGTCTAGCTAGCTGAAGAAATTACAAAGCTCCTGCTAACAATCCATGATTAATTGCCGTGTGGTTTTTGCTCTGGGTCACAAGGTGATGGGTGTGCAGACACGTGGGGTGTGGTTTATCTTAATTACCAATGTAACTATAAAAGATGGTGGGAAGTACAGGGTGGCAGCTCTGACAATTTATTCATCGCCTTAATGCTTTGTTGGTCACTTTGTGCCGGAGGAAGAATACAAACTGCGTTTACAAACCATTTCTATGTTTGGCTGTTTTCATTAACCCTTCAGAACCTGATACAGGCTTATTGGGAGGGGTAGAAGACACTGTTGGATTAAAGGGATGAAACAGAGGTGGAGAAAGAGACCTCCAAAGGTTAACAACACAAGAAATCCAATCCTTGTCCAGTCAGAGAAGAGACTGCCAAACCAGGCAAAGTCAACTCCCCCAGTCCAAGGCTGCACTGGAACATGTGCAACCTTCCCCAATTTGGCAGTTGGTCATACATTTTGCAAACAAAATTTGTGAGACTAAATTTTCCAGACATCCCTACTTTTGCTAACAAATAGTGTAAAGCAAGTCAATTCTGGGATATTGCTGTTTTAAACAGAGTATGCTGTTTAGCTATGAACTTTAGAGCACTAGCAGTTGCAGTAGTTATTATTGCAAGCATTGGTTGTAACTTTATAATTCTATTCAGCATATAAATGGGAGTTCTATAACCATACATTCCAGCTTCTGCCCAGGTGGTTGGTCCATATACCTGAATTATTCTTTCTGGAGGCCACACATCATCCTTCCTCATAAATAGGTACACTCAGTCTTTCACCTTGTATGGGCAGTAGAAAAAAAAAACTAGGTTTCACAGGTCCTAATACACATGCCTCATAACATCGGCTATGCAATTGCACATAGGTAAACTTTCCACATATCCAATATAAGCCATCTGGAGCATGCCAATTAAGAGTTACCATATCCGAGTAACCCACTCATTCTATATCTTCTGGGATTATGATATCACTATCTCACAGGACAGTGGTGGCTAATCTTTTTGTCGTTGTGTGCCGAAAGCGTGCATGTGCATGCCCACACCTATAAAGAAATGCATGTGTGACACCCCCCATGCACCCCACCCCTGAGCATGCTCACACGACCTCCCGATGCACGTGCAACCCCCCGCCCCCTGCACATGTCCACATCTCCTGCATGCGCAGCAGAGACCCAAAAATCAAGTAGCCGACGGGAGGTGGAGCTGAGCTGGGGCGACAGCTCACGTGCCTGCAAAGAGGGCTCCATGTGCCACCTGTAGCATGTGTGCCATAGGACTGTCCTAGGACTACTGTGTTCAAGTCAGGTTGATCTGATTCAATGCCCCAATTGTCAGGTGTAGGATATGTATATAGGAGTGGAGTTTCTATGGGGAGCAGTCCCTTGCACATTTCCACAATCACAGTGTCCCACTATTCCCCACAGGCATGTATCAGTTCACAATCACAACAATAACATTCAGTGCAGTGGTGAAATTCAAAATTTTTCTCTACCAGTTCTGTGGCCGTGGCTTGTTGGTCATGTGACCGGGTGGGTTTGGCTTGTTGGTCATGTGACCAGGTGGGGCGTGGCTTGTTGGTCACAAAATGATGCTTTCTAAAAGTCTTTCCCGATGAAGTCTAACAAATCGATGATTTTGTACAAATGTTATATTTTTGAAAGTTTCTGAAGTAATTAGTCCGTCAACTTTTCTTTCATATGGACCCTTTCCCTTTGAAAGCAGTTCAAATGCTTTCATGGATCGTCTCACCAGTTTTTCAGCCTTTATGATGTCCGTATTACTTGCTTGCAGCGCAGTTGAACGAAGTGAGTTTTCTTCCAGAATATCAATCAACGCCAAATCATTTAATATATATATATTTTCTAGACAGGCAGCCATACCTGAGTATTTTGCATTCGCATGAAAATACTGATGTAGCACTGGATAAGCACGCCACATAACTATGGTTGCCCTTAAACTACAGGCACCCCATCTTGGTCCAAAAACTCTACCAATCTTTATGATGTCAATTTCAAGTTCTTCGGATATTTTGTCAAGTTCAATTAGGTTCTTATTTGGTTGATGAAAAATAAGAGCATATCTTACCAATAAATATTTTAAATATTTTAAAATGATTTACTTGCTTTATTTCCTTTATAAGGTAAAGGTAAAGGTTTCCCTTGCCCATATGTGCTAGTTATTCCCGACTTGTTCTCAATAAGGGGAAGATAGCATCCACGAATGGGTGAACTCCGTCTATACTCTGATCGGACTGAGTCTGATTATTAATTAATTCATCTGCTATATAACCCCCTCCTGGAGTGCCTTTACCCCAGTTTTCTGACTCAGTCCACTCTGGGATGGTTGGTTTATCCAACCAGCTTCAATTATATTTCAAACGACAATTTGGGGAGGGCCACCCCACCCTCTTACCTTGCTACCAGCACGTAACGTTGGGATTTCTTATCCCCCCGCTCCGGACTAACGAGCTTCTGGCCGGCCGCTACCAGGTCTTGACCCACTGGCCTGAGACTGTCGTGAGTAAGGCCCTGTCCCTACCTCCATTCTGGCAGCATTTGGAGCATGCGATCTCCCTTTGCGGGGGAAAGCACCGACTGGGCAATTTGACAGGTGTGGCAGTGCAGCAGCAGCCTCCGATCGCTGCGAGGTGCCTTCTGAGGCCGCTGGGCATTGAACGGCTAAAACGCCAGATACCTGGACGCGTGCGTTGTGGCCCCTCCACCTCACTCAGGGCGCCGTTATCCCCTCAGAAAGTTGAGCGGTGCATCGCAACTCCCAAGCAGCGGCACGTCGGCGAAAACGCCCAGGATCGTTTGCACAGGCCGCATTGAGCAGAAGCACGGAAGCGCCATTTTGGCTGAGGGCGGAGCCAGCTGCTTCTTTCTAAAAACTCATTTCTTCTAAATGCTTCTAAAAACTCATTTCTTCTGTCTGGCCGGCCTAGGATAGTCTCTCTGTCTTTGGGGTTTTATTGGGGTTTTATAATATTGCTTAGTTTTAATGGGAATTTTAGCGCAGGTTTAGATTTAATTTATTTTTAATGAAATGTTTATATGTATTTATTGTTTTACTGTGCCTGTGCACCGCCCCGAGACCCTGTGGGGAGAGGGTGCGGTTTAGAAATATTAAAATTATTATTAATTATTATTTATTATTTCAGCAATGTCGGACCACAGAGCCTCAGAGGCCGGCGCTGGAGCCATGCACGACGCACTGGGGCCAGGCCAGGGCCTCTTAATGATGTCACAGGAAGCATTCCCTCCTTCCAGAAGGCCCACTAGTAGCGCCCCTGCGAAGTCCAAACCTAAACCTGCGCCTTTGTCGGTTCCCTCTAAGGCCCAGAAAGCCAAGAAGGCAAGGTCCTCCTCCAAGGCTCCCCCTAGAGGGGACCTGGAGCAAGCACCCCCCCACCAGGCTGCCCCCTCACTAACAGTCCTCCAAACTGTGGTTCAACCCTTTCGCCTAGATGTCACACCGGGCCCATTCAGTCCAATGCTCCCCATTGACACCTCTGGTCTTTGGGGTAGCACACCTGCCAGGCAGCAACACAGGCTGGTGGAGGCCACTTATACACCCACTATAGCAGGCTTGAGACCAGAGATGCGGAGTTATTGGAGCAACACCTGGCGTGGCCTATGGTAGACGCCCCTGTAGTGGCATTACACTCCAACAGCACTCTGCCAGGGGGACAAGAAGATCTCCTCAAACCAGAGGACAGACGGGCTGACCAGGTCCTTCAGCGGGGCCACCAAGCAGCGGCCTGGGCAATCTGGGCTTCAACGGCGGCATCTTTCTTTTCCTGTTCCAGCCTCCCATCGGGGGTAGACTGCGTCATTTCACAGACCAATGGGATGCCACGACCACTGACGTTTGGGTCAAAGCCATGGTCAGGTACGGTCTGGCCCTGGAATTTGTTTCCCCCCCTCCCAGTTCCTTCCTTTGTTGCCTGGTCCCCAGCAACCCCCAGAGGATGCAGCTAATGGATGCCGCTATCCAGCATGTTCTGGAGATAGAATCCATTGAGGTGGTCCCCCTGGAACAAGCCCGGCAGGGTTTCTACTCGCTGTTATTTGTTATACCCAAAGCCTATGGGGGGGTGGAGGGCCATCCTCGACTTGAAACGTTTGAATAGTTTTATAGTGTATAAGTGTTTTAAAATGCACTCTTTACATTCAATTTTGGAAGGGATCCGGAAAGGCGACCTTCTCACATTGGTTGACTTTACCGAAGCCTATTTGCATGTGCCTATTTTACCTGAATGCCGAAGGTTTTTACGGTTCTGTTACAACTTCAATTTCAATACACGGCATTGCCATTTGGCCTTTCTTCGACTTCCAGATTTATGGAAGTTATGGCTGTTGAGGGATATCTCCGTTGGGAGACAAAAAAGTTGTGCAGCGGAATGTGCAGCTAGAGAAATGTTGCTAGTAAATACACACAAATAGTATCTCAGACACTGCTAGTAAAAACCAAGTAGCTTTACTGGTGTTGTAAAACTAAACTACTGCTTCACAAGCAGTGATATTAAATAGTTAGTCAAACAAAGTCCTTAACAAACAAACAATTGCTTACAGTCGCAGTTAATGATTCTTCCTTCTTCCTTCCTTCTTCCTTCTTCCTTGTCAGTCACAACGAGCAGTCAGGTAGCAATCAGCAGAGAGATTGAGCGGAGAGAGAGAGTATGCGCTCTCCTGACTTCCTCTTATTGCCGAGATAATTACCGTCTCTAATTGCATTCAATTGCATTCAAACATCCTTAAAGCAACAATGACCATTTGTCATCATGGTATTATATATTGCCTACCCAACACTAGGAGTCTACTAACATTCTCCCCTTTGGGTAGCCAATATATATTTACAATTTCAGACCATATCTGTCACACATTTCTTTATACTCAATAGCACCCTGAGCCCTTGTGAAATGGTTGGTTATGTTGTCAACTGACATACAGTATTCCAGTGCCACTAACTTATTTTTAATACTCTCCTGAACATTCAGATAACGCAAATCCGTATGCTCTGTCCTAGTTTTTATAGCCAAATTAGTAGCCATTAGGATGGCTGCCTGTTTGTCCTCAAACACGGTGATAGGCTCATTCATCTCAATCCCTATATCCAACAGTAATTGCTTATAACAAAGTATATCTGTACATAATAGCGATAGACAAGAGAATTCTGCTTCCATAGTGGACATACTCAAATGCTTCTGTCTAATTGATCTCCAACCAATTAACGCCTTACCCAGAAATACGGCTATTCCAGATGTTGATTTCCTAGTGTCTATATCAGTTGCAAAACTTGCATCAGCATATGCAGTCAGCTTTAAATCCTCATTAGGATTTAGGTATAATGCATAATGCATCCTTTGCTTTAAGTACCTTAGAATCCTCTTTACAGCTTGCCAATACTAGTCCTCACGCCGTGGTACTATCCCAGTCGCCCACCCTCCCCCCTTGCTTATGGACATGATAGACTGGATTAGTGGGGAGTGGCTGAGGCGGCTGGCATGGATATTGTTGCCAGCGGAAGATAGCTTCAGTAGTTGGCGTGGGCGCGGTGGGAATGGGGGGGGGTGTCCTTTGTTGTGGCCTCCTCCGGTATCACTGCCGCTGCCTGGGCCACTGTACTGTGCCACTTGGACATTTCGCCCCTCCTCGTGTAACACCATGGACTGGGTCAATGGTGTTACACGAGGAGGCCCTGGCAACAGATATGAATGCGGCTGGCACGGACAGAGCTCGGCTGCTGGACGTGTTGGAGCAGCTGCTGCTGCCGCTGCTGTTGTCACCGCTGCCATTAGGGGCCGCTCTATCATCTTGCAATTTACTATCTACTGCAATTCTGACATTTGGCCGTTACCCCAGTATCAGAGTACCAGTATCAGTACTCTGGTTCCTTAACCAGGGTTAGCAAATAAATGCGGATTAGTGTAATTCACCGGACAGTAAAGAGATACGTTGCTGTAAACCACAAACAAACTCTAAAACAGTGATAGTAAGAAAATAAATAGTCTTTACTTTGTCACAACTAAAATACTTCTTCCGACTATCTTCTCTAACAATGATAACAACAGTCCTTCACCAAACGCAAATACAGTTTCTCACAGTGATGCAAAACAATCCTCCCTCTTCACAGTTCAGCTTCTCAAACGACAATCAGGTAACACAGGATCACAAGGAATCGAACAGGGTTCCTGACCTTGATTATATAGTCCTTGATTATATAGTATAGCTGATACTCACAGCCAATCAGAATTTAGTGTTGGAATAAGCAAACCCTGGCTCAGGCACAATAGCTTGCCTCATAAAACGGCAAGTGGATTTGTAAGCCTAGGACCAGGAAGTAAGCAATCACATCACATGACCAGCCCATTGAGCTCTCCTTGAGGGTCATGGCTTCACAGAACCAACTGCTGATGTGGCATAACGAAACTGCACGTAGGAAGGGAGGAAATTGTAACACCTCCCGTAGGAATTTCATGTAGGCAGGAAGAGGAGACTGTAACCCCTCCCTTATCTAGACTACCTAATAAATACAGCCGCCTCACCTGAAGAAGGGGCTGGCTTTTGTTGAAGGAACACTCGTGTACTTTGCTTATTTCCAGAGCCGCCCGCCTAATGGGGGTCGTTGCTGTCGGAGGAGGTTTAATCACCCTCAATTGATATGCAAATGACTCACATCTGGTGACCCTCGACGTGATATTAGCAAGGCTACCACCAGGAAACCTTCTGATGTACGTTTTCGGGCTTTCCATACCACTCGCTCGAGAGGAGCTGCGCATTCGTCCTGTCTGCAACACGACCGGATACCGTAGGTATGGGGGGAAAATTCTCAAAGCAAAAGGTCGCGCACCTTAAGGAGCTGAGAGAATTAACCGATTCTTGTATAAAACTTGCTGCAAATGGAGGAAAGTCTCTTCCGCGCCCCAAAAACAAGGAACTGGCTAATTTGTTAACTTATATTTGGAAACAATGCCCTCATTACCCGGAAAAGGGCTCTTTAAAGTTATCAACATGGACAAAATTGGGGATTACCTTCATGCAGCCCCCAGGGCCCCCATCCAAATTTTAAACGCGTGGCGTGTAATCATGGAATGTTTAATGATCCACCATAAATTTTCCGGTCAGAAACTGGCCGAATCCGCCACGGAAGCTACTCCTCCTCCGTATGATTCCGCCCCCTCCCCCTCTGCCCCCACTCCTTCTGCCCCCTCCCTTCCTGCCCCCCCTCCCCCGAACCTCTACCCCCCCACTCCTATCGAACCTCCGCAAGTCCATAATCTTAACGCTAGTACTTCAATTGAAAATAAACCATGCATTGTATCCTCAGGGGATCCCCAACATCTTGACCCCCCTCCCCAGCACCGTGGAGGGGCAGTTGCCCGATCTCTGTATGGTGCCCACCTCGATGGTGATTTATCCCTAGAGGATGTGGACCCTTGTACAGTATGCCCTGTGTCCTGGGCCCCACCAGCAGGAGCCGCTCCTGGGGCGGCTCCCGTCCCGACTCACCTCCATCATAATTATAAACAAGTCAGGGAAATTAAAACTGCTGTTAAGGATTATGGTCTACACTCTCGTTATGTGCATGGCATGCTTAATGCGCTTTCCACCGTAAATGTTGTAATGCTATTGCTTGATTGGCAATCTTTATTTGAAATGATTTTAAGTTCCACCCAATTCATGCAATGGTCCTTTGAATATGGTAAGCAAACCGCTGCTAAAGTTCGCGCGGGCCTTCCAAACCTTGTTACCGAGGACGACCTTAATGGTACCGGGACCCGCAATACCATCCTGCAACAATCCCAATCTGACCGTGCCGCATTTCCCATAATTAAGGAATGCGCTTTGGCGGCTTTGCGAAAAGTCGATGAGTCCCAAGAAAAACCCCTACAAACTTTTTCAAAGATTATTCAGGACTCCATGGAGTCTTATTCCTCTTTCATTAATCACCTTCAATTGGCTTTAGAGCGTCAGATTGATAATGAGGATGCTCGCAAGGAATTGGCAATAAAATTAGCTTTCGAAAATGCAAATGAAGATTGTAAAAAGGTTTTGCAGCCCATTGCTAATAAATCTGGTGTTTCTTTGTGTGACTTTCTGCAAGCCTGCCATATTGTGGAAACCACCACCCACAATATGGCCGCTTTAGCCTCTGCCAACGTGGCCGCTTTTACCTCTGCCATTTCCGCCTTGCCTCTTTCGACCATTTCGCCCCCGCCCTCTGATGCACTTCCAGTACAACGCCCAGCCGGAAATTGCTTTAATTGCGGGAAACCTGGCCATTTTAAATCTCAATGTCGTGCGCCAGGAGGGGGCGCCAACCGCTCATCTAAATTTTCAGCCAAACCTAAAACTGTTTGCCCGAAATGCCGCAACGGTTTCCACTGGGCAAATCAATGCCCTTTAGCTGCTAAATTTCTCCCAAACACTCAACCCGCGGACCAACCACCGCCGGGAAACTAATGGCGGGGCACTCAACCAGCCCTTCCAAAAAGGTTGAACCCCTGGATGACAAGTTTTTCTCCCAATCCTTTGAAATGGTAGCGAATGACACAGTTACTTACTCCTTGCCTGCCCATGTGTACCATCTTTTTATTTCACCACGTCTACCTCTTGTTTTGCCTTCTTCGCTGCCGGTGCTAGTCTTTCCCTCTCTTGATCTTACTGCTCAAGGGGTAATTGCTGCGCCTTTTTTGCGCAGTTCCAACTCCTTTTCTGATCTTGCTTTAGCAATTATGATAAATTCCCCCCTAACTGTTAACAAAGGGACTGTTGTGGCTACCATGATTTTGCTTGAAGATCAAACCGATGTTCTTGCTATGGAACAATCTGTTAAAACATCGCGCCCAACTGCTGAGTTTACACTGAATGGCCGTTCCTTTTCTGGCCTTCTAGATACGGGCGCGGACATCTCTGTCATCTGCACAGCCGACTGGCCCTCTGCCTGGCCCACCCACACCGCACCCTCGGTCCGAGGAGTGGGAGGTATTCAAACAGCCAATATTAGTAGTGATTGGATCTCAGTGACATCTCCCTTATCATCTGTAACAGCATTTATCAAACCAGTAGTGCTGCCCTTACATACCAATTTGTGGGGGAGAGATTTAATGTCCCAATTTCAAGCAAAATTGATCATGTCATAACATCGCTGCAATGTCAGCCTCCTTTGTTTTACGGTTGGAACTCCAATCCCGAACTCCAGTTTGGATTGATCAATGGCCATTGCCCAATGAGAAATTAGCTGTGCTGAAACAACTAGTACAGGAACAAATTGAGAAAGGACACTTGGAACCATCCCTGAGTCCATTTAACACCCCGGTTTTTGTCATAAAGAAAAAATCGGGCATGTGGAGATTATTACATGATTTGAGGGCCGTGAACACCATCTTGAAACCCATGGGCGCGCTACAATGCGGCCTCCCAAACCCAAATTTAATTCCACAAACTTATGACATGATGGTCATTGATTTGAAGGATTGCTTTTTCTCCATCCCTTTGCACCCGAAGGACAGGCATATCTTTGCCTTTACCATCCCCGAGCCTAATAACGCTCAGCCCACCTTTCGCTATCAGTGGAAGGTTTTGCCCCAAGGCATGCTAAATAGCCCCACCATGTGCCAATATTATGTTTCTCGTGTGCTACAACCATACAGGGATTGCCATCCAACCTTTCTGGTTTACCATTACATGGATGACATCCTGGTTGCAGCCCCAGGCCCTGAAGGCACAGCCTTGAAAACATTGCCTCATCTCAGACACATTTTGCAACAGGGGGGTCTACACATAGCTCCAGACAAGGTGCAGGTTTCCCCCCCTTTTCAATATTTAGGACACAAAATGCTTACATCACACGCTTCACCCAATGTACCTCACATTAAATTGCCACCCAAACCATCATTTTTGTAATTACAACAATACTTTGGATCCATTAACTGGATCAGGCCCTATTTAGGCCTTTCCACCGCACAATTGTCACCCTTGTTCACCGCCCTCACCAAGGGCAAACATCCGTCTGACATATTTCCTCTGCAAAAAGATCAGTTGGACGTATTACACCTCATCAATCAGGCCCTGCTCACAAAATGGGTAGATAGAATGGTAGACAACGTACCTTTTGTATTGCTAATTTTTAACACCACTACACTGCCCACTGCGGCAGTGGCTCAGGTCACACCTTCCTTATTAATCCTTGAATGGATCCACCTGTCTCACACACCTCGTGCCACTCTTACTACCAAACCTGCCTTATTCGCTACCCTTATCACCAAGGGTCGGCTGCGGTCCAAGGCCCTTGCTGGTATTGAACCGTCTGTTATTTACCTACCCTGCTCTCTTTCTACATGGGAGGCCCTGTTGGCAGTCAGCGAACCTCTTCAATTTGCCCTCGCTGACTGGCCTGGTACTGTCTCTTGTCATCCTCCACCCGATCCTAGAATACAACTTCTCAAGACCACTCCCTTCACGTGGAATACCACCATTTCTTCTTTTCCTATCCCAGAAGCTATCACCATTTTTGCTGATGGCAGTAAAAGTTTTGGCGCATGTGCCTGGCAGATTGATGGCACATGGCACACTAAAATTACTCCTCCACAATCCTCTGCCCAAAGGGCAGAACTTTATGCCTCTATTCTTGCCTTTGAGGCTTTTCCTCACCAACCCTTTAATCTTATTCTCGACAGCCTTTATGTTTCCCAAATTATTTCCTCCATTTACCAGGCATATCTTTCTCCCTCTATTGAACCGACTCTTATGTCCTTATTTCTGTCCCTACAACATCTCATTTCTCTAAGAACCCATTCTTTCCATGTTGCGCACATTCGCAGTCACCAACCATTCCCTGGCTTTCTCCAGGAGGGCAATGACGTGGCTGGCGCTGCAGCCGCGGCTGCACCCTCCTCTTTGCTCACACTGTCTCATCCCACTCCATGGGAAAGCCATTCCTATTTTCATCAAAATAAAAAGGCTTTGATCAAACAATTCAAAATTTCAGCTACAGAAGCAGCGGCTATTTTACAACAATGTCCTACCTGTAGCAAACAAGCACATTCTATTCCTATGGGAGTAAATCCCAGAGGAACAGAATGTAATCAAATTTGGCAAATGGATGTTACCCAATATGCTTCCTTTTCCCCATGGAAGTACATTCATGTATCCATTGATACGTACTCTGGGTTCATCATCGCCACCCCTCAAAGGGGTGAGACTATTAAGCATGTCATCAATCATTGTATTCGCTCTTTTGCTTCGCTGGGACGCCCAAATGAATTAAAAACAGACAACGGGCCCGCTTATACTAGCCATGCATTTTCGGCCTTTTGTCAGAATTGGGGAATAACACACAAATTTGGCATACCTTACAATAGTCAAGGTCAAGCCATAGTAGAAAGAGCAAATCAAACCTTAAAGAATGCTCTAAATAGATATACAGATACCAGGGGAAAAGGACCCCCCAGCCTCCCAGCGGTGCAAAACACATTAAACCTGTGTCTTTATGTCTTCAACTTTCTTAACCTCACCGGAACCCCCCCCACGTCCGCCGCTTGTCGTCATTACTCTCCCGCTGCAGTGACTGAACATCAACGTCCACTTGTCTACTATCGACAGCTGCCTGATCGCACGTGGAAGGGGCCGGCATCACTCATCACTTGGGGAAGGGGCTATGCAGCGATACAACTAGACGACCGCACCCTCTGGATCCCAGGCCGGCATATCCGACCATATTTGGTCAAGCCATCATCTCCTGTACCAGTGCCAGTACCTGTACCAGATGGATCGTCCTCTTCTCATCACGATTCTATTCCTCCCGCAGATGATGAACCAAGTGGGGGGCCTATGGGTCACACCATCAAATCAATTCAAAACGACGGGACAATCAACCAGAATCATCTGTTATAGTGACAATTCTCATACGTTGTCACTTAACCAAACTGGATGTTCTTTCAACTGGTGGCACCAAATAACGCCTCGCCACCTGACACATCGTGTTCCTGAATTTCGCTCTCCATACAAAGTAATCAGACACTCCCTTTACAGATGTTGCTCCTCCACCTTGAACATCTTAGTTACTAAACAATCCATTGGCACATACTATTGCTCCCTGAGGTTTAATCATACTGTGCAATTTCAAAAGGCAAATCTGTACTCACATGACTCTTTTGCTGCCCCTCCAATATCTGATTGGCAGTTTGCCTACCACCACCACCACCGCTCTTTAAGATGCCATTCCAGGTCCCCCCCCGCAGTGTCACAGCACCAACCACAAAACTGGACTTGGCTAGTAAAGGACTTCCAAGGACATACATTATACCAGATCAGTAACCGAACTCACTGGCCATGGTTTCCCAGATATTTACACTTTGACTTTGCGGAAATGGGGGTGGGCGCAACAGCTTTTTCGGACAAAACGTCATGTGTTATATCACCTAAAGAGACTTCGCGCTTGTACCTTTACTTTTGCCCGGAGCCACGTACAACATCTCGTAGCAATCAATGTGGTGGAGTGGCCGACAACTATTGTCATCAATGGTCCTGTGTTTCAACAGGGTACATAAACTGGGCCCCTCCCACTTCAACTGACTACATCTCCATCACAAGAAGCTTTGGACAACCAGCAATATCGAGCTGCCCCAGCCACTGCTGTTATCAAAGAAAGAACCCCATGAACATTTCCTTTACACCCGCAGGGAAAGCTATGCCACGAGGTGCCTGGATGAAGGGTTTGAGATGGGGGGGAAGACAATGGTCAGGGAGGGGAGACAAAGGAAACATTTTCTCCATACAGTTAACTATTACCCCAGAGCGGACTGGCCCTATAGGCCCAAATCCTAAAATCCGATCCGCCTTCCAGTCCGATTTTCTCAACCCAAATGATGTTATACATAACCCGCTTTTATCCCTGCTTTCCTCCACATATGAGCTCATCAACAGTACTATTGTTCAAAATGATAGTAATAAGGAATGTTGGCTATGCTTATCGTCTGCCCCACCTTTTTACGAAGCTATAGCCTCTGCCGAATCAGTCATTAATTCCACAACTGACAGCCTCTGCAGATGGCGTAACAGCTCCATTACCATTACGTCTGTGATGGGGCGGGGATGTTGTTTAGGGCATATTCCAGCCAATTATTCTCAATACTGCCTTAATGCTTCCCACAATCATCATTGTAGGCTTTATTTGCCATGGTCTCGCAATCTTGTGGCAGATGGCTATAGCCTTCTTTATACCACGTCTGGAGGAAACATCACACAGCGCTTGAGGGGTCAATATTTCATCCCTGGTAATAATTCTGTGTGGGCATGTTCAACTGGTGCCACTGCTTGTGTACATGGGGATACGCTATTACATACTAATGCTTTCTGTATTCAGGTAACCTTACTTCCCAAGGTATCATATTATCAAGCTTCAACATTCACATCCTTAATGGAGCCAACGGTATATACCCTAAGAACAAAAAGAGAATTAATAACCACTCTTACACTTTCTGTATTATTGGGTTTAGGCGCCGCAGGCGCCGCAACCGGTGTTTCTGCCTTGGTGGTGGGAGACCAACAAATAAGAGCACTGACCGCCAGCATTGATGAAGACCTCCAACGCATTGAAACCTCCATTTCTGCTTTGCAAACATCTCTTACCTCATTGGCAGAAGTGGTATTACAAAACAGAAGGGGACTAGACCTCCTGTTGCTAAAGGAAGGGGGGTTGTGTGTAGCCCTGAAAGAAGAATGTTGCTTTTATGCAGATAACTCAGGCTTAGTTAGAGATTCCATGTCTGAACTACGGAAGAGATTGGACAACAGGAAAAGGGAAAGGGAAGCTACCCAAGCATGGTTTCAAAGCTTGTTTAATGCGTCACCATGGTTGACTACGTTATTATCTGCTATTATGGGTCCTTTGATTTTACTTATTATTGCATGTATTCTTGGTCCTTGTATTTTGAATAAGTTAGTTACCTTTTTTCAACAACGTCTTTCTACTGTAGAAGCCATGATAATGTCACGTGAAGGCTATGAACGGATAAATACGGGACAAAAAGAAAAGAGCTATCAATGGGCGGAGTCAGACTCAGAAGATTCTGACTCCCCGTCTGATTCCCAGTCTCCTACCATAAAAATGCATAAAAACAAAACGGAGGAGATGTTGGAATAAGCAAACCCTGGCTCAGGCACAATAGCTTGCCTCATAAAACGGCAAGTGGATTTGTAAGCCTAGGACCAGGAAGTAAGCAATCACATCACATGACCAGCCCATTGAGCTCTCCTTGAGGGTCATGGCTTCACAGAACCAACTGCTGATGTGGCATAATGAAACTGCACGTAGGAAGGGAGGAAATTGTAACACCTCCCGTAGGAATTTCATGTAGGCAGGAAGAGGAGACTGTAACCCCTCCCTTATCTAGACTACCTAATAAATACAGCCGCCTCACCTGAAGAAGGGGCTGGCTTTTGTTGAAGGAACACTCGTGTACTTCGCTTATTCCCAGAGCCGCCCGCCTAATGGGGGTCGTTAAATAATAATAATAATAAAATAATAAAATTTTAATTTGTAGACCGCTCCCTCTCCCCATAGGGACTCGGAGCGGTGCACAGGGAGGATAAAAAACAATAAATATACAAACATATTTAAAAACAGATTAAACGATATTCCTGTGCTAAAAATTCCCCATTAAAATACTAAGATTCCCATAAATTAATATATTAAAAACCCTATAGAAGAGAGACTACCCTAGGCCGGCCAAGCAGAAAAGATGTGTTTTTAATTTTAGACGGAAGGAGTGGAGGTCCGTGGTCGTTCTAATGTCGGGGGGAAGGTCGTTCCAGAGGGCTGGGCCCGCCACAGAGAGAGCCCTTCCCCTGGGCGTCGCCCGCTGACAGAGTCTAGTGGACGGCACCCGGAGAAGTCCCTCTCTGTGGGAGCGAATCGGCCGTGCGGATGTATGTGGCAGGATCCGATCCCGCAGATAGCTAGGTCCCGAGCCATGGAGCGCTTTAAAGATGATAACTAACACCTTGAAGCGCACCCGGAAGACGACAGGCAGCCAGTGCAGCTCGCGCAAGAGCGGTGTTATGTGGGTAAACCTTGAGGTTCCCATAATTGCTCGCGCGGCTGCATTCTGGACCAGCTGAAGTCTCCGGGTGCACCTCAAGGGGAGCCCCATGTAGAGAGAGTTACAATAGTCCAGTCGGGATGTCACGAGAGCATGAGTGACTGTGCGAAGGGCGTCCCGATCCAATAGGGGGTGCAACTGGGGAACCAGGCGAACCTGGTAAAACGCCCTCCTGGCCACGGCTGTCACTTGATCTTCCATGGACAGCCGGGCATCCAGGAGGACACCCAGTTGCTGTCGGAGGAGGTTTAATCACCCTCAATTGATATGCAAATGACTCACAATTTAGGACAGTCTTAAAGCTACATAATGTCTTAAGAACATAGGCTCATATATATTGTCAACCCAATATAAGGCTGAATATCCTAACATACCCCCCCTTGGGTTGATCAATATATATTTACATCCTTAATCCTAAAGCATCACAACACTCCTTGTGCTTTATTGCTCCTTGAGCCTTCGTAAAATGGTCAGCCACATTATTTTCTGACATACAATAGACAAGTTTTACCATTTCATTCTTAATACACTCTCTTACATTTAAATACCTAAGATCAGTGTGCTTCGATCTTGTCTTTACAGCTATATTGGTAGCCATTTGTATAGCTGCCTGATTGTCCTCATATACAGTAATAGGACACCTTACATTTACACCTAAATCTACCATCAATTGCTTTACACTTATTAAATCAGTACATAATGACAGGCACGAAAATTCTGCCTCCATTGTAGACAGGCTAAGATGCTTCTGTCTGATGGAACGCCAACTTATTAATGATCTACCAAGAAATATTGCAATCCCTGAGGTAGATTTTCTTGAGTTGATGTCAGTGGCAAAACTCGCATCTGCGTACGCTGTTAATTTCAATTCCTCTACCGGTTCCAAATATAATGCATGATGCATAGTATTTTTCAGATATCTCAATATTCTCTTTGCAGCTTGCCAGTGCCTCTCATTCGGTTCTGCACTATACCTCGCCAGTTGGTTAATGCTGTAGGCAATATCGGGCCTTGACCAATTGCTTTTTTTTTTTTTAATATGTTTATTAAATTTTTAGACATTACAACAAAATATACATATACAATATTTCACCCTGTGCTGTACATAAGAAAGGAAGATTTGGTTCTTCGGATATATCCTCACGATCTCCAAAATCCACGTTCTCTGGGTACAGGTATCGAAGCGTCCAAATTTCCAAGCGCATAGTCCACAAATGGTTTCCAAGTTTTCCAAAAAGTATCTTTTTTATAAACACCATTTCTAAATTTAATGTCACATGTCATTTTATCATTTAAAGCTAATTTCCACATTTCACAATACCACTCTTCTATTCTCAAATTCACATCTAATTTCCAATATCTAGCTATTATAATTCTACCCACTATAATCATAATTCTAATCAATTCTTTCTCATATTTTGTTAGTTCTGTTTCCTTGATTATCAACAATAATATAGTTTCTGATCTCAATATTATTCTTTTCTCCATCATTTCAAATATCATTTTCTCCAATTGTTGCCAAAGCTTTTTAACTTTATCACATTTGTACCACATATGTTCATAAGTCCCTAATTCCATATCACATCTCCAACATTTTTTACTAGTTTTTTTATCCATCAACGATAATCTTAATGGAGTCAAATACCATTTCCAAACAACCTTATAATTATGCTCTTTAATCCTTACAGATAAAATCCTCATAATTCTACTTTTCCAATTCACATTCCAATCTAAGTCTGATATTTTAATATTGAGTTCTTTTTCCCAATTCATCTTCATCACCATTTGTGGTTTTCCATCAAAATTTATAATCTTATAAATCTTACTAACGAGTCCCTTTAACCCAATTTCATCTTTCATAATTTGAGATACTAAATGTTCAAATTCAGTTTTATTTCTGCTTATCTTGCAATTTCCCCTTACTTTCTTAGTCCATTTTTCTATTTGTATTTTTTCAAACCAGCCTAAACCCAATTTTTCAATAATTTCTTTTTTCCTTCTTTCATTTCCTAAAGTTTTTAGCCAATCTATTATAATTTCTATATTTTCATCTATTATAATTTCTATATTTTCAAGGTAATAGAAGGGGCCTTGACCAATTGCTGATATACATTAGACTACCTATCAGCGATTGGTATATCCCTCTGTCAAACAATGGGCTCTCTGTGTCACTATTAATGAACTCCTGACCCATTGGAGTCTTAGATGGTTTGCATAGCTCCATGTTATACCTTTTTAATAATGCGTTGATCTTTTCAGTCTGTGAAATCTTAAAGCCTTTACCGGTCTTCTCGATTCTTAATCCTAGGTATTGCCGTATTTCCCCTAGGTTCTTTATTCTGAAATGGGCCTTTAATTGATCAACTATGCTTTCTGCATCTTGCTGTGTTTTTGTTACCAGAGCTATGTCATCAGTGAACAGCAATAATAATGCTGTCATACCATCCCTCTCCATTTTGAACATACATGGATCTGCCAATCCTGCCTTGAACCCTATTTTCTTTAACGCTTGGACAATACACTGGTTCCACTCAAAACCAGATTGTCTCAATCCATATAAACTTTTCTTAAGCAACCAGCATTGAGGTTGTTTATCTTCCTCATAACCCATTGGCCTCTGCATGTATATTATGTGCTTTAATGGTGCATGCAAGTATGCTGTCTCTACATCTAGATGATTTATGACATATTTGTGCCTAGCTGCCCACACTAATGCTGCCCTGAGAGTTGTTGCTTTAAGACTTGGTGCATACACTTCGTCATAATCAGTTGCAGCCTGATTAAAACCCTGTGCCACCAATCTTGTTTTGTATGTTACCTCTCCTGATACTCCTGTCTTTACCTTATATATCCACTTCGATCCAATTATGTTCTTCCCCTGTGGTATAGCAACTGGCTCGTAAACTCCCAGATTCTTTAATGAGTTCAACTCCTTATCCATCGCAGCTCTCCACACCTTTTGATCATCCTTTGGGTATGTAGTTAGTTCAGTGTATGTTGCAGGAACCTTATTTGTCTGATATACCATGGTCGCCTGATAACGATCAGGTGGCCTGGTTTCTCTCTTCGACCTCCTCGCCAGTTCAGGACTCGTGGATGGGCTCTCTACCTTTATTTGTTCCTACTCTCTTTCCTCCTCTTGAGTAGTCTCTGTTTTTTCCCCTCCTACATGTGTATTGTCAGTTCTGGTCTCAAAGTTTATTTCCTTACCATTCTCCAGCTTATCCCAGTTCAAATGCTCCATGAACTTGGCATTAGCACTGCTAACAATCCTCGTTGTGCCTTTTTGCCAAAACCTGTAAGACTTATGGTTTGCATTGTAACCCACAAATATTAATTGCTGAGCTCTACTTTGCCCCTTTTGTCTTAACTGTGATGGTATATGCACCCAAGCAGGTGACCCAAATGTGTGAATATACCTCAGATCAGGCTTCCTACCATGCCACGATGTATATGGAATTTTACCTGTAGTCGAATTCACTACATTGTTTAAAAGACTGTTTGCACATAACATTGCCTCCCCCCACAAAGCTATCGGTAAACCTGCATCAGCCAGCATGGTTCTTACCATGGCTTGCAGTGTTTGACCCCGCCTTTCCATGTGTGCGTTGTGAGTTGGCCAATATGGAGCAGAACACCGGTGTTGTATCCCCATTGAATCTAACATGGTTTTAACCTTGCTATTCACAAATTCTGTTCCATTATCTGTGACTATGGTTACAATCTTTCCCTTTGCCTTTCTCTCGGCAAACCTTATCCAGTTCCTTAACTTTTCAAAAGTTTCAGCTTTGTTTTTGAGTAGATAGCAAAACCCATACCTGGAATAATGATCTACTATACTCAGTACATAGCAAGCTCCCCCTAAACTAGCCTTCATAGGGCCTATAAGATCAGCAAATACTACTTCTAGTGGTTTCTTTGTTTTAAAACCATCTAACCTGTTTGCTGGAGTTTGTTTGCTCTTCTCTTTGTTACACACGTTACAACTCAGATATTTACCACATGGTTTCAACCTCAAACCATTAACCAACTTAGCAGTCTCTTTAAGCTTCTGAAAATTAATGTGCCCTAAACGTCTGTGTAGAAGGTGAATGCACTCATCATGTGGCCTTACGTTTGAGCATACAGCATTAGCTACATGATTATCAGTTAATACATACAAGCCATCTTTCAATGTTCCAGTAACCTTGGTTCCACCCTTCTCTAACAAACATTCATTCTCCTTGAATGTAACTGTATAACCTAGCTTAACTAAAACTCTAACAGACAGTAAATTAAATTTTAGCTTAGGAACATACAGCATATGCAATTCCTCCTTTACAAATTTACATTTAGCCATTCCTTCCCTAACTGCTTTTAACTTCCATCCATTGGCTAAAGAAACCTTGTTACTTGAAGGATACATTTTTCTAAAATTCCCTCTATCTCTAGTGATGCATAGTGAAGCTCCACTGTCAATAACCCACAAATCGTGGTTCACTGATGCCTTACTAGAGGTAGTTACATTAGTTATATCTTTTCCTTCTAACCATGTTTTGTGGTTTAGCTCGTTTACAATACTTGGCTATATGGCCCTTTTCCCCACAATTAAAACATTTTACAGTATATACATGGTTATTTACATTTTCATTTCCATCAACAGTTTCTGGATCAGCTCTAAGTTGTTGCCTTTCCACTCGCCGTCTTGACTCTTCTAACAGACACAAAGAAATGTTGGCTAATGTAAGTTCTTGTTGTGGCAGTACTTCAAACGATGTTATCACAGCGTCGTAGCTTTCATCCAGTGATGATAGCAGTATGTACACCTGGTGCTGGTCTGTAAAAGTCAGTCCCTTTTCCTGCAACTCTTGAAACATGTCCTTCATGCAGTTAATATGTCCTAACATGTCTCCTTCCTTGCTGAGCTTTGTCCTAAACAGTCTTCTGGTTAAATGTATGTGTGCTCCTACAGTGTCACGAACATACAGTCTCTTTAAATTCTCCCAGCATCTTGTAGCAGAAACTTCACCCCGAATATTCACTAGCTGGGAATCATCAAGCGTTAAGCCTATGATGCAAAGCGCCCTTTCGTTGTTTTGCTTAAACTCTGCAAGTTTCCTGGCATCTTCGGCATTATCCTCGCTCCAGGCAGTCACATCTGGTGGATTTGCCACAACCTCCCATAGACCCTCTCTGTGCAACAGCAAACTGCACTTGGTGGACCAGGAAACGTAGTTGGTGCCATCCAGCCGCCTAATAAGTGACAAGTTTGAACTCTGGACTTCTGCCATCTTCACCAGTTTGTTGTGTTTTAGCAACTCCTCTATAACTGTAAACCGGTATTTACACTGTGCAGTCTGGGCCCATAACCAATGTTAGCTACTCTGGGTTCAGAACCAGTATCAGTACTCTGGTTTCTTAACCAGGGTTAGCAAATAAATGCGGATTAGTGTAATTCACCGGACAGTAAAGAGATACATTGCTGTAAACCACAAACAAACTCTAAAACAGTGATAGTAAGAAAATAAATAGTCTTTACTTTGTCACAACTAAAATACTTCTTCCGACTATCTTCTCTAACAATGATAACAACAGTCCTTCACCAAACGCAAATACAGTTTCTCACAGTGATGCAAAACAATCCTCCCTCTTCACAGTTCAGCTTCTCAAACGACAATCAGGTAACACAGGATCACAAGGAATCGAACAGGGTTCCTGACCTTGATTATATAGTATAGCTGATACTCACAGCCAATCAGAATTTAGGACAGTCTTAAAGCTACATAATGTCTTAAGAACATAGGCTCATATATATTGTCAACCCAATATAAGGCTGAATATCCTAATACCCTTCATACCGTCTTTAATACCAACCATGGCCCCGTCCGCTGGGGGCCCGGGGGAGAAGGGGGAAGATACAATTGCCAAGAGACTTAGATCTAAAAAATAACTTTGCCCCTGTTTTTTTTTTTGAGTAATATTGTATGATATTTGTAATCTGGATTTTTGTAACTGACTGACAGTATATAACTGAAAAATTTAGGAATATGTACTTGCTCCCAGCTTGTAGTGTTATGTGAAATGTTTCTTTTCTTTCTTTTTAATAATGTAACTTGAGGTACCGGAGGAGCCGACGACTTTGACGTGACTACTCTCAAAATCTCTATGTAACCCTTACCCTACCCCACAAAAAATGTAAACTCAATAAAACTTTTTCAATATAAAAAAAAATACCAACCACGGCTATGATGGACATAAGCCTCCCGCTACCCTTTTGAACACTGTCAGCTGCTCCCCTCTGGACATGTCATCTCCCTGTTTCATCTTCTCGTGATGTCATTCTGTTTGGTTGATGCCACACTCTCCTCTACGTTGTACTCTGACAGAACTTTACTCCCTTCGGGAACTCCCCCTTTCCTGGGGATGGCCGCCTTGCCTTTCAAGATGCTTCCTTAATGACGGATCTTGGGATCCCGAGAGGTGGCATGTGAAGAAGAGTCTTCTTAGGGGTTTTCTACAGGGTTTTTAAAATCAAATTTTAAGGGGTGGGCGGGGGGGGGGGGGGTTGATTCGGATGGCTCAGACAGGCTTGGGGGAGAGTCTGCCAGGGCACAGGCCAGAGCTAAATAATGGGCACGGGTTGGAAACGCTGGGAAGGGCTGGGATTCCAGGGGAGACATTAAGCCATCCCATTGGGAGGGTTTACCATCTCTACTGTTTATGGGAGAGGCAGATATGGTGGGGGTCGAGGGCCAAATCATGTTTGGGGGACGTGGGTTCTCTGTTTAAGAGCGATCACGCATTCCGACCCCCATTGCCCTTCCCGCACCCCTAGGTGCTTGGGATTGCAGGACCCTGGTCTCCGGCTGGTATCGCTTAACGCCAGGTCCGTGGTACATAAGGCTCCCCTCATTTACGACCTCATGCAAGAGGGGAAAGCAGACCTGGCATGTATTACAGAGACCTGGTTGGACCATGAGGGGGGTGTTCCCCTTAGTGAATTATGCCCACCAGGCTTCCAGGCGTTTCACCGGCCGAGAGCCCAGGGCAGGGGTGGGGGGTGGCAGTGGATATTAGGGAAAGTCTTGGACCTCAGGAGGTCACTGTGCCTCAGATAGGCGGGTGTGAGTCCCTTTGTGTGAAGTGGGGTCTTGGAGTTCAGGTGGGCCTTTTTGTTACATACCTGTCTCCCTGCTACGTTTCATCAACCCTGCCGGCGCGGCTAGATGTGTTAGCCAGATTGGCAGTTGATTTCCCCAGGCTTACGGTCTTGGGGGATTTCAATCTGCCTTCCATTGGCGAGACATCCAAGTCAGCATGGGAGTTCATGGCTTCCATGACGGCTATGGACCTAACTTAGTTAATTCAAGACCCCACTCATAATAGGGGGCACACGCTCGACCTGATTTTTGTCTCTGGACAGTGGTCTAGATTTAGGGGATATTTCTATCCAACCATTGTCATGGTCAGATCATTTCCTCATTAGGCTCGACTTCCAGACTGCTACCCCTCACCGCAGGGAGGTGGAACCGACTAGATGGTTCCGCCCCAGGCGCCTGATGGACCCTGAAACGTTCCTGATGGAGCTTGGGACTTTTCCTGAATCTCTTGCTCACAGCTCGACTGAAGCCCTAGTGGAAGCCTGGGATAGGGCGGCCACTGGGGCCTTGGACCGTGTTGTGCCTTTGCGTCCTCTGACCCGGTGCCGATCCTGGGTAGCTCCCTGGTTTACCAAGGAGCTCCGGGAGATGAAACGCCAGAAAAGATGCCTAGAGAGTGGTTGGAAGGCCAGCTGGTCCGAATCTGATTGAACACTAGTAAGAATTCATATTAAATTCTACTTAGTGGCGATAAAAGCGGCAAAATGGCAACAGATAACCGTCCAGCCGTCCTGTTTAGGGTGACCCATTCCTTACTCAACCAAGGAACTGGGGAAGACCCCTTGCAGGGTAGGGCTGAGGAATTTAATCAGTATCTGCAGGATAAAATCGCTCAGATTCGGAGAGGCTTGGACTCCGACTGGGTAGATTTGGGCGAGTCGACGGGGATGAATCTTGTGGAGACTATCTGGGATGAGTTTGATCCTGTGACTCCCGAGGGCATGGACAGGATTATTTGGAGACTTAGTGCTGCCACTTGTGTGCTGGACCCGTGTCCCTCTTGGTTAATTTCGGCTTCCCGGGAGGTGACACGAGGATGGCTCCAGGCGATTACCAATGCTTTATTGAGAGAGGGGTTCTTTCTTGCCGACCTGAAGGAGGCGGTAGTGAGGCCCTCCTCAAGAAGTCTTCCTTGGATCCATCTTCTCTAGCCAACTATCGTCCGGTCTCCAACCTTCGCTTTGTAGAGAAGGTTGTTGAGAGTGTGGTAGCACGTCAGCTTCCCCAGTACCCAGAGGAAGCTGCCTACCTGGATCCATTTCAGTCGGGTTTCAGGCCCCGGTACAGCACGGAGACGGCATTGGTCACGTTGGTTGATGATCTCTGGCAGGCCCGGGACAGGGGCTGCTCCTCTGTCTTGGTCCTATTAGACCTCTCGGCGGCTTTCGATACCATTGACCATGGTATCCTACTGCGACGACTTGGGGGGTTGGGAGTGGGGGGCACTGTTTTGCAGTGGTTCTCCTCCTACTTGTGGGATCGATCACAGTTTGTGTTGACTGGAGGACAGGGATCGACCCCGAGGCCCCTCACTTGTGGGGTGCCCCAGGGGTCGGTTCTCTTGGCCCTCCTGTTCAACATATATAGGAAACTGCTGGGCGAGATCATCTGTGGTTTTGGGGTACGGTATCATCAATATGCTGATGATACCCAACTTTTCATCTCTACACCAAACCACCCCAACGATGCCCTCAACGTGATGTCCTGATGCCTGGAGGCTGTGCGGATCTGGATGGGGAGGAACAGGCTCAAGCTCAATCCCTCCAAGACTGAGTGGCTGTGGTTCCCGTCATCCCGATTTGTCCACCTGGTTCCAACTTTGGTGATAGGGGGAGAAATTTTACCCCCCTCAGAAAGGGCCTGCAAACTGGTAGTCCTCCTGGATATGCGGCTTAGCTTAGAAGAACATCTGACAGCTGTGACCAGGGGGGCCTTTTACCAGGTTCGCCTGGTACGTCAGTTGCTCCCCTTTCTAGATCGGGATGCTCTGTGCATAGTCACTCATGCAAACGTCCTTTCTCGCCTGGACTACTGTAACACTCTCTACATGGGGCTGCCCTTGAAGAGCACTCTGAGGCTTCAACTGGTCCAGAATGTGGTCGCGCGGGTTATCATGGGGGTACCTAGGTGCTCCCATGTTACACCCCTTTTAGGCAGCCTGCACTGGTTGCTGGTTGTTTTCTGGGTGCGATTCAAGGTATTAATTATGACCTTCAAAGTGCTCCATGGCTGAGAGGGCGGAGCGTAGCCACGCTGACACAATGCAGGTTCTCAGGTCTCTAAGACTCGAGTTGAACTTTTGCCGCCCCTCGGTCCGTGGGTGACCTAAACTCTCCTGGAGGGATGGTGACAAGGGAGACGAAGCCTTGCTGGTCACAGGGGTACCGCAAACCCCTGTTTTGACCCAAGGGAAGAGCTCCTGCAAGGCGGCAAAAAGGCAGCCCCCACCCCCTGGGGAACATAGGCATTGGTGAGCTCCAGTAGAAGGAAGGAAGAAAGCTGAAGTGAAAGTGCTGGCCGGGAAGGTATTCTAACTTTTTTTTGAAACATTTTGCTCAAAAAACTTCTTTTTTTTCTTTAGTAACTAAAGCCCTTAACTATAAAGTAAGCGGCAGAATTAATTTAATAGGCTCTGAATTGAGAGGTTTCCGGGTTGTTGTTTTTTTTCTTTCTGAACTTGTGGATTGAAGCGTCGGAACAAGGCTTTTTTTCCCTTTAGAAGTGATTGGACTTTCTGGTTTTATTTCTACTCTTTTTATTTTTTGCTATTTAAAACCTTGAGGCTGGGACTATTTCTATAACTAATCTTGAAGATTTACTGCGTATTTTTAGAACTGAACAAGAATTACATTTTCTATTTTTTTTTTTCCTTAACAACAAAGAAAACTGCCTATTGAAAAGTTAACATTCCTTGCCACTAGGTCATTGTCTGGTTCTTATGAATCTCAAGGTCACAGTATTTGCTTTTTGATAACTGGAAACATTAAATAAAATAAGCTATAGTCCAGGTGGCAGTGAAAGACTAACTTTCATTATCTTTTGGAACTGTCAACATGGCATTATTTTTTGATGAGAACACTCCAGAAAATCAGAAGGACCTGGCTGAAATTTTAAACCTAGTGAAAGAAAACACTACAAGAATAAACAACACATTGGATAGATTTTTATCTAATATACCAGATCATGACCAACTGGAAATTCTAGAAATTAAAGAGAGAGAACAAAAGCAGGAAGATAAACAGATATGTATTTCAGATGAAAATAAAGAAGAGGAAGGAATGTTTAAAAGAAAATTTGAGGAACTTGAGCCTCAGCGTGGTTACCAAGGAAAAGAGGGGGGGGGGGGAAGATTTGAAGATGAACCAAAGAGGAGAAACCTCTCCAGAAGTACATCTGATACTTAAAAACAACCAACATTTAAAGATAGGAACTGGACGGCGGTATTATTGGAGAGTTATATCGGTCAATAGAATGCGGAAGAAAGTTTATAAAAAATTTGGAAAAAAGAAGACTAAAAAGAAATGGGGGTTTCAAATGGCAAAAGAGATAATTCCAACCTGCAACTGGAAAGACAATGGCTTACAACGAAAGCTGTTATCCTTTGATGATTAATAACTAGTTAGATTGTGTTTAGAATATCATTGAAGGATTATTAGTTAATCAATAGTCATTTATAACAAGATTAATTAATAATGTTACAGTTTAATGATATATATTTATCTTTCTATGTATTTGTAGAAATTTATGAGATTAGACATAAATAAATTTAAGACTGTATTTGACTGTATTATTGAAGAGCTATTAACACAGAAATTAGGAGCTATTCTAGGGTAGCAGAATAATTATAATTGATACTGGCTGAAAACAAATTGATATATTGATGTTTAATAATTAGATGGTTTTAGAATATTATTGTATGTATATGTGTATGTTTGTTGAGAATAGAAAATGGATGCTATTAGGTGGTACTGTTTTAAAGATAGGTTTGAAGAAGAAGATAGATTAAATTTGGAACATTAGATGAGAATTTCGCAGTATTGATATTAAGACACATGAAACTTCTGATTTATAAATTTATAAAATGAGATTACTTATATGATAATTATTCTAGAGATGCACAGAAGCTATGTGAGACTGGTCGGTATGCTTTCTAAAGGATACATTGTAAAGTGATGATTTTTCCTTTTTATCTTTATTTTTCTGTCTTACTGGTGCAATGCCATTCTATACTTTTGTTTTACATGTAAAAGGATGTAAAGACAATCAATTAAATTGAGGTTGAGATATAATAATTGCAAAAATGGATATGGAAGAAATATATGGAATTTTGTGATTAACTGGTACAACTTTCATGATTTGTAATTTGTAAGGGAAGATGGTTTCTTGGTGGGGGAATGCCATTCTATATTTCTGGTTTTATATATAAAAGGATGTAATGACAATTAATTAAATTGAGGTTGAGATATAATAATTGCAAAATTAACCTGGAAGAAATGTATGGAACTTTGTGATTAACTGATATAATTTTTATGATTCATAATTTGTAATGGAAGATGGCTTCTTATGTTTTTCTTTTTCGAATATGTCTGCCTTATTTGTGTTTTTTTTAAATAAATAAAAAATTACTGCAAAAAAAAAGTGCTTCATGGCTTAGACCCAGGGTACTTGCGAGACCACCTACTGCCACCAGTAGCCTCCCATCGTCCAGTACGATCCCACAGAGTTGGCCTCCTCAGGGTGCTGTCAGCCAGACAGTGTCGGCTGGCAAACCCCAGGGGGAAAGCCTTCTCTGTGGGAGCACCTTCCCTTTGGAATGAGCTACCCCTGGAGCTTCGAATAATTCCCGACCTCCCTTCCTTCCAGCACGTCCTAAAAAGCTGGCTTTTCCAGCAATCTGGCCTGGCCTGAACAAAATAACGTATTAATTTTAATTCCAATTTTAATTTATTTTATAATGTCTATTAATCCATTTACTAGTGAATGGCAATTCACCAGTTGTTGTGTTTATAACATTATTCAAAATGTTATTCCCGCACATTATTGCCTACCCCCCACAATGAGTCAGGCAATCCAGCATCAGCTAGCATCGTTCTAACCATAGATTGCAGTGTCTGTCCTCTCCTTTCCACAAATGCACTGTGTTGTGGGCGATAAGGAGCCGAAAATTTATGCTGTATACCTGCCTTTTGTAACATGGTTCTGAAATTGTAGTTTGTGAATTCAGTCCCATTATCAGTCACTACAGTAACTATCTTATGGTTTGTCTTTCTCTCTGCAAATTTTACCCAGTTAGTGAACTGATGGCATGTTTCAGTTTTGTTCCTTAACAAATAGCAAAAACCATATCTCGAATAATGGTCTAAAATGCTTAACACATAACAGGCACCCCCTAAACTAGGTTTCATTGGTCCTATTAAATCTGCAAACACCACTTCTAATGGTTTTCTGGTCTTAAACCCATTTAGCCTATTAGCTGGAGTAACTCTACTCTTCTGCTCATTACATACATTGCAATTTAAATACTGGCTACAAGGCTTTAGCCTTACACCATCAGCCAACTTCACTGTTTCTTGCAACATTTTGAAACTGATATGTCCCATCCGCCTATGCATTAAGTGAATACACTCATCATGTGGTTGTACATTTGAACATACAGAATTAACAACATTGGAATTAGGCAACACATATAAACCATCTTGTAACCTGGCATTAACCTTGATACTTCCTTTCTCTATAACACAATTATCCCCTGTAAATGTTACACTGTAGCCATGATTCACCAAAACCCTAACTGACATTAAATTATACCTAGGTTTTGGTACATACAACATATGCAGTTTGTCAGTAATAGATGGACATTTAGCAATACCTTTACAGATGCCTTTAGCCTCCACCCATTCGCTAAAGAAACGTGTTGTTTAGTTGTGGTCATCTTTACAAACTTTTCTCTATTCCTAGTAGTGCTCCACATCGATGCTCCACTGTCAACAATCCACAAATCATGGTTAACTTGTGCATTAGTAGCCATAGTCACATTCACATCATTTTTCCTATATTGTAAGGTTTTCTGTGTATTTGGCTTTTTATAAAACCTAGCAATGTGATTCCTCTTCCCACAATTATAACAACATTTTACATTATTTACAGAGTTAGGCAAAACAATATTATCTGGTGTCTTCTCTCTTAACTGTTTTCTGTCTTCTCTTCTCGACTCTTCCAGTAGTCTTGCAGTAATGCTGGTCAGTGTAAGGTCCTGTTGAGAAATAACTTCAAAAGACATTACAAAATCGTCGTAGCTGTCATCAAGCGATGAAAGGACAATATAGACTTGGTACTGCTCTGAAAAAATTAACTCTTTCTCATGTAGCTCTTGAAACATCTGCTTCATGTAGTTCAGATGGGTTAACATGTCACCACCCTTGCTGAGTTTTGTTCTAAAAAGCTTTCTTGTAATATTGATATGTGCACCCACAGAGTCGAACATACAGCTTCTTCAAATTGTCCCAGCATTTTGCAGCAGACTGTTCACCTCGGATATGAACCAGTTGTTGGTCAACCAAAGTGAGACCAATAACACATAAAGCCCGTTCATTCCTTCTCTGGAACTCTGCAATCTTCTTTGCATCATCATCATTATTTTCATCCCAGTGCGCTACGTCTGGTGGGTTCTGCACTACTTCCCATAGCCTTTCACTGTGCAATAGCAGGCTACATTTTGTAGACCAGGATACGTAGTTTGTCCCATCCAGCCAGGTAACCAATGATAAATTTGGAGCTTGGCCTTGTGTCATCTTCTCTGGGATATTTAACTAAACAGATGTCTATAAAACTATAACGTGTGTAGCAACTCAACTCTTCTATTGCTGCAGCTTGCACTATAGATACTCTGGATACACTGGGCCCATAACCAGTGTTGAGGGATATCTCCATTGGGAGACAGAAAAGTTGTGCAACGGAATGTGCAGCTGGAGAAACGTTGCTAGTAAATACACACAAATAGTATCTCAGACATGTTTTAATTCTTACTCTCCCCCCCTCCCAGAGCACCAACATTCCTTCAGGCATTGACCACTTGAACCAGACCCCTTTTTAATACAATTTTTTGGATAAGAAGGAATATTTCCTTCTTATCTCTCGAATCTTTTTCAGGATCTGTTTCAAAATAGCAATCTCTTTCTGCTGGTATATCAAAGGGCCTTCTCACTGTGCTCTCAGAATTTCATCCCTTGTTGACCTTCTTACAAATTTAATATGTATCTCTCTGGAAGATAATTTAATTTATTGATCAGCTCATAAAACTAACACACATATCTAAAATATTATACAACGTAATTCTTGGCTTGCTGTCTGGATGGTCTAGCGATGAGCCGATAGGCAGTAAGGGAAACAGTATGTCTCCTCCCTTAATTGGGGCCTAATAATAACAGGTTGTTGTGAAACAATTACCTATACTAATATACCCTGTCTAAGCTGATGCAATAGGGGAACTGGTTTGGCTTAAGTGTGAGGCTTCTCGCCTTGCATGCAACATAGCCCCGGTTCGAATCCCAGTAAGGGGTATGGCCAGCTGATGAGAGCGAATAAGCTCGAAATAGATCTATCCTGGTCTCTTCTAATTTAATTTATTGATCAGCTCATAAAACTAACACACACACACACACACATATATATATATATGTTTTCTGAGGTTTTCGTGGGTGTTTGTATGTAGGTCTTTGGTTGTTCGGGTTTTCTCCCGCGTAGAATTGGAAGTATCTTCACGACGTTTCGATGAAGTCTCATTCATCATCTTCAGGCTGGTGCTTCCGGCTTGGTGCTTCCAGGAGCAATGTGAGATCTCAGCCGGTTCCTCTTTTTAACTGCCAGTGGGGGTGTGACCTGATTGGGTGGGAGCTTGGCTGCATTCTGATTGGGTGGAGGTGTGTTCTGATTGGTAGGGGGCTTGGCTGTGCTAGTAATAGTAAATATCAAATATCAAATAACGTACCCCTGGCCGTTTTACATTTCCAACATCTATCTGATGAGTTTGGGAACATATTTGCAATTCGAGCAGGTGGTAGGTACCACCTGTATAGCATTTTATACAAGTTTTCCTTAAATGAGGAGGCCAGGGTATTTTCATAGTTTTGCCCCAAATTGTTTGCCATTCTTCTAGTTTAATATTCCTCCCTATATTCCTCCCCCAGGCAATCATGGCATCTTTAATTATCTCTTCTCCAACATGTCTTTGCAGTAGCAATTTGTATGCCTTGGAGATAAATTTTGTTGGTGTGTCCCAAAGAATTTTATCTATATCTTGATTTGTCGTATATATTCCAAATTCTTGTTTGTCTTTGTTAAATTTAGATTTTGCCTGGGCATATGACCACCAATCCACCTTCCAAACCCTTAGCTGTAGGTCTGTCTGAGTTCTAATGTTACCAACTTCATCCATCAGGTCTCCATATGTTAAGTTTCTCTTTGGGTTATGGACAGTTGGATAAGTTACTGCTTCAATTGGGGCTAACCATCTTGGAATTTGGGTATACAGCTGTTGTTTAACTTTCCCCCATGTCTTGTAGAAGGTCCCCCTAGTGTGGTGGGTAGTGAAACTTTTAGGTTGCCTATTATTTTTGGGCCATAGGAATGACTGCCAACCTTGAAGCAGGTCGTAGCCTTCGATTGTTAAAATCCGTCTTCTTGTTAGAGTGACCCAATCCCTGACCCAAATTAGAGTTGAGGCATGGTAATAAAGCTCCCAGTTTGGGAGTCTACATGAGAGTGTCTTGAGACTCCCATAATCCCCCGCGCGGCTGCATTCTGAACTAGCTGGAGCCTCTGGATGCATCTCAAAGGAAGCCCCATGTAGAGAGCGTTACAGTAGTCCAGGCGGGAGATGACAAGGGCTTGAGTGACCGTGCGTAGAGTGCCACGATCTAGAAAGGGGCGCAACTGGCGTATCAGGTAAGCCTGATAAAAAGCCTCCCTGGCGACGGCTGTCAAATGGTCATCCAAAGACAGCCGAGAGTCCAGGAGGACGCCTAGGTTGCGGGCCCTCTCCACGGGGGCTAATGACTTGCCCCCGATGGCCAGCGATGGAACCAGCTGGCTATATCCTGACGCCGGAAACCACAGCCACAGTTGAGTCGAAGTCTGTTCCTCCCCATCCAGGCTTGCACGGCCTCCAGGCACTGGGACATCACTTCGATGGCATCGTTGGGGTGGTCAGGGGTAGAGATGTACAGCTGAGTGTCATCAGCGTACTGATGGAACTCTACCCCGAAACCACGGATGATCTCGCCCAGCGGCTTCATATAGATGTTGAACAGGAGGGGCGAGAGGACCGACCCCTGAGGCACCCCACACAAGAGGGGCCTTGAGGTTGACCATTGCCCCCCTGCCAACACAAATTGCGACCGGCTGGAGAGGTAGGGGGAGAACCACCGCAGAACGGTGCCTCCCAACCCCAACCCCTCCAGCCGGTGCAATAGGATACCATTGTCGATGGTATCGAAAGCCGCTGAGAGGTCTAATAGGACCAGGATCGAGGAGCAACCTCTATCCCAGGCCCTCCAGAGATCATCCACCAACGCGACCAATGCCGTCTCTGTGCTGTACCCAGGCCAGAAACCGGACTGGCGCCAGTCTAGATAGACAGTTTCCTCCAGGTGCTGGGGGAACTGTCGTGCCACCACACTCTCAACAACCTTCGCAAGAAAGCGAAGGTTGGAGACTGGACGGTAGTTGGCTAACACAGCTGGGTCCAGGGAGGGCTTCTTGAGGAGGGGTCTCACAACCGTCTCTTTCAGGACGGTTGGTAAGAACCCCTCACTCAAAGAAGCGTTAACAATTCCCTGGAGCCAGCCTCGTGTAACCTCCCGGGAGGCCAGTACTAGCCAGGAGGGACACGGGTCCAATAAACATGTGGTGGCATTCAGCTGCCCCATTATCCTGTCCATGTCATCAGGAGTCACAGGATCGAATTCTTCCCAAACAACGGTCTCATGACCTGCCTCCGTTAGCCCGCCTGGACTAACCCAGTCGGAGGCCAGCTCGTCTCGGATCTGAACGATTTTATCATGCAGATAACATCCAAATTCCTCTGCACGACCCTGCAAAGGAGCTTCCCGCTACCTCTGGTGGAGGAGGGAGCGGGTCACCCTAAACAGGGCGGAAGGGCGGTTATCTGCAGATGCGATAAGAGCGGAGAGATAATCCCATTTCGCCGCTCTTAACGCCACAAGGTAGGTCTGCAAATGCGACCTTACCCATGTTCGGTCAGATTCAGAGTGAGTGGACCTCCAAACGCTCTCTAGGCATCTCTTTTGGCACTTCATCGCCCTCAGCTCCTCAGAAAACCAAGGAGCCAAGGTAGAGTGGCGCCGAGTGAGAGGCCGCAAGGGCACAACCCGATCCAGGGCCCCCGCGGCCGCACTATTCCAGGCAGCCACTAGGTCCTCAGTCGAGTCATGGGTCAGGGTCTCAGGTATTGGCCCAAGCTCCGTCTGGAACCTCTTGAATCTAGACCTTCCTTTATGATGACCGCCCCCCCCCCCACCCCTACCCTGGGCCCGTGGCTGATGGAATGCCCGGTAGCCTGGTGGGCACATCTCCACGAGGGGCACTCCCCCCTCGTGGCCCAACCAGGTCTCCGTAATACTCACCAGGTCCGGCTCCCCCTCTAACACCAAATCATGGATGAGGGGGGCTTTGTTGACCTGGCGTTACATAGCATCAGCCTAGGGCCCCGGCCCTGAGATTCCAGACCACCTGGGTTGCAGGAGGAGCCATGAGGGCCGGAGCGCGCAACCGTTCGCAAATAGCGGGTGCGTCCTCCCATAACATGATATGGCCCCCGGCTCCCGCCATACCTACCTCTCCCACACACTGTCTCGATGGTGCGGCCCTCTGTTAAACAGACCCTTTCTCCCCCCTCAATATTGGACCCTGCGCCCTCCCCGTCAGGACCCTGGGCCGGCCTGGAAGTGTTACCCAGTGGGTCATTTCCCTCACCCACTTTCCTAGTTTCGGTTAACCCTCCCCCCTCCCTGGGACCCCTTAAAAATTGAATTAGAAATTTCCCTAAGAAACCCCTCAGCTTCCGTTTCTGCCACCTCTCAAGATTCAAGAATCCATCATCAAGATGGGCCCTTGTTAAAATTGAGGGCCAGACCTGCGAGAGAGGGGATTCTCGCAGGGCAAGGAGGTCTGTTGCAGAGTACATAAATAGGCTAAGAACAAATTATCACCGGAGGGAAAGCACTGCCTTGATGTCGAAGATTTTAACCCTGGGATCCATAGGTAACAAAAGCTAAAGAGTGCATGAGAGGGCCGCCAGTCAAGCTTCTCTATCTTCATTGATGGGATGGTAAAATGATGGCAACATAACGATGGAATAATAGATAATAAATATGGCCACCCATAATGGGGGCAATTGAAGCCATGACAGACCATGAGACGCCCCCCCCACCGGTCATTACCAAGTCACCGCGGAAAAAGCAGGAAGCTGAGGCAACAAGCCAGGATAACAAATTAGGCTGTTCATACCAGGGCTGCAAAGCCTGTCTCCATAACAATGAGACGGTGCTGACAGATGGAACAGCAGTGCTGGTGGTGGAGTCGGCGGCGGCTGTATAAGCCGACATCCCGGGGGGGGGGGGGATGGAGGGCATCTCAGGCAGCAGCGAAGATGAGAAGCCAGATGATAGCAAAAGCACGGAGACGAGGTGAGGTGGTGAAGAAGTGGAGGCAGGAGGGCGAAACGGCAGGATGCGGCAGGGAATGGAGAACAGAGGATAAAGCAGCAGGGCAACGAAGACAAGACGGCAATGAAGGCGGCAATGAAGACGGCGACGAGGACAATGACAGGAACCAACAAGCGACAAGGGAGAAAGTACAGCGACGAGCAGCAACAACAGCAGCGGCCAGGGCAGCGAGGAGGCGGTGGGACGAGCAGATGAAGAAGAAGCAACAGGACACTGAAGACGAGTGAGACGAAAGCAGAAGCCGCAGTGAAGCGAAGAAACGATGGGAGATGACGGAAGGACGATGGACGACGAGACAGCGAAGACAGCGGAGAATGATGATGAAAACGATGAAAACGGCAATGAAAAAACAGCAGCGGTAGTGGGGCAGCAGCAGCAGCAGCCGCATGAGCTGTGCACAAGCCGCACAAGCCACGATGGAAGCCATGCCTCTGGAGCAGCGACGATGACTGGCTTCCATGGCTGGCCCCCACGTCTGGGCTTCCAGATTTTTTCACCCAGTCAAATCAATTTAGCCCCTCTGATGGAGTGAGGGGCAGGCAACAAGGCTAGACAGCCATAGCGCAGGGAAAACTCAAGGAGGCAGATTCTTCCTTCGGAGCAGCTCGTCTCAGACCCCCTCCATCTTAGACCGGAAACCGGAAGTTTATACAGTTAAGCTGATGCAAAAGTGTTTCCCAATGGATTGCATACACCAGGGCTCTCAGGAGACACAAGACATCTGTTCTTCGATTACTCTAGTAGTGGCTGGATTGAAAAACGTAGAGCAGGCTTTCCCAGTCTGGGTGTCCTCCTGATGCATGGACTTCTGAAAGTAAAATCCCTCAGCTAGCATGGTCCTTAGTAAGAATTCTGTTTTACTCATTACATCTCATCACCACCTGTTTTATTCCTGCTTTTCCCTCTATCTTCCTTTCTTCTTCCTTCTTCCTTCCTTCTTCCTTCTTCCTTCAGTCAGTCACAACGAGCAGTCAGGTAGCAATCAGCAGAGAGATTGAGCGGAGAGAGAAAGTATGTGCTCTCCTGACTTCCTCTTATTGCCAAGATAATTACAGTGTCTAATTGCATTCAATTGCATTCAAACATCCTTAAAGCAACAATGACCATTTGTCACCATGGTATTATATATTGCCTACCCAACACTAGGAGTCTACTCCTAACAATGGCCGCCTTGGCCGCCCACTTGTGCACCTTCCCCATCAGGGTCCAGCTCTATTTGGATGACATCCTGGTCCAGTCGAGCTCCGAGGCTGATGCCATAAGGGATCTCCGTACCACAATCAGGGTCCTCTAAGTCACACGGGTTCTCAGTTAATGAGCCATTTCTCCCCCACCACAAGGATTCTCCACCTGGGTGCCTGGATAGATTCAGAGGGTAGTCTGGTCTTCCTTTCCGAGGAACGGGTGGCTAGTTTGCAGGCATTGGTTAAAGAGGTAGAACGTTCCAACAGGCCTTCCTTGGCTTCCCTGTCCAGGTTATTGGGGAAAATGCTTTCAGCCATCGCAATAGTCCCTTGGGCCAGACTACACTTAAGAGACCTCCAGTGGTTTATGCTCCCATTTCAAAAAAAGAAAACTCAGCAATTCGTTGTTAGGAGTGACATTGCCAGGGGAGGTCCGTCGCTCCCTCCACTAGTGGCTATCCCCCGCTGTTATGAAGGGTTGCCACTTTCGGGTGATGGCTAGGGTCACCATCACTACTGACGCTAGTTTATACGGGTGGGGGGGGCTCATATGGGCTCGCACTTCGCTCAGGGACAATGGTCCATGGAGGACACAACCCACAGCATCAATTGGCTGGAACTTTGGGGCTATCAGATTGGCTCTCCTAGAATTTCACCAGTAGTTAAGGGGACAACATGTTTTAGTGCTGACAGATAACATCACTGCCAAACCCCACGTGAATAGGCAGGGCGTTACCAAGTCTAGGGAACTCATGTGGGAGGCCAGCACGTTGGGGGCCTGGGCGGAGAGCAATTTACTGTCCTTAACGGCCGAGCATATTTCTAGGGAGGCCAACACCAGGGCAGACTGGCTCAGCAGGGTCAGGATTCGTCAGGCGGAATGGCAATTACATCCTTCTATCTTTCAGGAGATCTCAAGACGGTTTGGCACTCCACATTATTACAGCAGCTCGGATATACATCCCCTTGATGTTGCCTGTGTCAGCTGCTATCTGGATCCAAGAGCAAAGCTGCAGCCAATAATCTTTAGCACATCTCCTGGCGGTCTGTTGGACTTTGCTACGAGCAGCTTGCATCTAACATAACATATATATATGTTAGGTTTTGAGCTGATAAATAAACAAACAAGGGAGACTAGGATAGATCTATTTTGAGCTATTTAGCTCTCATCAGCTAGCCATACCCTTACTGGGATTCGAACCAGGGAAGTATTACATGTGAGGCAGTTGTAATTGCCACTAGACCACTGGTTCTATCCTGATCAGCTGAGACAGGGGAATAAGTATATGCTTGTGTCACAACACCCTGGTAAGCCCCAATTAAGGGAGGAAGCTTACTGCTTTCCTTTTCTGCCTTTTGGCTCATCACCAGAGACCATCTAGACCAGGGGTCCCCAACCCCCGGTCCGCGGACCGGTGCCGGTCCGCGGCTTCATAGCAACTGGGCCGCAGGGCCAGCGAGGAGGAGGGAGCAGCCCCCTGCGCAGAGGATGGCCGAGCGCGCCTCCACCAGCTCCTTCCGACGGCCCAATGCACTTTCCGGGGCTTCCTGGAGGGGCCGATACGTCGGCTGGGGAGGTTATCCTGCAGCGGGCAGGCGAAGGACTCAAGCTGCGGCTACCTTAAGGTGCCGCCAAAGCCATCCGGGCGCCACACGCCCACCTCCCTTCCAGCCCCATGATGCGCCCGGACGGAGCTCGGGTCCTTCGCCCGCCCGCTGTGGGATAACTTCGGCAGCCAACATGCCGATTCCTCTGCTGCTTCCCCGGGGGGAGGGAGGGAGAGAATGACAGACACACAGAGAGGCAGACTTAGAGAGGCAGAAAGAGGGGGGGGGGGGAAACACACACACACACACACATACAGAGGGGCAGAGATGGGTGGAGGGAGGAGAGAGACAGATACAGAGAGAGAGAGACAAAAAACAGAAAGAGAAAGAAAGAAAGAAAGAAAGAAAAATAGAAAAAGAAAGATGAATGGAGGGTGGGAGGGAGGGAGTGAAGGAAAGAAGGGGGAGGGGGAGGAAGGGAGGGGTGAAAGAAGGAAGGAAAGAAAGAAAGAAAAGAAAGAGGGAAAAAGGGTAGGAGGGAGGGAAGGAAAGAAGGAAGGAAGGGGAGGGAGGCAATGGAAGGAAGGAAAGAAAAGGCAGAAATCTATTTTCCTATTTCCATCCACCTCAAGCTACCTGTTTGGTTAACCAGGTTAAAGATCTATTTTTCTCCCAGTGATCATTTCAAAGGAATCACATCCTCTGAGTCATTTCCTGGATTCAAACCAGCATCCCAAAGAGTCATGGGCTGCCTTTATATATACCGAGTGCCCATAAATCCATTTTTACCATCTTCAGAAGACCAAAGACCAGCCAGAAATGGAAGAAAGAAAGAAAGAAAGAAAGAAAGAAAGAAAGAAAGAAAGAAAGAAAGAAAGAAAGAAAGAAAGAAAGAAAGAAAGAAAGAACGAACTTAGGACCACAATTGAGCCCAAAATTTTGGTTGCTAAGCAAGACCGTTAAGTCAGTTTCACCACATTTTCCAAGTTGGCCATGCCCACCGGGTCACATGACAAAACAAAACAGGCCACACCTTTTGGCTCTCAAAAGAAATTTCAGTAGTGGTACTGTTGATATTTGGCTCTATTGACTAATAAGTTTGCTCACCACTGCCCTAGACGGCCAAGTGAGCTGACTCCCCCCCCCCCCCCCCCGCGTGCATATGGGCCGCCTGTTCCCCCTCCCCGCTCGTCCTCTAGGCCAGCCGGTCCGCAGAATTTTCTTTAAAATAAAACCGGTCCCTGGTGCAAAAAAGGTTGGGGACCCCTGATCTAGACAGAAAGTCATGAGTTCTGTTGTGTGAATTTTTTAATATGTGTGTTAGTTTTATGAGCTGATCAATAAATAAATCAGGGAGACTAGTATAGATCTATTTCGAGCTTTTTAGCTCTCATCAGCTAGCCATACCCTTACTGGGATTCGAATCCAAATTTTCACACAACGTTCCTTACAAGTGCAGCACCAATGATACCTACAGATTGTGTGCATATGGTGCCAGGTACACGCCACACAAATATACAACTGCAGCTCTTCTGTGTTTTCCTCACTTCCTCACTTGCCCCCCCTGCCTCCTTCTGCCCCCCCCCCTCTCCACTCAAAATGCCGGCGCTCGCAATGCTCAACCGTCCTTTGCCTCTTTCTGCCACCCCTCACCTCCACTCGAAGCGCCGGCGCTCGCAACGCTCCCCCGCCCTCCGCCTCCATCCGCACCCCAACACCTGGCCACTGGAAACACCGGAGTTCACAACGCTCCCCCGCCTCTCCCCCCCCCCACACACACACCTGGCCACTGGAAACGGCAGAGCACGCAACGCTCCCCTGCCCGCCGCCTCCTTCTGCCTCCCACCCCACCTGGCCACTGGAAATGCTGGAGCTCGCAATGCTCCCCCACCCTCTGCCTCTTTCCACCCCCCCACACACCTGGCCACTTGAAGCGCAGGCGCTGGCAACGCTCCCGCACCCTCTGCCTCCATCCGCCTCCCACCCCACCTGGCCACTCGAAACACCGGCGCTCGCAATGCTCCCCTGCCCTCCGCCTCTTCCTCCCCCCAACCTGGCCACTGGAAACGCCGGAGCTCGCAACGCTCCCCCGCCCTCTGCCTCTTCCCCACCCACACACCTGGCCACTCGAAGCGCCGGCGTTGCCAACGCTCCCCCGCCCTCCGCCTCCATCCACCTCCCACCCCACCTGGCCACTCGAAACGCCGGCGCTCACAATACCCCCATGCCCTCTGCCTCCTTCAACCCCCCCACCTCACCACTCGAAATGCCGGCGGTAGGTAGGTAGGTAGGTAGAGGGAGAGATGGAGAAATATGGTAGGTAGGTAGGTAGAGAGAGGGAGAGAGGGAGAGAGGGAGAAATACAGTGGGTAGGTAGGTAGGTAGAGGGAGAGAAGGAGAAATACGGTAGGTAGGTAGGTAGAGAGAGGGAGAGAGGGAGAGAGGGAGAAATACAGTAGGTAGGTAGGTAGGTGGGTAGGTAGGTAGAGGGAGGGAAGGTAGAGGGAGGGGAAACCGAGGCAGAGAAGGAAGGGGGTCGCTGAGAGGGTCTATGAGGGGAAACTTTCATTTAACCAAACTTGGCCACAGCAACACGTGGCGGGTACAGCTAGTATATAAATAAAAAGTTCACTATGAGTTTGTTCAAAACTGCTAATCTCAGATACTACTGCACCAATTACCACCAAATTTTCACACCTTCCTTCACGTTCCTTACAAGTGCAGCAGCAATGCTACGTACAGATTGTGTGGAGGGCACACCGGTGCCAGGTACACGCCACACAAATGTAAAACTGCAGCTCTTCTGTGTGTTTCCCTCACTTGCTCACTCGCCTCCATCCCCTTCACGGCCCCTCCCACCCGGCTGTTTTTCAGCTCACGTCACTTGCACGAGCGGTGGAGAGGTCTGCGTCATATCCGCAATGGTTGCCTCCTCAGAGGCCTCTCTCTCCTCTGCCGCCACCACCCGTGTCGCCAACTCCTTCCCGCCAAGGCTACTGCCGAGTCAGCGTCCTTTATCTCCTCTCTCTCTAGGTAGGTAGGTAAGTAGGTATGTAGGTAGCGGGATAGAGAGAGAGGGAGAAATACAGTAGGTAGGTAGGTAGGTAGGTAGGTAGGTAGGTAGGTAAGGAGGGAGAGGGATAGAGAGAGGGGGGGGGAGAAATACAATAGGTAGGTAGGTAGGTAAGTAGTTGGATGGATAGAGAGGGAGAAGGAGAAATACAGTAGGTAGGTTAGGTAGGTAGGTAGGTAGGTAGGTAGGTATTGGGAGAGAGGGAGAGGGAGAAATACAGTAGGTAGGTAGGTACTTACGTAGGTAGGTAGGTGGATAGAGGGAGAAATACGGTAGGTAGGGAGGTAGGGAGGAAGGGAGGGAAGGGGATAGAGAGGGAGAGGGAGAAATACAGTAGGTAGGTAGGTAGGTAGAGGGAAAATACACTAGGTAGGTAGGTAGAGGGAGAGAGGGAGAGGGAGAAATACAGTAGGTAGGTAAGTAGGTAGGTAGAGAGAGAGAGGGAGAGAGAGGGAGAAATACAGTAGGTAGGTAGGTAGGTAGGTAGAGAGAGGGAGAAATACAGTAGGTAGGTAGGTATGTAGGTAGAGGGATAGAGAGAGAGAGAAGGAAAAATACAGTAGGTAGGTCGGTAAGTAGGTAGGTAGAGGGAGACAGGGAAAATACAGTAGGTAGATAGGTAGAGAGGTATAGAGGGGGGGATAGTAAGAGAGGGAGGGGAGGGAGAGGGAGGGGAAACTGAGGCAGAGAAGGAAGGGGGTCTTGGCCACAGCAATGCGTGGCGGGTACAGCTAGTATGTATGTACACACACACACACACACACACACACTGGTGTCACTTATTCCCCTGGCTCAACTGATCAGGAGGAGAGCCTGGTGGCTTAGTGGCTAAAACATCTGCCTAACATGTAATACAGCCCCGGTTCAAATCCCAATAAGGGTATGGCTAGCTGATGAGTGCTAAATAGCTTGAAATAGATCTATACTAGTCTCTCTTGTTTATTTATTTATCAGCACAAACATAACACACACATATATACGTTTTGAAGATGCAATTTTTTTAAAAAAAAGTACGTAGGTAGACAGAGGGGGGAGAGAGAGAAAAATAGAGAGAAATACAGTAGATAGGTAGGGGGAGAGAGAGAGTAGGTAGGTAGGTAGGTAGAGGGAGAAATACAGTAGGTAGGCAGGTAGGTAGGTAGGTAGGTAGGTAGGTAGGTAGGTAGGTAGGTGGATAGAGGGAGAAATACGGTAGGTAGGCAGGTAGGTAGGTAGGTAGGTAGGTAGAGGGATAGAGGGAGAAATACGGTAGGTAGGTAGGTAGGTAGGTAGGTAGGGCGATAGAGAGGGAGAGGGAAAAATACACTAGGTAGGTAGAGGGAGAGAGGGAGAGGGAGAAATACAGTAAGGTAGGTAGGTAGGTAGGTAGGTAGGTAGGTAGGTAGGTAGGTAGGTAGGTAGGTAGGTAGAGAGATAGAGGGGAAAATACACTAGGTAGGTAGAGGGAGAGAGGGAGAGGGAGAAATACAGTAGGTAGGTAGGTAGAGGGGATAGAGAGAGAAATACAGTAGATAGGTAGGGAGAGAGAGAGAGAGAGAGAGAATAGGTAGGTAGGTAGGTAGATGTTTCCAGGTGTATTTATCCATGTGCTGGAGAAGGAAGACGCTGAAAACCTGTAGCACATAAAACTTTGTTTCTGCTGGCACAGCACTTATTTTTATTTTATTTTTTATTTTTCAAATTTATACCCCGCCCTTCTCCTTGCAAGGACCCAGGGCGGCGCACAGGCAATATTAAAAACCATACAAAATTACAAAATACATTATTAAAAAACTATTAAATTATATCCCGTGCTAAAAACCCTTATAAAACCCTAACTTGATCAATTTAATTCTCATCAATCACTTTAACTTAAGAGCTTTCCTGAAAGGGGGGGGGGGAGTTTTTGCACTCTGCAAACCTCCCCAAAACAGCCCATTTTTCGCGAAAATGGGCCCGTTTTTTTTTAAAAAAAGGCATGAATAGCCTTAGGGGGCTTGCAGAGTGCTCCGGGGAGGGGGGCAAAAATGAGCAAAAAACGGCCCGTTTTCGCAAAAACAGGTCATTTTTTGTCAAAATAAATTGCATAAATAGCCTTACGGAGGCTTATAGAATGCTGCTGGGACGGGGGGGGGGAACAGCCCGTTTTCCCCTCATTTTTGCCCTCCCCAGCCCCCAGGAGATCACTGAAAGCCTCTATAAGGCTATGCACGGTCATTTTGTTGAAGGAGGCGGGGTTTCAGGAGGCAAAAAATGCTGTATTCGGTGTACAAGATTCACCCAGATTTTCAGCCTCTTTTTAGAGGAGAAAAGGTGCATTTTCTACTTCGAAAAATACGGTAAGTAAGTGAAAATTTAGTGGATAACTTCACATATATTTAGTTACTAGCTGTACCCGCCACACGTTGCTGTGGCCAAGTTTAGTTAAATGAAAAAGTTTCCCCTCATGGACCCTCTCAGCGACCACCTGCCTTCTCTGCCTCAGTTTCCCCTCTCTCCCTCCCCTCTCACTCTTACCCTACCTACCTACCTACCTACCTAGGAGAGGGGGGTGGCGGCGGTGGCAGAGAGGCCGCTGACTCGGCAGCGGCTTTGTGGGGGAGGAGATGGAGTTGGCGGTGGGGGTGGGGGGGCGTCGAGAGAGGCCACTGACTCGACAGTGGCTGAGGGGGGGCGGCGGCAGAGGAGAGAGAGGCCGCTGAGGAGGCAACCGTCGCCGATATGACGCAGACCGCTCCACCGCTCGTGCAAGTGACGTGAGCTGAAAAGCGGCCGGGTGGGAGGGGCCGCGAAATGGAGGGATGCGAGTGAGCGAGTGAGGGAAACACACAGAAGAGCTGCAGTTTTACATTTGTGTGGCGTGTACCTGGCACCAGTGTGCCCTCCACACAATCTGTACGTATCATTGGTGCTGCACTTGTAACGAACGTTGTGTGAAAATTTGGTGGCGATTGGTGCAGTAGTTTCTGAGATTAGCGGTTTTGAATAAACTCATAGTTACATTTTTATTTATATACTAGCCGTACCCGGCCACGCGTTGCTGTGGCCCAGTCTGGTTAAATGGCCAACCAATCTGTGTGTAGATCTACACCTGCACACACAAACACGTACACACAACCACCGTATAACCCCCAACCTACCTACCTACTGTATTTCTCCCTCTCTCCCTCTAACTACCTACCTACCTACTGTATTTCTCCCTCTCTCTATCCCTCTACCTACCTACTGTATTTCTTCCTCTCTATATCTACCGACCTACCTACCTACCTACCTACCTACCTACCTACCTACCTACCTACCTACCGTATTTCTCCCTCTCTCTATCCCTTCACCTACCTGCATTTCTCCCTCCCTCTCTCTATCCCTATAGCTGCCTACCTACCTACCTACTGTATTTCTCCTTGAATCTTACGGACAGAGTATTTTATGTCATAAAGGATGACATAATACCTGTGGCCCACTGCTCTCTCTGTATCCAGGTGTGCACAGGTGTGACATCTACACAATCTCTCTATATATATCATTGGTGCTGTACTTGAAAGGAACGTTGTGTGAAAATTTGGAAGCGATCGGTGCAGTACTTTTGGAGATTAGCGGTTTTGAACAAACTCTTGTTACATTTTTATTTATATAGATAGATAAGTGCCTATTTGAATTAATTGCATTAAGGATATAATGAAATAATTGAACTTTTAAGATATAGCACTGTTAGTATAAATAAGTATTGAGACTTCCTCTCTCTGTCTTTCTCTTTCCTTGTTTTCTCTTTTTTATTATTGTTGTTATTGAATAATTTAGAGATATATACAGGCATATTTATATTGCTTGTACTGTTATAGGATAACTGTTTGTGGATTAATATAGATAAAATAAGATAAGCCAAGGAATTATTTTTAAAAAATTGAAACATTTAAAAGTAATTAACTAAAAAACAACAAACTCAAAAGCGAAGCAAATATATTACATTAGCAGTAGTACCTAGTGTAACAGTGTATGCACTATTAATAGCAAATTTAGGATTGTGATCAAAAGAGATTTAAAAAAATATTGATAGAAAGAAGAGAAGTTGAAATAAAAATAATAATTAAGATATTGGATGCCACTTTGGGACAACATATGCAACATATTAAAAGAACAAGATAAAATTTAAAAAAAGATGACGAGTGTCAGTCTCTGCTTTTGCCTGCATAGCCTGACATAGTGAAACGGGGGGAGGGCTGGGGTTGCTAAGCTACTAAAGGAGCAGGAGGGGGAGTGACGGCTACAGTTCTTATCAGCTACCGGCCTGCATTCCATTCTGATGATGACCCTGGGAAGGAACTGCACCTGATGTTGTGGCCGGCTTCGCATTGGACAATCTGCTGGGGTCACTGGGATTAAGGGTGGGGTTATGCTTTGTTACGTATGTTGCACGCCTAAATGTTTCATTCCTTGCTTGATTTACGCTGGAGTCTCATCATTTTCAGTAAAAGTAACCTTAAGCTTTTCAAATGAGTTTAAGTGTGTTCTTTCTTGATTTATGATGGAACCAGTCATGACAAGAAGCAAGGAATCCAATTAACTCGTCTCTGAGCTAACAGCTTCAGCAGCGAGTGAGATAATAAAAACTTCAGAATGTCAGACGCAGGGAAAGAAGATTTACTGGCCACAGCAGCCTCCGTTTCCAGTCCGGATGTCCAGGAACCCAAACCTAAGGATGCCAGGTCAGTCGATGAACTTTTAAAGGATCTTAGCCTGGGAGGTGAACCTGAAGATAAATCAGTTCATTACCGATGGTCAGAGGGAGTGGGCAGGAAAGGAATGTTTGAAGAAACCCCTTGGGGAGTAACTACTAGACGCAGAAGGGCCCTCTCTCCCCTCCGCTGGGAGGTGGCAGATGAGGAAATTCTTCTAAGGCAAGAGGCACAGAAGCTAATTTCGAGGGCTTATAAATTGAAACGCAGCAGGGAGAGAGAGGGAAAACGCTCCCCCGACCCTCTGGGCTGGTTATTACCCAGGAGAGAGGAAGAGAAACCCCGAACGGGAGGAACCCTGGCCGAGAAAGATGAGCATACACAACGGCTAGAAACAGCCAGGGCAGAGCCCCTCCCACCCCCCCAACGCCGAAGGAGGGAGGAAAGTCCTAGAAGGGAAGCAGCCCAGCCCCCCCCCCACCCAGAATGACCACTGTTCCTCCATTAGGAGTTAAATTTGGGGGTGAAACAAAGGAATTAGGAATTTTCCTTCTGCATGTCAGCAATTATATGAGACAAGCTGCAACTGATTTACCAAGTGATGAAGCTAAGATTAGAGTTGTTTGTCTGGCTTTGGAAAAAAAAGCAGCAGATTGGGTCGTGTCCCTGCATAACGATAACTCCCCTCTGATGAGAAATTTCGACACATTTATGTTCGCCCTCAGAAGGCGATTCGAAGACCCAAACATAGAACAAAAAGCCCGCTACGAATTACGGACATTACGCCAGAATGATCAGCCAGTCCAGGATTATTCCCAGCGTTTTCGGCAATTAAGTGTTTACATGAGAGGTTGGAGTGAGGAGGCTCTTATCGACATTTTCATTGAGGGCTTGCATCCTGATCTATATCAGAGATGTATCAACAGAGACAACCCGCGAACGCTCGAAGATTGGTACGACTTGGCTGCTGATGTGGAACTTGATTTACTCAGACATACTAATATCCATTCCACTAATAGAGGTTTTAAAGCCCCACCCCCACCCCGTCACGACAGCGTACGAGAAGGTTGGGGTGGACCCCGCAACAAACCCCGCAGTACAACTTGTTTTAAATGCGGGAAAGAGGGCCATTGGGCAAATGCTTGCAGGATGACATTGAGACCCCGCCCCAAGCCAGCCAATGAGCTGGGCAAAAGCACCAGAAGACCTGACCTTCGTACCAGACCAGCTATGTCGGGAATGGAGCCCTTGAACCTCACTACCACCTATGGCACACCAGGGGAGGAGCCGAATGACTGGGAGAAGAAGGCCGAATCAGACGAGGAGGCGGATAAACACTGGGTGAGTTCCCGATCGGGCCCCATGACTATTCCCCTTAAACTGAAAACTCCCTCTAGTAGCCATTTCTCAGAATCATTAGCCCTTTTGGATTCTGGGTGCTCACGCTGCCTTATAAGCCAAGACCTAGTACAAACACTAGGAATTCGCCTTAAGACTTTGAAAGTCCCTATCGCATTTTGTCAAATGGATGGTTCGGTCGCGGGAGGTGGGCCAGCACAATTTGTTACAGAACCTATTGAGGTGACGATTGGCGATCACCATAGAGAAACCCTTCATTTCATTGTTGCCCCTATTGCAGATAACCCAATTATTTTGGGATTAACGTGGCTGAGAAAGTGGAACCCAATCATAGATTGGAAAGAAGGGTGGATACGTCTTCCCCTAGTTTCCCCACCACCACCTACAACTATAGACCCCACCCCAACACCCATTAACCACAGTGAAAACATAACAACGGACCAGGTAGCCCCCGTTTTGGAACACATACCAGGGGAGGAAAAAATACCTAGCGAATATTGGGATTTAAAAGAAGTTTTTAGCGAGAAATCTTCTGATAAACTGCCACCCCATCGCTCCACAGACTGTACCATTGATTTCCTCCCTGGAGTACAACTACCTAAACCACGCATTTACTCCATGACACCAGGAGAAATGGTGGAATTGCGCAAGTTTATTGACAAAAACTTAGCAAGGGGGTTTATTCTGCCATGGGGGGACTTTAATCTGCCATCGGCGGGCGAATCATCCGGGGTAGCTCGGGAGTTCATGGCTTCCATGACGGCCATGGACCTGACCCAATTAATTCAAGGCCCCACCCACGAGGGTGGACATACACCGGATCTCATCTTTGTCTCAGGCCAATGGAAGAGTGATCTGGGTATAGGGGATATAGTCATCACGCCCTTGTCATGGTCAGACCACTCACTTCTCCGGCTCGACTTTCCAACCGCTACCCCCCACCGCGGGGAGGCGGAACCTGAGTCATCTATTTGGTTCCGCCCCAGGCACCTGATGGACCCCGATGGGTTCCAGGCGGCGCTTGGGCCACTTCCTGTACCCCTGACCCGCGCCCCAATGGAGGACCTCGTGGCCGCATGGAATATTGCGGCCACGGGAGCCTTGGATCGGGTCGCGCCCTTGCGGCCTCTCTTGCGGCGGCGAGCCACCCTGGCTCCTTGGTTCACCGAGGAGCTAAGGGTGATGAAACGCCACAAGAGATGCCTAGAGAGAAGATGGAGGTCTACTCGATCTGAATCTGACCGGACACAGGTAAGAGCCCATTTACGGACTTACATTGTGGCGCTGAGAGTGGCCAAACGCCATCACTGTGCCACTCTCATAGCATCCGCAGATAACCGCCCTGCCTCCCTGTTTAGGGTGACCCGCTCCCTCCTACAACAGAGGGTGCGGGAAACCCCATTACAGGGTAGAGCAGAGGAATTTGGGATTTATCTGCAGGAGAAAATCGCTCAGATTCAGAACGAGCTAGTCTCCATCGATGGCCCAGTGGGATTGCACGAGGCGGGTCTTGGTTGGGAGGAGTTTGACTCTGTTACTTCCGAGGATATGGACAGGTTACGTGGGCGACTGCGAGCCACCACATGTTTATTGGACCCGTGTCCTTCCTGGCTTGTACTGGCATCCTGGGAGGTGACACGAGGCTGGCTCCAGGAGGTTGTCTCTGAGTGAGGGTTTCTTGCCTGCCTCCCTTAAAGAGGCCATGGTGAGGCCCCTCCTGAAGAAGCCCTCTCTGGACCCAGCTTTATTAGTCAACTATCGTCCCGTCTCCAACCTTCCCTTCCTGGCGAAGGTTGTTGAGAGTGTGGTGGCACAACAGTTTCCCCGTCACCTGGAGGAAGTTGATTATCTGGACCCGCGCCAGTCCGGCTTCCGGCCCGGGCATAGCACCGAGACGGCATTGGTCGCGTTGGTAGATGATCTCTGGAGGGCCAGAGATGGGGGTTGTTCCTCCATCCTGGTCCTATTAGACCTCTCAGCGGCTTTCGATACCATCGACCATGGTATCCTATTGCATCGGCTGGGGGGATTGGGGGTGGGAGGCACTGTTTTACGGTGGTTCTCCTCCTACCTCTCCGGTCGATCGCAATTTGTGTTGGCAGGAGAGCAGAGGTCGACCTCGAGACCCCTCACATGTGGGGTGCCTCAGGGGTCGGTCCTCTCGCCTCTCCTGTTCAACACATATATGAAGCCGCTGGGTGAGATCATCCGTGGTTTTGGGGTAGAGTACCACTTCTACGCTGACGACACGCAGTTGTATATATCTACCCCAAACCACCCCAACGATGCCGTAGCGGTGATGTGCCAGTGCCTGGAAGCCGTGCGGGCCTGGATGGGAAGTAACAGACTCAGACTCAACCCGTCCAAGACCGAGTGGCTGTGGTTTCCGGCCGCCCGATTCAACCAGTTGACTCCATCACTGGCCATAGGGGGCGAACATCTTACCCCTGTGGATGGGGCGCGCAACTTGGGTGTTCTCCTGGACACCCGGCTGTCCATGGAAGATCAAGTGACAGCCGTGGCCAGGAGGGCGTTTTACCAGGTTCGCCTGGTACGCCAGTTGCGCCCCCTATTGGATCGGGATGCCCTTTGCACAGTCACTCATGCCCTCGTGACATCCTGACTGGACTATTGTAACTCTCTCTACATGGGGCTCCCCCTGAGGTGCACCCGAAGACTTCAGCTGGTCCAGAATGCAGCCGCGCGAGCAATAATGGGGACCTCTAGGTTCACCCATATAACACCTCTCTTGCGTGAGCTGCACTGGCTGCCTGTCGTCTTTCGGGTGCGCTTCAAGGTGTTAGTTGTCATCTTTAAAGCGCTCCATGGCACGGGACCTAGCTATCTGCAGGATCGGATCCTGCCCCACACATCCTCCCGGCCGATTCGCTTCCACAGAGAGGGACTTCTCCGGGTGCCGTCCACTAGACTTTGTCAGCGGGCGACGCCCAGGGGAAGGGCCTTCTCTGTGGCGGGCCCTGCCCTCTGGAACGACCTTCCCCCCGACTTTAGAACAACCACGGACCTCCGCTCCTTCCGTCAAAAATTAAAAACATACTTTTTCTGCTTGGCCGGCCTAGGTTAGTCTCTACCTTTAGGGCGTTAGGGAATGCTAGTTTTAATATGGGGATTTTAGTGCAGGGACAATTAAATTTAATTCGTTTTTATTCTATTGTATTTATGTATGTTTTATAATGTTTTAATTTTTCCCTGTGCACCGCTCCGAGTCCCCCTGGGGAGAGGACGCGGTATATAAAATAATAATAATAATAATAATAATAATAATAATAATAATAATAATAATAATAATAATAATAATAATAATAATAATAATAATAATAATAATAATAATAATAATAATAATAATAATAATAATTATTATTATTATTATTATTATTATTATTATTATTATTATTATTATTATTATTATTATTATTATTATTATTATTGACCCTGCTAGACCTCGGGTGGCGGCCCCTGTTATGTTCCGTGAGAAGAAAGACGGCCAACTCCGCCTAGTGGTAGACTACAGGGATCTCAACACGATCTGCGCTGAAAATGTCTACCCCCTCCCCCTTATGAAGGATATGCTTGCAAATCTAGCGAAAGGAATTTTTTTTTCAAAACTGGATCTCAGAGAAGCTTACTATAGGATTAGGATTAAAGAAGGTGATGAATGGAAAACAGCTTTTAATTGCCCGTTAGGTTGTTTCCAGTTTAAAGTTCTACCATTTGGTCTACAAGGTGCACCAGCGGTTTTCATGCAACTGATAAACAAAGTCTTACATCAGCACCTGTACAAAGGCGTTATCGTATATCTGGATGATATCCTTATTTACACGGAAACACGTGAAGAACATGTAAAGCTTGTCCGCTCTGTTTTACACAAACTGAGGGTGGCAGAACTATATGCTAAACTTTCAAAGTGTGAATTTCATCAAAGCAAGATTGATTATCTCGGATACCGCATTTCGTCAGGAGGTATTGAGATGGATCCTGCTAAAGTGAAGGCTGTAACCGAGTGGGCCCTGCCTCGCACCCGTAAACAATTGCAAAGTTTCTTTGGGTTTGCTAACTTTTACCGCCAATTTATCCCCTCTTTTGCCAGTATTGCTCTACCAATTACGAACTTGCTTAAAACAAAGGGTGATGATAAACCACGACCTACTAAACCCCTCAACTGGTCTATGGAATGCCAAGCAGCCTTCGAGAAACTTAAACACTTATTTGCAGCAGAACCTATTTTGAAACACCCAAACATGGATGCCCCTTTTGTCGTACAAGCTGATGCCAGCGATGTGGCTGTTGGCGCTGTTCTACTCCAATACAACTCCAACGAGGAATTACAACCTTGCGCTTATACCTCTCGTAAACTCTCGGATACAGAAAGAAGATGGGCTATTTGGGAAAAAGAGGCTTTTGCAGTGTGGTGGGCCCTCATGACTTGGCGACATTTCTTGGAAGGGGCATCCCACCCCTTCGAGGTATGGACTGATCATAAAAATTTGGAATCTCTCCGAACTCCTCGCAAACTTTCTCCTAAACAAGTCCGGTGGTCTCAATATTTCAGTCGGTTTAATTTTTCCTTGGAATATATTCCTGGAGGGAAAAACTTTATGGCGGATGCACTATCATGCCTCCCTCAATACAATTCCTCTAAGCTTACAGTAATCCAGCCTGTCATCCCGGGATGTGACTTGGCTGCTCCGGTGACCACTCGCAGCCATTCTACTCTGCAGACTGAGACCCCTCCCGAATTGATCTCTAAAATTAAAGAGGAACTTCAGGCTGACGACTGGTTTGCTGCACATTGTGGAGACTGTACTTTGCGGGATGACTTGCCCTGGATGGGTTCTAAACTTTACATCCTGGCTAAACTCCGTACCTTGGTACTCCAGAGGGCGCACGATTCTCGTCTCGCCGGTCATTTTGGTTTCGTAAAGACCCTACATTTACTTAAGCGTCAATTCTGGTGGCCCTGTATGAAGAAAGATGTGGAGTCTTACATTGCTAGTTGCCCAGTTTGTGCTGCTTGTAAACGCCCCCCTGGCAAACCTCAAGGTCTCCTCCAGTCTGTAGCGCGCCCGGAGTCCCCTTGGAAGGAGATATCTATGGACTTCATTGTAGATCTCCCTACCAGCCATGGTTTCACTGTCATATGGGTAGTTACTGATCTATTTTCAAAGCAGGTTCATTTTGTCCCATGTTCTGGAATCCCATCGGCTAAAGCGCTAGCTAAACTTTTCCTGAATCACATTTATCGCCTACACGGAGTTCCTCAACGTATTATTTCTGATAGAGGAGTTCAGTTCACTTCTCGGTTTTGGAAGGAATTCTTGAAGATGATTGGCTCCTCCCAAGGATTAAGCTCCTCCCACCACCCGCAGACGAACGGAGCTTGCGAGAGGGCTAATTCCGTTTTGGAACAATATTTGCGGTGCTTCATTAATTACCAACAAGACGATTGAGCCGACCTGTTAACCCATGCTGAGGTGGCTTATAACAATTCTGTTCATAGCAGCACCGGTATGACTCCATTCAAATTGATCTATGGTCAAGACTTTGTGCCTATTCCCGAGTTGCCTCACGAGTCTCCTACCGTTCCCTCTCTTGGATTGGAGTAATAAGATGTCATCATTTTGGCCGGTGGCGTGGAAAACGCTGAATGATGCTCACCAATCTCATAAATTGTATGCTGATAAGAAACGAATCGCCCCTCCAGATTATAAAGTGGGTGACCGTGTTTACCTCTCTACCAGATTCCTCGAGAGCCCCCAGAAATGTAGGAAATTGGGCGCGAAATATGTTGGACCTTTCCCCATTGTTAAGATCATCAGCTCCGTATCAGTCAAACTAGATTTACCAAAAACTTATCATCGCCTTTACCCAATTTTCCATGTCCATCTGTTGAAACCTGAACACACATCTTATCTTCGGCCACCACAATCTACACCCCCACCACCGTTGTTTGTTGCTGGTGAGCCCCATTACGAAGTGAAAGACGTTTTAGATTCTAGAGCAGTGGTTCCCAAACTTTTTCAGTCCACCGCCCCCTTGGTGCTACAAACTGATCCTCAGTGCCCCCCACCCAGAATTCAATTTTTTTTACAACCGGATTTGTAGGCTTGGCTTGGTGGGCGTGGCGAGGGAGGTCATGTGACTGGGCGGTTTGCATGACGGAAGGCAGATAATAACAGTAAAATTCAAAACTTTAACAATTAATTGCACATTTATTCAAAATCCAATTTAAAAACCTTTGTAGTTAATGTTAATTCAACAAAATTGTTGAACATGATACAGTGATACCAGGTTTTCAAAGTCTAATAGTCATTTATCAATAACCTTATTAACTAGTAACTTAGTAAAGTCAATAAAATTTAGTAACTACTTCACTGTTCAACAAATTCTTAATGTGATGGATGGGCTTGATGAACTGATACCAGTTTCCCAATGTTTGGTATTAAGACACCTAGCCATAGTCTTAAATCACCACATTCAGTAATCTGGAGTTGATTTCTTTGCTTGGAGAGAAGTTGGATGACCATACTGAAGCCACGTTCCACCAGGTATGATGTTGGAAATGCAACAAGGAGCTTCTTAACCACTGTCCATAGTGCAGGATAGTGATCAGAAATTTCTTTCTGTAACCAAAACTCTTGGTGCGATTTCTTGAACTTTGGCTTCAGCTCAATGAGTTGTTTGGCAACAACTCTATGAGTTGTTCCTCCACTATCCCATCTTCCTCAATATCTGAAAATGGATTTATCACCCAATCTGGAATTTCCATCAAAAGAAGATCCTGACATCACTCAGACATATCTTTATGCAGCATGTCCAAATGGTCACAAAAAACGTGAAGATCATCATCACCTTTCTCTTCTAGCTCAGATGAACTTGGAAATTGGTATAGCTTGCGACGGGCTATATTGCACTTGAAGAGAGTTAGCTTTGAAATAAATGTAGAGATGACAGATTTGGCCCTAATAACCTCATTTCCTTGCAACTGCAAATTCAATTAATTGAACTTTGCAAATAGTTCTGATAAATAGGCAATGTCATGTTCAATGTTCCTCTATTCCCCCCGCCCCGAAATCAGACATTTCTGCTGTGTAGACACATACACACACAAAAGCCAAAAGTGTCTGGCTTTTTTGGGGGTGGGGAACATTTGGATATACATTTTGAATTAAACTGGGAAGAAAATTGCAATGTTTGCCTGTTATTAAATAATAAATTCACAGCTTATACATTTGAATTAGATATTTTTTAATTCAAATTTAACCTATACTTGATATACTTGTATTCAATACATAAGGTGCTAATTATGTCATTGGAAGAGATAAAAAACAGCATTAGTGATATACATGTCAATGTGTTGATTTGTACTTAAAATGTTTAGTTTAAAGAAGTTATAAGGAATCACAAATATGAATCCCTAGGCCAGTGATGGCGAACCTTTTTAGGCTCGCGTGCCATAAGGGGGGGGAGCGCAAGGGAGTCGTGCGCTGGCGTGCCACACCCATAATGCTTTTTCCCCCCTCCCCCGGCTCCAGAGGCTTTATACAAGCCTCTGGAGCTGTTTTAGTCCTCTGGAGTCTTCAGGGAAGCCTCCTGAAGGTCCCTGAAGTCTCCGGAGGACTAAAAAAGGCCCCACAAGCAAACCGGAAGTCACTGACCAGCTGACAGAGCAACCCCTCGCGTGCCCTGCCAAATGGCTCTGCGTGCCACCTGTGGCACACGTGCCATAGGTTCGCCATCACTGCCCTAGGCTTCATGCAATAATATCATCAAATAATTCAAGCAAATGTTGATGCTTTTTTAATTACACCAATGCAAACAATGTGCCCACAGGGGTAGCCAGGGCAGTACTGGGGCGAGCGAATGATGGAGGATCAGGCAGCAACTACCCTTTTTGTGATTTAGAAAAAAAATATCTTGCAGCATTCCTCAAATAAATGGACATGGAAACAGCTCTGATTAAACTTTTGGGAGATAAATGGATTTTGGGGGCCAAAAGTATGAGTAAATTCAGTAAAAGATATTCTGAATTTATTAAAATAAGAACATAAGAACATAAGAATAGCCTTGCTGGAACAGGCCACAGCCCATCTGGTCCAGCAAAATAAAGAACATCATTTTACAAAATTCATCTCAGGTTTTCAAAAGACTTAAAATGTACTTACATATACTATGTCTGATAGGACCAGAATTTTGCTCATAGTTATGAATTATTGGAAAAGATTATAAACATCTTAGCTAGAACAAACCAAGAGAGGAATATGTTTCTGGAAGGGTAGCCAGGGCAGCGCTGCTTGCTCGCCCACTTGCCCCCCCCCCCCCCCACCTGCCAGCGAAACAGCAGCAGCTCACCTCCCTGTCCACTGCCCCTGTCTTCTTCCTCCCTCCTCCTCTTCCTCCTCCTTCCTCCTCCACAATAAAAAAAGGGGAGAAGGGCAGGGCTGTTATTCCCCCTCAGCCTCCCCAGAGATTCCACGCGCGCGTCTGTGTGTGCGTCTGTGTGGTGTGTGTGAAATAATTTATTTCCAAGCGGAGCTTCTCTCTCTCTCTTATTGTCGCTCTCTTTCTCATTCCCTCCCTCTCATTCTCTTTTTTATTCTCTTTCTCATTCTCTCGCTCATTCTCTCTCTTTCATTCTGTCTCATTCTCTTTTCCCCTCTTTCTTCCTTCCCTTTTTCATTCTCTCTCTCATTCTCATTATCCCTTTCATTCCCTCTCTCATTCCCTCTCTTTCTCATTCTCTCTCATTCTTTCATTCTCTCTCTCTCTTTCATTCTCATCCCTCTCTCATTCCCTCTCTTTCTCATTCTCTTTAATTCTCTCTCTCTCCCTCTCTCATTCAGTTTCTCTCTCATTCTCTCTGACTCATTCTTTAATTCTCCCCCCTCCCGGTCTCCCCCCTCTCGTTCCAATCGTCAGAGTTACTCCAGGATGGGGGGAGAGATGGGAAGACCTTCGACCAGTCCCAGATCAGTGACCCTGTGTGCTTCTGCCCGGGGAAGCCCCTTCATCGTTTGCCCACATTCCAGGGAGGTGTCCGCGCTGAACTCTACACACCCACAAACGCCTCTCTTCTCTCTCCTGGATCGGAGCTGGCCAAAGAGCAGCCCACGTCCCAGGCGGCGGCAACAGCAGCAGGTCTGGCGTTGAAACGGAGAAGACCGGGGGGGGAGGAGGATTTAGGAACCCTAGAGAGCATCAGTCCGGGCACCCAAAAGGGCGTTGGAGTCCTTTCTGGGGTGGGGGCATCGATTTGTTGGGGGGGGGAGAAGAGACCCCACATCCTGTGTTCACCCAACCAGCCCCGTGTGAATGCAGGGAAGGGTCCGTTGTGCACTCAGGTTCTCTCGCTCGCAGGAATGTCCGTTTCAGAGCCAACAAGGGAAACGGAAAGGGGTCCCCAGAGGTCACCAAGACTCCTCCTCTAGAAGCTCCTCTCTTTTTGGGGAGGGTCTGAAGGGATTGAGGAGGTCCATATGTGTGTGCATCCATGTGGTATGTGTGAAGTAATTTATTTCCAAGCGGAGTTTCTCTCTCTTTCTTTCTCCCTTTTCCTCCTTTCTTTTATTCTCTCTCCTTTCTTTCTCTCCTCTCTTCCTCTCCCCCATGCCTTCTCCCCCCCCCACAACACCGTGTACGATCTCCCCATCCACCGAGTTTTTTTTAAAAAAAGAACCTTTTCACAAGCCAAGTTGGTTGAGGGACGGGTGATTGAAGCAGCACGCGCCTCTCCTGGGAGGAAGACGATGATTGGAGGGGAGGGTGGTGACGTTGCTTAAAGGGAAACCTGCAACTTTTTCCAGGGACGCTACCAACCTAGGGGCAACGCCCTCTGCAGCAATTTACGATCTTTTCCCCTCGGCCTCAGCGCCCCCCGAGTTGCCTCCTAGCGCCCCCCTGCAGCCTCTTTGCTTCCTAGCGCCCCCCTGAGTCATGCCACCGCCCCCTGGGGGGCGATAACGCCCACTTTGGGAACCACTGTTCTAGAGTGTGGAGAAATAAAGTTCAATATCTGGTGTCTTGGAGGGATTTCCCTCCCTCCCATACCGAATGGGTGGATAAACGCCACGTTCGAGCCCCTAAAGTGCTTAAGGAATTTTATGCTAAATATCCTGACAAGCCTTAACCACTGTTATATTTTTGTGTGGGTATTGTCTCTTTGTCTCTGTCCCTCTTGGTGTTTTTGTATGTTTCTGTTTTGTTCCAGGACTGACGCCACATTTTCTGGAGGAGGGGCGGATGTCAGTCTCTGCTTTTGCCTGCATAGCCTGACATAGTGAAACGGGGGGGGGGGGGGGCTGGGGTTGCTAAGCTACTAAAGGAGCAGGAGGGGGAGTGACGGCTACAGTTCTTATCAGCTACCGGCCTGCATTCCATTCTGATGATGACCCTGGGAAGGAACTGCACCTGATGTTGTGGCCGGCTTCGCATTGGACAATCTGCTGGGGTCACTGGGATTAAGGGTGGGGTTATGCTTTGTTACGTATGTTGCGCGCCTAAATGTTTCATTCCTTGCTTGATTTACGCTGAAGTCTCATCATTTTCAGTAAAAGTAACCTTAAGCTTTTCAAATGAGTTTAAGTGTGTTCTTTCTTGATTTATGATGGAACCAGTCATGACAACGAGTATCACAACATTATTGAAAGCTGGAAAAAAGACAACTGTAAATCCAGCGATAACCCCCTCGTCTTTTGGTTTTAGATCTCTCAACTCTGCCTCTAATTCTGTGGCGGTTTGATACCAGGCCCACAAACGCAGTGATAAGCCCTGTTACACACAAGCTTGTAAGATTGACCTATCCAGGCCAGCCTTAAATTGGTGTACCAATGGTCTTTCCGGTCAGGCCCGCAGTTTCCCCGACAGCTGTTGGAAATCCCGGATATACTCTGCCACCAGACGACCCCTCTGGTGTAATGCTATCAGCTCCCCCTCCACTCTTTGGATGCGGGTTGGATCGTCAAAGCGGTCCCACAAGACATCCAAAAACAGACCACAATGTCACAATTCCGGACTGTGTTCACTGTAGAGGTCTGCTGCCCAATCCGTGGTTTCCCCCTCCAGGACCGCCACGATGGCCATTACCATCGCCCACTGCAAACTGTATAAATGTTCATACTGGTCCATATGTTCAATTACCTGACCCAGAAAAATGGCCACCTTTTCTGGGCTACCGTCAAAGGACCCATGCAGGCAGGGGGGTTCCCAGGGTCCCACCGTAGCCTGGCTCTGTCCACTCCCAGTTGGCCAGGTGTACATCGAATGTGGGCTAGCCACTACAGGTTGTGTCTAGCGTTGGCTTTTGTCACCACTCAGTGAGTCTCTTGGGGGTTGAGGCAGATAGCTCGGTGGCAACCATGGGCCTGCCTCCCTACCACTACCCCTTGTGTAATCATGGGATGTCTCCAATCCCAACCTTGGGCTAGCAAGGTGAAAATTTTTATTTATTTTTTATTTTATTAAATTTATACCCTGCCCTTCTCCTAAAAAAGGACCCAGGGCGGCGCACAGGCATCATTAAAATCATACAAAAAGTACAAAAATCCAAAATTGTTAAAAACTAATTAAATATTCCCTGTGCTAAAATTAATAAAACTCTAAAATTTAAAATTATCCCTATAAAAATTATCCCTATAAAAGTCAGAACGGGGGTTATGCTAGGCCGGCTTGTTGAAATAAATGGGTTTTAAGATGTTGGCGGAAAAGGCGGAGGTCCACGATGGTGCGTAGATCGGGGGGTAGGTCATTCCAGAGGGCAGGGCCCGCCACAGAGAAGGCTCTTCCCCTGGGCACCGCCAACCGGCATTGCCCAGCCGACTGTACCCTGAGAAGGCCCTCTCTGTGGGAGCGGATCGGTCGAAGGGATGTATGGGGCAGGGGGCGGTCGCGAATATAGCTAGGCCCCGAGCCATGGAGCGCTTTCATATTGAAAAAGTTTTATTGGTTTTACAGTTTTTCAATAGGGTGGGGTAAGGGATACAGAAAATTTTTTGAGAGCATTCACGTCAAAGTTGTCGGCCCTTCTGGAACTTCAATATAAATCAATAACAAAACATTGTTCATAACACTACAAAGTGAAAACAAGTACATGTTTCTAAGTTCTCAATTCTATGCTGTCAGTCATTTACAAAAATCCAGATACACATGTTATACAATATTACTCAAAAATCAAAGCAAAGTTATTTTTTTGATCTAAGTCTCTTGGCTATTGGGTCTTCTATCTCACCCTCCGGGCCCCCAGCGGGCGGGGCCGTGGCTCCCTCCGTCCCCCCTGAATCTTCCCCCAGGGCAGAGGCGTGTTTTTTAAGAAAGGCTTCCGCCTCAGCAACTGTTTTAATCCTCACTCTTCCTCCTTCCCAGAACACCAGCATCCCTTCGGGCGTCACCCACTTGAACCAGATCCCGTGGTCAAACAACTTTTTGGACAAGAAGGAAAATTTCCTTCTCGATTCTCTAATCTTTCTAGGGATCTGCTTCAAGATGGTAACCTCCTTTTGTTGGTAAATTAACGGACCCCCCCTTTGCACTTTCAAGATTTCCTCTCTGGTCGACCTTCTAACAAATTTAACATGTATCTCTCTAGGTACTTCATTTATCCTGGCATATGCAGAATTTATTCTATAGGCTAGGTCAATGTCCCCCCTAATCTCATCCTTGGGTTTCTGTAAATAGTCTGCTAAAATTGTGCTCATGAGATCAGGGAGACATTCACCAGATTCCTCAGAAACATTCTGAAATCTCAAAAAATATGTCATCCTTTCCATATCCATCCTAGACACATGCCCATTTATTTCCACAACCTCATTTGTAACATTTTTAATCTCTCCCTTAGCCCCCTCCAGCCCCCCTCCAATTCTTCATTCTTCTGTGTGTTCTCCAGCACTTGCTTCCGCGTATCCAATAACTCCTTTTTAAAGTTGATATTTTCTGCCCTCTGAGCCTGAATTTCTTGTACCAAAGTTTGTATAACCGATTCCAGAGAAGCCATCCTTAGTTCTAAGCTTGCCAGTGCTGATTCTTGTGCCATGATTAGCTGTAGAAGTTGGTGCCACTAAAATGGCGTTTTTAGGGTGGGGCTGTTAAGGCAAATCAGGAGCCAAAAGTTCAGTTCAAAGTTGTAAAGTTCAGGAACCAAGAGAGAAACAATTTTCCAAATCAATAAGTATAATAACGAAGGCACTCCAGAAAAGAAATCACCAATCCAAACAAAATTTTTTTTTTACTTTAGTAACCAGAGGAAGTCCAAGTCACAAAGAGACGCTGGGAATTTTCCATAAGTAAAATAGTCATTCAGGGACAAAGAGAAGCCATCTTCCGCCGTCCACGCTCAAAGCCCAAAGGGGAGAGTGGTTAAAGAAATTGTTTCAGCCAGACCTAGAAACTCTGTTGCAAATCAAGCCGCAGATCACTTTCCCTTGTACAAACAGTCCGGATTGAAAATATCCGCTTCCTCGCCGCGAGGAGCCATTTTCAAGCGCCGCTTAAATCCGAGGGGTTTTTTTACAAGCAAACACCCCCCTCCAAGTCCTTTCAGCCAGGCTGACAGCAGAAAAAAAAGTTTTAAATCACTCACTCTCCCCTTCGTAGTCAAAGCCCCAGGCAGCCTTCCGACCCAGGCGATCCTCTCTCTCCATGTTAACGAATGGTGCCGTCTGCCTTTGGCGAAGGGAAATCCCCCCGCAGCATGTCCTCCTTCACCTGAGCCGAAGACAAGGGTCGCAGCCCCACTGCCGTGGGGGGAGCAGCCCAGGCAAGCCGGCCCTACGGAAGACCCCCGAATAAACGGGGCGTCTCGCCCCCGTGGGGGGGCAGAAAAAGCAACAAAACGGCGAGCGAGCGCTAGGCTCGCCCGTCGCCGCTGGAGCCGGAACCGGAAGTCCACATGGAGCGCTTTGAAGATGGTCGTCAGCACCTTGAAGCGCACCCGAAAGGCCACAGGTAGCCAGTGCAGCTCGCGCAGGAGAGGTGTTATGTGGGATTGCCTTGAGGCACCCATAATTACCCGCGCGGCCGCATTCTGGACCAACTGCAACCTTCGAGTGCACCTCAAGGGGAGCCCCATGTAGAGAGCGTTGCAGTAGTCCAGCCGGGATGTCACCAATGCCTGAGTGACTGTGCGAAAATGAGTAACAGGCTGGAGAGTTGGACGCAACAAACCCCTGCTACTTGACCGGGCCTCCCCTCTATCCTCCTGACCCCAGGTCCCACTGTCACAGAAGCTGGCCTCACCAAACCAGTCCATAGTCTGGCTACCCAAGGCAGTAGAGTAGCTCCAGTCTCCTTCATCATCTTCTGTCACCCGTCTCTCTCTCCACCGGGTGAGGTGACCACCCTGGGTCGTAGGCAAAGGTGGTTCCAAACTAGCCGCTAACCCTGAGCACTTCCACCACTCATCCACAGGCGCCGCTGGTTGTGTGGTCAGAATTCCCCCAGTTGCTGAAGCCTGGTCTACCTTGGGCCTCTCTTTACATCGTACATTTACCGCAGGTACCTCGGGCTACGCCAGGACTTCTGAAGCAGCAACCCCTTCCCCGGTGGCTCTCTCCACTGCAGCCTCTGCTCCCTCAGACATCGTGCTCCCCAGTAGCAGCTTATCCAAAAGAAGTTTAGTTAGGAAGAGAACTGACTTACTGTCACGTTCCAGCATTCACATTGAAAATAAACAGAGTGTCAGTTTGTTTGGTGAAAAACTTTATCGCTCTCTAAGAAACTTTGTGATAACCGGCACTAAATGACTGTGATACAAAGGTAAGCAAATCCGACTTCCGCTTCCGCCTTCCAGCGGCGACGGACGGGTCCTGGACTCGTCCGCCGCTTTGTTCCTTTTTCTGCCCCCCCACGGGGGCGAGACACCCCTTTTTGGGGGTCTCCCGTAGGGCTGGCTTGCCTGGGTCAGTTTACCCCTGTGGCAGCGGGGAAACGGCCCTTGTCTTCAGCCTAGGCGAAGAAGGGCATGCTGCGGGGGGTTTCCCCTTCGCCATTGGAGAACGGCAACTCATGGTGAATTTGGAGAGAGCTGGATGTTCGGGTCGGAAGGCTCTCCCGGGGCTTTGGCTGCGAGGTGGAGAGTGAGTGATTTTGACTTTATTTCTGCTGACAGCCTGGATTAAAGAGCTTGGAGGGGGGTGTTTGTTTGTTAAAACCCCCCTCGGATTTAAAGCGGCGCTTAGAAATGGCTCCTCGTTGCGAGGAAGCGGACGTTTTCTATGTGGATTGCCTGGAAACAAGTGAAAGCAAGTGAAAGTGGTTTTGCGGCTTGTTTTTTTTTTCACAATGTATCGAAGTCGGGTTGGCTTGAAACAATTTCTTTTTTGTTATTTTCTCCTGCTGGCTCTCAGTCTGGGCGGTGGAAGATGGCTCCCTTTGTTCCTGAATGACTATTTTATTTATGGAAAATTACCAACATCTCTTTGTGATCTGGACTTCCTCTGGCTATTAATGAAGAAATTTCTGGATTAATTGATTCCTTCCCTGGAGTGCCTTCTCTACTATAATTATTGATTTGGAAAAGTGTTTCTCTTCTGGTTCCTGAACTTTTTACAATCCTGATTTGAACTTTCATCTCCTGATTTGCCTCAACGGCCCCACCCAAAAAAACGCCATTTTAGTGACACTGACTTTACCATGGCACAAAAATCAGAACTGGCAGGTTTGGAACAAAGAATGTCATCTTTGGAATCTGTGTTACAAACTTTGGTGCAAGAAATTAAGGCCTTGAGAGAAGATAACAGCAACTTTAAGAAGGAACTTCTGGAAACACGGAAGCAAGTGCTGGAGAACACACAGAAGACTGAAGAGTTGGAAGGGGGGCTGGCTGGGGCAAAGGGAGAGCTTAAAATGTTAACAGTGAGGTTGGAGAACTAACTGGGCATATGGCTAGGATGGATTTTGAAAGGATGTCATATTTTTTAAGATTTCAGAACATTTCTGAGGAACCTGGTGAATGTCTCCCTGAACTCATGAGTACAATTTTAGCAGATTATTTACATAAACCTAAATATGAGATCAGGGGGGACATTGACCTAGTTTACAGAATAAATTCTGCATATGCCAGGATAAATGAAGTACCCAGAGAGATACATATCAAATTTGTTAGAAGGTCAACCAGAGAGGGAATTTTGAAGGTGCAGAGAGGGGGACCGTTAATCTACCAACAAAAGGAAGTCGTCATCTTGAAGCAGATCCCAAAAAAGATTAGAGAGATGAGAAGGAAATTTTCCTTCTTATCCAAAAAATTGTTTGACCACGGGATTTGGTTCAAGTGGGCGATGCCCGAAGGGATGCTGGTGTTCTGGGAAGGAGGAAGAGTAAGGATTAAAACAGTTGTTGAGGCGGAAGCCTTTCTTAAAAAACATTCCTCTGCCCTGGGGGAAGATCCAGGGGGGGCAGGGGGGGCCACGGCCCTGCCCGCTGGGGGCCAGGGGGGAGAAAAAGAAGATACAATTGCCAAGAGACTTAGATCCCAAAAATGACTTTGCTTGCTTTTTTTTTTATTATTATTATTAACATGTTTTAATCCTTTTGTACCGGGATGTTTATACATGACTGTCAGCAGAGAATTGGGAATTTATGATGTATGCACTTATCTTAGCCTTGTAGTATTTTTGATAATTTTTTTACCAATGTTTTATTATGAAGCCCGGGAAGGGCCAATGATCCCGACGTGAAAGTTCTCAAAATGTTTTCTGTAACCCTTACCCCACCCTTTGAAAAATTGTAAAAACCCAATAAAACTTTTTCAATATAAAAAAAAGGCAAGCAAATCCAAATCAGTTCTAACAAAGTTAACCCCATCACCCTATATATACCATTACCCCGCCCAGTTCCACCCACATATCCACCCAAGGCCCAGATGATGCCCCCAATCACCAGCACCAATCACCATGACCCTCAGCCACACCCCCATTCGGTGTCATCAATGCCTCCTTCCTTATCGGCTGCATTCAAGTAGAAATGCCACTTCAGAGTAGGCAGCTGCACCTGAGTAGAAGAGTTACTTCAGAGTAGGTGGCTGCACCCAAGTAGAAGAGTTACTTCAGAGTAGGCTCTGAAGTGTAGCTGCTGTCCAGGAGGCGCGTCGTGGGCAGTGCGTCTGCAGAGTTATGAGGGAAGCCATGTGGAGTTGCTTTGCATTGCCACGTGGCCCCGAAGAGTCCGCTCCGGAGGAGTCAGCCCAACTAACCCGTGAATGTCAGCATGAGGGCTGACAAATGGGCTTCCCCATTATCAGATGGTCAGCCATGTTTTGTACCAGTTGAAAAATCTGGGTAGTTTTCAATAGCAGCCATCTCTGGATTAAGTCACAGTTGTCCCGTGGGGAGAAGAGGTGGACAAAAATGATCAGAGTCAGTGCCTATTATTCCAGAAAAGTACCAAGACTTCTGTATCTGCCCCGGAAAAAAATACACCTATGTTCTTCTATTTGTCTCCATTTGTTCCTTCAATCACCTTTACTATCACCACCTCCACTAAAGCTTCTGCTGCATCACAAGCCCTCCAATCCATTCTGTACTGCTACACTTCAGCTCCAAAGCCTTGGATTTATCACATCAATTACTGTCACAGTTTCTTGTACGTTTACGTTTATTTAAATTTATATACCGCCCTATCTCCCTTGCGGGACTCAGGGCTGTGAACTGGCAATTATAAAACATAAAACATCAGGTACAATAAATATAATAAAAACAGATTAAACAAGAACCTGCTCTAAAAATGTCCCGTCTAGACTTCCGGGTTGAGCGTCGGCTGTCGCAGACAGGCTTTTACGAGCTTGTCAATCCAGCTGCCTGTTAGAGGCGTTTTTATAAGATCGTAAATGTCTCGGATACTCATAAATCCTTAGGAATTTATGGGTGAACTCACGCTGTCGGGTTGAGCCTCTTGTGTAACTCTCCAGAAGGTATACAGCCTCTGGAGAGCTAGCAAGAAGAGCCCCCCCCTTTTCAGCGCTTTAGTTCCAGGCGGCTGTATTCCTTCGCATTCGTGAAGCTAGACGGCCGTTATCAACTCTTTAAAATATGTTCCAGGCAATCCATCAAGAAAGACTATATTTCAAGCCTTTGTACCTCAAAGGAAACTAAAACGCAAGTAATTAAAGTTTGTGGTATATCTCTTAGAACAAAGGATTCAAGATGGCGTTAACTACCAGATGAATGAAACGAAACTTAGTTGCCTTGTCTAATTATTGATTTGTGGATTTTGGTCTCTGCTTAACCCCTGGCTGATAGCGGACAGCTGTATGCGGAAAGGGGGAGCAAGCTATAATTACTGACTTATTTTGATATTTTGAAGAGGTTTTTTTTTTTTTTCTCTTCCTGAAAACTTGGAAAGCTTAAAAGCAAGGCAATGGAACAAACTCGTGTAGTAACTCCCCAGGACTTTAAAGATTTGATGAACTTTATAGTTAATGAAAGCAGAGACCTCAAAAGAATGATCCAGGAGAAATATGAACAATTAGAAAAAAAAATGTTTGTAATGGCCAAGAGTCTGTCTGAAGTTATCATTAAAATTGATGGGAAAATCGAACAGCTGACCTCACAGGTGGAACTTAAAGCAAAGGAAACGGATTTGAAATTGGTGGAAATGGAGGGGAATATGCACAAATTGGACAAAGAGGTTATTATGTTACAATTTTTTTTAATGGAAAAAGCCATTAGACTGAGAGGATTATCAGAAAATCCTAGAGAAGACTTAAGAAAAGTTTCTGCCGATGCTTTGGCTATATTAGTAAAAATGAATCCTGGTGAAATTTATGCTAAGATTGATAAAATTTACAGAGCAAACTCACGTATAGCATTACAAAGGCAACTACCGAGAGATGTTGTGATATATTTTACTGAGAGAAACCTCAGAAATGATATTCTGCAGAAGTCTTTTCACTCCTCTCTCCACATAGCTGGAAAACGGATTGGTGTCTTTAAGGAACTTCCATCAACTATCCTGAAGCTTAGAAGGGATTTTGGTTTTTTGGTGGCAGAGCTGAAGAAAAGAGGGATACAGTACAGGTGGGATGCTCCAATGGGTGTTATATTCAGATATGAAGGGGCGCGGTATTGTTTGAATACTATAGATAAGGCAAGAGATTTTTATTATGAAATACTGAAGAAAAGTGCAACGCCCCCACGTATATCTATACCAACACTAGTAGATCTGGATGGTTCAGAACAAGATATTGAGATGGAGCAGAAACAATTTGGAAAAGAGATGGAAGAACATACTCAGTTGGATTCCCCTGGGCTTTTTTTAAGCCCTACTCTGGAGGAAATGTCGAAGACTGCTATAGGGGGATCTGTTGGAATGCCAATACGTAAATCAGATGAGCAATGTGAAGCCAGGTCTAGTACCAGACAAATCCAGAAACCGCAGAAGCAGAGGAGGTCTCAATCTCGGCGAGTTAAGAAAGACAAAAGGATTAAAGGACGAAGCAATTAATCAATCTAGATAAAAATATACAGATCTCTGCAATGCTGGTCCTCTTGGATGTGGAAACTTTTTCAGGGTTGAAAACTGGAACCGGAGCATTTGCAGTGGATCTGGTTGTTACCCTATCACGATCTTGGAACTTTATAATCCTGATGAAAAGTCACTCGGGGGTTACCTATGTAAAGGGTTTTTTTCTTGTTATTTATGGGGGCAGCTGCTTAAACTGGTATTACAAACAGCTATGGATGGAATGGAAGGAGACCTGAAGAGTTGGACTTATGAACATTGACGCGGAAAGGACTAATATTATGTTAGTGTTCTGGGAAAAAATTTGGGCCGAACTTTGAAATTTTCTTGCAATCTGCTGTATCCTTCTTGTGATAGGATCTGAAATTTTCCTATACCATTTCTGTTTCCTTTGTGAAGAGAGAAGTAACTTTGCTTTTTTCAAATATTAGAGTAATCTTTACATTTTTTTTTGTGTTGTTAAGTGGGCAATTAAGCAAATGGAGAGGGGAAAAATAGTAAACCTTTTGAATCAGGAAGGATGTAAACTTGAGCTAGGATATATGGTTTAAGTTTTATAAGTGTTAGGTTATATGACATGGTATTTAGATCTTAAGAATTATTTTCTATGTATTTTAATGTTTAACTAAAAGGGGGTGTTTATGTTGAGCTTGTTATAAGGTTTCTAATGGATTGGTTATATACAGAATAAATATCAGATTAGGAAGTACTATGTAGTTTTTAGCTAAGAATGCTTTGATTGATAGGTGAATAGAGTAAATAATATTTGGGATGCTTGGAATTATTAGAGTGGTGTATAGCGGAAGTCAGGGGGGTGGGTTTGAATGGGAGGTGGGGGAGGGTTAGGGTGGAGGGCGGGGTAATATATATGTATGATTAATCTAGAGAGGGGAATAATGGGATATGCCCTTTTTTTTTTTTTTTAAAGAGAAATTTATATTATGTTTTTTATATCTTTAATTAACTTAGAAGATGGTGTTAATGGGATATTAATATACTAAGAGAAACTTATATTGTGTCTGCTGGGAGGCGAGGGGGTATAATATCTGAATGAGAAACTTATTTTAAGACGGGGTGAGGGGGGGTATAGTATTTGTATGTGATTTATATTACATGTCGGGGGGGGGGGTAAAAAGGGGGAAAATCTGTGTGAATAAAACTTTTTCAATAAAAAAAAAAATAAAAAAATAAAAATGTCCCGTCTAGACTACTGTAACGCTCTCTACATGGGGCTCCCCTTGAGATGCACCCGAAGGCTGCAGCTGGTCCAAAATGCGGCCGCGCGGGCAGTTCTGGGAGTTTCTAGATACTCCCACGTAACACCGCTCCTGCGCAGGCTGCACTGGCTGCCTGTGGACTTTCGGGTGCGTTTCAAGGTGTTGGCCATCATCTTTAAAGCGCTCCATGGCACAGGACCTAGTTATTTGCGGGATCGTATCCTGCCCCATACATCCCTTCGGCCGATTCGCTCTCACAGAGAGGGACTTCTCCGGGTGCCGTCCACCAGGCAATGCCAGCGGGTGACGCCCAGGGGAAGGGCCTTCTCTGTGATGGGCCCGACCCTTTGGAACGACCTTCCCCCTGATATCAGAACGACCACGGACCTCCGCTCCTTCCACCAGAAACTCAAGACACACTTGTTCCATCTAGCCGGCTTGGCCTAATTTCATGCTGCTCACCCAGTCTGTGATTTTAAATGATTTTATTCGGTTTTATGGGGTTAGTTTTTACTTTTATAAATTTGTACAGGGGATTATTTAATTCAATTTTAACTTTTTCTGTATTGTTTTGATTTTAGTAGTTTTAATTTTACCTGTACACCGCCCCGAGTCCCTTCGGGGAGAGGGGGCGGTCTAGAAATCAAATCAAATAAATAAAATAAATAAAAGTCCCTAATAAAACCCAATTGATAAAACAAATTTAAAAGCTACGCCAGGCCGGCCGCACGAAATAGATGAGTTTTAAGGGCCCAGCGGAAGAGGCGCAGGTCCGTGGTTGTGCGCAGGTTGGGGGGAAGGTCATTCCAGAGGGCCGGAGCTGCCACAGAGAAGGCTCTCCCCCTAGGGGTCGCCAGCCAGCATTGGCTAGCCAACGGGACCCTGACGAGACCCTCTCTGTGTGAGCGGACTGGTTGGTGGGAGGTATGCGGTAGGAGACGGTCTTGCAAATATTCAGGTCCCTTGCCATGGAGTGCTTTAAAGGTTGTAACTAACACCTTGAAGCGCACCCGGAAAACCACAGGTAGCCAGTGCAGCTCGCGCAGGAGAGGTGTTACATGGGAGCATCTAGAGGCCCCCAAGATCCCCCGCACGCACAATGTCTACCCTAGCTGGAGTCTCTGGGCGCACCTCAAGGGAAGCCCCATGTAGAGAGTATTGCAATAGTGACCATGCGTAAAGCATCACGATCCAGAAAGGGGCGCAGCTGGCGTATCAGGCGTACCTGATAAAAAGCCCCCCTGGCCACGGCTGTCAAATGATCGTCTAAAGACAGCCGAGTGTCCAGGAGGACGCCTAAGGAGGATGCCGCGGGGGCCAATGATTCGTCCCCAATAGCCAGCGATGGAACCAGCTGGCTATGTCGTGATGCCGGAAACCACAGCCACTCAGTCTTGGACGGGTTGAGTCGAAGCCTATTTCGCCCCATCTAGACTCGCACAGCCTCCAGGCACCGGGACATCACTTCCGCGGCATCGTTGGGGTGGCCCGGGGTGGAGATGTACAGCTGGGTGTCATCTGCGTACTGATGGAAATCCAACCCCGAAACCACGGATGATCTGACCCAGTGGCTTCAAATAGTTGTTGAACAGGAGAGGCGAGAGGACCGACCCCTGTGGTACCCCACAAGTGAGGCACCTTGACGTCGACCTCTGCCCTCCTGCCAACACAAATTGCGACCGGTCGGAGAGGTAGGAGGAGAACCACCGTAAAACGGTGCCCCCCAACCCCAACCCCTCCAGCTGGCGCAACAGGATACCATGGTCGATGGTATCGAAAGCCACTGAGAGATCTAATAGGACCAGAATAGAGGAGCAACCTCTATCCCGAGCCCTCCAGAGATCATCCATCAACGCGACCAATGCCGTTTCTGTGCTGTGCCCAGGTCGGAAGCCGGACTGGCGCGAGTCCAGATAGACAGTTTCCTCCAGGTGCTGAGGGAACTGTTGCGCCACCACATCAATTGGAGCGAAGATTGGAGACGTGACGGTAGTTGGCTAATACAGCCGGGTCCAGGGAGGGCTGTACCCCTCACTCAGGGAAGCGTTGACAATTCCCTGGAGCCAGCCTTGTGTAACCTCCCGGGAGGCCAGTATCAACCAGGAGGGACACGGGTCCAGTAAACGTGGTGGAGTTCAGTCGCCCCAGCATCCTGTCCATGTCCTCGGGAGTCACAGGTCGAACTCTTCCCAGATAGAAGACTCAAGACCTGCCTCCATCGACCCGCCTGAACTAGTCCAATCGGAGGCTAACCCGTTCCGGTTCTGATCGATTTTATCATGCAGATAACACCCAAATTCCTCTGCACGGCCCTGCAAGGGTGCATCCTGAGCCCTCTGATGAAGGAGGGAGCGGGATACCCTAAATGAGGTAGCAACAGGAGATACCGAGGTCTAAGGCTGGCCTAGGCCTCGAGTATGGATCAACAAACATTGGTCAAGTAGCTCTGGTTGAAGAAAGTTTGCTAACAAAGCTCTTTTGGTATTTGCTGGGAAATGCAGAAGGGTCGTTGTGACCCAGACAGATGTTTCCTGTAACCGACCCATTCTCATGCTCTGCGTATCAGTAGTTCCCTAATTCATCAAACCAATATCTACAAATAGCCTACCCGAACATATATCTTGTTGATCTAAGCATTTTTGTCTCAGCTAAGACCATTACTGGCCCTGAACTCCATATTTGGGCAACTATATGTTAACAGGAATGTATACGCAATCAAGGGTATAAGAACTGACCCCTTTCTGATTATCGGGGTTCAGACATGTTTGTATGGGCTACGAGCCCATCTCTGAATCTGTGCACAATAAATGCTTTGCTGAAACCAGGAGACCAATTTGGCCAAAAAGCGGTTCATTCAATTTTAAACTTTTGAAAGCACTTAGACCTTGAATTGAACCCAACCACATACCCTACTGGTACTGCTGGGCTGAGCTAGCTAGGATTAAAGACCCCTGGTAGGAAAACCAGCAGAGAAAACAGAGGACCAGACTGAGAAGGAAGAAACAGGGATACGTTTTATGGCTCCCCTGCGGAGCAAGCCAGTGCCAGGGAGAAACAGGGGTCAATTGGAGTATGCTAACATCTGAGACGGCACAGGAGTTCATGGCCTCCATGACGACCATGGACCTGACTGTCAGCCTTCGCTTTGCCTTCGCTATGCTGCTGCTCGGCTGCCATGGAAACGGGGAGGGTGGGATTACGGGGTTAACTATGAGTGCTGGTGGAAGATGGTACGGGCCGGTGTTATCTCTAACCTAACGGTATCACATTCCATTCTGATGATGGCGTTGGACGTAAGGCCCACCTGATGTCCTGGAAGAAAATGCATTGGACACTGCTGTGAAGGGGTTTGGGTTATTGGGGTGGGCTTAAGCTTAAATATATACGCTTCGCGCCTAAACTAGTTACTTCCTGCTTAACCTTGGTACGCTGTTCTTCTGTATTCAGTAAAAGTAACCTTATTCATTCTAAACTATGATTAAGTGTGGTCTTTCTTGAGTATTCGAAGAAGCGAACCCTGACATAAAGCAGGAAGTCACTACAATTCACAACCCAATGTCGGAGCCTGCAAAAGAGGAATTACTGGGAGCCGCAATGGGAGAGGCCGCCTCAGCCGCCTCCAACATCGCAGCCCAAAAGGAGGACTCGAGGTCAGTGATGGACTTTTTAGCAGGCCTTAACTTAGAGCCAAAACCCCAAGAAGCATTACCACGGCACCGCTGGTCCGAGGGAGTAGGGCTGACGGGGGACATTGGCTCGGGGGTTACGACAACAAGGCGCCGGCGTGACCCCCCAACCCCTTCCATAAAAGAATTACTAAGGGAGAAGAAAGACTTAAGAGAGATGGCAAATGATTTACTTCGTCAGGCAGACGACAAAAGGGAAACCCTAGACAAACTCGGGGGGGGGGACATTCTCTAGAGGGAGAAGGCATGAAACAACAGGATGCAGCCGTTTCCCAAGAAGTGAGAGGAGCAACCCCTCCCCCCCCTGTGGAAACCCTCAGAGATTCACAAAGAGGAGTTCCGACCCCTCCCCCTCGCCGGCCGGCAAGACTCCCACTCCTGGGAATTAAATTTGATGGAAACCCTGAGGATTTAGGATTCTTTTTACTTCATGTCAGCAACTTTGTTAAACAATTTGCGGATGACTATGGAGATGATGCAAAGATTAGAATTGTATCATTAGCTCTGGAGAACAAAGCTGCCAGGTGGTTGGTCTCCCTGCATAATAATCACTCCCCCCTGCTGGGGAACTTTGACGGCTTTATGACTGCTCTTAGAAGGCGATTTGAAGACCCCCGTATTGAGAGGAAAGCAAGAATGGAAATGAGAAACCTACGCCAGGGTACTATGACTGTTCAAGAATATTCGCAACATTTTCAGGAACTTGCGGCCTATATGACAGGCTGGAGCGAGAGAGCTTTGATTGATGTTTACACGGAGGGGTTAAACCCATCCATATATGAGACATGCATTAACCGTCACAGGCCAGAATCCTTAGCTGATTGGTACCAGCTTGCTGGGGATGTGGAGCTGGATCACGCTCATTCAAAACCTCTGTCCCACTTCGAAAAAAGAAGTCACAGTGAAATCCCCAGGCCCCAAACCTTTGATAGAGATCTCCAAAAACAAGTTAGAGATCGTAGATCAACTTCGACCCATTCTGGTGCCTGTTTTCGCTGCGGAAAGGAGGGGCACTGGGCTAACAACTGCAGGATGAAACAAACGCCACGCCCACATTCTTCTACTGAGGCGAAGAAACCTACTAAAGCTCCGAGCGTGCGCACTAAACCGGTGATGATTGGGGTGGAGCCTCTGGATCTCTCTGGCAGTGAGCAGCAGACCACTCAGGTCGACAATTGGGAACAGGACTCCGCCTCCTCAGACGAGAACTGGGTAAGTCCCCATTCTGGGCCCCTTTATATTCCTTTACACCTTTTGGCTCCATCTAGTGGCCGTAATTGCAAAATACAGGCCCTTATAGATTCAGGCTGTTCGCGTTGTTTAATCAGTCAAGAACTTGTCCAGCACATGGGCTTTCACTTGAAAAATTTGAAAGTGCCAATCGCATTCTGCCAAATGGATGGCTCCGTAGCAGGGGGAAATCCAGCATCATATGTCACTGAACCAATTCAGGTTTCTATTGGTGAAACCCATAATGAAACCTTAAACTTCATTGTTGCGCCCATTGCTGATAATGCTGTTATTTTGGGTATTAACTGGTTACGTAAATGGAATCCTCTGATTAACTGGAAGGAAGGATGGGTTCGTATCCCTTTGACGCTGCCTGACAACCCATCCACCACCCCATGCCCCAATGATGGTCTGCCCCTTGATCTAGCACCGATTAAGGAGCCAGCGGGTTCCACAATAGCCCTAGCAACCCCTGAAATCATTCCGGGTGAAGAAAAAATCCCTGAAGAGTACTGGGACCTTAAGGATGTTTTCAGTGAAAGATCTTGTGACTCTCTTCCACCTCATCAAGCCACTGATTGTTCTATTGATTTCCTTCCTGGGGTGCAACTTCCTAAGCCTCGCATTTACTCTATGACACCCCGTGAGATGGATGAGCTTCGCATTTTCATTGACAAAAATCTAAACAGGGGTTTCATTGAGCCTGCCAGGCCACGTGTGGCCGCCCCAGTAATGTTTTGGGAAAAGAAGGATGGTACTCTCCGTTTGGTTCAAAACTACTCGTACCTTAATACGATTTGCGAGCACAATGTCTACCCACTCCCAGTCATGAAAGACATGTTGGCTCACCTTGCTTCAGGCAAGATTTTTACTAAACTCGATTTGAGAGAAGCTTATTACAGGGTGAGAATTAAAGAAGGTGATGAATGGAAGACTGCTTTCAACTGCCCTTTAGGGTGCTTCCAATTTAAGGTTTTACCTTTTGGTCTACAAGGAGCGCCTTCTGTATTTATGCAACTGATCAATGAGGTTCTCCACGAGCACCTGTACAAGGGCGTTATCGTTTACCTTGATGACATCGTCGTATATACTAAAACACGTGATGAACACGTTAAACTAGTCCGCTCTGTCTTGCAAAAACTTCGCGCTGCTGAACTCTATGCTAAATTATCGAAATGTGAGTTTCACCAGGAGAAAATTGATTACCTAGGTTATCGCATTTCTTCAGAGGGAATTGAGATGGATCCTGCAAAAGTCAAAGCTGTCACAGAGTGGGCGCCCCCGCGCACTCTTAAACAATTGCAAAGTTTTTTGGGTTTCGCTAACTTTTACCGCCAGTTTATACCTTCTTTTGCTAGCATTGCATTACCCATCACAAACCTACTCAAAACAAATGGGGAGGACAAGCCTCGACCAGGCACCCTTCTGAATTGGACCATGGAGTGCCAGGCCACGTTTGAGAAGCTTAAACGCTTATTTGCAGCAGAACCTGCCCTGAAACATTCGGACGTCAACTCCCCCTTCGTTATTCAAGCAGACGCCAGCGACGTTGCTGTAGGGGCTGTCTTATTACAACTAAACCAACAAGGCCAACTACAACCTTGTGCTTACACTTCCCGTAAATTATCCAATACTGAACGCAGATGGGCGATTTGGGAGAAAGAGGCGTTCGCTGTCCGCTGGGCCCTCATGACCTGGCGTCATTTTCTTGAAGGGGCCCCTCACCCGTTTGAGGTTTGGACTGACCACAAAAACCTAGAGGCTCTCACATCGTCCCGCAAATTATCCCCAAAACAACTACGTTGGGCGCACAACTTTCATCGTTTCAACTTCACTCTCAAATACATTCCTGGAGGAAAAAATTTCATGGCTGATGCGCTTTCCAGACTGCCTCAATATGACGTTTCTAAACTCACGGTTGTTCAACCGGTAATACCACTTACGTTAATGGCTTCTCCCGCTACAACCAGAGGTCAATCCGCTATCCAGGCTGACCCACCTGTTGAACTAATTGCTAGGATTAAATCAGAACTGCTTACAGATGAGTGGTATTCCGCACACTCTGCTGACTGCACTATCAGGGGTGATCTCCCGTGGATCGGATCTAAGATTTACGTCCCTGCTTCTCTATGGCCTTTTGTGTTACAACGAGCGCACGACTCTAGATTGGCTGGACACTTTGGTTTCGTGAAGACTATACATTTAGTTAAGCGCCAATTTTGGTGGCCTTCTCTCAAAAAAGACATTGAATCCTACATCGCCAGCTGTCCTGTTTGTGCTGCTTCTAAACGTGCCCCTGGAAAGCCCCATGGCCTCCTCCAATCTGTGGCGAGACCGGAGGCTCCTTGGAAGGAGATTTCTATGGACTTTATTGTTGACCTTCCAAGTAGCCAAGGCTATACTGTCATCTGGGTTGTTACGGACCTTTTCTCCAAGCAGGTTCATTTTGTACCATGCTCCAAAATTCCGTCCTCCAAGTCTTTAGCTAAACTGTTCCTGAATCACATTTATCGTCTGCATGGTGTTCCCAAGCGTATCATATCGGATAGGGGTAGTCAGTTTACATCGCAATTTTGGAAGGAGTTTTTGAAATTGATTGGCTCCTCCCAGGGCTTGAGCTCCTCCTACCATCCGCAGACGAATGGGGCCTGTGAGAGGGCTAATTCCGTTCTGGAACAATACCTACGTTGTTTCATAAATTTTCAACAAGACGACTGGGCCGATCTTCTGATACATGCCGAGGTAGCATATAATAACTCAGTTCATACGAGTACTGACCCAGTTAGTTCATGACCCCACCCACACTGGAGGACACACGCTGGATTTAGTTTTTGTCTCCGGCCAGTGGGTGAGTGATCTTGGGTTAGGGGACATAGTCGTTGAACCCCTGTCATGGTCAGATCACTCTCTCCTTCGGTTGGGCTTTCCTACTGCTGCATCCCACTGCGGGGAGGCGGAACCGGAAGTGGCAAGATGGTTCCACCCCAGGCGCCTGATGGACCCTGAGAAGTTCCAGAGGGAGCTTGGGCCAATACCTGAGACCCTGACTCGCGACTCGACTGAGGACCTAGTGGCCGCTTGGAATAGTGCGGCCACGGGGGCCTTGGACCGGGTCATGCCCTTGTGGCCTGGGCACAGCACAGAGACGGCATTGGTCGTGTTGGTGGATGATCTCTGGAGGGCTCGGGATAGGGGTTGTTCCTATATCCTGGTCCTGTTAGATCTCTCAGTGGCTTTCGATACCATCGACCATGGTATCTTGTTGCACCGGCTGGAGGGGGTGGGGGTGGGGGGCGCCGTTCTACGGTAGTTCTCCTCCTACCTCTCCGACCGGTCGCAATTTGTGTTGGCAGGGGGGCAGAGGTTGACGTCGAGGTGCCTCTCTTGTGGGGTACCACAGGGGTCAGTCCTCTCGCCTCTCCTGTTTAACATCTACATGAAGCCGTTGGGTGAGATCATCCGTGGTTTCGGGGTAGAGTTCCATCAGTACGCTGATGATACTCAGCTGTACAGCTCTACCCCGGACCACCCCAACGATGCCGTTGAAGTGATGTCCCGGTGTCTGGAGGCCGTGCGAGTCTGGATGGGGAGAAACAGGCTCCGACTCAACCCGTCCAAGACCTAGTGGCTGTGGCTTCCGGCGTCACAATATAGCCAGTTGGTACCATCTCTGGCTATTGGGGGCGAGTCATTGGCCCCTACAGAGAGGGCTTGCAACTTGGGTATCCTCCTGGATTCTTGGCTGTCTCTAGAAGATCATATGATGGCCGTGGCCAGGGGGGCTTTTTATCACGTTTGCCTGATACGCCAGTTGCGTCCCTTTCTGGATCTTGATGCTTTACGCACGGTCACTCAAGCCCTCGTCATCTCCCGCCTGGACTACTGTAATGCTCTCTACATGGGGCTTCCCTTGAGGTGCACCCGGAGGCTCCAGCTAGTTCAGAATGCGGCCGTGCGGGGGATTCTGGGGGCGTCTAGATGCTCCCACATGACACCTCTCCTGCGCGAGCTACACTTGCTGCCTGTGGCTTTCCGGGTGCGCTTCAAGGTATTAGTAACCACCTTTAAAGCGCTCCATGGCAAGGGACCTGGTTATCTACAAGACCGCCTACTGCTACCAAATACCTCCCACTGTCCAGTTCGCTCCCACAGAGAGGGCCTCCTCAGGGTGCCGTCGGCCAGGCAATGTCGGCTGGCGACCCCTAGGGGGAGAGCCTTCTCTGTGGCAGCTCTGGCCCTCTGGAATGACCTACCCCCTGACCTACGGACAATCACGGACCTGCGCCTTTTCTGTCGGGCTTTGAAGACTTATTTATTCCATGCGGCTGGCCTGGCATAATTTCTAAACTGGCATAGTTTTAAATGTTATAGTTTTATATGGTTTTTAGTAGGGATTTTAACTAGGTTTTAAGACAGGCTCCTTTTTTTAATGTATTTTTAAAGGGTTTCTATGTTTTTATTCATGTTTTTACTGCTGCCTGTACACCGCCCTGAGTCCCGGAAGGGGGAAGGGCGGTATAGAAATTTAAATAATAAAATAAATAAATAATAAATAACACATACCTCCTTTTCCGCCTCAGACCTAGTCAGGCTGATCCCTGAACGGTGATAGGGACCCTAAAGTCCATAGTAGAAAGTCATAACCCCTCATGGGGAGACATGACTCATTTGTTACACATCTTCCTAATGAAAGACGAGCTTCTTAAACTGTTCGAAACAACTGAGCTAGTGGCCAAGTGACCTGTCATAGCAGTGCCTGGGCAAGTAGCCCAGCCAAGAGTTGCTTGGCCCTTACACCGCCCTGATTGGGACTACAATGATGCCAATCATTGGGAGGAATACAGTAGGGCAAAGAAGAATCTATTAGAGGCCCTAGAAGAAATTGGAAAGAAGCCCTTAAATTGGGCTGAATTCCAGAGGGTAACCCAGAGAGAAGTAGAAAATCCAGATGCCTTTTGGGTACGTTTATCAGAGGCAGCCACTGCATATGCCCACCTAGACCTCAACTGTCAGAAAGACCAGAAGATACTAGCGTCGGCATTTGTCAATCAATCGGCTAATGACATCCATGAGCATTTCCATCATGTTGTTTCGAATTGGTCCGCATTAGAAATCTTGGAGTTGCGCAGGATCGCAAACTTCGTATATGACCAAAGGGACAGGTTAAAAGAGGAGGAAAAGGAGAAAAAAGAAGAAAGAAAAGAGAGGGAAAGGGATAGGAAAAGGAGGGAAGAGAGGCAGGAAGAACTGCAAATCTTTGCCGCTATAAATAATAACCCAAGACCCACCAAATACCAATTCCCAGAGCACTAGTGTAGGTGCCAGCAATGTGACTGGGAAGGACGACCCCAGGAACATTGCTCCCACTGTCTGCAGTGCGGGGCAAAAGAACATATAAAGCGGGATTGTAGACAGAATCCTGCAAGTTACCAATACCAAGGCCAACCTAGAGCCCCCCTCCCAAGGGTCCACTCCGGTAACCTGGGGCGAGAGGAGGCAGAACCACAAATCCACATGGGAAACAAGGAGGGAGAGGGATCCATCGCCCTTATTTATTTATTTATTTATTTATTTATTTATTTATTTATTTATTTATTTATTTATTTATTTATTTATTTATTTATTTATTTATTTATTTATTTATTTATTAGTTGGATTTATAGACCGCTCCCTTTCCCCAAAGGGACTCGGGGCGGTGTACAGGAAGTTAAAAACATATAAACATAAAAATTATAAATAATTAAAACCGAATTAAATAATTATCCCCTGTGCTAAAATTTTAAAATCATTAAAACTACTACCCCGCTTAAAACCCAATTAAAACAATTTGAACTTCAGACTATAGGCTAAGTGAAATGGATTAGGCGAGACCGGCCTGATGGAAAAAATAGGTCTTTAGTTTCTGGCGGAAGGAGCGGAGGTCCGTAGTTGTTCTAAGATCGGGGGATAGGTCGTTCCAGAGGGTTGGACCCACCACAGAGAAGGCCCTTCCCCTGGGCGTCGCCCGCTGGCATTGCCTAGTGGACGGCACCTGGAGAAGTCCCTCTCTGTGGGAGCGAATCAGCCGAAGGGATGTATGGGGTAGGATGCGATCCCGCAGATAACTATGTCCCGTGCCATGGAGCGCTTTAAAGGTGGTAATCAACACCTTGAAGTGCACCCGAAAGGCCACAGGTAGCCAGTGCAGCTCGCGCAGGAGCGGTGTTACATGGGAATACCTAAAGGCTCCCAAGATTGCCCGCGGGGCCGCATTCTGGACTAGCTGTAGTCTTCGGGTGCACCCCAAGGGGAGCCCCATGTAGAGAGCATTGCAGTAGTCTAGCCGGGATGTCACAAGCACATGAGTGACTGTGCGAAGGGCGTCCCGGTCCAGTAGGGGACGCAACTGCCGCACCAGGCGAACCTGGTGGAACGCCCCCCTGGCCACGGCCATCACATGGTCTTGCATAGACAGCCGGGTATCCAGGAGGATGCCTAAGTTACGTGCCCGATCCACGGGGGCTAGATGTTCACCCCCTATGGCCAGTGATGGAGTCAACTGGTTGTACCGGGACGCCGGAAACCACAGCCACTCGGTCTTGGATGGGTTGAGTCTGAGTCTGTTCCTTCCCATCCAGACCCGCACGGCTTCCAGACACCGGGACATCACTTCGATGGCATCGTTGGGGTATTTTGGGGTAGAAATGTACAGCTGTGTATCATCAGCGTACAGATGATACTCTACCCCAAAACCACGAATGATCTCACCCAGCGGCTTCATATATGTGTTGAACAGGAGCGGTGAGAGGACCGACCCCTGAGGCACCCCATATGTGAGGGGTCTCGAGGTCGACCTCTGCTCTCCTGTCAACACAAATTGCGATCGGCTGGAGAGGTAGGAGGAGAACCACCGTAAAACAGTGCCTCTCACCCCCAACCCCTCCAGTCGATGCAATAGGATACCATGGTCGATGGTATCGAAAGCCGGCGAGAGGTCTAATAGGACCAGGATGGAGGAGCAACCCCCATCTCTGGCCCTCCACAGATCATCCACCAACGTGACCAATGCCGTCTCAGTGCTGTGCCCGGGCCGGAAGCCGGACTGGCGCAGGTCCAGATAATCAATTTCCTCCAGGTGACGGGGAAACTGTCGTGCCACCACACTCTCTACAACCTTCGCCAAAAAGTGAAGGTTGGAGACCGGACGATAATTTACTAACCATGCTGGGTCCAGGAAAGGCTTCTTGAGGAGAGGTCTTTCAAGACAGTAGGCAAGAACCCCTCACTCAAAGAAGCGTTCACTACTTTCTGGAGCCAGCCTCGTGTAACCTCCCAGGATGCCAGTACAAGCCAGGAGGGACACGGGTCCAATAAACATGTGGTGGCTCCTCCGGCCTGGCTTTCGGCCACCTCCGCTCCTCCGCTCAGCCTCCGCCCGGCCTCTGCTTTGGCCTCCACTCCTCCGCTCGTCTACTCGGCCTCCACTCTGCCTCCACTCGGCCTCCACTCCTCCGCTCGGCCTCTGGCTTCAGACTTCCACTCGGTCTCCGTCTGGCCTCTGTCGGGCCTCCGCCCGGCCTCTGCTCCGCCTCCGCTCCATCTTCGCTCAGCCTCTCCTCGGCCTCCGCTCCTCCGCTCCACTTCCGCTCGGCCTCCGGCTTCCGGCTTCCAGCTACGGCTTCTTCTCCCGGTCCCACCGCCAAAGAACCACCCTGACAGACTGCCAGGGTCTTGATGGAGAGCCAGGGTGGTCATCCTACTGGACCCGGCCCCCAATGATGGACAATGGGGCCGGGTGGCACCAACGGGCCCCGCGACCCGCACTAAGCTCAGCGGCATGCCGCCATCTTCGCGCCTGCGCAGTTCATCATCGTTCTTATGACTAGGGGATAAAGGCATGGACTTCTCAGCCACTTTCTGCGGATTGGCCATTCCCCTAAGGAATGGCCTTGACAGAGAACCTATCATTTTCCTCTCGATAGGGGGAAGACCATATGAGTGCCCAGTAGATACTGGAGACACTTCTTCACTAATTACGACATCCCCATCAAAGAACTTGATCGCTCCAGGGACCCATGACAAAATAATGGTAGTAGTAGGGAGAACTATCCCAGTAGAATTTACCAAAGAGATAACAGTTGATGTGGGTCCACTGTCTCTAAAACATGCCTTCACAGTCTGTCCTCAGTCTCCTCTCTCCCCACTGAGCAGAGACCTCCTGTGTAAGTTGGGGGCCACCATTAAATGTGGGGAAAAAGGTTTGTTGTTGGATATCAAGAAACATTCATATGGTCATCACAGAGGCCTCCTTGCTGCATGAAGACTTGAAACCTTTGCCCCCTTCTCTATGGGGTTGGGATGCCGCAGAGGTAGGACTGTTAAAGGGAGCCTCCCCGGTGAAAATCATGGTAAAACACAAAGCCCCATTATATGCTCCACAGTATAAAATCCAGGCTGAGGCCATCGAACCTATCTGGAAGCTGATAAGGCCATATCTAGAGCAGGGGGTCCTCCATAAGTACACTTCACTGTGTAACACCCCCATCTTCCCAGTAAAGAAACAAAAGGTAGTGTCAACGTTACAGAGTTGCCATGACGATTATCAGGCTGCCCTAACAAAGTGAAAATTCTTGACATTCTTGAAAATGACCCAATGGTGAGCGAATCAATTCACCCTTTCCTTTTTCCAATACGCCTCACAGCCCCAAAAACAGGAAACCAGGGGGATTTTCAAGCGCTAGTAGACTCAGGCTGCACAAGATGCTTGATCAACCTAACCACAGTCCTGAAACTGGGGATCAGAGCAAAAAGACTGGCCCACCCGATCCGGTTCGAACAGGTCGACGGGTCCCTAATGGGAGGAGCCTATGTCATCCACCTAACTGAACCAGTGAGACTAGAATTGGCAGATCACTGGGAAGTAATTTGATTCCTAATAGCCCCCAAGATGACAGAAACAGTCATACTGGGACTTTCCTGGCTAGACAAGTGGGGACCGACCATCTGGTGGCAAGGGGGTACCCGTAGACTTAGGATATCACCGGGCCCTCAACCCCTCCCTCACGAGCAAGCAGAAATGCAACCCACATTGGAAACCCCCCAAGAGAGCCCACAAGAACTGGCAACCACATCTGACAAAACCCCAGACGCTGAACTGATTCCGATGGAATATCGGGACCTCGCAGAAGTGTTCAGTGAGACAGAATGTGACATTCTGCCCCCCCCCACCACGAGACAGATTGTGCCATTGAAATCATCCCTGGGGCAAAACTACCCAAACCCAAGCTGTATGGCATGATGCCTCGAGAAATGCAAGAAATGCGCAAATACATAGACAAAAACCTAGCACGAGGGTTCATCGAGCCAGCCAAACCACGGGTTGCGGCGCCAGTCCTCTTCAAAGAGAAAAAAGATGGAACTATGCATCTAGTTGTGGATTTTCGAGGGATAAATGCTGTGTGCATACACAACCTATACCCGATATGCTATCTCACTTGGCCAAGGGAAAAGTCTTCACCAAATTAGACTTCAGAGAGGCATACTACCGAATACGGATCAGGGAAGGAGATGAGTGGAAAACAGCATTCAACTGCCCTTTAGGGAGCTTCCAATTCAAAGTGATGCCTTTTGGACTACAGGGAGCCCCAGCAGTATTCATGCAGTTAATAAACGAGGTGCTGCATGAGCACCGCTACAAGGGGGTCCTCGTCTACATAGATGACATCCTTATTTACACTGAGACCATCGATGACCACATACCCCTGGTCCGCCAAGTACTGGAAAAACTTTTGGCAGTCAACCTGTATGTCAAGCTATCAAAATGTGAATTCCACCGTGAGCGACTAGACTACCTAGGCTACCGAGTGTCAAATGAAGGAACAGAGATGGACTCAGCCAAAGTGCAAGCCGTCCTAAGCTGGCAACCCCCTCGCACCCGCAGACAGCTACAAAGCTTCCTAGGGTTCGCAAACTTCTACAGGCAATTCATCCCCTCCTTTGCGAAGATTGCCAAACCCTTGACAGACCTCCTGAAGACGGGGAGCCCAGGAATGAAACCTCGTCCAGGACAACCCCTACGGTGGAGCCTAACCTGCCAAGAGGCATTCGAAACACTGAAAGAAATGTTTGCAAAGGAGCCGGTACTGAAGCATCCTGACCCCGAGCAACCTTTCGTGATCCAGGCAGACGCCAGCGACATGGCAGTAGGAGCGGTGCTACTCCAAAGAAACAACCAAGGAAATTTACAACCCTGCGCCTATACCTCCTGCAAGCTCACAGACACGGAGTGTCAGCCTCCCCTGGGGGTCATGGGGTATAGGGGATGGGTAATGCTTTGATATGTATGCTTTGCACCCAATTATCTCATTCCTTGCTTGACTTTCGCTGCTGTCTTTTCATAATCAGTAAAAGTAACCTTAAAACTTCAAAATGGTTTTGAGTGTAGTCTTTCTTGATTAATGATGGAAGCAGGCCTGACAAAAAGCAAGGAATCACTTCACACTCAGCTCTGAGCTAACAACTTCAGCAGGGAGTGTAATAAAACCATCAACCCTCAAACAAATGTCGGACATCGGAAAAGAAGATACCCTGGGGGCTACCGTGCCTGATCCTGGCGTTCCGAAACCTGACAAAAAGGAAGAAAACAGGTCAATGATGGAACTTTTGGCAGATATCAGTTTGGGGGAAAAACCTGAGGAAAAAATAGTTCGTCATCGGTGGTCTGAGGGAGTGGGCATGAAGGGAACGTTTGAAGAAATCCCCTCGGGAGTTACAACCACCAGACGCAGGTGGGCCCACTCCTCCCACCCCCCGCTCTGGCAGGAAATAGAGGAAGAAAACCTTTTGAGAGAGCAGGCAAAGGAGCTAATTAGAGAGGCGGATGAGAAACGACAGGCCAGAGAAAGCAGAGGGGGGAGAAACCCTGACCCTCAGGAGTGGAGGTTGCAGGAAAAGGAGGCAGAAACCCCCCAATGGGGGGGGCTGCGCTGAGAGATGAGCCTCCACCACACATAGCAACAGCAAGGGTGGTAACTCCTGGAGCAGATCAAAGAAGAGAGGCAAGCCCCGTGGCACGCAGAATGGCAAAAGTCCCTCCCTTAGGAGTAAAATTCGGGGGGGAGCCTAGAGAATTGGGAATCTTTTTACTGCATGTCAGCAACTTTGTAAGGCAGTTTGCTTTCGATCTCCCAAATGACGAGGCAAAAATAAGAGTTGTATCCCTCGCACTTGAAGCCAAAGCAGCAGAATGGATAGTTTCTCTGCATAATGATAACTCCCCCTTAATGAGAGATTTCGACAGATTTATGACGGCTTTGAGAAGGCGTTTTGAAGACCCCCTCCTTGATAGAAAGGCGCGGCTTGAAATGAAAAACCTTCAACAAGGGAAAAAGCCGGTTCAAGAGTACACACAGAGATTTCGTGAGCTGGCTATTTACATGAGAGGTTGGAGCGAAGAAGCCCTTATCGACAGTTATACTGAGGGCTTACATCCAACTATATACCAAGGCTTTGTAAACAGACGAAGTCCCCTGACCCTCCAGGATTGGTACAAATTGGCTGCTGACGTGGAGATTGATCTAGCAAGAAATAAGAGCCTTCATGAGATTGAAAGAGAAAGGGAAAGGAAATTCTCCCCCCCTCCCACCCAACAGCGTGATGTCCCAAGAGGAGGAAAGGGAGGAGCCACTAGCAAGCCTCACACTAGCGCTTGTTTCCGGTGCAGGGGGGAGGGGCATTGGGCAAATAACTGCAAAATGAAACCTAAGCCCCGGCCCCAATCATCATCCTAGATGAGGAAAAGCGCCAGGAACCTGAACCTGCGCACGAAACAAGCAATGAAGGGAGTGGAGCCACTGGATCTTACCAACCACCATCACCAACCAGGGGAGGAGACAGACGATTGGGAAAAGTAAACGGAATCTGGCGATGAGAACAATGGACGTTGGGTGAGTTCCCGGTCGGGCCCCATGACCATCCCTCTTAAGCTTAGGGCTCCCTCTAGTGGTCGCCACTCCAAATTACTAACCCTTTTAGATTCTGGCTGCACACGCTGCCTTATCAGTCAGAAACTTCTAGTTTGCGCATGCGCGAAGATGGCAGCGCACGTTTGAGTCCGGTACGGTTACGGGGGCCGTTTAGGCCTGGGAAGATCTTGCCTGGCCCAATTTCCATTCCTTAGGGCCAGGCCCAGCAAGATGCGTGCCCCGTTGTCCCATAGAGACCCTTGCTGGACGAAACGGAGGCTGTGCACAGCGAAGAAATGCGCGGAGAGAGTAGCTGGGAGAAAGTCCAGAGGAGGAGGCCTTACTAAGGTAGGCCGGGGAGGCCCGAAAAAGGTTTTGAAAAAGGCTGGATAAGGCCCAGAAGATCGGAGAAGTGGAGGGGCCCGAAAAAAGGCCTGGAAAATCCCAGGCGCCTGATGGACCCGGAGAGGTTTCAAAGGGAGCTTGGGCCATTACCTGCAACCTTGACCCGCGGCTCGACTGAGGACCTAGTGGCTGCATGGAATAGTGCGGCCGTGGGGGCCTTGGACTGAGTCGCGCCCTTGCGGCCTCTCACGCGGCGCCGACTCTCCCAGGCACCTTGGTTTTCTGAGGAGCTGAGGGAGATGAAATGCTGCAAGAGACACCTAGAGAGCAGGTGGAGATCCACATGGTCCGAATCTGACCGAACACAGGTAAGAGCCCAGTTAAGGACTTACCTCGTGGTGTTGAGAGTGGCCACGGGAAACCCCTTTGCAGGGTAGAGCAGAGGAATTTGGAGAGTATCTGCAGGATAAAATCGCTCAGATCTGGAGCGAGTTGACTTCCACCGAAAATGGTCCGGGGGGATTACCCGAGGCAGGTCTTGAGACAGTTTTATGGGAGGAGTTTGACTCTGTTACTCCCGACGACATGGACAGGTTGACGAGACGACTAAAGGCCACCACATGTTTATTGGACCCGTGTCCCTCCTGGCTTGTACTGGCATCCTGGGAGGTTACACGAGGCTGGCTCCAGGAAGTAGTGAGGGCATCTTTGAGTGACGGGTTCTTGCCAGCCGCTTTGAAAGAGGCTGTGGTGAGACCCCTCCTCAAGAAGCCTTCCCTGGACCCAGCGTTGTTGGTAAATTATCGTCCAGTCTCCAACCTTCACTTTTTGGCGAAGGTTGTAGAGAGTGTGGTGGCACAGCAGTTTCCGCGTCACCTGGAGGAAAATGATTATCTGGACCCGCGCCAGTCCGGCTTCCGACCTGGGCACAGCACCGAGACGGCATTGGTCGCATTGGTGGATGATCTCTGGAGGGCCCGGGATAGGGGTTGTTCCTCTATCCTGGTCCTATTAGACCTCTCAGCGGCTTTTGATACCATCGACCATGGTATCCTATTGCACCGACTGTAGGGGCTGGGGCTGGGAGACACCGTTTTACGGTGGTTTGCCTCCTACCTCTCCGGTCGGTCGCAATTTCTGTTGGCAGGGGGGCAGAGGTCGACCTCGAGGCCCCTGATATCAGGGGTTGGTCCTCTCCTCACTCCTGTTCAACACCTATATGAAGCCGCTGGGTGAGATCATCCGTGGTTTTGGGGTAGAGTACCACCAGTAAGCTGATGACACCCAGTTGTACATCTCTACCCCAAACCACCCCAATGATGCCGTTGAGGTGATGTCCCGGTGTCTGGTGGCCGTACGGGCCTGAATGGGGAGTAACAAACTCAAACTCAACCCGTCCAAGACGGAGTGGCTGTGGTTTCCGACGTCCCGGTATAGTCAGCTTATTCCAATGCTGACCATTGGGGGCAAGTCATTGGCCCCTGTGGAAAGGGCACGTAATCTAGGCGTCCTCCTCTAGAAGTCCAATAAATTAATAATAATAATAATAATAATAATAATAATAATAATAATAATAATAATAACAACAACAACAACAACAACAACAACAACAACAACAACAACTCCCGGCTGTCCATGGACGACCATGTGACGGCCGTGGCCAGGGGGGCTTTTTTCCAGGTTCACCTGGTTCGCCAGCTACGGCCCTTACTAGACCGGGACGCCCTTCGCACAGTCACTCACGCTCTCGTGACATCCCATCTGGACTGTGGTAACGCTCTCTACATGGGGCTCCCCTTGAGGTGCACCCGAAGGCTACAGCTAGTGCAAACTGCGGCCGCGCGGGGAATTTTGGGAGCCCCTAGGCACTGCACTGGCTGCCTGTGGTCTTTCGGGTGTGCTTCAAGGTGCTGATTATCATCTTTAAAGCGCTCCATGGCACGGGTCCTAGTTACCTGCGAGACTGCCTCCTACCTCATACATCCCTTCGACCGATCCGCTCCCACAGAGAGGGTCTGCTCTGGGTGCCTACGGCCGGGCAATGCCGGCTTGCGACGCCCAGGGGGAGGGCCTTCTTTGTGGCGGGCCCTGCCCTCTGGAACGATCTACCCCCCGATCTCAGGAACATCACAGACCTCCGCCTCTTCCGCCAACAATTAAAAACACACTTTTTTCACTTAGCTGACCTGGCTTAACTTCCGAGACTATGTTATCAACTGGTTTTAAATTGAATGAGGTTTTAATAATGGGGTTTTAAATTGGTTTTAGCACAGGGTTGGGTTAATTTAATAAGCTTTTAGAATATTTATGACATATTTATTATTTGTATTTGTTATATGCGTATTTTATCTTTCCTGTGCAGCTCCTGTTATGTTCAGAGAAAAGAAAGATGGCCAACTTCGTCTGGTCGTAGACTACAGGAACCTTAACACGATTTGCGCAGAAAATGTCTACCCCCTCCCCCTCATGAAAGACATGCTGGCCCATTTGACGAGGGGTAAGATTTTTACAAAGTTGAATCTCAGAGAGGCTTATTATAGAATCAGAATTAAAGAAGGAGATGAATGGAAAACTGTGTTTAACTGCCCTTTAGGGTGTTTTCAATTTAAGGTTTTGCCGTTTGGTCTACAGGGGGCGCCAGTGGTTTTCATGCAATTAATAAATAAAGTTTTGCATCAACACCTGTACAAGGGCGTCATCGTCTATCTCGACGATATCCTTATTTACACGGAAACACGTGAAGAACATGTGAAGTTAGTCCGCTCTGTTTTGCGCAAATTGAGAGCCGCGGAACTTTATGCTAAGCTCTCAAAATGTGACTTTCATCAAAATAAAATTGACTATCTCGGTTATCACATCTCCGCAGAGGGCATTGAAATGGACGCTGCAAAGGTTAAAGCTGTGACTGAATGAGCCCCACCTCGTACCCGTAAACAATTGCAAAGTTTTTTGGGATTTGCCAATTTTTACCTCCAGTTTATCCCGTCATTTGCGAGTATTGCTCTGCCTACTACAAACCTGTTAAAGACGAAGGGTGATGACAAGCTGCGGCCAAGTAAACCTCTGAACTGGACTATGGAATGCCAAGCAGCTTTCGAAAAACTTAAACATCTGTTTGCTGCAGAGCCGATTTTAAAGCACCCCGACATAGAAGCACCTTTCATCATCCAGGCCGATGCCAGTGATGTTGCTGTTGGCGCGGTTTTGTTGCAATACAACTCTGATGGGGGTTTGCAGCCATGTGCCTACACCTCTCGTAAACTCTCCGACACTGAAAGAAAATGGGCTGTTTGGGAAAAGGAAGCATTTGCAGTGCGTTGGGCGCTTATGACCTGGCGCCATTTTTTGGAGGGGGCGACTCACCCATTTGAAGTATGGACTGATCATAAAAATTTGGAAGCCTTGCGAATGCCCCGTAAGCTCTCTCCGAAGCAGGTCTGTTGGTCTCAACACTTCAGTCGTTTTAATTTTACCCTCAAGTATATTCCAGGAGGGAAGAACTTTATGGCTGACGCTTTGTCGCGACTTCCCCAATATAATAGCTCGAAGTTGACTGTCGTCCACCCCGTAATTCCTGTATGTAACCTGGCTGCTCCTGTCGTGACTAGGAGCCATTCGATACTGCAGGCTGAGACACCCCCCCCCCGAATTGATTTCTAAGATTAAGGAAGAACTTAAATCTGATGAATGGTTTGCTGCGCACTGTGGAGACTGTACTTTGAGAGATGATTTGCCCTGGGTGGGCTCTAAGATATATGTTCCAGCAACACTTCGTCCTTTCATGCTTCAAAGAGCGCATGATTCTAGGTTGGCTGGACATTTTGGGTTTGTAAAAATTCTGCATTTAGTTAAACGCCAATTTTGGTGGCCATCATTGAAAAAAGACATTGAATCCTACATCGCAAGTTGCCCAGTTTGCGCTGCCTCAAAATGTTCTCCTGGAAAGTCTCAAGGTCTCCTCCAATCTGTGGCGCGTCCGGAGGCTCCTTGGAAAGAAATATCTATGGATTTCATTGTTGATTTACCAAGTAGCCAAGGTTTTACTGTCATATGGGTGGTTACTGATTTGTTTTCTAAACAAGTTCACTTTATACCGTGCACGAAGATCCCGTCGGCCAAGACCTTGGCGAAACTGTTTCTTACTCACATTTATCGCCTGCATGGTGTCCCTAAACGTATTATTTCTGATAGAGGAGTTCAGTTCACTTTGCGCTTCTGGAAGGAGTTTTTGAGATTGAGTGGCTTCTCCCAGGGCTTAAGCTGCTCCCACCACCCTCAAACTAAAGGGGCTTGTGAGAGGGCCAATTCTGTTCTAGAGCAATATCTTCGTTGTTTTATAAATTACCAACAGGATGACTTGGCCAACCTTTTGATTCATGCTGAGGTGGCGTACAACAATTCAGTTCATAGCAGTACCGGCATGACTCCTTTCAAGGTAATTTACGGTCAAGACTTTGTACCGATTCCCGAGTTGCCTCACGAGACTCCCGCTATTCTATCTCTTTCGGATTGGAGTGCTAAACTTGCCACATTTTGGCCCATTGCACAAAAGACATTGGATGATGCTCAGCAATCTCATAAGACGTATGCTGATAAGAAAAGGGCTGCACCTCCACAATACGATCGTGTGTACATTTCTACTAGGTTTCTGGAAAGTCCTCAGAAATGCAAGAAGTTGGGGCCGAAGTTTGTTGGTCCGTTTCCGATTGTTAAAATTATCAGTTTGGTTTCGGTGAAATTGGACTTACCTAAGACTTTTTGATGACTTTACCTGATTTTCCATGTCCATTTGTTGAAGCCAGAATGTTTATCCCACCTTCACCCACCACAATCTACTCCCCCTGCGCCAATCTTGGTTGATGGTGAAAAACATTACGAAGTTCAGGACATTTTGGACTCTAGAATGCGGAGGAACAGGATACAGTACCTTGTTGTTTGGAAAGATTTCCCCCCGTCCCACACTGAGTGGGTGGACAAACGTCACATTAGAGCCCCTTAACTATTGAAGAAGTTTTATGCTAAATATCCTGACAAGCCTTAACCGCTATTGGTTTATGTTCTTTGTTATTGTATGTCCCTGTCTATTTTCTGTCTGTTTTGCAGGACTGAGTCCACCTTTCTGGAGGAGGGCCGGATGTCAGCCTCCGCTTTATTGCTTGCTTCGGCTGCCATTCAAACTGGGAAGGAGGGGCTGTGGGTATTGGACATTAAGTGTGCTGGAGGTGTTTGGAGCCAAGACTTGATATCTCCAAAGCCAACGGTCTCACATTACATTCTGATGATGTTCCTGGACGTGCTGCCCACCTGACATTGTGGAGGATTCTGCATTGGATGATATCCTGGGGGTCATGGGGTATAGTGGATGGGTAATGCTTTGTTATGTATGCTTCGCACCCAATTATCTCATTCCTTGCTTGAGTTTCGCTGCTGTCTTTTCATAATCAGTAAAAGTAATGGTTTTGAGTGTAGTCTTTCTTGATTAATGATGGAAGCAGGCCTGACACGGAGAGACGATGGGCCCCATGGGAAAAGGAGGCTTTCACAGTGAGATGGGCACTGCTAACCTGGAGACACCTGTTAGAAGGGAGCCAGAAACCGTTTGATGTCTGGACCGACCACAAAAATCTGGAAGCTCTCAGGACCCCACGGAAACTGTCACCCAAACAAGTCCGATGGGCTCAATATTTCAACCCTTTCGACTTCGTACTAAAGTACATTCCAGGGCAGAGGAACTTTCTAGCTGACGCCCTCTCCCACATGCCTCAGTACAAATGCGAACGAGAGCACGTAGTGGATGCCATTATTCCTTCTACTCAAACAGCTGCCCAAGTAACCACCAGGCGGCAACACCATGACTGGCGGGGCCAGCCCGCAAGCGACCTAACCACAAGACTCAAAACTGAGCTGCTAGCAGACCCCTGGTTCCAAAACAACCAACACATCTTGATGAAGAGAGATGACCTCGCCTGGAAGGGAACGAAACTCTATGTTCCAGAATCCCTACGTATCCTAGTTCTCCAGAGGAGCCACGACCCCAAATCCTAAAGTGTAAAGTTCCTAAAAACTACACTTAGCCCGGAGGCAATTCTGGTGGCCTGGCATGAAGAAAGATGTGGATAGTTACGTGAAAAGTTGTACCATCTGCGCCACAATGAAAAGATGACCAGGAAACCCCCCTGGACTGCTGCAAAAAGTGGCAGAACCAACGAGGCCATGGGAGGAGATTGCAATGGACTTTATAGTAGAGTTGCCAAAAAGTGAGGGAAACACAGTGATTTGGACTGTAATAGACCTGTTCTCCAAGCAGGCACACTTCATACCCTGTAGCGGACTACCCTCGGCTCACAAGCTGGCTAAACTCTTTGTGAAGCATATCTACCGACTGCATGGAGTACCTCGAAGAATCATCTCAGACAGAGGGGTCCAGTTCATGGCTAAGTTTTAGAGGGAGTTCCTGCGGTCCATTGGGTCATCTCAAGGTCTTAGTTCAGCCTTTCATCCGATGGTTAATGGGGCAGCAGAGACACTGAACACCATGATAGAGCAGTACCTGAGGTGCTATGTGAACTATCAGCAGTCTAATTGGGCAGACCTTTTATCTTTTGCTGAGGTTGCATACAATAATGCTGTTCACAGCAGCACAGGACTCACGCCATTCAAAGTAGTGAGCGGCATGGACTTCATAGCAGCCTTTTGAAACCCGTGATCGGTTCCACTCTGAGACTACTGCCCCGGGCGCCCTCAGGCCCTATGGTCATAGGGGGCCAAACCCATTATGAAGTTCAACGAATTCTTGATTCAAGGTGGCACAGAAGGCAACTACAATACCTAATCAAGTGGAAGGGTTACCCCTTATCGGAGGCGTCATGGGTGAAACATAGAAACATCCAAGCTGATCGCCTTATAGCAAACTTCCATGCAGAAAATCCAAGCAAGCCTGGGGGGGAATGCCTCCCTATATTATACACCTGTATTCAAATTGTTTTGTTTCCCATAGGTTGCTTTCGGGAAGTGAGGGGAGCCAGATGTCAACATTCCAGCGTTGCCATTAGGATCATCAGACTGCCCTAACGAAGTGAAAATTCTTGACATTCCTGTGGTCGGAAAATGAATCTCAGGATTACCTGTGACTGCGCATGCATAGATTTACTTTTGATGCTAATTGGGGAACGTGATTTATGACAGGCAGAGGGGAGGGGACATGGGGGGGGGGTAAAATTCAGAAGCCATCAAATTACTTTCATTCTTGGCTAAACAGAAGTTCAGGCAAGATGTCAATCCTAATAAATGGATGTTTTTTTGAACTTTATCTTGAGGCCATGAATTAATTGGGGTTTTCTCTTGGGAACTTCACATAGAAATTGTAAAGAGATCAAAAGATTTAGTTTTGGGGTACCCGCTGCTTTTAAAGGTCCCTCACGAGCTTTTTGCGATCCTTTTAAAATCACAAACACAAGCCTTCACACAGCAGTACATAGCGCAATATGAGGCCAAATTATTTACAATGGATGATATAACATTTGAAAGGTGCACCACCATGAACCCAGCCACTCTACTTCCTACAGAACAAGGAGAGAATCTGCATGACTGTCTCTACCTGGCTCATGATACTGGCTGATACCCCACTTCTAAATCTGGATATGGAACTATACACAGATTTATTTATTTATTTTATTTATTTTTATTAAATTTATACCCCACCCTTCTCCTAAAAAAGGACCCAGGGCGGCGCACAGGCATCATTAAAAACATACAAAAATCCAAAATTGTTAAAAACTAATTAAATATTCCCTGTGCTAAAATTGATAAAACTCTAAAATTTAAAAATTATCCCTATAAAATTATCCCTATAAGAGTCAGAACGGGGGATTATGCTAGGCCAGCTAGATGAAATAAATGAGTTTTAAGACGTTGGCAGAAAAGGCGGAGGTCCACGATGGTGCGTAAAACGGGGGGGTAGGTTGTTCCAGATCGGTCGAAGGGATGTATGGGGCAGGAGGCAGTCGCGAATATAGCTAGGCCCCGAGCCATGGAGCGCTTTGAAGATGGTCATCAGCACCTTGAAGCGCACCCGAAAGGCTACAGGTAGCCAGTGCAGCTCGCGCAGGAGAGATGTTATGTGGGATTGCCTTGAGGCACCCATAATTACCCGCGCGGCCGCATTCTGGACCAACTGCAACCTTCGAGTGCACCTCAAGGGGAGCCCCATGTAGAGAGCGTTGCAGTAGTCCAGCCGGGATGTCACCAATGCCCGAGTGACTGTGTGAAGGGCTCCCCGGTCCAGTAAGGGGCGCAACTGGCGTATCAGGCGTACCTGATAGAACGTCCCCCTGGCCACGGCCGACACATGGTCCTCCATGGTCAGCCGGGAATCCAGGAGGACACCCAAGTTGCGCGCCCTCTCCACGGGGGCTAGTTGTACGCTCCCTATGGCCAGTGTTGGACTTACCTGGCTGTACCGGGGTGCCGGAAACCACAGCCACTCGGTCTTGGACGGGTTGAGCCTGAGTTTGTTGCTAGCCATCCAGCCCCGTACGGCCTCCAGACACCGGGACAGCACCTCGACGGCTCCTCCTATATGCATGAAGGGAAAAGAGTAGCAGGAGCCGCTGTTGTTTCCCTACATGAAGTTGTCTAGGCCTCCCCTCCCATAGCGCCCAGGCGGCTGAACTCATAGTGCTAACTAAAGCTTGTGAAGCCGCCAGGGACCGGTCCACCAATATATACACCGACTCCAAGTATGCCTTTGGGGTCTGTCATGCCACAGGAGCCTTGTGGAAACAATGGGGGTTTCTAACGTCAGCTGGCCAACAAATAGCACACGCTACCCTAGTTTCCAAACTACTTGAAGCCATCCAATTGCCAGAATCCATAGCAGTCATCCACTGCAAAGCTCACCAAACAGATGACTCCTTAATCACAAAAGGCAACAAATATGCTGATGCCACAGCCAAATGTGTAGCCACAAAACCCATCCCTCGTAATATAGCAGCAACAACTATAAGAGCAGACCCCATAATTCCTTATGCAGACCTTCTAGAGAACGGGGAAGCTAAAATGTGGGAAGAGAAATTAGGTGCAGTTTTTACAGAAGGGTTCTGGAGAGTCCCGGATGAAAGCCCAATAGCCCCACAACTCCTCATATGACTAATCCGCCAGAGGCTGCACTCAAAAGGCCACTGTGGGACACAAGCAATAGTGGATGCTGCTAGACGGGTATGGCATGCACCAGGAATATATAGTGAAGCCACCAGGGTGACTAGCACCTGCCAAACGTGCTAAGCCAACAACAGCACATCCAGAAAGAGCATTCATGAAGGCGGAAGGCCATGGGCACAAAGACCATTTGAAAGGGTGCAAATGGACTACATACAATTACCCAAAGCAGACGGATACCAGTATGCATTGGTATGCTGGGACCAATTGACACACTGGGTAGAAGCTTTCCCTTGCCGACATGCCACAGCTCTGGAAACTGCCAGACACCTCATCAAAGATATCGTACCAAGATTTGGGGTACCCACAGTCCTGGACATGGACAGGGGCAAACATTTCATAGCTCAGGTCTTGCATCACATATTTCAAGCTCTGGGCATTACCCAAAACCTCCACTGTCCTTTTTTGCCCTCGTCCTCAGGCAGGACAGAACGATCTAATAGGGAGGTCAAGACCCTACTGGGCAAACCTTGCCAGGAGACACACCTCTCATGGCCAAAGGCACTGCCCATTGTACTGTTTTACATCAGGACCAGGCCATGGCAAGATATTGGAATCTCTCAATTTGAGATACTTTTGGGATGCCCACCAAACACCTTAAAAGACCTAGACTGGCAATCACTGAGCTTAGATAGGGGGGATATGGTGTTATCTTCTTATCTTACAGCCCTGCATAAGAGACTACAGGTCCTGTGGACACAGAGTGCCTTGACCCAGATGCTACCCCTGGAGGAGAACCTGCATCCCTACGAGCCGGGCGACTGTGTGTGGATAAAGTTCTTTACCTGAACAACACCACAGCAACCCAGGTGGACGGGACCCTACCAGATCTTACTAACTACACAAACCGCCATTAAAGTTGCAGAGAAAGACTGCTGGATCCATTGGACTCACGTCAAGCCAGCAGTAATAGACCACAGTGCTGACATCCCACCAATCAAACTGAAAAGGAACCCAGAAACTCAACAGTGGATGCTGGAAGCATTTTTAAATGTTGAGGAACTGTGAACCCAGTTAAGAGACTCCTTTGTTGAACTATACTCCCTGTAATTTCCTTTTTTTTCACTTCTCTTCTGTCCCATCCTTGCTAACTTCCAGAAAAAAAAAGGGGGGGCTCTTAACTACACCATGGGGGGAAAGAAACCCGCTGTAAATGTTTTATATTGCTGTATAGTGCTAACTGTAACCCAAGTAACTGCATTCCTGGAGCCAAACCTCATCCCAGAAAAGGGAAACATCTGGGAATACCTAGCAAAGGAGGTGCTTAACACCACTGATTTCTGTCTAGAGGGTGGGAGATCAGTGAAAGACATCCTAAAGACATGTCTAATGGGAGTGGTAGTGAGACCCCAAGCAATCCACAACCACACTAGGCTTAGACACATCCCCATCACACCATCATACTCAACCATGTATGACTGGGGAAACAGCTCTAGAACTAAAAGCCTAGACATGTACACCCTCCACATAACTGTCGTCACCTCTTCACCTTGGTGTTTTAAGATTGAGGGATGCCAAGCTTGAAAGGGTGCAGACTGCATCAACCTAAACAAAACGGACCTTAGGTGTAACCATACAGAACACTTTACTTTACTTTACTTTTATTAAATTTGTATACCGCCCTTCTCCCTTGCGGGACTCAGGGCGGTGAACAGGCATAATAAAACAGTAAAACATCCGATACAAAAATACATTAAAATACATTAAAACTAATTAAATTTAAGGGCCCGTTCTAAAAACCAGATAACCATATAAAAACAGTTAATAAAATCAACTAAAATCAATTAAAAAATTACAATCGATTAAAAGAAAACTACACCAGGCCGGCTGCATGAAATAGGTGCGTTTTCAGGGCCCGACGGAAGAAGAGCAGGTCGGTGATCGTACGAAGGTCGGGGGGCAGATTGTTCCAGAGGGCAGGGGCTGCCATAGGGAAGGCTCTCCCCCTGGGGGTCGCCAGCCGACATTGTTTGGCCGACGGTACCCTGAGGAGGCCCGCTCTGTGGGAGCGGACTAGTCGGTGGGAGGTATTCGGTAGCAGGATGCGGTCCTGCAAGTAACCAGGCCCCATGCCATGGAGCGCTTTAAAGGTGGTTACCAACACCTTGAAGCGCACCCGGAAAGCCACAGGCAGCCAGTGCAGCTCGCGCAGGAGAGGTGTCACGTGGGAGCATCTTGAGGCTCCCAGAATCACCCGCGCGGCCGCATTCTGCACCAACTGGAGCCTCCGGGTGCAACTCAAGGGGAGCCCCATGTAGAGAGCGTTGCAATAGTCCAGGCGGGAAGTGACGAGGGCTTGAGTGACCGTCCGTAGAGTGTCACGATCCAGAAAGGGGCGCAATTGGTGAATCAAACGAACATGATAAAAAGCCCCCCTGGCCACTGCCGTCAAATGATCGTCTAATGACAGCCGGGAGTCCAAGAGGACACCCAAATTGCGCGCCCTCTCTGTGGGGGCTAATAATTCGCCCCCAATGGCCAGCAATGGTACCAGCTGGCTATATCGTAGGTCTGTCTGAGTTCTAATGTTACCAACTTCATCCATCAGGTCTCCATATGTTAAGTTTCTCTTTGGGTTATGGACAGTTGGATAAGTTACTGCTTCAATTGGGGCTAACCATCTTGGAATTTGGGTATACAGCTGTTGTTTAATTTTCCCCCATGTCTTGTAGAAGGTCCCCCTAGTGTGGTGGGTAGTGAAACTTTTAGGTTGCCTATTATTTTTGGGCCATAGGAATGACTGCCAACCTTGAAGCAGGTCGTAGCCTTCGATTGTTAAAATCCGTCTTCTTGTTAGAGTGACCCAATCCCTGACCCAAATTAGAGTTGAGGCATGGTAATAAAGCTCCCAGTTTGGGAGTCTACATGGGAGTGTCTTGAGACTCCCATAATCCCCCGCGCGGCTGCATTCTGAACTAGCTGGAGCCTCCGGATGCATCTCAAGGGAAGCCCCATGTAGAGAGCGTTACAGTAGTCCAGGCGGGAGATGACAAGGGCTTGAGTGACCGTGCGTAGAGTGCCACGATCTAGAAAGGGGCGCAACTGGCGTATCAGGTAAGCCTGATAAAAAGCCTCCCTGGCGACGGCTGTCAAATGGTCATCCAAAGACAGCCGAGAGTCCAGGAGGACGCCTAAGTTGCGGACCCTCTCCACGGGGGCTAATGACTTGCCCCCGATGGCCAGCGATGGAACCAGCTGGCTATATCGTGACGCCGGAAACCACAGCCACTCGGTCTTGGACGGGTTGAGTCGAAGCCTGTTTCTCCCCATCCAGACTCGCACGGCCTCCAGGCACGGGGACATCACTTCGACGGCATTGTTGTGGTGGTCTGGGGTAGAAATGTACAGCTGGGTGTCATCAGCGTACTGGTGGAATTCTACCCCAAAACCACGGATGATCTCACCCAGCGGCTTCATATAAATGTTGAACAGGAGGGGCGAGAGGACCGACCCCTGTGGCACCCCACATGTAAGGTGCCTTGATGTCGACCTCTGCCCCCCTGCCAACACAAATTGCGACCGGTCGGAGAGGTAGGAGGAGAACCAACGCAGGACAGTGCCCCCCAACCCCAACCCCTCGAACCGGCGCATCTAGACGCTCCCATGTGACACCTCTCCTGCGTGAGCTGCGCTGGCTGCCTGTGGCTTTCCGGGTGCGCTTCAAGATTCTAGTGACCACCTAGAGACTCGACTTCCGGCTTTCGACGACGACGGGAGCGCTTTTTGGCGCTCCCGCCGCTTGCTTCTCTTGCTGGCCCCCCCGGGGGCCCAGGGAGTTTGGGTTAACTCAGTGCTTCTCAATTATTTTCTGTCAGGCCCCCCCTAGGAAGAAGAAAACATTTCGCGCCCCCCCGCGCGACTGTAAATAGTATCATTTGTCTATAAAATTGTTATAAGTACACCTCTGCATAACACTGTATCCTTATTAACGTACAAGAGAATAAAAAAAGAAAGAAATGTGGATCAATTTACAACAAAGAATAGCTTTATTAACTGTAGCAGAAAAGATTTAAAGTGCATTAGAAATTTTAAAAAAATTAAATCCTTTGCTGAGGTCAAACGCGCCCCCCTTTACGGAGCCTCGCGCCTCCCCTGGGGGGCCCGCCCCACTATTTGAGAAGCACTGGGTTAACTCCCGGCCGTACGGGCGGCTGCGGGAGCTTCCGTATCGACGGCGGTTGGCGGAATGCTTTTTCCCGCTTCGTCCTAGGAGCCAAGAGGGCGGAAAGCGGGGGGGGGGGGGGGGATCCCCTCGCCAACGTTTGCTGGAAATTTAAAAAATAAAGAAGACGGGCAGAAATGCCGGATCTGGTGGATCGCAGTGGGAACCTTCCTAACAGAAAAAGAAAGTGGACTGTGAGTTTTTGATTCTTTACTATTTGATCTTAAACGGAAGAAAGATAGAGGGGGGAGTTTCAATTGAAGAAGCCCCCCCTTGCAAAAAGCGGCTGCTAAAAATGCTCTTTAAGTAGAGCAGAGAGAAGGGAAAACAACATCCGTGTGTATAACACCTAACAGAAACTTTGTTTCTACTACGGAATTACAGCCAGCAACAGTGTATTGGAACTAGTTATGGGAAGGAAACTTTCACTTCTCCTTTCCCTTTCCTGAGGCGGAATGGCAAAATGGCGTTTTCTTTGTTCCAGTGGAAAAGTTTTTACTGACTTATGTTACATTCCCTCAGTTGAGTGAAATTGAAGAGAATTTACTACAAAGGTTTTCTCGAGAACCCCTTGGTGTGCCCCATGTGGAACTTTCCTTATTGATCTCGGATTTATAAGACAACTGCCTCTGGACTTCATAAAAAATAAATTAGAACACTGACTTTGTTTGTTCCTGATATTGCAAATTTCTACAGACTGCTTCTCCTTGGCGCCATTTCTATTGTAAACACTTAAAGCTACAGATGCCCCACAAAAAGAAATCTCCAACGGGGAAATCCCTCCCAGCTCAAACAACAGCAAGAGCTACTCCACCCCCACAACAAGGGAAAATCACTACAATGTTACAAGGGGCAACGGGAGGAAAAAAGGAAACAACGCTGGATGACATAATGAAAGAATACAAGAAATGCGGAAGGCTTTGATAAAAGATATAGGAGATTTAAGAACAGACCTGCAGGAGACACAAAAAACTACAGTGACCAATCAACAGGACATCGTTGAATTAAAGGAGAAAGTAGTTGAGATGACAGCAGAAATAAAGGAACTGAAAAAGGAATCAGTGGAATTTTCCACACATATGTCTAAGTTTGAATTTGAAAGAATGTCTTTCTTCCTTAGGTTTCACAACATTCCTGAGAGGGAAGGGGAAGATTTGAGAGATTTGATGAGTGAAATTTTAGCAGACTATGTAAAAAAAAGTAAAGAATACCTTTGGGGAGAAATAGATTTGATTTACAGAATTAACTCAGCATATGCTAGAATAAATGAAGTACCCAGAGAGATCCATATTAAATTTTTAGGGAAGTCCACACGGGATGCAATACTAAGGGCCCAGCGAGAGGGCCCGTTGAAGTTTGAACAAAAAGACATTAATATACTAAAACAGATACCAAAAAGAGTTAGAGAATTGAGAAGGAAATATTTTTTCCTTTCTAGAAAATTATATGAAAATGGAATCTGGTTTAAGTGGTTAATGCCTGAGGGATTTTTGGTATTCTGGGAGGGAGGTAGAATTAAAATTAAAACAACAGGGGAGGCTGAGACCTTTCTTAAAAAACATTCCTCAATCCTGGGTGACAAAGAAGAAGGAACGGGAGGAGCCACGGCCCCGCCCGCCGGGGCGAGGGAAAAGGAGGGTGCAATAGCAAAGAGACTTAGGTCTCAAAAATAAGTAAACTTTGAAATACTGTAATTCTTGAAATGGATGTGAATCCAGAACTAAAGATTGAATGTATGAACTTAAAATGAAAAATGTGATATATATGTATTTCCGACCATTTTCTACTTAACAAATAATTGAACGAAGACCCATATGACTCCACCACCTCTGACATGGAAGCTCTACAATGTAAAACAAAATCCTTATACCCTTTTCCTACAATATAATTTGTTAAAAACCAATAAAAAAATTTCTGAAAAAAAAAAAGATACTAGTGACCACCTTTAAAGCGCTCCATGGCAAGGGACCTGGTTATCTGCAAGACCGCCTCCTGCTGCCAAATACCTCCCACCGACCAGTTCGCTCCCACAGAGCGTCGGCTGGCGCTCCCCCAGGGGGAGAGCCTTCTCTGTGGCAGCTCCTGCCCTCTGGAATGACCTACCCCCTGAATTACGTACAATCTCAGACCTACGTCTCTTCCGTCGGGCCCTGAAGACACATCTATTTCATACAGCCGGCCTGTCATGGCCTTTTTAATTGGGTTTTAGTATTGGGTTTTATAATAATGGGCCAAATTATTTAATACATATTAATTTGTTATTTTAACTTTGGTATTTCCTCTTTTTACTGTGGCTGTTCACTGCCCTGAGTCCCGAGAGGGAGAAGGGCAGTATATAAATTAAATAAATAATAAATAAATAAAATAAAGGTACCACCTATACTGTACCTGTGCATTTTGTTTTTCTTGCCCATTGAATTTCATTTTGTTAGATAGTGCCCAATGTTCAGGTTTGTCAAGATCCTTCTGTATCTTAAGCCTATCTTCTGGAGTGTTGGCTATTCCTGCCAGCTTGGTGTCATCTGCAAATTTGAAGAGTTCCCCATTTATCCCCTCATCCAAATTACTGATGAAGATGTTGAAGAGTAGTGAGCCTAAAACAGAGCCTTGCAGTACTCCACTGCATACTTACCTCCATGTAGATGCAGTTCCATCGAGGACTACACGTTGAGTGAGGTTGATCAGCCAGTTACGAATCCATCTGGTGGTGATGCTGTCTAACCCACATTTTTCTACTTTATCTAGCAGTAGGTTATGGTCTACTTTATCAAATGCCTTGCTGAAGTCCAAGTAAATTATATCGACAGCATTCCTCTGGTCCACTAATTTTGTCACTTTGTCGAAGAATGCAATAAGATTAGTCTGGCATGATCTGTTTTTGACAAACCCATGTTGGTTTTTGGCTATTACTTTGTTTGCTTCTAGGTGTTTGCTAATTCATTGCTTGATTATCTTTTCCAGAATCTTCCCTGGTATTGAGGTCTATTTTTCCCCCTTTTTTGAATATGGAAACCACATCAGCTCTTTACCACTCTTCTGGCAGTTCCCCGGTGCTCCAGGATCTCTGAAAGATATAGTTCAGTGGTTCTGAGATCTCGTCTGCCATTTCCTTCAGAACCCTGGGTTGTAATCCATCCGGTCCTAGTGATTTGAACTCATGTAGGGTAGACAAGTGCTCACTTACCATTTTCTTCCCTATTTCAACTTGTGTTCCTAATCTGATTGTTGTGGTGCTGTTTTTGGTTGGTTGGACTGTTTTTTTCCCTTTGTGTATAGACAGATGCAAAAAATGAGTTAAATAGTTCTGCTTTCTCCCTGTTGCTTGTCACCTTCTTGCCATTTTCTCCCAGCAATGGACCAATTGTTTCCTTAACTTTTTTCTTGTTTTTAACATGTTGGAAGAAGCTTTTTTTGTTATTTTTTACTTTTGTGGCAAGCCTTTCTTCATTGCGAGCCTTAGCTTTCCTCACTTCAGGCTCAGGCTATTTGCTGATATTTTGCCTTAGTTATGTCTCCCTCTTTCCACTTTTTATATTTATCCTTTTTGTCTTTCAATTTGTCAAAGAGTTCTTTATGCAGCCATGCTGGTTTCTTTTGGGAGCTGTTATTTTTCTTCTTCATTGGTATTGTGCTAGACTGAGCTTTTGTAATCTCCTTTTTCAAAATTTCCCAAGCTTCTTGAATTGTTTCCCCCTTGAGGATTCTCATCCATGGAATTTTTTCCAAGCTCTCTCTAAGTTTATTGAAATTAGCTCTCTTAAAGTCCAATACTCTAGTTTCACTTTGTTCTACTACTTTTGTTTGCATAATGTTGAATTCCAGTATTGCATGATCGCTTGCCCCCAAAGTTCCTGTAGCTTCTACACCTTCTATAATTTCCTCTCTCTAAGTGAGAATTAAGTCCAATATGGCTGATCCCCTTGTTCCCTTCTCTAACTTTTGGGAAACAAAGTTGTCTGCTAGGTTTGTTAGGAACCTGTTGGATCTTTCACTTGGTGCAGAGTTTGTTTCCCAATTGATGTCAGGGTAGTTAAAATCCCCCATTACTATTGTGGTGTGCTTCCTACATACCTTAGTTAGCTGACTAGCAAAATGTTCATCTACTTCCTCTGCTTGGTTGGGTGGCCTATAGTATAGACGTATGGCAATGTCATTTCCCCCCCAACCTTTAATATTGACCCAAATGCATTCAAGATAGTTCTCATCATTGTTGTACTCTATTTATGTAGAGATGTAGTTATTTCTTATATATAGTGCAATTCCACCTCCTCTTTTCTTTGGTCTATTTCTTTTAAATAATTTAAATCCTTCTAGCTGTATGCTCCATTTGTGCGTTTCATCCCACCAAGTTTCTGTAATGGCAACAATATCACATCTGCCCTCATTTACTTGAATTTCTAATTCACCCTGTTGATTCCTCATACTCTGTGCATTGGTGTATAGACATTTGAGTCCATTTTGATTGACGCTGTGTTTACTGTCTGCATAACCTGTGTTGTGCCTGGCTGCCCCTATTTTCTTGCCTCTTGTATGATTTGTGCACATGGTATGGCACTCACTGTTAAATGTTTGGTTTTGCTTGACAGCAGGAGTGATGATCTTACCCGCACAAACATCTATGCTACATGTTCTGATAACCCTATGAATTTTAGATTGCTGGGGACAGAAATGTTCTGCATCAATTAATTCTCTGTCCCTGCTGTTCAGTTTAAATGTTTATCCAGAAAAGCTGTGAATTTAATGCCAAGTAACTCAGTCCCTTTCTTGGATGGGTGCAAACCATCTCTTTTGTACAGTTTTTCATTGGACCAGCTGTGTGCATCATGACTAATAAAACCAAAGCCTTCCTTTTTACACCACTCCTTTAACCACACATTAAACTCTGCTATACGCTGGCCCTTCCCTTTTTGTTCCTTATATACTGGTATAACCTCTGAGAAGATAAGCCTACAACCTGTACTACTAAGTTCATACCCCAAGCTCTGGAAATCATTCTGCAGAGAAAGTACATCTTTTTGGGACAGAACATTTGTGCCAAGATGTATAACAGCATCAACTTCACAGTCCTTACTTGCATTCTTGACTATCTTAAGAATACGCCTCTTCTCTCTGCTGGCCATAGCGCCTGGCAGACACCTGATATCTTTCAAAACCTCCATGTCCTTTCCTAAATGTACATCCCTCATGATTGAGTCACCAACCAGAAGGTGACTTCTTTTTTTAGATACCTTGCTCTTCTTGTGCAACTGATGTGTGATACCTGATTCACACTTTCGCCTTTCTGAAGTAAGTTCTTCATTTTGGACTACGATCCCCTGCTTATTTGAGTCATTAGTACAACTACCTTGACCTGTCACTTTAGTGTCCCCATTAAGGTCAGCAAGGGCGCTATATCTGTTAAGCTGTGACACAGCAAAAGCTTTGTGTTTATGGTTCACAGCTCTCACCCTGCCAGATCCCACAGTTGTCCAGTCTGCTCTTCTTCTGTGGAATCTTTGTGGTAGAGGAGGTTGGTAGCATGGCATCTCCATAGAGTGGAATGGCTGAATTTGACACCTAATTTCTGCTTGGAGAGCACAGATTAGAGATTCAAGATAGGTAATGTATCTATGTAATCTAGTAATTTGTTTACAAAGGTGTTGCAACATGACACTCATGATTACGGAACAAGGAATAAGATAAGCTTCCATTTCTCCGAATGCTAAAGGCACTCATAAGTTCCTGTTTACGGGACAAAGGATAAGATAAGTTTCCATTTCTCCAAATGCTAACACCCAAGGACACGTGTGACGCACCTAAGCCACGTAAGCATAAGGCATCAGGATGTAACCATATTAGGCAACAATGTATATTATTGGACCACGTATTTGCTTCCTTGTATGAGCCTAATAAAAGAGGTTGCAGGGCGGTGCTCGAGGCTTCCTGAGGTTCCACGCTGATCACAGAGCTTCCACTGCCTACGATCTCATGTTCAATCTGGCTTGTGTCGTTGCCTTCTTCCTCGGAGCCCGCCCGGCCTCTGGCTGAGCGCACCCCGGTCCAGGGGCCTCGCAGACCTACCACTCACCAATGAATGTTACACCTGGTGACCCCGATCTTGTCTAGGATCGCGTTGCCTTGACTCTCATCTTACGCACCTCGGAGTAGGCCTTTTTTCGTAAGTATGGGCTCCTCACTCTCTCGAGTTTCGTCAGTTCACAGGGACGAACTCCTCTCTTTAGTCAAGAAGGCTAATTGTCTGCAAAAAGTTAACGGCACTACTGTTTACCCCCTTTCTAGAAAGGAACTTTCTACTTTTCTTCAATATGTTTCTTCACACTGTCCTGCCTATCCTTTAGAAGGTTCTCTTTGCCTTTCTACTTGGCAGCGCATGGGGAAATATCTACACCAACATCCCCGCGCTCCTCCCCATATTCTTTCCACTTGGCGCTCTCTTATGGCTGCCCTTACTATCCTTTCTCCTTCAACACCTTCACCATCCGACACCTCTGATGATAAATCTCTTTCCCCTATTACTTCTGAACCCCCTCTTCAAGAAGCTTCTGAGGCTCATAAACCTAATCCTCCGCCTTATGCCCCTCCACCTTCTACCCCTTCCATTTCTCCTCCCTTACCTGATGATCTTTCCTGTTTTCCCATGATTCTCCACGTTCCTGCGGGCGCTAACGCCCCCGTTCCTCACTATGTTCCTGTGGATTGGGATATTTTAAAAGAAATTAAATCTGCCTCTGTTAAGTATGGACTGTCTTCTCCCTACGTTCGCACTCTTTTGGAAAATGTTTCTGCTCAGCATAATATTCTCTTTTCTGAGTGGCGTTCCATCGCCAACATGCTTTTGCCTCCTCCCCCCCTTCCTTTGTCCCAGCATTTTTCTGCACATTTAAATCCTTTTCGCAGGCTTAATCTATTGGCCTTAATCAATCATTGCATGGACTATGTTTTAATTGGGACTTTAAAAGACAAAACCTAATTGGCTTTCAGATATGTAACAAGATCTATTGTTTAGGAAAACTATACTGTAAGATTGTTTTAATATGTGCCTGCAATTTATTGTGTCCCTCCTGTGATAAGATTTTTAAGGAAAACAGAACGTAACTCTCTGCTCCTTTAACACCAGAGCAATCTTAAAACTCTTCACACTCCTTTATATTACTAAGTGGGCAATTAAGCTAACAAAGAAGGGAAAAGCTAACAGACTTTTTGAGTTAGGAAGGATGCAGATTGAGTTAGGATATATGATTTAAGTTTTACCATATGTTAGGTTATATGATTTAAGGTTTAACTTGAAGTTTAGAATAATTTAGACTAGTTTGAGTAATTAGTATGCAAAGAATAAAGGCTTTTTATGGCCTTGTATGAATGTTTTAATTTGTGTTTTGACTGAGATTAGTTAGAAAGAATTGCATTGTGTCTGTTGGAATGAATGTGAAACTTTTGATTGTAAGGGTGTGGTCAGAACTGCTGCCCCCCCTTAATGACACACACACTGCTAAAACAAGCAGAATTTTTTTGCCAGCAGCATTTTTTTTGCCCACGAATTCTTTTGCCCGCTTCTCCCCCCTCTTGCCTGCATCTCTCTGAGTGCGGAGAGAGGCAGGGGGAAAGAGGGAGGGGGGTGAAATCACACAGGCCAAACACACACACACACACACATACACACACTCACTCACATCTTAAAGGGGAATGAAAGAAAGGAAATAGTACGTGAAAGAGGGAGAGAGGAAGTAGAAAAGAGAGAACGTAAAAGAAAGTGAGTACAGAGAAAGACAGAGTGAAAGAGAGAGAGGAAAGAGAGAGAAACAGAAAGACAAAGAAAGTAAGAGAAAGAAAAGTAAAAGTAAAGAGAAAGTTAGACAGAGAGAAAGAGAGGGAAAGAGAATAAGAGATAGAAGCAGAAAGCAGAAAGAAAGGGATTTTTAAGAAGCAGAAAGAAAGGGATTTTTAAGTGAGTTTCACAACATACAAATAATCACATTTCACAGTTCACTCTTCACTTTTTACTCTTCTTTCATGAAATTCAATTAGTATAACCATTTTAAGGAACTGTATAATAATTATTTTTCAGTTTTGCCAACAATCTTGGATTTTCTTTTGAACATTTTTTGAGTTTTATTTTTATCCATACGCAGGAATGATTTTTTGCTATTTTGCCTGCATTTTGAAAATTTTTACCACTTAATGAGTTACCTAGCTTCCATAACAATGAAGCTGGTTTTTCCCACATTTCGTTTTTTGATGTCAGATTTGTTTGTTTCTGACATCTGCCTTTGGAAAATTTCCTTCCATCTAAATTGTTTTTTGAATTTTTAGGTGTTGATTCCAAGTTTTTTGAATTTTGTACCGTTATTTTTTGCTTTGCCTGTCATAATTTTTCCACATTTAAATTTTACTTCTAGAGGAGTATTGGCTTTACTTAATTCTCCGCTTATACAAAACAAAGGGGGAACTGCTTGCCATTATGATTTTGCTCCCAGAAGCCTATTCACCTCACACCCCACGGTGGATTTTTACAACCAAAGGGTCTTCGCTAAAAGGTGAATCAATTGATTTCTCAAAAATATGACATGATATAAAAGATTGTTTTTTCTCCATTCCTTTGTATCCAAAGGGTCTTGTCCTGCTTGTAGCAAACAAACGCATTCTATTCCCATGGGAGTCAATCCCAGAGGAACAGAATGTAATCAAATTTGGCAAATGGATGTTACCCAATATGCTTCCTTTTCCCCATGGAAGTACATTCATGTATCCATTGATACCTACTCTGGGTTCATCATCGCCACCCCTCAAAGGGGTGAGACTATAAAGCATGTCCTCAATCATTGTATTCGCTCTTTTGCTTCGTTGGGATGCCCAAATGATTAAAAACGGACAACGGGCCCGACTAGCATTTTTGGCCTTTTGTCAGAATTGGGGAATAATCAGATATTCAGATACCAGGGGAAAAGGACCCCCCAGCCTCCCAGCGGTGCAAAACACATTAAACCTTTGTCTTTATGTCTTAAATTTTCTTAACCTCACCGGAAACCCCCCCACGCCCGCCCTTACCATGTGCCAACTAAGCCTGACGGTCGCACTACTGATGTTGTTGCTCAACCTTCAACCAACACAGCCTCATTACCGGTCTGACGATTCGCGACCAGCACCCACATCAGACGAACTACGAGCCCAGCAGCTGCCCTCACCCCTGCCCAAGTTCAACAGCACTGTTATAATATACCAAGCAGATGAGAAATATCTTCACAAAGACTACCAGCGAAAACGCAGGAATGCGCTACGCCAGACACCAAACCACCATCGTTCATATAAAGTTTGCTGGACCATCAAAGATGCCTGGGGAGTGGAGATGAATAAGACCTGTAAAATTTCCCAGATAGGAGCATATTACCCCCCTTTGTATTTTGATTTTGGAGAAGTATACCATGGTGTCTCATCTATGAAACACGATTCATCCTTCCAACCCACACCGGGGTTTTTTAAAACTCATAAGATCCACGCCTGCCCTGGATATATTACCAACGCTGACCATGTTCATCAGTGCGGGGGGGTGGCGGACCTTTTTTGTAAGAATTGGGGATATGAATCTACTGGTACTATCACGTGGGATCCTCCTTTTAAGAATGACTATATTACTTTTACACGTACAACTTCACCCATGTGTAATCAACACAACAAATTATGCAACTTATTGCGCCTTGATTTTACTGATAAAGGAAGACTGTTATCGGTTCCTTGGGACAGAGGACTAAAGTGGGGGGTCAGGATTTATACTGATTATTATGATTATGGTAATGTTTTTTATGTTCAACGACACATAACTTTTCCTTCCACCAGCCCAATAGGTCCCAATGTAAATATTAACTCCGCATTTTTGCAACCTATCCAAGCTACTGATAACCCCCTTTTATCTTTGATTCAGTCTTCATATGCAGTTTTGAATGCCACCTCCCACAACAGCACTCCCTGCTGGATGTGCTTGTCTCCAGCACCTCCGTTCTATGAAGCTGTGGCATCCATAGAAAGTATTAGTAACGACACATCTGACGCAAAGTGCAGATGGTCCAACACATCCATCACCATCAGTTCCATCACAGGCCAGGGATGCTGTTTGGGACATATTCCTGCTGATTATAGCCAATATTGTGCCAATTCCTCACATGCACACCATTGTCACCTGTGGCTCCCAGATTCCAGAACAAACCTCAAAACAGGGTCAGGTGGTTACACTGCTGTTTATACCACGCATACTAACTCTAACATCACACAGAGGCTAAAGGGACACTACTTTCTCCCAGGTAACAACTCTTTATGGGCCTGTTCTACCAGAGCTACCGCTTGCGCCTCCGGAGATGTGCTCATTACAACTAAAGCCTTTTGCATACAAGTTGTGCTTTTTCCAAAAATAGATATTTATTCTAATGAAGATTTTACAACCATTCAGGAACCAGTTGAATATCATATCAGAACAAAACGAGAAATCGTCACTGCTCTCACTCTTTCTGTCTTATTGGGTCTTGGGGCAGTGGGAGCAGGTACTGGCATTGGGTCTCTCATCCACGGGGCGCAGCAAATGAACCGCCTTAGTGCAGAAATAGATGCAGATTTACAACGCATTGAGGTATCTATTACTGCTCTACAAACATCTCTTAGTTCTCTAGCAGAGGTAGCACTCCAAAATAGAAGGGGCCTTGATTTACTCTTCCTCAAACAAGGTGGTCTTTGTGCGGCTCTTAAAGAAGAATGTTGTTTTTATGCAGACCGCAGTGGTATTGTAATTGATTCTATGGCTCAATTGAGAGATCGCCTAAAAACCAGAGAAAAAGAACGGTATCAGCAAATGTCATGGTTTCAAAGCATGTTTAATTTTTCTCCTTGGCTTACTACATTATTATCTGCTATGTTAGGACCAATTATTATTGTTTTATTGTTGTGTACTATTGGACCGTGTGTGGGAACAAAACTGTTACAATTTTTACAATCACGCTTGAATTCCTTGGGGTCTGAAATCACGGAAACAAAAAATGAAGTTATGATACTAAATTCACACATTAGACCTGGTGAAAAAATGCCATTGCTGCACTTCTCGGATTCAGATATAAATTCGGCCTCGGATGACGAAGGTATGTACCCAGCGGATAGAGGGCATCCGAAGGGAGGTCCTACATCCAATGGAAGCATGACCTCAGTTATCAGCTCTGAATAACCACAAGGTTTAGGAGCGTTCCAAAAAAACAAAAACAGAGGAGATGTTGCAACATGACACTCATGTTTACGGAACAAGGAATAAGATAAGCTTCCATTTCTCCGAATGCTAAAGGCACTCATAAGTTCCTGTTTACGGGACAAGGGATAAGATAAGTTTCCATTTCTCCAAATGCTAACACCCAAGGACACGTGTGACGCACCTAAGCCACGTAAGCATAAGGCATCAGGATGTAACCATATTAGGCAACAATGTATATTATTGGACCACGTATTTGCTTCCTTGTATGAGCCTAATAAAAGAGGTTGCAGGGCGGTGCTCGAGGCTTCCTGAGGTTCCACGCTGATCACAGAGCTTCCACTGCCTACGATCTCATGTTCAATCTGGCTTGTGTCGTTGCCTTCTTCCTCGGAGCCCGCCCGGCCTCTGGCTGAGCGCACCCCGGTCGAGGGGCCCCGCAGACCTACCACTCACCAATGAATGTTACACAAAGGGAACAGTATCCAAATTTGAAAAGAGTACTGCGGAAGACAGGTGCAAGACAACTATTACTATATGTGATAGATATGTAACGGCATGCGGGCCACTATCTTAGACCTCTGTGTGTCTTTGACTCCCCTCTCACGGCCAAAAGCTCCTCTCTCTAGCCTCAAGAAATTTAAATGGATGAAATAAGGCAGCTTACTCTAGTGTAGTCCTATGGATCTCTTTGACTCACCTCTCACGGCCAAAAGCTCCTCCCTCTAGCCTCAAGAAGTGCAAATGGATGGAGAAGGCGGAGCTACGCCGCTCCGACACAACCGGAGGTCTCTAAACTGCAGGGACCCCGGTTGAATTTTTGTCACCCCCTCGGTTCTATAAGAACCTAAACCGTCCTGGAGGGACGGCGACTAGGAAGCAAGCCTCACTGGTCACAGGGGTCTCGCAAACCCCCTGTTTGACACGAAGGGAAAGCTTCTGAAAGGCAACAAAAAGGCACCCCCCCCTTGCAGGCGGATAAGGCGACGGGAAAGCTTCGGAATGAAAGGAAGTAAAAGTTATTATTATTATTATTTATTTAATTTATATACCGCCCTTCTTCCTCTCGGGACTCAGGGCGGTGAACAGCCACAGTAAAAACAGAAAATACAAAAGTTAAAATAACATATTTATATATATATTAAATACTTTGGCCCATAATTTAAAACCCAATACTAAAACTCAATTAAAACAAAGCTATGACAGGCCGGCTGCGTGAAAGTAAAAGTGCAACACTGGGAAGGTATTCTACCTTGCTTCTGAAACATTTTGCTAAGAAACTTTTTTTTCTTTTTACTAAAGCCTTGAATCTTGAAATAAGTGGCGGACTTAATTGAACTGAGAGATTTCTCCTGTTAATAGATGTTTTTGAAATGGAGGATTGAAGCGCAAGAACAAAGCCATTTCCGTTCGTGCTGAAAGAGATTGGATTATGTCTGGTTTTTTTACTTTCTTTTCCTTCTAATTTACTCTACTTAAAATTTTGAAATTTGGATTACTTTTACAATCTTAAGAATTATTTGTGGAATTTTATTGCGCATCTTTGAACTTAAACAAGGAATATACGTTAATTTTTCTTTGTTTTTGCTCCTCCTCTAACAAAGAAGATTGAAACATTCTTAAGCTACTTTGTTACATTGTATTGCCTTCGGAAATCGTTGGTGGATACTTATGAGCAGCTAAGATCTCTGATGCATTGAAGAAAGAACAAGCCAACAAACAGGAAGGCAATTAGACCTATTTTCCTATCTTGTGGATTTGCCAACATGTCCACATACATAGATGTGCATACCACAGAAAATCAGAAACCTTTGGCTGAAATTCTGAATGAAATAAAACAAAGTAATAAAAGAATAAATGACATATTGGACAGAAAGTTATTTACTATATCAAGCGAAGACCAATTGAAGACTTCAGAAATTAAAGAAAAAGAGGAAAAAGATCAAGACAATGAACTTAATTTAACTGAAGAAGATGATGATGATGTAAACTCATTAAATGGTGGGAAAAGTACAGAGGAGGGGACAACCCCTAAAGAATATCAGGAATTTGGATTCCAGCTTGACCGTCAAGGAGAAGAAAAGAGAAAAGAAAAAAAAGGAGAAATCTCTCCAGGAATAACCTTGACATTTAAAAACAAACAATATGTAAGTATAGGAGCTGGTCAGCGTTATGATTTGACAGTTATAATGGATAATGAAGTGCCAAAAGAAGCTGATGAAGGACCCGGAAAAGGAAATAAAAAGAGATGGGGACCACAAATAACAGAAGAGACAAATTTAATCCTCTACTGGAAAGACACTGCTTGATAAGGAAAATTACTATCTCTTGATGATTAATAACAAGCCAGACTGTGTTTAAAATAGCATCAAAGGATTATTAGCTAATTGACAGTCAATAACAATTATAGACACCTACAATAAGATTAATCTATAATAAATGTTTTAGTCAATGATACATATTTACTTATCTATAGATGAAAAGTTACGAACATAAGATAGAATGCAAATAAATTTAAGGTGGTATTAGATACTATTTTTTTTCTTCCAATAATAAATTTTTATTTACAAATTTTAAAAACAAAAAAAAGACAAAAACAAAACAAATTTTCCCATTGCACACACAGACAATATATTGCAACAAGCAAGTCTAAGTATACACCCATTTAAACCGATAGCTACCAGAGAACAATTAGGACTATTTTAGGTTTTCTTTTCTATGTTTCATCCACTTGTACCATAAATTCCAGCAGTTGTAATAATCCAAGTCCTTCTGGTTTCTGAGTATTTTTGTTAGGCGATCTGTTTCCGCGCATTCTGAGATTTTCCAGAGCAGTTTGCTATCTGAGGGTAGTAACTCGTTCTTCCAGTCCTGTGCAAAGAGTATTCTGGCTGCTGTAGTAATATGGAGGGTCAGATACCATATGTCTTTGTTTATATTATCGGGCTTCATTCCCAATAAAAAAGTCTCTGGCTTCATGTCGACTGTGTATCCTGTGATCTCTGTAATCCATTTCCTAATTTTTAACCAGTATTTGCCTGCTTGGGGACAAGTCCACCATTGATGATAGTAAGTCCCATTTTTATTCCCACACTTCCAACACTCTGGGGACATTCCTGGGTACATTTTGGCAATCCTTGCGGGTGGCAAGTGCCAGCGATAAACCATTTTGTAAATATTTTCCTTATAGGAGGTTGCCAGAGTGAGCTTCATATTTTTGGACCAGATTTCATTCCACTTATCCAGGTCAGGAGAGGACCCAAGATTTTTTCCCCAGGCAATCATGGAGTCCTTAATCACCTCATCACCAATCCATCCTTTTATCAAGAACTGGTGACATCTAGAGATTAGTTTCTCTTCTGCTCCCAATAAAATTTTATCCAGTTCCTGGATTGTTCTATATATTCCTCCCTTCTCTTTATCTCTTCTGGTTTTGGATTTTATTTGAGCATAAGCCCACCAGTCTATCTCTATGCCTGCCTTTGAGATGTCCTCCCGCGTTTTTAATTCCCCTAGAGCAGTGGTTCCCAAACTTTTTCAGTCCACCGCCCCCTTGGTGCTACAAACTGATCCTCCGTGCCCCCCACCAGTGGTGGGTTTCAAATTTTTTTAGAACCTATTCTGTAGGTGTGGCCTATTTTGTGGGCGTGGCTTGGCAGTCATGTGACCGTGTGGGAGTGGCCACCTTGTAAAATGTAGTGAAACTCATTTAACAACGCTCTTGCTTAGCAACTAAAATTTTGGGCTCAATTGTGATAATAAATTCTTTCTTTTTCATTCTTTCTTTCCTTCCTTCCTTCCTTCCTTCTTTCTTTTCACTCTCCCCCTCTTTCTTTTTTTCTTTCTTTCTTTCCTTCCCTGTGTCACTCTCCCTGACTTTCTTTCTTTTTTTCTTTCTTTCTTCCTTTCTCTTCCCCTTCCTTCTTTCTTGTGTCACTCTCCCCCTCTTTCTTTCTTTCCTTCCTTCCTTGTGTCACTCTCCCCCTCTTCCTTCCTTCCTTCCTTCCTTCCTTTTTTTCTTCCTTTTTCTTCCTCTTCCTTCCTTTCCTTTCCTTCCTTTTTTCCTTTCTTGTGTCATTCTCCCTTCCTTCCTTCCTTCCTTCCTTCCTTCCTTCCTTCCTTCCTTCCTTCCTTCCTTCCTTCCTTCCTTCCTCCCTCCCTCCCTTCCTTCCTTCCTCTCTCTCTCTCCCCCCCACTCTCTCACACATACTTTCCAGTTGGTGAAAATTTCTGTTTTGCCAGCTGGGAGGCTAGCAAAGAAGACTCATTTTCCCTGCTGCCCGCAGCTCTCAGAGGCAGGAGGCAGGGAAGTGAGCCCTAGGCCTCATTTCTGCCTCCTTCTTCGAGAGCTGGCTTCAGGGATGGCCAGCCTCTCCCACCACTGCACCCTTCATTCACCTTCCACCCGGAGGCTCTGCCGGCAGTCGCCTCCCAAGACGGCTGCGAGCCTTCCAAGGAGGATGCTGGACATTGGGGGTGGGGGTGGCATCTGCTGTTTCTGCTGCTGCTGCAACTGGTAATGCAGGCTTCTCGCATTAAGTTGCAGGCGCACAGATTCCAGCAGCTGCGTTTTGCTTTGAAACTTGCTGCCCCAGCAACCCGAAGGGGACATTCTCCCAGCAACTTTCTCTCTTGCAAAACAGGTGCGCGAGGCCCCCAATGATCTGATGGGAACCGTGAAGAGCCAAACTGTGCCCAGCCATCCTTACTCCCTCCCAGCTAAGGGTGGGAGCACCTGAGATGCCGCTGGAAGAATGTCCCCTTTGGATTGCTAGGAAAGCAAGTTTCAAGGCAAAACGCAGCTGCTGGAATCGCCCCGTTTCCAATGGGGGGGGGGGAATCCATGTTTTTCCTCCATCTCCATGGATCCCCCCCTATTGGAAATGAGGTGGCCGTGAAAGGGAAGGGAGCACCCCCCCGCGTGTCTTCTTGAAACAGCAGGAGGAGGAACGGGGGGGGGGGAGTTTGGTTGTTTGAAAAGCCCCGCGTGGAACTCCCCTCCTATTCCTCCTCCGGCTGTTTGAAGACACGCGGGGGGCGCTCCCTTCCTTTCACAGCCACCTCATTTCCAATTGGGGGAGATCCATGGAGATGGAGGAAAAACATGGATTTCTCCCCCCCACCTCATTGGAAACGAGGCGGCTGTCAAAGCAAGGCAATGCCCCCCCCCCAGAAGAAGAAACAGAAGGGGAGTTAGCGTCAGCCCTCCGCCCGCCCGCCAAGCGGTAGTTGGGTTGGGTGGGCGCTGGGCCCCCTGTCCTGGCCAAGTGGCGCTCGTGGTTGCCGCCGTGCCCACGCCCCGGGCTGCCTGCTGAGGAGGAGGAGGAGGCAGGGGCGTGTTGTTGGCAGTGGGCAGGGGTGGGGTGGGTGCAGCACTGCAGCCCTTGCCCTTGGGGCTCTTCTTAAGGGACATGCTGGCTGGCGCTGCTTCAGGGGGGCTCGGCTGCCGCACCTGCCTGGTTCTGCCTGCCCCACCCACCACCGCGCTCAAGCCGGGCTCTCCCCCCAAAGCCGCCCCGCACCCCTTGCCTCTCACGTGGGGAGGTTGCAAGACATGCGCCGGATCTTCCGCACCGCTTCCCCAGATGCATGGAGGGGCCAAAAGCGGACGCACTGGAGCTCCATCCCTGGAGACTTTTCAGAAGGAAGGAGGCAGCCCCTGATCTGGACTAGTGGAGGCTCTAGTCCTGCTTGAGCAGGGGCTGGACTAGAGGACCTCCGAGCTCTCTTCCAGCTCCCTCCGGTTCACTTTGGGGCTGGAGCAGAGGCTTCCTTCCTCACAGGAGAGGCGTGCGCGCATGCGCGCTGCTTCAATCTCCATCCCCGACTGGCTCTGGGGTCCCCTCCTCCCTCCGCAAAAGCCCCTGCCAGGCCAGCAAAGATCCCATCTGGACCAGGTGGCGCTGGGACCCCCTGTGCCCTCCGCGCCCTCGCAGTGGCTCCCTTGCTCTGAGCTGCGCTTTGGAGTGGGCAGCGATCCCTCGAAAGACCCCAAGTTGGTCCTCCTCCTCGCCCGGATCCAGAGCGGCGCTCCCCGCCTGGCCTTTGTCCTTGCTGGCTGACTAGAGGACCTCCGAGCTCTCTTCCAGCTCCCTCTGGTTCACTTTGGGACTGGAGCAGCAGCTTCCTTGGGGCCAGCAGGGACAAAGGCCGGGCGGCGAGCGCTGCGCTGGATCTGGGTGAGGAGGAGGACCAACCTGGGGGCTTTCGAGGGATCGCTGCCCGCTCCAAAGCGCAGCTCAGAGCAAGGGAGCTGTGGGGGCGCAGGGGACCAGTGCCGCCTGGTCTGGATGGGATCTTTGCTGGCCTGGCAGGGGCTTTTGTGGAAGGAAGAGGGGACGCTGGAGCTGGTCGGGGACAGGAGATTGAAGCAGCGCGCGCACACGCCTCTCCTGGGAGGAAGGTGGTGATTGGAGGGGAGGGTGGTGACGTTGCTTAAAGTGAAACCCGCTATTTCCAGGTTTGTTTTAACGATGTCGTCCTGCCCACGCCGATAGGCTTTAACAGCCCATCTTCCGATCGGCAAGTTTCTTCCTCACCCTCAGCGCCCCCCTGTTGCCTCCTAGTGCCCCCCTGCAGCCGTTTGGCCTCCTAGCACCCCCCTAACGCAGGCCACCGCCCCCTGGGGGGCGTTACCGCCCACTTTGGGAACCACTGGTCTAGGAGGTCCTGGTAAGTCAGTTGTATTTTATTATTATATAATGCTGAATGTGTCACGGCCTCCAAAGGAACAACCCAGGTCGGAACCATTGAATAATACTTGAACCTCACTCTTTCCCAGGCTTCCAATAGGGTTTTCCTGAGATAGTGGTTCTTAAAGTGGCTACAATTTCCCCCCCTCTCTCTCCACATAAAATGATGCCACCCTTGTCCTAGATCGTGACCTTCTAATGTGAGTACCCGCTTCCTTCTCAGCAGTATCCAATCTCTTACCCAAGTCAAGTTTGCTGCCTGGTGGTAGAACTCCCATTTTGGCAACCCAAATCCTCCTCTGGCTGGTGATTCTTGGAGCATTTTCAATTTGATAAATAATAATAATAATAATAATAAATTTTATTTATATCCCGCTCTGTCTCCCCGAAGGGACTCGAGGCTCGAGGGATCCTAGCTTTCTTCTTCTGCCAAATAAATTTCCTCACATAATTGTCTAATAATTTGAAGAAGCTATTGTCTAATCTCACCAGGGCAGTTTGGAATAAATAGATCCATTTTGGGAGAACGTAAGTTTTGATTATTGCTATTTTACCTAATAGGGAGAGTTGCAGGTTTCCCCACTTTTCTAGGTCTAATTTTGTTTGGGTCAGTAATTTTTGATGGTTGTCTATCTTGATTGAAGTACATTTAGAAGTTAGCCAAATACCTAAATATTTTATTTTTTTTACAATTTGAAGGCCCAATTTTTTCTCTAGTTCATTTCATTGATTTAATGCCATGTTTTTAACTATTATCTTTGTCTTATCCTTGTTAATTTGGAAACCTGCAACTCTACCATATTTTTCTGTTACCTGAATTAATTCATTTCCTGATTCTAAGGGGTCTTCTAAGATAAAGGCTAAGTCATCAGCGAAGGCCTGGATTTTATACTCTTCCGCTCTAATTTTTAGTCCCTTTATCTCCTGGTTCCTCCTGATTTCCCGGAGAAGAGGCTCCAATATGAATATAAATAGGATTGGAGATAGTGGGCATCCTTGTCTTGTTCCGTTTTTAATCTCAATCCGTTCTGTTTCCTCTCCATTAATTAGAATTCTAGCTGTTTGTGTATTATAGATAGATCTTATTGCCCGCATAAAATTATCCCCAAATTCCATCTTTTCCAACAGGGTAAACATAAATTTCCAGTTGACTTTATCAAACGCCTTTTGGGCATCAATAAAGATAAATGCTGCTTCCTTATCCGGGTGGGCCTCATAGTATTCCAGGGCATTGATAATCATCCTCAAGTTATCTCTTATTTGTCTATGTGGGAGAAACCCATTTTGATCACTATGGATGTAGTGGTCCAGGAACCCTTTCATTCTCCCTGCCAAAATCGAGGTAAAGATCTTATAATCAGTATTCAGGAGGGATATAGGTCTGTAATTTCTAATCAGTGATAAGTCTGTTCCTTCTTTAGGAATCAAGGAAATATATGCCTCTGTCCAAGAAGGTGGAATCCGGCCATCAAGGAGGACTCCATTAAAGACCTCTGTCATATATTTTGTTACCATGTCTATGGTTTTTTTATAAAATTCCGTGGGTAGCCCATCTGTGCCAGGGGTTTTCCCGGTTTTCTGCTTTTCGATTGTTATCCGAACTTCACTTTCTGTGATTTCTTTATTAAAAATTTGCCTTACCTCCTCCGATAGTTTGGGGAGGCCCAACCTTCCTATGTACTGTTCAATTTCTTGCCCCCCCCCCCAATCTTCTCTCTTATATAATTCCGAGAAAAAATCTTGTATGATCTTCCTCTTACCTTCCCTGTCAATTACCCACCCTCCATTGCTATCTTTCAATCCACCTATTTTGCTCCTTTCTTTTAACTTCTTAATTCTATAAGTTAACCATCTTCCTGGTTTATTAGCATTTTCGAAAAATCCTTGCTCTGCCCACTTGATCTTTTCAGCAATCTCCTCTTGATCCACTAAGTTAATCTTGTGTCTAATCAACTTCTTTTCCTCTACTAATGTCAAATCCTTCGGATTTTCCTGTAGTCTTTTTTCCACTTTCCCTAAGTCATCGAATAGTTTTAAGCGTTCTTTCTTTTCCAACCTCCGTTTCCTTATCATCTTTTTAATCACTAGCCCCCTAACTATCCCAATTATTTTGTAGGTTTGTGTCTTCTTTCTTGTTTTCTTTGAAAAAAAATCAATTTATCTCTTAATCCAATCCACGAAATCCTCATCTTTTAGGACCCTCGTATCCATCTTCCATCTTATCTTTTTCTTCAATCCCTTCCATGTTATTAATAAAGGGCTATGATTCGCCCAATCATTAACCCCTATCTCCAGTCCAGAAACTTGCTCTCCTAGTTCCTGTGTCATCCAGACCATGTCTATACGTGATAATGAATTATGTCTAGGGGAGAAAAATGTATATTGTCTTTCTTCTGGGTGTCTCTCCCTCCAGATATCCTGAAGTCCCAACTCATCTTTCATTCTAGCCCACTCATTTGGCAACCCCCTCCTATTTTTCTTTTCCGCTCCCCCAGACAATCGTGTCCCAGGTGTATAATCCACATTACTATCCGATATAGCGTTAAAGTCCCCGAGCAGGCAAATATGGTCATAGTTTAATTCAATCAGTTTTTTATGTATATTTCCATAAAAGGACTTTTGATTCCCATTAGGAGCATATATAACAACTAATGCACATTTCAATTGTCCAATCTCTATTTCTATTAACAACAGATACTATTGAAGAACTATAAGAATAGAATTATGAGTCACATTAAGAGTAATGGAAAAATTATAGTTAATACTGGTTGATAATGGGAATTGTTATATTTAGATGATTAATAATTACTTAATTACTTAGATGGTTATAGAATATTGCTGAAAAATTACTAATTCGTTAATAACTACTTATAAAACTTAAGATTGTTTTATATTATATTATTATGGAATTTATATTGGTATGTTGGGATTAAATAAGGGATGTTAATAGGTGGTCAGGTTCTAAAGACACTCTTTAAGAAGAAATAGATTGATGTTAAAATATCTGATAAGAACTGTGGGATATTGATATTAAGGTACATGATAAATTTTTAGATCTAAAATTTATAAAAAGAATTACTTATGAATAATAATCATTTCAGAGATGCACAGAATTTATGAATACCCAGTTAGAATGTCTTTTAAAGGACATAATTTAGAGTGGACTTTTCCTTTTTAAATCTATTTTTTCTCTCTCTTTGTTGGTTTTATAAATAGAATGCCATTACATAGTCATACTTTATATAAAAGGATGTTAAAATAACTAGTAAGATTAGGGTCGAGATATAAGAATTGTAATAATTGATATGAAAAATAAGTGATAACTTTTGAAGAAAGTTATAGAAACTTGTGATAAATTTGATGGATTGGATCATGACACACACTTGAAAGTAAAACAGGAAGACTGGAAATGGGGGGGGGGGGTGTCTGTCTGCCAAGAACAAAGAATGCTTATTAACAAGAAATATGCATGTGTAAAACATGTAGCAATTATGGGGAGCTAGGTAACAGTTTGCAGACCTCAGCTAAAAGTTAGAGGCGAACATGGGCTACAGCAAATGAAATGTGTATTAGATAATTCCTGGGCCATTCATTAGCTAAGAGCTAGGAATGGGACAGCTATAGACCAATAGAACAAATTGTAGAATTATTACTAAAATGTTTATTAGATGATGTCTCTTGTTATCCCACCTTCTCCTTTAGTGAAAATGTATAAAAGCTTCCTTAATCCTTTGTTCTGGGTTCTTGGCCTTTTGTCCAGGAACCCTTTTTCTTGGAGTACTCCAATAAAAAGCAAACAGAAAACCTGCACCTCGTGTCTGGCATTCATCATTGGCTTCGGCACCAGGCTCAGACCCAAATTGGGGACATCAATTGATACATTCTTAAAAAATGATAACTTGTAATGAAAGATGGCTTTTTGATGTTTTTTTTCGGTGAAGTTTGTATTATTTGTGTTTATGTTAAAAAATTAAAAAATTATTAATAATAAAAAAAAGAAGTGCAAATGGATGAAATAATCTCCTTCCTTACTTTTACTCTCCAGAAAACTAGAGAGGTCAGTTCTGAGATGTTTTCTCCATCAGATTTCATGGGACCATTGCCTAGACTACAGCTTTTCCTCCTGTCTCCCAAGGCAATTCCCACATATCATTACCCTCCCCTCCTTCCCTCCTCTTGTGCATTTACAGTATTGTCAAGGCATTTAATTTCTCCACTGAGAGCCTCAATCTGCTACCTAGCTGCTATTCTCACAAGGGGAGTGTGTGTGTGGGGGGGCGGGGAGGTGGCCAGGCATTTTATGCCTGCATCACCAGACTGGAGATTACTAAGGGGCTACTACTCTGCTACTTCTTGTCATTTTGGCAAAGCAGGCAGGAGGGCAAGGGAGGCTCAACTTCACTCAGCCTGTCCCAGGGGTAGGTTTGAATTTTTTTTTACTACTGGTTCTGTGGGTGTGGCTTTTTTGGTGGGTGTGGCTTGATGGTCATGTGACTGGACATGTGTGGCTTCATGGCCATGTGACTGGTTGGTCATGTGACTGAGTGGGCGTAGCTGGTTGGTCATGTGACTGGGTAGGCGTAGCTGCTTGGTCATGTGACTGGGTGGGTGTAGCTGCTTGGTCATGTGACTGGGTGGATGTGGCCAACTTGACATCACTCACATCAAGGGGTGCCTTGCCTGGCCTCTCCTCGCCTCAAAGATCTCAACAAGATACAATTTTTCTGTCTATTTATTTACTACTAAACATCCAAAATATACTGTTTAATCCTATGTATATATGCCATATGTGTACATACATATTACATAGCATAGTGTATAGGCACACAAAAAGATACATTATCTACTATATGTACTGTATGTGTATGTACACACACACACACACATTTGCAATAGGTACATGATATTTGCCATCACTTCTCATATCTGGTAAAAAAGCCCATTGCACACAGAAAATGTTGACACTATTCTTAATTACTATTTAAACGGTGGAAAGTTGGATAACACCAATAGGCATCAGAAGAAGAGGAGGAGGAGGTGGTTTGCCAATTTTAGATCGATTTGAGCCAAATATGACAAAATAATCCAGATGGAATAGAATAGAATAGAATAGAATAGAATAGAATAGAATAGAATAGAATAATTTATTGGCCAAGTGTGATTGGACACACAAGGATTTTGTCTTTGGTGCATATGGTCTCAGTGTACATAAAAAGGTTTCCCAATATAAGGTTTCCTGCTGAAGCAGGGGGTTGGACTAGATGACCTCCAAGATCCCTTCTAGCCCTATATTGCTGTGCCAGGGTTAGCAGTCCTTCTCTCTCTTTCGCTCATGTTTTAGGAATCACATCTAAAGGACCTCTAGAAGTCTTGTTCAAAACTGATTGTACTCCGTGACAAAAGCTTTAGCTCAATATTTCCTTTCTCCCTCCCTCCTTCCCTCCTTCCCTCCCTCCCTCCCTCCCTCCCTCCCTTCCCTCCTCCTCCCTCTTTCTCTTCTGCAATTAAAAACCTCCTTCCGAGGTTTCAGTTTAAAGCAGGGCTCTCCAAAGTTTACAACATCAAGACTAGTGGACTTCAACTCCCAGAATTCCACAGCCAGCCATGCTGTAAGTTTGGAGACTTCTGATTTAAAGTGATAGCATTTGGTTTTCTTTGCCAAGGATCTCCCAGCTGAAAAGTGAGTCCTGATTTTTTCCTTCTAACACTTCTTTCTTTCTTTCTTTCTTTCTTTCTTTCTTTCTTTCTTTCTTTCTTTCTTTCTTTCTTTCTTTCTTTCTTTCTTTCTTTCTTTCTTTCTTTCTTTCTTTCTTTCTCCCTTACCTCCCTCCCTCTCTTTCTGTCAGGCAAACCAGCAGGTAAAAAATATTTAAAAAGTAAACAAAAACAAAAACCCAGCTTCTGTGGATTGCACGCGTCAAGCCTTTTTTCCCTGCTGGTTCAGGGAAACCGGTTCAGGCATTTCACCTCTGCCTGGAACTCAATAAAGCTGATCCACTGACCTCCTGCGGAGTCCTCACAAAGAAGGAGAGTGTGTGCTACAGCATGTGTCCCTCCTCCCGTGGTCTCCTCAGTGCTTGCTTGTGCTCCCCCTCCCCACTCTAGCTTGATTGCAGGAGGAGTGACTGGCCAGGCCGGGCTGGATGCCAACCTCAGAAGGCAAGCAGGAACAATGGTGGAGGTAACAGAGGGCATCAAAAGGCAAAAGAAGGGGAAAACACCAGGACAAGATGGATTACCAGCAGAACTGTACAAAACATTACAAGAAGTATTAAGCAATGTAATGTTGAAACTATTTAATGACCTACTAAGGGAGGCAAAGAAGCCGGAAACATGTACGGAGGCATATATAACTCTTATACTAAAAGAAGAGTTAGATCCACAACAAGTAAAGAACTATAGACCTATTTCACTATTAAACATGGATTATAAATTTTTTGCATCAATAATGAAAGAAAGAATGAAGAGACTCTTAAATGAATTTATACACATAGACCAAAATGAATTCCTCTCTAAGAGACAGATTAGAGACAATATGCAAATTGTATTGAATAGGCTAGAGTACTATGAAGCCAACCCAGAGAAGCAAATGGCATTGTTATTTCTGGATGCGCAAAAGGCCTTTGACAAAGTGAATTGGCAATTTATGATAATGCAATTACAAATGATGGAATTTGGTGAGGGATTTATAAATATGATTAAAACAATTTATAAGAATCAATCGGCAAAGGTAATGGTAAACGGTGACATGACTGGAAAGGTTGCGATCACAAAGGGAACTAGGCAAGAGTGTCCACTATCACCATTATTATTTATATTGACACTAGAAATTTTGAATAGAGAAATACGACAAAGCAAAGAGATAAAAGGTATGCGGGTCAAGAAAGAAGAATATAAATTACAAGCATTCACGGATAATTTGGTGCTTATTATGAAGGATCCAATAGAAACAGGGCCAAAACTAGTTGAAACAATAGAAGAGTATGGAGAAGTAGCAGGTTTGAAGATTAATAAAGACATAACAAAAATCTTGGTGAAAATATGACAGAAAATCAAAAAAGAGCAGAGAAATTTGGAGTGTTTCTGCAGGACAAAATCACTCAGATTCGGAACGAGTTGCCCTCCACTGAAAGTGATCCAGTCGATTTGTCCGGTGCTGGTCTTGAGATAACACCTTGGGAGGAGTTTGATTTTGTCACTACCGAGGATATGGACAGGTTGCTGAGGAACCTTAGGGCCACCACATGTTTATTGGACCCGTGTCCCTCCTGGCTTGTACTGGCATCCTGGGAGGTGACACGAGGCTGGCTCCAGGATATTGTGAACGCGTCTTTGAGCGAGGGGTTCTTACCTACCACCTTGAAAGAGGCAGTGGTGAGGCCTCTCCTCAAAAAGCCTTCCCTGGACCCAGCATTGTTGGAAAATTACCGTCCGGTCTCCAACCTTCACTTTCTTGCGAAGGTTGTAGAGAGTGTGGTGGCTCAACAGTTTCCTCGTCACCTGGAGGAAGTTGATTATCTAGACCCGTGCCAGTCCGGCTTCTGACCCGGTCACAGCACTGAGACGGCATTGGTCGCGTTGGTTGATGATCTCTGGAGGGCAGAGATAGATTGCTCCTCTATCCTAGTCCTATTAGACCTCTCAGCGGCTTTTGATACCATCGACCATGGTATCGATTTATTATTTATTTATTGTTGTTGTTATTTATTGTTTTTATGCTACCTGTGCACCGCCCCGAGTCCCCGTGGGGAGAGGGGGCGGTATAGAAATAATAAATTATTATTATTATTATTATTATCTTATTGCACCGGTTGGGGAGGTTGGGGCTGAGAGGTACCGTTCTGCGGTGGTTCTCGTCCTACCTCTCTGGTCGGTCGCAATGGGTGTTGACAGGGGGGCAGAGGTCGGCCCCGAGGCCCCTCACATGTGGGGTTCCTCAGGGGTCGGTCCTCTCGCCACTTCTGTTCAACACCTACATGAAGCCGCTGGGCGAGATCATCCGTGGTTTTGGGGTGGAATACCATCTGTATGCTGACGACACCCAGCTGTACATATCCACCCCAAACCACCCCAACGATGCTGTTAAGGTGCTGTCCCGGTGCTTGGAGGCCGTACGGGTCTGGATGGGTAGTAACAAACTCAAGCTCAACCCGTCCAAGACCGAGTGGCTGTGGTTTCCGGCACCCCGGTTCAGCCAGATAAGTCCAACACTGGCCATTGGGGGTGAACAACTGGCCCCCGTGGAGAGAGCGCACAACTTGGGTGTCCTCCTGGATTCCCAGCTGTCCATGGAGGACCATGTGACGGCCATGGCCAGGAGGGCGTTTTATCAGGTACGCCTGATACGCCAGTTGCGCCCCTTACTGGATTGGGGGGCCCTTCGCACAGTCACTCAAGCGCTTGTGACATCCCGGCTGGATTACTGTAACGCTCTCTACATGGGTCTCCCCTTGAGGTGCACTCGAAGGCTACAGTTAGTGCAGAATGCGGCCGCGCGGGTGATTATGGGTGCCCCAAGGCAAGCCCACATAACACCTCTCCTGCGCGAGCTGCACTGGCTGCCTGTGGCCTTTCGAGTGCGCTTCAAGGTGTTGACAACCATCTTCAAATCGCTCCATGGCTCGGGGCCTAGCTATATACGAGACCGCCTTCTGCCCCATACATCCCTTCGTCCGATCCGCTCCCACAGAGAGGGTCTTCTCCGGGTACCGTCGGCCGGGCAATGCCGGTTGGCGACGCCCAGGGGAAGGGCCTTCTCTGTGGCGGGCCCGGCCCACTGGAACGACCTACCCCCAACCTACGCACCACCTCGGACCTCCGCCTCTTCCGCCAACGTCTTAAGACGTATCTATTCCAACAAGCCGGCCTAGCATAGCCCCCCGTTTCTGACTTTTATCTATAAATTTTAATTTTCAGGGTTTTAAATGGGTTTTTTAGCATGGGATTTAATTTAATATGTTTTTAATAATGTATATTGTCTTTTGTTATGGTTTTTAATAATGCCTGTGCACCGCCCTGGGTCCTAACAAGGAGAAGGGCGGGGTATAAATTCGAAAAATAAATACATAAATAAATAAGTTGATATTGAAGGAGAAGGGGGGGGGGATTCCACACATACCTTCGACTAGGGTCAGATCTCAGATTTCTACAGCAGGCCTGTGACGCGTGACAATTTACAACCTGCTGCAGCACTTCATTGGTGGATGTGATTTATGACACAGACTGAGGGGAGGGGAGATACAGGGGTAAAGTTCAGCCACCATTAAACGGAAATCAGAGCTGGCTCCACGGCAGGCAATGCTCCTAATAAATGACTGGATTTCTTTTGAACTTTGTCTCGAAGCTCGTAAATTAATTAGGGCATCTTTTAGAAACCTCACAGAGAACCAGATCTGACTTTTAAAATCTATCAAGATTACCAGGTTTCCTGAATCCCAGGGTCTCCAATCACTTCCCAATATTTGGGGTGCTTGGAGGGAAACTCAGGCAACCATGGCAGAGGGCGGACTATCCAAAGAGAGCCTAATTGTAGCTGGAGGAGTGAGGCCAGCTCCAGACATCAAAGCTCCAGACATCAAATCTGAGATGCCTTTCCCAGCAGCAGAAGCAAGAAGGGATAAGTACTGGTGGAAATTAGCCCCAAAAGAAGCTGAAGTTGAGTTCCCTTACCCCAATGCCCAGAAAAAGGGAAGGGTCCTGAGTGAGCTGGCATGGGTGGACTGGATGTGGGACTGGGAACAAGCCAGGCTCCCAAAGCCCCAGATGGAATCCCTGGGGAGTGCAATAGAGCAACTGCCCTCTAGGGAGCTTTCAATTCAAAGTGATGCCTTTCGGACTACAGCCCCCCCCCCCCGCGTTATTCATGCAGTTAATAAATGAGGTGCTGCATGAGCACCTCTACAAGGGGGTCCTGGTGACATCCTCATCTGCACTGAGACCCTGGATGACCACATACCCCTGGTCCAACAGGTACTGGAAAAACCTCTGGCAGCCAACCTGTACATCAAGCTATCAAAATGTGAATCCCACCGTGCACGGCTAGACTACCTGGGTTACCGAGTGTCAAATGAGGGAATAGAGATGGACCCAGCCAAAGTACAAGCCAACCTAGGCTGGCAACCCCCTCGCACCCGCAGACAGCTACAAAGCTTCCTAGGGTTTGCTAGAAAGATAACAGGAGCTACACGTTGCGGCGCTAACACAGTTTTCCAGTCTCTCTGGATAAGCCGTGCATTCCTAATCATCTGGATGGTCCTATCCAGACCCGAACCATCCTGAAGAGACGGTGGAAGTAAGGGGAATTTCTGGGGGTCCCAGAGACATCCGCAAAGTCTCTGGAGACCTGGGAAAAAGCCCCTTTTGCCAGTGATTAAGAGACAGCCCCCAGGCTACCAAAACTGCAGACAGCTCCTGAACATAAGCGCAGGAGAGAGAAGCATGCCGGTTTTGGTGACAACTTTTTAATTCTTTTTTTTACTTTTTTTTTTTTTTTTTTTTAATTGAAATTTTTATACTGTTTTACAATATATCACCCAGTGCTGTACAAAACAAAAGGAAGAGTTGGTTTCAAGTATCATCTATTATCTTTAGGATCTCCAAAATCCACGTTCCCTCGGTACAGGCGTCGAGACGTCCAAAGTTCCAAGTGCATAGTCCACAAATGGCTTCCAAGTCTTCCAAAAGATATCGTTTTTATAAACCCCCTCTCTAAATTTAATATCACACGTCATTTTATCATTTAAGGCTAATTTCCACATTTCACAGTACCATTCTTCTATTTTAATATTTACCTCTATTTTCCAATATCTTGCTATTACAATTCTACCCATTATAATCATGATTCTAATCAGTTCTTTCTCATGTTTTGTTAACTCTGGTTCATTAATTATCAATAACAATATAGTTTCTGGTCTCAATATTATTATTCTTTTCATCATTTCACACATCGTTCTTTCTAATTGCTGCCAAAACTTTTTAATTTTCACACATTTATACCACATATGCTCATAAGTTCCCAATTCCGTATTACATCTCCAACATTTATCACTCATTTTTTTATCTATCAGTGATAATCTTAGTGGGGTCCAGTACCATTTCCAAACAACCTTAAAATTATGTTCTTTAATCCTTATAGATAAAGTCCTCATAATCCGACTCTTCCAATTTTCGTTCCAATCCAAATCCAATATTTTAATCTTTAGATCTTCCTCCCAATTCCTTTTCATTACCATTTGTGGATTTCCATCAAAGTTTATAATCTTGTATATCTTACTGACGAGTCCTTTTAACCCAGTTTCATCCTTAATAATTTGAGATACTAAACTTTCAAATTTAGTTTTACTTCTATCTATGTTACATATTCCCCTTACTTTCATAGTCCATTTTTCTACCTGTATTTTTTCAAACCAATTTAACTCCAATTTTTGAATTACTTTTTTCTTCCTACTTTCAGTTCCTAAAGCTCTTAACCAATCTACTATATTTCCTATATTTTCATCCTCAATTACTTTGTTCCGACTTATATTAGTTTTAATCGGCCAACTTTCAGTTGTCTTTCCCAAAAACGTTATATCCGGAATCAATTTTTTAACAAATTTATTCCAAGTTTTACTCAACCCCTTTAACCAATAACTATTAATTGTCTTTTTTGTTTTTGCTCTATCTAAAAACCATATAGACCCAAATCTCTTAATATCTTTTAACTCCAGATCTCCCCAATGACCATCTCCACCTTTAAGTATTTTTATCACAGTTCTAATATTATACGCCCGATAATAATTAAGTAGATTGGGAATTCCCAATCCACCCTCTTTTTGGTTTTGATACCACAATTTCTTCATTAATCTTGGTCTTTTCCCACCATTACAGAATTTATCTAATTTCTTCTGATATTCTTCTATATCTTTCTCTGTCAAATTTAATGGTAGCATCTCAAATAAAAAGTTAAACTTTGGTAATAACATCATTTTGCACATTGCAATTCTACCAAACCAAGACAACTTTATCTCTTTATATTTATCTATCTTTTTCTCTACTTCCTTCAACATCACCTCATAATTAATTTTTTTTAATTCTCTAACTTTAAGTGAAAGTGTTATCCCCAAGTATTTCAATGTATTCTTAGCTCTTATCCCAAATTGTTCTTGCATACTCTCCCACTCCTTACCATCTTTATTCATTAATAATTCAGATTTTGACCAATTTACCTTTAAACCTGTCATTTCTTCAAATTCTATCAAATGTTTATTTATCCTCTTTAAATCTCTCTCTATATCTTTCAAAATAATCAAAGTGTCATCCGCATACAAATTTATCTTATATCCCTTGTAACCTTCCAACTCTTCATCTGCTTCTATCAATTTAATCAAAACCTCCATAACTAACAAAAATAATGTTGGAGACAAGGGACATCCTTGTCTCGTGCCTGCTTCCAATTTAATCTCTTCCGTCATTGTTCCATTCACCTTTACCTTTGCACTACTTTTTTGATACAGTTTTGAAATAACATGTATAAATTTATTACCAAAGCCTAATGCCTCGATAATTACTTTTATAGTATCCCATTGTACAGAATCAAAAGCTTTAAAAATATCTAACGATATTATACCTAATTCATCTCCATTATTCTCTGCTACATCTATAATATTCAATACTCTTCTAATTATATCACTCATATATCTACCTTTAACAAACCCTACTTGGTTATAACTTATATATTTGTCTATAAAACTATTTAATCTATTACTTATAATAGCTGTAAATATTTTAGCATCTTGGTTAATTAAAGAAATAGGTCGATAGGACTCGATCCTCTCAAGATCTTTATCCGGTTTAGGAATTATAGATATTACTGTCTTATTCCATGACATCGGGACTTCTCCACCATGTAAAATTCCATTGAATAATTTTTGCAGTTTTGGTACTATTAGTTCCTTGAAATCTTTATAAAATTCAGCAGGTAATCCATCTTCTCCTGGGGTCTTCCCTAATTTTAACTCTTGTATTATTTCGTTGATTTCCTCCTGTGTTATATCTCTTTCCATCAAATCTTTGTATGTTTGATCTATTTTCATACCATATTTTCCAAGATGATTCTTCAATTTTTCTAAATCAATTGATTTCTTTAAGTATAATTTTTGAAAAAAATTCCTAGCTACTTCACATTTCTCCAATCTCTTATAACACCTTGTACCTTTTTCATCTATCAGAGAACCAATTTCTCTCTTTTGAGTTTTATTTTTCGCCATCTTTGCCAATAACCTAGAATTTTTATTACTAAATTCAAAAAAATCCCTATTCAAATATCTTAAATTTTTTTTAACCAATTCAATATCTTCTTCTATCAATTTAGTTTTTAATAAGGTCACTTCCTCCAAACATTTTTTATCTTTCGTAAGTGAGAATTGGTTCTCCAATATCTTAATTTGTCTTGTATCCTGATCAATTTTAGCTTTGTATTCTCTATATTTCCTGCTTGACAATTTAATACTTTCTCCTCTAAATATGGCTTTCGCTAACACAGTTTTCCAGTCTCTCTGGATAAGCCGTGCATTCCTAATCATCTGGATGGTCCTATCCAGACCCGAACCATCCTGAAGAGACGGTGGAAGTAAGGGGAATTTCTGGGGGTCCCAGAGACATCCGCAAAGTCTCTGGAGACCTGGGAAAAAGCCCCTTTTGCCAGTGATTAAGAGACAGCCCCCAGGCTACCAAAACTGCAGACAGCTCCTGAACATAAGCGCAGGAGAGAGAAGCATGCCGGTTTTGGTGACAACTTTTTAATTCTTTTTTTTACTTTTAAAAGAACACCCTACATTTGGTGACTTAGGCAAAATAGAGGATAACCAGAGGCTCAGCGGGCAGATTTAAGCATGGTTAATTGAAACCTTCTGTTTTGCTTTCCCTTTTTATTGCTGAAAATAAGGCTGGACTTTCACTACAATTTAAAGTGGATTTGTTGTTGGTTTTTTTTTCTTTTTACTTCCTATTTCTTGGCTTTTGGAGTGAATTAAATAGACTTATAATTCTTCTATTAACTTCTCAAAAACTCTTTTTTCCTTTCCTCTTTTTTTATTACCTTTTGAGACCTTGGATTTTTTTTTCTTCTTTTGAATTTTTTTTTTCCTCGTAAGAGTTGAGACACAAGAGATTGGATACATTCTAACACTGCCACCTAGTGGATTCTGAAACAAAGTTGCTAACTCTCACTGTTGGAATTGTTTATAAAAAAATCTTTTATTCAAGGCCAAGACTCGATAAGAGGCAATTGTTTATGCAGGTGTTTCTTGTGGATCTTTAGTGTCTGGAAACCTACCCTGGAAGATGATGGAAACATTTAGGGGAAAATTGGAGTGACCTTGGAAAGGCTTCTACATCAAAAGAAAACACATTGAGCTTTCTATTTTTTTGTTATTGTTAGCAGTGTTCACATTAATTTGCCTGGGCTGTGATGATCTCTCTTTATTTGAAGCTTTGAATTTTTTGAAGGGAGGAATATTGTGGGTTTTTTTTCCTTACCCTTCTTCTTCCCTTTGAGATTTTTAAGACGTACGAGATATCTGGTTGTTTTCTTTTTCTTTTAAATGGACTAAATTAAGGGAAGCTGCAAAAAAACTATTCTTTTGCATTTTTTCTCTTTCCTCTTCTTTTTTGGCCCCCTACAATTTTTACAGTGTTTTGACTTTCCTATTTCCCCCCCCCCCCCATTTTCTTCTTTCTTCTTTCCCTTTTTAAATTGGATTTTTTTCTTTTTTACATTTCTTATATTCTTTTTTATCCTAGTTTTCACCTCCTTGACCAACTTTTCTCTTCCTTTTTATACATCTATTTCTTCTTATTTTACACTCTTTGGGACATACCAGTGGCTATTTGGGATACTATTTTCCTCCGCTTTTTTGCCCCTTCTCTTTTCTCCTCTTTCCTTTTTGCCTTTTTGCAGGTAATTCTATTTGGATTAAGGTACAAGAAGAAAGAAAGAGCAAGAATAAAATTGAGAAGATGAGTAGAAAGACGACTCCAGTGGGTTCTACAACAATGAGCCCTGTTCCCTCTCTGGCAGGAGCGCAAAGGTCTATACATATGATTCAGCAGGAGAAAGAGAAGGAAAAAGAGAAGGCCACATTGTTAGATGCAATTATGCTAGCAATACAAAATCTACCAGCAAGCACTGATGAAAAACCTGCCTCACTTGTAAAGAAGTCTGAAAGTATGGAAAAGAGGATTGAGAATATAGAACAAAAAACAGGAAAAACAGAGGAAAAAATAGAAAATATCCAACAATGGATGATGAAACAAGAAGATAGAATGCAGAAAATAGATGAAAGAGAGCAACAAAGAGAGAAGAGGGATGAAGAACTTGATAGTAGATTGAGTGAAATGCAAAAAGAAAGCAGTGTAATAATAAGATTGGAAATGGAGCGCTCTGAATACTTCTTAAGATTTCAAAATATAATAGAAGAAAAAGGAGAGAATCTACAATAAATAATATCTGAAATTTTGACAGATGTGTTAGAGATACCCCAAGAGAAGTTGATGGATGACATAGACGAGGCATTTCGGGTAAATACAAGATTTGCAATGAGAAATGCTCTCCCAAGGGAAGTTCATGTAAGATTCACTAAAAAAGCATTGAAATTACAAATACTGCAGAAAATAAGAGATAAAAAGTTGGAATACAAAGATAAGGAGATTGTAGCTTTAAAGCAAATTCCAAGAAGAGTCAGAGAGAAGAGAAGAAAATATCAATTTTTGACCTCAATCTTCCTCAGGATAGGAGTTAATTATAGATGGCTGATACCAGAAGGCTTAATATTTCAATGGAAAGGACAAAGATATAGAATTGATACAATTGAAAAAGTGGAAATCTTTTATGCAGAACACCTGAATGGAAAAGCTGAGAAGACCAGAAAAGAAGAACTACTGGGACAACTTTTAGACATACCCACGACTGAAACTGAGAACTTGCTGGGCGCTGTAGGTGGAACTGACATTGGAGAAGGAGCAGTAGGGGGAGTAGAAACTAGAGGACAACAGGAACCAAGATCAACTAGAGCTATAAATCCTACATATAAAATATAATGATGAAAGAAAAAAAATGTTTTCAATTAACATAAATGGACTTAATTCGGCAAGTAAAAGAAGGAAAATATTTCACAAATTAGAAAAACTAAAATTAGATATAATTTGTTTACAAGAAGTACATATTCATCAAAAATACGGTTACTTATTAAAACAACCAAAATGAATGGAGAATTGACAGATCCTATTAAAATAAAGAGAGGAACAAGACAAGGCTGCCCATTATCACCGCTACTCTTTGTTCTAACTCTAGAAGTTTTAAACAGAAGGATCAGAGATGAGGAAGAAATAAAGGGAATGACAATTAAAAAAGAAGAGTATAAGTTGCAAGCATTTGCAGACGATCTAGTCTTTATTCTTGAGGAGCCCTTTGAATCTGCACCTAAATTGATAGAAAGAATTGAGGAGTATGGAAAAGCAGCAGGTGTGAAAATAAATAAAGATAAAACAAAGATTTTGATAAAGAATATACCACTCAAGCAAAAAGAAGAACTGGTGGAAATCTTGGAGATGCAAGTTACTAATAAGGTTAAATACTTAGGGGTCTTTTTAACAGCTAGATGTAGTACTCTTAAAGAGGACAACTATCTTAGATTGAAGCAACAAATTGCAACGGATTTGCTGAAATGGGAAAACTTACATTTATCAATGATTGGGAGAATGTCAACAATTAAAATGAACATCTTACCTAGAATCCTATATTTGTTTCAGACAATCCCAATTAGGTTGGGGAAGGACTATTTTGAAGATCTAAATAAAATGGTGCAGAAGTTTATATGGCAGGGGAAAAAAGTGAGAATAAAACTCAAAGTGCTGCGAAAATAAGAGGAGGGCTGGGCCTACCTGACTGGGAGTTATATTATCAGGCAACAAGTTTGATGTGGATTAAGGAATGGATAACATTAAGAAACACTAGGCTTTTGAATTTAGAGGGTCATGACTTGTTGTTGGGATGGCATGCTTTCTTATGGTATAAGGGAACTAAAGCACATGATTATTTTAGAAGACATTACATAAGAGATACTTTGTTATTAAATGGGGAAAAGGTTAAAAGGTCACATTATTTAAAAATTCTAGTCTGGATATCCACCATCAAAGCTTTCTCATATTCAATAATATGCAAAAAGGAACAAACAATTAGATATGCTGAACTATTAAATACAGAGGGTGAACTTAAATCTATTCAAGATTTGAAACAGGAAGTAATTGATATTAGTTGGTATTCATATGTGCAAATACATTCTAGATAAAATGACGATCGAAAAATGGAGGGTTTTTATGATAAAACTAGCTGTACGCACCACGCGTTGCTGTGGCCAAGTTTGGTTAAATGAAAAAGTTTCCCCTCATAGACACTCTCAGCGACCCCCTTCCTTCTCTGCCTTGGTTTCCCCTCCCTCTACCTCCCCTCCCTCTCTTACCCTACCTACCTACCTACCTACCTACCTACCTACCTACCTACCTACCTACCTACCTACCTACCTACCTACCTACCTACCTACCTACCTACTGTATTTCTCCCCCCCCTCTCAATATCCCTCTACCTATCTAACTACCTACTGTATTTTCCCTCTCTCTCTATCCCTCTAACTACCTACCTACCTACTGTATTTCTCCCTCTCCCTCTCTACCTACCTACCTACCTACCTACCTACCTACCTACCTACCTAGTGTATTTTACCCCTCTCTCTCTATCTCTCTACCTACCTACCTACCTACCTACCTACCTACCTACCTACCTACTGTATTTCTCCCTCTATCCCTCTACCTATCTACCTACTTACCTACCTACCTACCTAGAGAGAGAGAGGAGAGGGGCCGCTGACTTGACAGTGGCCTTGTGAGGGGGGGATTTGGTGGAGGGAGGGCAGCGGCGGCGAAGGAGAGGCCGTTGACTCGGCAGTGGCCTTGTGGGGGGGGAGTTGGCGTGGGCAGCATGGGTGGCAAGAGAGGCTGCTGACTCGACAGCGGCCTTGTGAAGGGGGAGTTGGCAGAGGGGGGCAACGGCAGAGGAGAAAGAGGCGGCTGAGGAGGCGACCATCACGGATATGACGCAGACGCAGGGGGGCGTTTCATCAGGTACGCCTGATGTGCCAATTGCGCCCCTTACTGGACCGGGATGCCCTTCGCACAGTCACTCAAGCTCTCGTGACGTCCCAACTCGACTACTGTAATGCTCTCTACATGGGGCTTCCCTTGAGGTTCTGACGACCATCTTTAAAACGCTCCATGGCTCGGGGCCTAGTTATATGCGAGACCGTCTCCTGCCCCATACATCCCTTAGACCGATACGCTCCCACAGAGAGGGCCTTCTCAGGGTGCTGTCGGCCGGACAATGCCGACTGGCGACACCCAGGGGAAGAGCCTTCTCTGTGGCGGGCCCAGCCCTCTGGAATGACCTACCCCCTGAACTACGCACCATCACCGACCTCCGCCTCTTCTGCCAATGTCTAAAGACATATTTGTTCCAACAAGCCGGCCTAGCCTAACCTCCCATGGGGACTTTTAGGAAGTTTTTAAATTTGGTTTTAAATTTGGTTTTAGCACAGGTGGGAGTGTTTAATATTTATTTTAAATTATATATTTATTTTTTGTACTTTATATGTTTTTTAAATTCCCTGTGTGCCGCCCTGGGTCCTCCATGGAGAAGGGTGGGATATAAATTCGAATAAAATAAAAATAAAAAAATAAAGACCGCTTCACCGCTCATGCAAGTGACATGAGCTGAAAAGCGGCCGGGTGGGAGGGACCCCGAAGGGGAGGGGGGCGAGTGAGCGAGTGAGGGAAACACACAGAAGAGCTGCAGTTTTACATTTGTGTGGCGTGTACCTGGCACCGGTGTGCCATCCACACAATCTGTACATATCATTGTGAGGTAGCAACGGAAGATACAGAGGTCTAGGGCTGGCCTAGGCCTGAAACATTGGTCAAATAAACTTTGGTCAAGAAGTAAGATTGCAAGCTATGCTCAATATACTGCTGTACTTGCAAAAAGGTCCTGCCCCAGACAGCATCCTGTTTGCTGGGTTGCTCCCACGATCTTTTCCCAGCAACTTCCCCATTTATCTCCTTGCTAGCCACAAATAGCCTCTGAATGCATATATCTTGTCAACCTAAGCAAACTGTGTCAACCGGTAGGTTTTCGAGTCCCCCAACTCCATATTTGGGCAGATGTAGGAGAACGGGAATGTCTACGTCACCGAGGGTATAAGAGACAATCCTTGTCAATATTTGGGGGTTCAGACATGTTTGTATGGGCTGCAGGCTCATCTCTGAATCTGTGCACAATAAACCCTTTGCTGCTTTGAAGAGCTTGTCTGTGTGTCTTGGCTTTCCTACAACAAATGGTGCATTGGCCGGGAAAACAGATGAGGCGATGTTTTGCTGAGGGCAGCTTCACCCCTCGGATCTGTTGAGAGGCCGTTCCTGAACATTCTCCAGGCGCCACGGGGGCTTGACCTCCGGGAGACAGCAGCGACCTCTCCACGAGGCTGACGGTGCTGACAGCTAGTCCAAGAACCCTTCATTGTAGGAAAGGCTGTCTGAACCATCTCCTGGCCAGGACGAGAGAGAAGACGCCTCAGGCGAGTATATGTTAAGAGTTGAGTACCTGCCACGCTTTGAGGCAGAAGAGGGGGACTGATCACCCTCCTAGCCTCAGGGCGTCGTCCCTAAAGTAGCCCTGTTAGGCTGTGTGGGAGGTTTGGTTGCTGCAGTTCCCGTCCGTGACCGTTGAAATTCCGGGACGGCTGATCAGTAACTTGTGCCAGAATGGGTGGGAAGCAGAGCACCGCCAGCACACTGCTGGAGTGCATGTTATAGGGGTTTGATGAATATTACTGTTGAACTAAATGTAACACCCCATATCTGAAGAGTAATAAGGAGAGAAGATGGTCCCCTCAAGGGGTGTTCGATAAAGAGCTTATAGATGATCTTTGGAAAGAGATAGCAGCCAAGATGAAACATCCAAATTGGTAACCATACATGAGCTGGCTGTAAATGAGAAGACTGATGGTTTGTGGCAATGTCAGGTAGAAATGATTAGATTGGGTGTGGCAAGACCACAGGGCAGGAGAAGCGTGCAGCGTGAATGCCAGGGGCTGAGGGGGAGCAGCTTAAAATGTGAATGTATGCTCCATTCTCACTGGCTGATTTATATAATTGGAAAAATCAAACTCCTAATTATAGAGAACATCCAGATGGGATGCATGTCCTTTTTGTCCTGTCAAATCCAACAGAAACAGGATGAAAAGACCAAATTAGATCCTGAGGTTGGAGAAAAATAAGAGAATGGTCAATATGATCTTTATTGGCCACTGCGGATGACAGTAGGGCAAACGTTACAGAAGACAAGAAGGGGGGCCAGGAAAGGCACCAGAGAAAAAGGAACCTCAAAAGGAAACACATTTTTCCTCGCTGAAGCTCTTAGACAGAAATAGGGGAAGCAGGGGACAGCAAGGGGGGTTGAGAGAAAAGAAAGAGATTTTGCAGGAGGAAGCTGAAGAAGTTCTATGACCCCCACCATATGTTCTGCGTCCATCCCCAATGCAGCCCCCGCTGCCTCAGCCACCCTCTTCACCGCCTCAAGGACAGGGGGGTGGAGATGGAGTGGCTGGCCCATCTGGGTTTGCTGGGAGTCCAAGGAGAGAGGCGGCGTTTGCTCCCAGCACTGAAGCTGCTCATTTGGATGGAAGCGAGGAGGAGGAGGGGGAGGACTTGGTGCTGTGGGGGAGCGAGGAGGCTGTGGGCATATGGACCCGTTCGGCAGCTGCTCGGGAGCCCCTTGCGACAAATGGATCGGCAGGTAATTAATCACCAGGGTCAGACAGGATTCAGACAGGCTATGTTTCAATATGTGACTGAGATGGACTTATTCCGACCCGTCATGTGAACGCACAATCCTACCTGGCAGGATCCTACCGTACTTAGCCTTAGTTTTTTAGCAGAGAAATTCTACATTGGGCTTCAGGGATTAGTTTTAATGGGGTAAATTTTAGCACAGGGTGTAAATTTAATATAGTTTTAAGTATTTATGTATTTATCTTGTGATATCTTGTGTTTTATATTTCCTGTGCACCGCCCCGAGTCCCTTCGGGGAGAGGGGGCGGTTAATAAGTCGAATAAATGGAATGAAATGAAATGAATGTGCAGCAGTTGTTGAAAACATTGTTAACTCCAGAGGAGAGGGCTGAAAGGGACTCGATTTGGAAACCTAGACAGGGGGCACACATGCCCCTCCTCAAAGAATATCAAAACTTGACAGTGGAAGCTCTCAGAAGGGCAGGAAAACCTCCGGTGACTATGCCTAAGCCGTCTTTGGTGACTCAGAGAGCTGATGAAGGTCCAGAAAGCTTTTTGCAAAGGCTGATTGAAGCTATGGGGTAGATACTCGGCATGTTGATAATGTGAGGATGTTAAATAAAAGGTTTGTAGGTTTATAGAGTTATGGGTGTATTTGGAGAAAGCTACAGAGGTGGGAAGGAGCATTGGGAACGAATACAAGTGAGTTGTTGGAAGTGGCAATGAAAGTGTATGTGGATAGGGATAAGGTGGGGAAAAAGAAGGATATGTGGATGCATAAGAAAACAAAGTTGTTGGCAGAGGCATTGCTAGACGCAACCAGTGTGCGTATTGTAAGGGAGAAGGTCATTGGCAGAGAGAGTGTCCGAAGAGGGCAGTCCAGGGTAGGGGATTTGGTGGATGGCAGGGGTTCGGTAGGGAAACTGGAACCCCAACCCGATTCCCTGGTAGAGGAATGAGAGGATGTGGCATGAGAGAGCGTGGTGAGAGTGGCTGGCAAAGGTGGAGGGAGGAAAAGGTGGAAGAGATTGGAATGGTAGATATTTGATGGACGGACTGAAGGGGGCTGGGCTTGGAAGAGGCCCCACCCAAGACATTGGTTACTATGGATATGGGGGCCAGCAGACTACCTTTTTGGTGGATACAGGAGCTGGACGATCGGTGGTGAATAGCAGAATTGCTGCCCCTGGACTGCATAGGAGACAGGTCCAGGGGGTGTCTGGACAGATTTGTGGGCGACAGATATTGAAACCTGTAACTTGTGTTTTTAAAGGGCCGGAGTGGGCCCTTTAAAAACACAAGTTACACACAAAAACACTATCTCCCCAGTGGGACTCAGGGCGGTGCACAGAAAAGATAAAAAGACAATACATACAATAACAATATAAAAAGGATTAAATTTAGGGGTCTGTGCTAAAATTGTGGTTAAAAACTATTAAAATCACTAAATTAAAAGTAAACCATTAAAACTATGCCAGGCCGGCCACATGAAATAGATATGTTTTTAGGGCCCGGTGGAAAAGGCGCAGATCCGTGATGGTGCGGAGGTCAGGGGGCAGGTCGTTCCAGAGGGCAGGGCCAGCCACAGAGAAGGCTCTCCTCCTAGGGGTCGCCAGCCGGCATTGTCCGGCTGACGGCACCCTGAGGAGGCCCTCTCTGTGGGAGCGGACAGGTCGAAGGGAGGTATGTGGTAGGAGGCGGTCCCACAGGTAATCAGGACCCATGCCATGGAGCGCTTTGAAGATGGTTACTAACACCTTGAAGCGCACCCGGAAGGCCACAGGCAGCCAGTGCAGCTCGCGCAGGAGAGGTGTTATATGGGAATATCTTGAAACTCCCAAAATCCCCCGCGCGGCCGCATTCTGTACTAGCTGGAGCCTCCAGGTGCAACTCAAGGGGAGCCCCATGTAGAGGGCGTTACAGTAGTCCAGGCGGGAGATGACGAGGGCTTGAGTGACCGTGCGTAGGGCGTCACAATCTAGAAAGGGGCGCAAATGGCGTATCAGGTAAACCTGATAAAAAGCCCCCCTCGCAAAATGGTGCCTCCCACCCCCAACCCCTCCAGCCAGTGCAATAAGATACCATGGTCGATGGTATCAAAAGCCGCTGAGAGGTCTAATAGGACCAGGACAGAGGAATAACCTCTGTCCCGAGCCCTCCAGAGATCATCTACCAACGCGACCAATGCCATCTCTGTGCTGTACCCAGGTCGGAAACCGGACTGGTGCGGGTCTAGATAGACAGTTTTCTCCAGGTGCTGGGGGAGTTGTCGTGCCACCACACTCTCAACAACCTTCGCAAGGAAGCGAAGGTTGGAGACCGGACGATAATTAGCCAACACCGCTGGGTCCAGGGAAGGCTTCTTGAGGAGGGGTCCCACCACCGCCTCTTTCAGGACGGCCGGTAGAAACCCCTCATTCAAGGAAGCATTCACTATTTCCTGGAGCCAGCCTCGTGTAACCTCCCGGGAGGCCAGTACTAGCCAGGAGGGACACGGGTCCAATAAACATGTGGTAGCATTCAGCCGCCCCAGCATCCTGTCCATGTCATCAGGAGTCACAAGGTTGAACTCTTCCCAAAAAACGGTCTCAGGACCTGCCTCCGCCCGCCCGCCCAGACTAACCTCGTTGGAGGCCAGTTCGTCCCGGATCTGAGCGATTTTATCCTGCAGATAACATCCAAATTCCTCTGCACGACCCTGCAATGGAGCTTCCCGTGGCCTCTGTTGAAGGAGGGAGCGGGTCACCCTGAACAGGGCGGCAGGGCGGTTATCTGCGGATGCGATAAGAGCGGAAAGATAGTTAGGTTTTGCCGCTCTTATCGCCACGAGGTAGGTCCGCAAATGCGACCTTACCCGTGTTCTGTCAGATTCGGAGAGAGTGGATCTCCAAATGCTCTCTAGGCATCTCTTTCGGCGCTTTATCACCCTCAGCTCCTCAGAAAACCGAGGAGCCAAGGTAGATCGGCGCCGAGTGAGAGGCCGCAAGGGCACGACCTGATCCAGGGCCCCCATGGCCACATTATTCCAGGCGGCCACTAGGTCCTCAGTCGAGTCACGGGTCAGGATCTCAGGTATTGGCCCAAGCTCCGTCTGGAACCTCTCCGGGTCCATCAGGCGCCTGGGGTGGAACCATGTCGATATCTCTGGTTCCGCCCCCCGCGGTGGGGTGTAGCGGTTGGGAAGTCAAGCCGGAGGAGAGAATGATCTGTCCATGACAGGGGTGTGATGACTAATTCCCCTAATCCAAGATCATTCGTCCACTGGCCGGAGACAAAAACTAAGTCCAGTGTGTGTCCACCGGTGTGAGTGGGGTCGTGAATTAGTTGGGTCAGGTCCATGGCTGTCATGGAAGCCATGAACTCCCCGGTCATCTCGGATGTTTCGCCTATCGATGGCAGGTTGAAATCCCTCATGACTAATAGCCTGGGGGTATCAACCGCCACCTCAGCTATCACATCGAGAAGCTTGGGCAGGGCTGCTGATACGTAGCGGGGAGCCAAGTACAGGCTCAGCAAACCCAGCTGCCTCCCAGGGCCCCACTTCACACACAGGGACTCACAGCCAGCTGTCTGCGGCACAGCGGTCTCCCTCGGATCAAGACTATCCCTTATGGGCCCGTGGCTGATGGAATGCCCGGTAACCTGGTTGGCACATTTCCACGAGGCGTACTCCCCCCTCATGGCCCAACCAGGTCTCCGTAATACCCACCAGGTACCTACCGACCGACCTACCTACATACCTACCTACTGTATTTCTCCCTCTCTATCCCTCTACCTACCTACCTACCTACCTACCTACCTACCTACCTACCTACCTACCTACCTACCTACCTACCTACTGTATTTCTCCCTCTCTCTCTCTCCCTCTACTTACCTACTTCCCTACCTACCTACTGTATTTCTCCCTCTCTCTATCTCTCTCTCTGCCTACCTACCTACGTACATACTGTATTTCTCCCTCTCTCTTTCTCTCCCTCTACCTACCTACCTACCTACCTACCTACCTACCTACCTACCTACCTACCTACCTACCTACCTACCTACCTACTGCATTCCTCCCTCTATCTATGTCTTTGAATTCCTGTAATTACCTACCTACTATATTTCTATCTGTCTATATCCCTCTACCTACCTAAATAACTACTCCCTTTGTATGTGTCCCTGTACCTAAGTACCTACCTATCTAATGAATTTGATTTGATTTTGATTTTATTGAATTTATACCCCGCCCTTCTCCAAACGGACCCAGGAAATACCTATATCAGTATAAATACTTTTAAGTTAACAGTAGATCTTGGGGGGGGGGGGAGAGAGCGGCTGCAGAGGCCGAGGGGGGGATGTTGATCAGAAGGCAGTGGAAGTGGCAAGGTGGGAGGGCTGGAAGGAGCCAGAGGGTGAGGCGTTGGCGGCGTGGGCGTTGCCGGTGGTGAGGTGGGAAAGCCGGAAGGAGCCGGAGGGCGTGACAGTGCCAGTGTTGGCAGTGGTGAGGTGGGAGGGGCGGAAGGAGGTGGGGGGGTGAGTGAGCGAGTGAGGGAAAAGTAATTTAAAAACTTTATGGCTATTTACTAGAGATGAAAGTACAGGAAGAACAAGTTAAAGAAACTATGATAGCCTGGGGGGTGGAATTTGGGCATGGGATTGACATAGAGAAATGGCAGAAATTGTGGTCTCAAAATTATAAAATGCCAATGTCAACTGCATATAAAGAGAATTTGTATAAGATGTTTTACAGGTGGCACTTATCCCCTGTGAGAATAGCAAGAATGTCTAAGAACAAATCCGAAAAATGTTGGAAATGTTACCAGACGCCGGGTTCATACTACCACATGTGGTGGACTTGTACTGAAGCCAAAAGATATTGGACCAAAATTCACAGGTGGCTGGAGAAAATGACATACAAACACATAGACGTTAAACCAGAACTTTTTTATTGGGAATCATACCAAAAATATACAATAAAGACTTGAAATATTTGATTGTAAATGTTTTAACAGCAGCTAGAATTTTATTTGCAAAAACTTGGAAAAACGAGAAAACACTAACACAAGAGGAAATTATTCGGAAAACAATGGAATGTTCTGAAATGAGTAAACTTACATTTGAAATTAGAGAACAAGAGGATGAGCAATTTTATAAGGTATGGGATTTGTTTTACCAATGGTTAGATAAAAAAAACTTGGAAATGAAACTATCTATGTTTTTCTAGAAAGTTATAGTTATTACTATGAAAGTTTTTTGTTATAAAATAGAGTGTTTGATCATATGATATATAAAGGACAATAATGAATCAAATGTATAAGAGTGGATGATCTGAACATAATGAATAACTTTAAGTAGTGATATTCGATACTGTAAAGATTTTTTGTATGTTAAATGGATTAATGGATGCAATGAATAATTGATACATACATGAATTGAAATATTTAATAACTACTTGGGGTAACAATGGAAAATTAGTAATGGAATTGAATATGTTGTATACTCCATGGGAACATTAATGGTAATCTGAGCACATAATGCTTAACAATAGCAATGTATTTAGTTAAGTTTGATGGATAACCTGTGATTCTAATTCTAATTGTAAAAACTGATGCACAAAAGCTTGTAACCAAATGACATGCTTGATGAAATTGAGGAAAGTAGTTTATATGTGTTGTTTTGTCTTTGTTTTAAAAATAAAAAAAATATTATTAAAAAAAAAGCTTCCTAGGGTTTGGGAACCTCTATAGGCAATTCATCCCCTCCTTCGCAAAGATTGCCAAACCCCTGACAGCCCTCCTAAAGACAGGGAGCCCAGGAACAAAACCTTGCCCAGGACAACCTGTACAGTGGGACCTAACCTGCCAAGAGGCATTCTAAACACTAAAATAAATGTTTGCAAAGGAACCAGTGCTGAAGCATCCTGACCCCAACCAACCCTTCGTGATCCAAGCAGACGCCAGCGACATGGCAGTGGGAGCAGTGCTACTCCAAAGAAATAGGCAAGGAAACCTACAGCCCTGCACCTACACCTCCCACAAGCTCACAGACACAGAGAGACGATGGACCGCATGGGAAAAGGATGCTTTCGTAGTGAGATGGGCACTGCTAACCTGGCGGCACCTGTTGGAAGGTGGCCAGAAATGATTCAAAGTCTGGACTGACAACAAAAATCTGGAGGCTCTCAAGACACTGCGGAAACTATCACCCAAACAAGTCCGATGTGCTCAATGCTTCAACCGTTTTTACTTCATAGTAAAGCACATTCCAGGGGGGAGGAACTTTCTAGCTGACGCCCTCTCCCACATGACCCAGTACAAAAATGAACAGGAGCAGGTGGTGGACGTCATCATTCCCCCTACTCAAATAGCTGCCCAAGTGACCACCAGATGACAATGCCGTGACCAGCAAGACCAACCAGCAAGCGACCTAACCACAAGACTCAAAACCGAACTGCTAGCAGATCCCTGGTTCTGAGACAACCAACACATCTTGACAAAAAGAGATGACCTCACATGGAAGGGGACGAAACTCTACATCCCGGAATCCATACACACCCTAATTCTCCAGAGGAGCCACGACACCAAACCGGCAGGCCACTTTGTGTTCCTAAAGACTTTACACTTAGCCCGGAGGCAGTCCTGGTGGCCCGGCATAAAGAAAGACATGGACAGTTACGTGAAAAGTTGCATCATCTGTACCATGATGAAGAGACGACCAGGAAAACCCCCTGGACTGCCAGTAGCAGAGCCAACGAGGCCGTGGGAGGAGATTGCAATGGACTTTATAGTAGAGTTGCTGAAAAGTGGGGGAAACACGGTGATTTGGACTGTAATAGACCTGTTCTTGAAACAGGAGCACTTCATAACCTGCAGCGGACTACCCTCAGCTCACAAGCTGGCCAAACTGTTCCTGAAGCACATTTATCACCTGCATGGAGTACCTCAAAGAATTATCTCAGACAGAGGGGTCCAGTTCACGGCTAAGTTCTGGAGGGAGTTCCTGCAGTCCATTGGGTCATCCCAGGACCTTAGCTCAGCTTTTCACCCAAGCACCAATGGGGGGGGGGGGGGGCAGAGAGACTGAATGCCATGGTAGAGCAGTACCTGAGGTGCTACGTGAACTATCCGCAGTCCAATTGGGCAGACCTTCTGTCTTTTGCTGAGGTTGTATACAATAATGCTGTTCACAGTAGCACAGGACTAACACTGTTCAAAGTAATGAGTGGCATGGACTTTGTCCCAATGCCTGAGTATCCAAGGGATCCCCCCTCCTCAGTCAGTTTGACTGATTGGATGTCAATGCTAAAAGCAACCTGGGAGAATGTCAAAAAAGCACTGGCTAAAGTGGCACAAACCTGTAAGAAACAGGCAGATAAACACCGAGCTCCCCAACGACCATTCCTGATGGGAGAAAAGGTTTACCTCTCCACAAAATATTTGAGGTTAAGACTCCCTAGCAAGAAACTGAGACCAAAGTTTGTGGGCCATAGTAAAGATCATCAACCCAGTCACAGTGCATTTGAAACTGCCCCGACTGCTAGGGAATATACACCTGGTATTCCATAGTAGCCTCTTAAAACCCATGGTCGGATCCACTCTGAGACCACTACCCTGGGAGCCCCCGGGCCCTGTGGTCATAGGGGCCAAACCCATTATGAGGTGCAACGAATCCTTGATTCAAGGTGGCACAGGAGACAACTCCAGTACTTAATCAAGTGGAAGGGCTAACGCTTGTCAGAGGGATCTTGGGTAAAGAGTAGAAATATCCAGGCTGATCGCCTTATAGC